>CM053034.1:160086058-160686058 GCA_028564925.1 Lithobates sylvaticus | reverse complement strand
ATTACCATTGCTCAGTGCACTGCTATAGTGTGCTTCTCTTACAGCAACTTATAAACGTATATATATGTGAGAATTGCCCTTGCTTGCTTCAGTATTTATTCACTGACAAATATCTACTGAAGAAAACGGATGTTATAGTAACAATCCTGACAGTGTTTTGTTTTTTTATTTTTTTAATTCATGCATTTGTAAAGCCATGTCACCAACATTTATTTAGGATGTAATTAAATATTTCTGTCTTTATTTTGTTTTATTCAGTTCTTTTTTTCTTCTTCTTTTTGTAGAGTTAGTTAAAAATGTAAACAACTTCATCGCCAGAGGACAGTTTGGGCGTCTTTTTGCCGTCGTCCATTTTGCAAGTAAACAGTGGAAAGTAACTGACGAGGACCTTGTGTTAATTCATGTCCCAGTTGAAGCACAGTGTGGAGACAGAATCCGCTTAGAAAAGGTATTTTTCTTCCACTCCATTTTTTAAAGAGAATCCATCACCAAACGTATTGTTAATAAAGAGAAACCAGGTGCAGGGTTATGTGTGAACATTGTTTTATTTGGAACAAGTTCTGAGGACAGTTGACTGTATGCTAACCACCAATCTACATCCAATTTGAACCCATGAATTTTGCTCATATGTTAGCAGACTGGATAGTAGGAGGGCTAACATGTTTATTAAAGTAGTTCTAAGTGCAGGAAACCCTGCGATTCCTGTACAGGTTCCCGCATCGCACCTGGATCGCACACTGGTTCACACTGACATCTGCAAACCGCTGGGGGTGTCAATATAACGTTAAAAAGGTGTTCCCCTAAAAAAAAAAAAATTAAAAGTCAGCAGCTACAAATACTGCAGCTGCTGACTTTTTTAATAATCGGACACTTACCTGTTCCAGGGTCCAGCGATGCGAGGGATCGAAGCTCGCATGCCGTGATAGGTCCCAGATGACTGTGCGGCCAATCACGTGTCCCAGATGACAGACAGGAGGGAGGGAGCCCTTCCTGCGCCGAGGGGAAGTGATGTCACCAGCCCAGGCACCGAAGGAGGCAGACTACGAGGGACCCCCCTAGCAAGAGGCATTTAGAGGTGGGTAAAAAAAATAAATAATCCAATTTATTTTTATTTTATTTATTTTTTTGTAATTTTAAGCATTTATTTTTTTTTTTTTTTTTTTTTTTTTTTGGGGGTAAACACCACTTTAATGACACCCCCAAATCGGTTTGCAGGTCTGAAAGTGTAGGGCTCCCAATGATATGAAGGTTTTGGATTTGGACTTCAAGGCTGGGTTCATACATATGCGATGCAGGAACCAGTGTGACCCCTGTGCGGGTTCGCATGTCACTCGCAGGCAGTTCACACTGCTGACTGTGGGTGTCAATAGAAAGTTAATGACACCCCCCATATCGGATCGCAGTGCCAACTGTCAAATGGTACCAGTGTTAATTTTGGCAGAAAATGTCTATTTAGTTTTAGACTTAGGACTAAAATTGCATTTTAGTTTTAGTCCCATTTTTAGTCTTCTGCGATTGTTTTTAGTTTTGGTCGTATTTAGTCGACTAAAAAATCTCCAGTATACTTTAGTTGACTAAAATGCATTTTAAAATATAACGGGTGTAATTAAATTGTAATACATTCGTTAACATTTCTCTACAATTTCTAAACTCATTATACACTGAGTGAAAAAACAAATATGTTATTATTTATGGTATTGAGGTGTGAACATGCACTACAGATCAGTGTTCATTTTTTTTTTTTAGTCAAATTTCAATTTAGTTTTAGTCTTAGTCTATTAACTAAAATGGAATTTTAGTTTTAGCCATATTTTAGTCAACTAATATAGTATTCATTTAGTCGATTAAAATGTTTTAGTCAACTAAATTAACACTGGTACAGGGATCCAATTCCAGTGCAGACCAAAAAAAAGCATCCTGCACCATTTTGGTGCGATTGCGATTTCAACCATACAGTTTGTATGGATGAATTCGCATCCCACAGAAATCGCATGTGATGTGCACAACAATGCAGTGCAAATCGCATGCGATGCCTGTAATCGCACCAGTGTGAACCCAGGCTAAAGGCTAACTCTTTATTTATTTTTTACCTTAAAACAAAACTAAAGTTCCTCTGTTTGCTGCAAGCAGGCAGGTTTTTACTGCAGAAGAGACATGCAATAAGGTGCACTTACCTGCCTGTTTGCAGTGTCCCCCCAACATGTAAACTGAGCAGCACATGCACAGCTCAGCTTACAGAAGTGATTTTGGCCTGCGCCAGCCAATGAAGCTAGATGAAAAACAGCACACAGGAGAAGATCTCGGCGCCAGTGAGGGACAGGACCGTTGGAGGAAAGGTGATTATGATCTGTATTAAGGTAAAAAGATCAGTCATTTTACGATTAATCGCGCAGCTCTACTATATAGAGGACTAATTCTTGCTTATTTTGCACTTCTTAGGTGCTGCTAGTTGGCAGTGATAATTTCACGCTCATAGGAAAGCCTCTACTTGGGTAAGCTATTCATTGTCCTCGTAATGTTTTCTCTGAATCTAACCCTTACATTTGTCACAGTTTTGTTATGTGTTAGTACAGGAAAGCGCCCGTTGATCTGCCCTGAAATCCAGTATGCTCCTAATTTTCTTTGCACTGAAATCTTGACCAATATTATCAGCCCTATGCACTTTTTTATGTTGACTACAGAAAACCTGAGAACACCTCCCCCCGAATTTATAGAGAGAAGGAGGGGAGGTGTTATGCAGTCTTAACACACTTCCTGCTGTAGGGACTAGATAATGTACAGTGGAGGGCAGCCTAGGGCAGGAAGTGTTACTGGCATGATCAACAGGTAAAAATAAAAGGGGGGGGGGAAAGACAACTAATGCCGCCCTCACATCTAAGGACTGGTATGCTGAAATCTGATCAACTCCACTCCATTTCAGTTACCAAATGTAAAATTGGTTTCTGTCCATTGATATTCTTGCCATTCCTTGTTTTTTTGCTGTCAGAGGGAGACATGTCATTTGTTCCTATTACGTAGGAACAGCAAAATGTCTCCTCTTCTACTCAGTCCCCATACAGTTAGAACACACACATTTAACCCCTTGATCGCCCCCTAGTGTTAACCCCTTCATTACCAGTGTCATTTACACAGTAATCAGTTCCTTTTTCTATAGCACTGATCGCTGTATAAATGTCAGTGGTCCCAAAAATATGTATCAAAAGTGTCTGATCTGTCTGCCGCAATGTCGCAATACCGCTAAAAATCGCAGATCACCGCCATTACTAGTAAAAAAATAATAAAAATGCCATAAATTTTTCCCATAGTCAATAATCAATATATGCTTATTGCTATTTTTTTTTTTTTTTTTTTTTTTACCAAAAATATGTAGAAAAATAATATATTGGCCTAGACTGATGAAGAAATTTTTTTTTTTAAAAAACATTTTTGGGGCTATTTATTATAGCAAAAAGTAAAAAAAAAAAAAAAAAAAAAAAAACACTTTTCCAAATTGTCGCTTTTTTTTTTGTGTACAGGGGGTCCCCAACTTACGAACGCCCGACCTACGAACATCCCCTACTTACGAACCGGGCGCTGCGGGGACTTTTCGCTGGCAGTTCTGCGCATGCGCGGCCAGACGGAGCCTCTGAAAATGACGGCAAACTTCGGAAATGTCCATAATTTGCCGCGCATGCGCAGAGCGGCATTAGACGGAACATCGGAAATGTCCGCAATTGTCGGTCTGCGCATGCGCGGCCGACTTACGAACAATTCCGAGATAAAAATAGGCGGCCAGTCCCTAACGAGTTCGTAACTCGGGGACCCCCTGTATAGCACAAAAAATAAAAACTGCAGAGGTGATCAAATAGCACCAAAAGAAAGCTCTATTTGTGGGGAAAAAAGGACGCAAATTTTGTTTGGGTACAGCATTGCATGACTGCGAAATTACCAGTTAAAGCAACGCAATGCTGAATTGTAAAAAGTGCTCTCTGGTCAGGAAGGGGGTAAAACCTTCCAGGGGGCTGAAGTGGTTAAATGGAAAATGTTATGCCTTGTGAAGGGGCTGTAGGTGGATATGACATCTATCTTCTGCTTAAGATATCATGGCCCCATCTAGCCCATCTCCCAACTCAAGCCACAAGTTTTTTCAATAAATTTTGGATAGATTGTAGAAAGGTTAGAATCTCTGGCAATTTTTATTTGCTCTTTGTGTCAGAACATGAACTTAGTGAAAATTTCCATAAAAAGGAAGCCTTCCCTGTCATTTCCTGTGTGTAGTGGGTGTCAGACAGAATAGGAAATGCGGGAAATACAGAATTAAATGTAAGTATACGTATCTGATATCTAGAGGGCCACCAGGGATGCTGTAAATCACTGTAATAATTGATGCTACATACAGTGAGAGATCTACTGTGTCCTGTTCCAAGCGGCTTCCTTTCTGCTCACTGACCACAGGGGGTTGGGGTTCACTCGCCATGTGCTATTCGTAGAACACTTAGAATTTTTTATTTATTTTTTTCTTTAGGGAATACATGCTGTTCTATGAATGGACAAGGTGGACTTGTGACCACCAACACCTCTTTGTTCCAATCGGAGCCCAACTTGTAGTTACTGGAAAAAAAAAAAAAAAGAAAAGGCATTCCTATGATTGGAGGAGCTACCAAAAAATGTACCCCCTGGTTTTAGTATAGAGATAGGAAGCAAACAGAATCTGTAAGATCATGGCTCTGATTGTATGTAATGCAGACCTCCAGATATGCATACTGGCATAGAGCCAATTTGACTTGTTTCTTAAAGCGGAGTCCCCTCCAAAAGTGGAAGCTCCACCCATCTGCTCCCCCCCCCCCCCCCCTCCTCCTCCGGTGCCATATTTGGCAACTTTCAGGTGGGAGGGAGGGAAATGGTATCTGTTTTTGACAGATACCCATCCCTACTTCAGGAGACTGTGCCACAGGGCCGCCCCTTGGAATTTCGGCCTCCTTCCTTGCCATCGGGCCAGTTAGAAAGTGTAGCGTGCGTTGTGAATGCACAGTAGAGAACAAGCTGTGAAGCTGAAAGTTGTAGCAGTATATCTGCTATGGGGCGGTCCAGAAGTGGTTAAGCAATAGCAGCCTAAATATTTTTCTCAGTAATACCTTTAATTCACCTTTAATTCAAGTGAACATGTTTCCATAATAAAGAACCTTGTAGAACACCCTGGAACCTTAGAAAATGTATGTGCTGAGTTTGAAAAACATTGAAAATCTAATGTTACATATAGCCAGTAAAGTGACTCAGATGATACACAGAGATTAAATAAAACTTCCTACATTAGCTGTACCTGTTTTATCTGCAGCCATCTTTCACCCACAGCCTTCCAAAACACTTTTTACACAGCATCCCTCAGCTCTGAAAAGCAGGGGTGGGGGTCTAAAGTCACACAGCGCAAAGCTCAGTGAGGAGAGCTCTGAGCTCTGATTGGTGGGAAGGGACACACCCCCCTCCTCACAGTACACCAAAACATGCGCCGCTATCGATGTCAATCACAGGCTGTGTGCTGGAGCTCTTCTCCTCACTACAAATTAGCTCTTGGAGTCAGTAAGTGACGCATGCATGCATACAGTGCATCTGGAAAGTATTCACTGCGCTTCACTTTTTCCACATTTTGTTATGTTGCAGCCTTATTCCAAAATGGATTCAATTTATTATTTTCCTCAAAATTCTACAAACAATACCCTATAATGAGAACAAGAGAAAAAAGTTTGATTTGAAATATTTGCAAATTGCAAATGTACATAAGTATTCACAGCCTTTGCTCAATACTTTATTGAAGCACCTTTGGCATCAGTTACAGCCTCAATTTTTTTGAGTTTGACGCTACAAGCTTGGTACACCTATTGTTGGGCAGTTTCTTCCATTTTTATTTGCAGGACCTCTCAAGCTCCATTAGGTTGGATGGGGAGTGTCGGTGCACAGCCATTTTCAGATCTCTCCTCTGGCTAGGCCACTCAAGGACATTCACAGAGTTGTCCCGTAGCCACTCCTTTATCTTGGCTGTGTGCTTAGGGTTGTTGTCCTGTTGGAAGATGAACCTTCGCCCCATCCGAGGTCCAGAGCGCTCTGGAGCAGGTTTTCATCAAGGATATGTCCTAAATAGTCTCCCAGTTCCTTCTGCTGAAAAACCTCCCCACAGCATGATGCTGCCACCACCATGCTTCACTGTAGGGATGTTTTTTGCCAGGTGATGAGCGGTTCCTTCTTTCCTCCAGACATGACGCTTGTTATTCAGGCCAAAAAGTTTAATGTTTTTCATCCGACCAGAGAATTTTGTTTCTCATGGTCCGGGAGTTCTTCATGTGCCCTTTGGCAAACTCCAGGCGGGCAGGCCGTACCTTTTACTGAGGAGTGGCTTTGCGCTACAAATAAAGACCGAAAATGTTGATGAAAAAAAAAGTTTTTCTTTGTTACAAAACTTTGTAAAGTCCTTTTTTTTTTTTTTCTTCACTCATGAGCATTGAGGGCAGTACTGATTGGCACTGATGATCAGGCACTTGTATGCAGCACTGATAGGACTACATAAGCAGCACTGATGGGCAAAGATAGGTGGCACTGATGGACACTCAAAGGGGGCACTGGCAGGCATCACTGATAGGCAGCCTTCCCTAATAGGCACTGATTGGCATCCCTGGTAAGGTCTAAAGGGCATACCTGGTGGTCATGGGTGGGCATCCTCGAGGGGTCTGCACTGATAATCAATGCCCTGATTATAAATGCAGACCCCCCCCCCCTGTAAGAGCCGGTTCACACTACCGCGACTTGGGGGGCGACTTGTCAGACCACATGTCGCCCCAAGTCGCTTGACATCAGAAATTACATGCAAGTGAATGAGAGCCGTCTTAATGAACGCTACTGAAGTCGCTCCGACTTCAGAAAAGGTTCCTGTACTACTTCAATCCGACTTCTAGGCGACTTGTACCCATTGATTTCAATGGAAGTCGCCTCCAAGTCGGATCTCCATCTATATTGAAGCAACAGTGTCGCCTGGAGGGGGAACTCCACGCCAAATTTTAAATAAAAACCGGCATGGGTTCCCCCTCCAGGAGTATACCAGGCCCTTAGGTCTGGTATGGATTTTAAGGGTAACCCCCTACGCCTAGAAACCATGCGCTCGCTCGTCCCCACCCCCTTTCCTGACCGGCCAGGCTGCGTGCTCGGATAAGGGTCTGGTATGGATTTTGGGGGGAACCCCCATGCCGTTTTTTCGGCGTAGGGGGTTCCCCTTAAAATCCATAAAAGACCTAAGGGCCTGGTATGCCCCTGGAGGGGGAACCCATGCAGTTTTTTATTTAAAATTTGGCATGGAGTTCCCCCTCGAGAGCTGATTATTCTCTGATTGGCTTCGGCCAAAGTCGCTTGGCCTGGGGCGACTTAAAGTCGTGTTGAAGTCACTCCAAGTCGCGCTGTTATTCATACTCAAGTCGTGTCCAAGTTGCCTCCAAAAGTCGCGCTGGAAGTCGTGTTGCCCCAGTGTGAACCGGCTCTTAGGAGAGCAGCCGATCAGCTCTCCTGATACACAGCTTTTCCTGTTTACACTGTGATCATCTGTGATTGGACAAAGCTGATCACATGGTAAAAAGCCTACGTCAGAGGCTCTTTACCTGGATCGGAGATGAGGTGTGTCAGACTGACACACCACGGATCGCCACGCTGCACGCCCCTGCAGCTTGTCCTGCTGGACGTCATATGACGCTCAGTCAGGATAACAGAACCACTTTCTGGACGTCATTTTGCTATATGGCCAGGCGGGAAATGGTTAAGGTCTTTAGGTACTCTGCAACAAAAATCTAAGTAAAATGACATCCATGTGGGTGCACAGACCAAACACTGTGTGCATTCAGGTCATGCACCTGCGTGGATGTCAGGTTGGGAACAGCGTCTGTGTCTGTACAGCCACGGTTTCCCCCACTTGAATGGGGATGCACAGAACATCTGCGTACAATTTTTAGTATGCCCCATGTGAACGAAGACTTCCTGGTGATTTTTGCATTTTATTCATTTTAGGTACTTGTATATATCAATTTACGCAGTGCTTTAAAAAAATATTTTACATTCACATCAGTCCCTGCTCTAAAGGAGCTTACAATCTAAGGTCCCTCACTTACATTCATTTATACACATACAAGGGCCAGTTTAGACAGGAGCCAGTTAACCTACCAGCATGTCTTTGGAGTGTTGGCGAAAACCGGAATACCCAGAGGAAACCCACGTAGGCACTGGACGAACATGCAAACTCAAGGCACGTAGTGCTGTGGTTGGGGTTTAAACTGATGACCCTAGTGCTGCTATGCCACTGTGCTGCTTATTGACTGTAGCTTACTTTAACCACTTCCCGCCCGCCGTATGCAGAATGAAAGCTGGGAAGTGATTCTGTTATCTTGACTGGGCGACATATGACGTCCAGCAAGATAACATGCCGGCACGTGCCCCTGGTTGCACGCAGAGTGCCGATCGCGGCGTGTCAGTCTGACACCCCGCATCTCCGCTCGTGATAAGAAGCCTCTGTCAGAGGATTCTTACCATGTGATCAACTGTGACCAATCACAGCTGATCATCTTGTGAACCAGGAAGTGTCGGTAAACGGCATTCCTCGGTTCGTGCTGACAGGGAGAGCCGATCGCGGCTCTCCCTGTCAGGGGAGGTTCTGTGCTGATAATCAGCACATTGATTATGAGCACAGCAGCCCCCCCCCAAATGTACAAATCACCTGCCAACCAGTGCCCAACAATGTAAGAACAATAAATTCTGCCAGTGCCCCCCACAGTGCCAATCACTGCCCAGCAGTAACACCTGTCAGTACTTATCAGTACCTCATCAGTGCCGCCTGTCGGTGCCCATCAATGCCGCCTATCAGTTCCCATCAATTCGACATATCAGTGCCACTTTATCAGTGCCTGTCAGTGAAGGGGAAAACAAAATTTTATGACAGAAACTAAAACTCATTTTTTTTCAAAAATGTTGGTATTTTTTAGTTTGAGTACAGTGTGGCATGCCCGCGCAATTGTCAATCAAATTGTGACAGCGCTGAAAGCTGAAAATTGGGCAGGAAGGGGCGTTAAGTGCCTGGTATTAAAGTGGTTAAACAATCTTTAGTCACTAGGACTGTATATAATAACAAGAAAATTTCCTTTTTTTTTTTTATATAATATGATAACATTTGTAAAAGATGTGGTGGTGATCAGTTAGATAAAATCCAGGATAGTTTCCAAAGCATCACCATGACGGAGGTCTGTAAAACATGAAACTTTTTTTACCATGTGTATTCTGACATTGACTTGTTTCTAGGAAAGATTTAGTACGAGTTGAAGCCACAGTGATTGAAAAAACAGATTCCCATCCCAAGATCAACATGAAGTTTTGGAGGCGACACAGATACCAGAAGAAGAAAAGTAAGGGCGTGCGCTGCTATAAATAAAGCTGCTACAAACATTGTTTTTTAGGAAAGGACATTTTTGTGGCATTGTGACATGTTTGTGTGTTTTTTGTTTTTTAAATACCTTTTAGTGTTGGTATACACAGAGATTCAAGATCAGTTAAGGCCAGTTTGATGTCAGTTGATGTTTGCTTTTTTTACCCATCTGTGCAACTCAGTGTAAATCCAGGGAAAACAAATGATAAATGCAACGCACCTGTGTATTCTTGCCTTTAAATGTGGGGTACAGTGGGTTCTTGTAAGGACTACACAGTGGTGGTCTTGTATAGATTTTATCTCCTCCGTCTGTTTAACCTTTCTGCTGCCAGCAACTGGGAGTGTGTATTCATCACAAGCCGACTGTCTGCTGACCTCCAGAAGTGTGCTCTTATGTGATTTCAATAGTTTTAGTTGGGAAAAAACTGTCTAGAAATTAAGTTACATCAAAGGACTTGGGTTCCCCCCCCCCCCCCCCCAAAAAAGCAAGCCTGCCCCCCTATACATGCACACACAAACGTTAACACATCCGTTGGGGGCGCCCACGTATGTCACTTGCGCTTGTCAAAGTAATAATTCTAGGGCCATTTTTCATGGTTATCTCTATAGTGATGACCCACAGGGGCTTTTAAAGTGTCACCTATTGAAATATCGGGGTACTGAAGTTTGTCATGTTATGGCCATGCACAAGTTTAAAGCTTCACCATACATCCCACCCTCCCATCAGCCCAGTGCAGTGGTCTTGGGGTCTGAGAATCGCGCTGCTCTTTCTTCTATTTCCCTAGGGACACCAGGACAAATCGGAGGGGTTCTGATTGGTCAGCACTGGCACATGACTGTACTGACCAATTAAAACTGCCCAGTGTCCCCAGGGAAAGAAAGGGGGGGGGGGGGGGAAGCATGGTTTTTAAACCCCAGGACTGCTTCTCCAGACTGTGTGGATTGTGAAACTACAGGGGTTGGACAAAATTATGGAAACACCAGATAAACAAACTAAGTCATTACGATATTATAAATAATATGATGTTGGACCACCTTTAGCATTCAAAACAGCCTGAATTCTCCTGGGAATTGACAAAAAAATACGTTTTTTTATGGTGGCTGATGGAATCTGATACCATTCTTCATGCCCAAATGATTCCAGTTCTGGCAGAGATGCCAGGGGTGGAAAACGAGCCCAAACCTTGTTCTCCAAAATTAAAAAAAAGTCTGGTCGTTGCAGCGTCCAGGGAAGGTGCGAGACGTCATCTGCATGCTCGTCAAACCACGGTTTGACAACACCAGCTGTGTGAATCGAAGCATTATTGTCTTGGCAATTGGCGCTGTCTTCAGGAAATGGAATGCACATGGTGGGCAAAGTTTTTACATGGTCGCTGGCAGTGACTCTACCTTTCAAGGTGATGATGGGACCTTCATAATACCAAGATATGGCTGCCCATTATGCTGTACTGTTGGCACAAGACAGTCCTTGTCGGTGTTCGCTGCGCATAACCATGTCCGGTGGTTGGGAAGTGTGAAGCTCAATTCATCAGACCATAATACAGTCTTGCATTGATCTATAGTCCATGATTTATGTGTGTTGCACCACTCTCTCCTCTTCTGAGCATTTATATCAGTCACTAGTGGTCTGGCATTTTCAGCTCGCCCGTGAATGTTTTGCTTATGGAGTTCCCTCTGCACAGTTTTTGTGAACACGGGCTTTGAAAGACTGAGATTGAGCTCTGCAGTCACTTTTGAAGCAGTTGTTTTTCTTATTCCAGGTCACAATCCTGCGCAATGTCCTTTTTGTCTCCTTCAGTCAGCTGACCATGTCGACCGCGCTGATGCTTATCAGACAGCGTTTTTTTCCTTAGTCCTGTATATGGCGTCATAACCTTTGCTACTGGACCTCGCCACTCCGCAAATCGACAACTTCAGTCACAGATGCACCAGCTTAGCGGGCACCATCAACTGGCCCTCTTTGTAGCTTAGTAAGCTCTCAAATGTCTGTGTATTACTAGAAGGACACGCAGTGGATGATGGCAGTGAGGCTTCCCACCGGTTAGCTAGGTGTCTCATCACACAGCGGAAGCAAAAGGATGGATCACTTCCCATTCAACGCGCAACATGTTGTCACTTTCACACCTGCAAATCATGTAGTGTTTTCGTATTATTCTCCAACAACTACATGTCATCCAATTGCAAAATAAATAAATAATACATTTGACATTCACATGATTAAAATGTAACAATGACATATGCATTTACAGCTACAATAGTAGGCCTTAAATTAGAATTTCAACTACAACTACTAACATGGTGTAATTCTAATTTTTATATGAGAAATGAAAGTGTGCCAGCGCTGCAAAGATAAAAACTATAAAGGTATAAGCAAACAACAGCTAACTGTGCAATACGTGTATATTGTATACAATAAAGAGTTCAAATAGTGAAAAACTGATGTATAAAAAAAAAAAAAAGAAAACGTATGCGATGTTTTTTCAAAAAGACTCCATATCCTGAGTGCTCCCACCACCACATGCAATGCTCACTCACCACCTTAACACTACCGTGCAGGGGGTCAAACACGCCTTACACTTTGTGCAAACACTCCCTCCAAGTGATCCTCAGTGATCTTTGATGGCTCAAGGAATAGAAAGCGATCTATGACTGGTATATATTCCATCCACTGTACTGTTTTCAAACCTTAATCCACATTTGTGACCGGTAGTTTCAGAAATACATGGAAAACAACAAAAAAAAAAGTGCCTTCTA
Source organism: Lithobates sylvaticus (assembly GCA_028564925.1). Lineage (NCBI taxonomy): Eukaryota > Metazoa > Chordata > Amphibia > Anura > Ranidae > Lithobates > Lithobates sylvaticus. Next base: position 160,673,880 of record CM053034.1, on the reverse strand, counting down.
TAGTGCAGTATCCGAGGGATTAAAAATGAAACCTCTCCATCCCAGCTAGCAATAAACTCACATTTATTTAAAAGAGTAAAAGCATTGATAATGTAATCAGAACAGTCTCACTCAGTTGCGATAAAAGTCCACCGCCAGGCTCCACCTCTACTAGTTTTGCCACCTCCCATGTGGCTTCATTTGGAGAAACTAGTAGAGGTGGAGCCTGGCTGTGGACTTTTATCGCAACTGAGTGAGACTGTTCTGATTACATTATCAATGCTTTTAATCTTTTAAATAAATGTGAGTTTATTGCTAGCTGGGATGGAGAGGTTTCATTTTTAATCCCTCGGATACTGATGATGTCACATACTATTTTTTTTTTTTTTTTTTTTTTATACATCAGTTGAATCATTTTTTCACTTTATTATTTGGACTCTTTTTTTTGTATACAATTAACTTATTGCACAGTTAGCTGTTGTTTTGCATATACCTTTTTATAGTTTTTATCTTTGCAGCGCTGCCACACTTTCATTTCTTATACTGACAGCTGCAGCAATATAAGGTCTATTATTATTATTTTAGTTCCAATTATTTTTGCATAATAGCGCGCAACTATCTCAATCTCAATTTCAATTTCTAATTTTTATATAAATGTCAGTGAATATAGCTAAAAATAGTTAATATTGTGGATATGCTGCAGTAATTATTTACATTCTAACATTTGTTTTTCTGTTTGCATTACAGTTATTGTTACCCAACAGACCATCCTAAGGATTAATTCCATTGAAATTGCTCCGGTTTTATCTTGAGTATATTTTTCTACTGTAAATATGCTGTTATTCTAAATAAAATATCCTTCTAAGCTGTTTAGTATTAAAAATGGGCACTGTCTTTATTGCAATTATTTATCTATTGAAGTGATCTTGAGACCTGAACAATGAAAGCCTGAGCAGTGGCAAAGTCACCTGGAAGTTCGGCCCCCTCCTCTTTTCCCCGCCGCCGGGCCATTCACAAAGCACATCAGGGAACTGGCTGTGAAGGCTTTACTGCCGGTTTCCCTTACAAAAAAAATGGCGGCAGCATCACTCCAAAGCCGATTGAAAATTTAGCTAGGGTGCTCACATTGCGGGATTCCTGGACCCCAGTATTTGTAGCTGCTGACTTAAAATTATTTGGTGGGGGTGCTGGAGCTCCGCTTTTAACTACTTTACTGACCCTGCACAAGAATGACGATCAGGAGTTTTGACCTGACTGACTTCAGTTGCTGCCTGCTTGTTTCAGGTCAGCGATTTCATAATGAAGCCAGAGACAGCCAGGCAACTAATGTTTTCAAAAGAAGACTACCAATGACAGCCTCCATATTTCTTACTGTGCAGGCTTCCTTCAAGGTGTATATCATGACGAAAGAAAAACAAAACAAATTTCCCTATGTTTTTTTTTTTTTTATGGAACGTGCGTAATGTGGAAATGAGGTTAGGGATAGAAACTATCGGATCAGACAAGAACATGAGGACATCGTCCGCATACAAGCTCAATTTAAATTCTTGGTTACCCTTGGTGTAACCCTTAATGTTGGGATCCAGGTTGATCGCCCTGGCCAGGGGCTCAATGGCCAGGGCGAACAACAGGGGAGACAGGGGGCATCCCTGCCTTGTTCCCCTGCCCAGGGTGAAGTACTCTGAGTTGCAACCCGGAAGTCTGATGCGTGTGTGTGTGTGGGTGGTAGTATAAAGCCCAAAATCCATGAACAAAGGCTCCTGAAAAGCCAAATTTTTGCAAGGGTTAGGTCGAGATATGACCATAAGATGCTGTCAAAAGCTTTGTGGATATCGAGGCTCAAAAGCAATACTCTACGGGAGAAAAGATCAGCGTCCTGTATGATATTGGAGGCGAGCCTGATGTTGTCCGTGATCTGTCTGGTCGGGATAAACCCAGTCTGATCCGGGGAAATTGGAGAGGTTATTATATTAGACAGTCTGTCTGCTAGGATGCGGCCGAAAATTTTAAGGTCTGTGTTGATAACCAAGGTCTGTGTTGGTCTGTAGTTCTGAGGGAGGGTATGGTCTTTGTTGGGTTTAGGGATCAGGGACATGTTCGCCAAACGCATGTCATCAGGGAAATCATTGCCTTCTAGAATGTGGTTGAAAAGAGATCTAAGGTGTGGGAGCAGGGAGACATGGAATTTCTTGTAATATTATGCTGAATACCTGTCAGTTTCCCCATGTTTTATCCCAAAGACGCTGAACGTGCAGAAAATGACCTGGTGATCTGCCAAAAGCACATGCGCACGGCCTAAACCCGGAAGCAGGCATTTACGTACAGGTACGCCGTTTTGCCTCTGCGGGCCGTTCATCCACAGTACCTTGCGGGCGGTCCGCGAGTGGTTAATAAAAACAAGGGTAAAATAGGTATATTAGGGTTTACATACACTTTAAGAGACAACATACCTGGGTTAGACTTTACATTTTAACAACGTATATATATTTACAGCTTAAAGGGTTCAACTTTACTAAAAAAAAACTGCCTATTCAGGTAAGGGAAACCTGTAAATAAAACAAGCTGTGTAGCTTGCTATAGGTGTAAGCCATTTATCACTAGACATGTGCACAATAGAAAAATTTGTTTAGTTTCTGTTTGTTTCCGTTGCTTCGTAACGATTCGTAAGTCGTCGGTGTTCGTATTCGGACTCGTACGTATTTTCGTAAGTCGTCGGTGTTCGTATTCGGACTCGTACGTATTTTCGTAAGTCGTCGGTGTTCGTATTCGGACTCGTTCGTATTTTCGTCGAGTTATTTTTTCGTTGATTCGTTTTTTCGTTTAGTCTAATTTTCGTTTATTCGAAATTCGTATTTTCGTTGTAGTTTGTATTTGGACGCATTCGTATTTTCGTAGATTTAGTTACATTCGTACTTTCGTAAGATTGATTTATTCGTACTTTGTAACATTGTTTTTCGTAGATTCGTAATCGGAGCATAATTCATAATTTTATGTAATTTGTATGCTATTATTACATTGTAATATTACGAAAAATTACGAATAAAAAAAAAAGTTACGAATTTTTACGTTCAATCCATTCGAAGCACGTTAAGCAGCGCCATTGTAAAAGACACGGAAAATTACGAATCGACAAAAAAAAAAAAAAAGTTACGAATGTACGAATTTTTTCGTTCATTTTGATTTTCGTTATTTTTGAATCTTTGTTTGGTATTTTCGTTGTTTCTGTTTTCGTTTTCAGATTTTCATTCATTCGTAGTTTCGTTGTTTCTAATTTAATTATTTCGTATTTTCGTTTTTCATATCCGTTCAATTCGATAATTCGTTAAAATTTTTACTAAATCATTCGTTCATTCGTACGATACGAATGAACGAATATAACGAATTTGAACGGAAAACAAATTCGTAACTAAATGAATTGCACATGTTTATTTATCACCCCCCAAAGTCTGGCTAAAAAAACTCCTAGAGATGGCATATGCCATTCTGCCACTGTTGCAGCATTGCTGAGCTCAGAGCTACAGCAACAGGGAGAGAATACATGCAAGGGAGTTTGATTTAGTTGGGAGTGTCTTAGTAATGTCCTAGCAACAAGGCAGGACACAATGATGCTGTTTCTCTGAATTTTTCCACGAGGCTTTGAGCGACCTACGTATACTTTGATCAAAGCTACACAATTTGTTTTTCTCTACAGATGCCCCTTACCTGCAATAGGTGAGGTGAGGTAAAACTAAACCATTATAAGACCAGACAGTGAGTTCAGGACCCGGTTAGTGTTCTACAGCAACAACTTGATGTCTAGAGCCCTGTGTAGAATTGCTTTCCTATGTTATAGATTTACAGTACATCTACCTGGATTGACTAATTCCTATGTTGCTTTGGTAAGAAAGCTCAAGAGTAAGATCCTGCTTCTGTTTATAAGCATTGGGAAAGGAGTAACACTGATCAGAATTGTTTAAATAAAAAAAATGGAAACACTCAAAAAAATTAATTTGACAGGCCAACAAGCTGTTTCGTTGTACAGATCCCAAAATACACAGTGTACTGTGCCTGCAATGTCCTTATGTCGCCCACTCTAAGTGAGGTTGTGTGGCAACACAGAAAACTGTTGATTTTAACTGAAGACCCCAAATGGTTCCCAGTGACCCCAGGCTAATTATTATGTCTGAAGGTGACACTCAAGACTGGGTGTTTGAGCTCAAACTGCAGAACCTTAATCTAAGCCTACAGAGCTTCTGATTAAATATAGGAAGGAAAAACTGCAGGGGTTCGAGAATGAAATTAAGGGAACATTTCTGAGGGGATCTGGAATGCAAAAAGATGCACGTATGCAGCAGAGATGAGAAAATTTGTTTTAATGTCAAGAAATTTCCAGTTCCTGCCTATAGTACCTCTTCATTACTAGGCAATTTTATTTATTTTTTTCATAGTGCTGTGATAGTTTGCTAATTGGTCATGAAACACTGTACCTGAATGAATTTTAGGTCTTTTTAGACAGACAGAACTTCCTTTTAGTGGTATTTATTACTGGGTTTTTAATTTTTTTACTATGTAAAGAAAAAGACTACATTTTGAGGGGAAAAGGGATCTTTATCGTACACTGGCTTGATATTTATATTGAAATAATAAACTAGCTAAGCAGAGTGATTTTCTCCGTAAGGGTGAAGAGGTCCATCGCCTTAGGACACTAGCAAAAAACTCATTGAGTAGGGTTATAGGGGAATGCCCAGGAGGTGTGTCCTCAAAAATCCAGGTTCACATGTTCAGACTTTTGAGGACACACCTCCTGGGCATTCCCCTTTAACCCTACCCTACTCAATGAGTTTTTTGCTAGTGTCCTAAGGCGATGGACCTCTTCACCCTTGCGGAGAAATCACTCTGCTTAGCTAGTTTATTATTTCAATCAACAACCCACTGTCTGTTTTTGACATTTTAACATTGGAGCAAGAACCTGATTGGGTTTTATCATAGATTCCATTTTTGAAATTTATGTAATCATTTTGTTAACATAGAGAATTTATAATTCTAAAGAATGGGCATATCTATATCTACATTTTCGGCATCTTTATATGTAAAAAAAAAAAAAAAAAAAAAATACTTAGTGAATACATTTTGCACTAAGATCAGATGGTAAAGTTATAGCAAAAGAAAGTTCAGTACAATACAATTTATGTATTAAATAAAAGTATAGAATGCGATGAGTCATAAATGCAATCATAAATGTTCAAGCAAAACAAAATAACATTAATATAAATAATAAATTAAACAAAAAAAGGGGGAGGGAGGAGGAAGTTTTTTTAAAGGGGAAGAGGGTGAAAGGATAGGGTGAGGAGTATTTTCTGTCTGGAAATCTAATCCCTGTAGATGTAGAAAATATTATGGAGAGCAAAGGGTAATCAAGGTTAAGAGTATCATTGTACTGTATCCATAGTGTCCACATTTCAGGGAATTACAGTGGATGTCATTAAGAACAGAGGTAAGTCTCTTGAATCATGGTTCCCATGATGTGCAGTTTAACCTCCTGTAAAACTCAAAGATGGTTCCCTCCAAGCTTCTAATGGCAGTGTAATGCATCCGTTACTACTTTTACGCTATGCTTGTGTATCCTGAATAGTATGTGTTCATACATTAAAACTATTAAGAAACCAATCGTGTTTAAAGCCTTTTCACTTTTACAGTGTTAAACACTTCCAACTTGGCACTAAATTTCATCATTTAGAGCAGTGGACTCCAAACTACGGCCCTTTGTTTTACTTTATCCGGCCCTTGGGGCACTATTCTTTCCACTGATCCGAGACACTGTTCTGACACCGACAATGGAGCGCCATTTCTCCCATTGACAGCACTAATGGGAAACTGTTTCCTCCATATGATACCAACGATGGGGCACTATTCCTCCCACTGATGCCAGGAAAATTTCCACTCCCACTGTCCACAGTCCGGCCCTCCTAGAGTCTGAAGGACCATAAACCGGCCCTGTGTTTAGAATGTTTGGAGACCCCTGATTTAGAGCTTAGGTGTTATATCACACCACAGGTCGCACACCTTACTTCCATTTCCACCTAGAGCCCTTTATATGGTACCCAGGGACTTCCTCTTCATCCTTTTGCCATGAGGAATTTGGTACAGGATGGTCACTACCTGGATTGCTGCGCTCTTTCTTGAACATGGTTACCCCATTTCCACACCCTACCTTGTAAGTACCCCAGAGGGGGATTCCCTCAATGACTGCAATGGCAAAAACCAGGCATATGGGTACCGCAGGCAAAATGGAACTGCAGGCCTGCAAAATGCTCAGAGTAATGATGCTTTCCTTGTGCTGGAGCACAACTCTATTGTAACACTGATCTCTGCATACAATTCTAGCTCCATCTCAGGTACACAACAAGCAGCCTACTGACTAATGCACATTTTTCTAATCCTGCGTCACAATTGTTCTGACAAAAAATGTCTTTAATACAGCTATCACTGTCCAAAGGTGCCAAACTTTTTCTCTAATGCCTATCTGCATATTCTCAACTACCCACCTCATCCGCTCTTTCTGCACTTTACAGTAAGGCCGGGTTCACATGTCTCTTGACGTGGTTCCCAGCATGGGGTCCGATGGGTCCCTGTTAACTGGTTCAGGTCAGAACTTTTGCCTAAAGTCGCACATGAACCAGACCCAAAGACACACTGGACCCTTTTGCAATCCTGACCACGGCTGCCCCGGACCTGTGTAAACCGGCACAATTTAGAGCCGGTGACACTCTCCTGTCATGCGAATTGGATGCAGAGAAACCACATCCAATTCACATATATGTGAACCCAGCCTAAGAGACAAACATTTCCAGTATATTACACTTGACTTATTGTCTGCGTCCAGAGTATTCACAAAGGCACTCCTTCCCCTCTTGCGAAATCAGGGAATTCAAGTCACAGGGTATCTAGACCAGTGATTCTTAACCTCAGTCCTTAAGTACCCCCAGCGGCCATATTTTGGGAACTTCTCTTGATAAAATAGCTCTCAATACCATGTCATTGATATTGATTTAAAGCAGCTGTGCAAAGTAAAGTAAAACCTGAAAACATGGTCCGTTAGGGGTACTTGAGAACTTAGGTTGAGAACCGCTGATCTAGACAACCTTCTTCTGAAGGACTCCTCATGCTACACAATAAAAACACAAGAAACTCCTTATTCCACCTTTTTATTATTGCATATCCATACAAATACAAGTCACAGTAACTGGAGTGGAATTCTATTGGGCCACACATAAAAAACATTAACAATAAGGATGAACAAAAAGTCGGGCAGATCACAAGTTAACAATCACTGATATAGGTAATGTACATGTACTAAAGCTTAATTCTTTTTGTAATATTTTTTTTATCAGGGCCGAAACGGGGGGGGGGGGGCAGCTGCCCTGGGCGCTGTGGCTCCCACCTCCTCCTTTCCCCAGGCTTTCAAAATTTCCACTGTTCTTTTCAGCTCTGTGCCTCCGTTGTTTTTCCTGTGAAGCCACTGCCAGCTCCTGCTCACTACTCTCACTTCTAACACAGAAGCCTGGCTTCTGTATTTAGAAGTGACAGCGCTCCGGCTCACTTCTTTTTCCAGTGGTGCCCCTCTTAATCCGCTTTGGAAGTGAAGCTTGAAATTGCTCAAACCTCACCTACGCAGTGATTATCTAGGCCTCTCTCTTGGATGGGGTGGGAGGGTGCCAAACTGAGAAAGAATGTCTAGCTCTGCCACTGAATACATTATTAAACAGATGCATACGCAGGCATTCAGGTTACAATTTTAACATAGCTGGCATATCCTATGATTGAGAACCATTCTAATTGGTTTCCATCATTAGTGGAGACTAGAGCTATCAGTGACAACCAGGTTTGACAGCTTGCAGAAGACGTGTTGGCTGGTAGCTGTCAAAAGCATGATATGAATTAATCCATCCCCAGCACAGGGCTTCATGTAGGGAATTGTTGATCTGTGGCCGTCAGATGGGAAAAGGTTAAGTAATTTAAAAAAGATGGGGTCCTTTTAAGAATGGCCTTTAACACATTTGACAATATGCTTGTTGCTACTGAGAATTAAGCATGGCAAGGCTTTTCTTTGTGAAATAAGCAGAGATCATTAGTAAATCATCCTAAATTGTCTTCTGGCAGATCTGCTATGAAAGCTACGAAGACTTCCTGACCTTTTCAATCATCAGTCATCAACACATGGTGACTTTCTTGCATGACTGCACCAGAATCATGCTGAATATGGAAGAAGTATGGCCAGCTGAGCCAAGCTCAAATTTTACAGGAAAAGTCATAATTTGCATATACATTTTATCTGCCTATAACTCTGGACCTTGACAAGCTTGTGTTGGATCTTGACAAGTAGTATTCATAGAACAGAAACCTACACTGATAGAAATATGGGACTGGACTTCTTGTCTTCCTCTTAAAAATGCTAGTTGCCAAAAAGAGGAAAGGAAGGGGAATATATAGAAGGGAAGGTAGAGGGAGTGTATTGATAGGAAAGTGGGGTGTGATGATAGGGCGAAACTAGGAAGCGTGACCCCTGTGATACGGTGCCTCTCGGCCTTTTAAGGGGTTTAGGATCATGTGACCGCTGTGATTGGCTGTCATGGCGCTCAAATAATCGGACAGCTTTCTGTTAGCCGCCAGTAATTGTGCCGGGACCGCGCAAGGAGCGCGCTCTCGGCACAGCTATATTTACACACATGCACACAAATATGGGGCCGCTTGGGGCCAAGGCTTACCTGCCAATAGGCCGCATATTTGCATGCATTAGTCTAAGGGGGGAGAAAAGGTTAAGGTAGGGTAAGGTTAAGATGGTATGGGGGATGATCGGAAAAGGAAGGAAGGGGCAGTGTAGGAAAGTATGGAAAGGGTAGGTAGAGGGAAGATTGGGAAACAGGTGTGGGTAGGAAAGGGAAGATAGAGGAAGAATAGGAAAAACAGGCAGGATTTATTATTGTAGAAGAGACATACAATACACTTACCTGCCTGTTCAAAGCATCCCCCTGGCATGTACAGCAGTCAAACTGATCCCTGTGTGCTGGAATGACGTCATCGGGCCAGCCAATGAAGGTGGTTGAAAACCGTCACACAGAAGAAGATGGCTGCCCCCACGAGGGACATGGACCATTAGAGAAAAGATGAGTATAAGCTGCCTTTAGTTCTGCTTTAGGATGAGGACACCCACTACTGCAACCACTAAAACAGGGCTGAGACAAAATCATCCAGTGCCCAGGGAGAAGATGTCAAATTGCGCCCCCCTCTCCCCTGATGTGCTTGGCCCAACGTCTTCTGCAGCTGGAATCTCAGTCCCAGCTGTTACCTTAATCTGATCCATCCAGAGCAGTTTTTTCATTTTTTTTACCACACGTTAAAATCTACACTTTTGATAGAAAATTACCTAAAATTCTCAAACAATTACATATTTTCTTAAGGCAGAGGCCCAGCAGAATAAAATGGTAGTAATTACAACATTTGCTTAACTTTATCAAATGCATAGATTAAAAAATAAAAAAACACTTAAATGAATAAACACACAGGGGGGACTGAGATAAATAACTACAAACATGTCAAGCCTCAAAGTTGCGTGTGCCTGTGAAAGGTGAAAAAGTACAGTACCCAAAACTGTCCATAACAGATATTTCAAAAGCCTTTTCAGTTCATTAATTTAGAGTTAAAGAATATGTTACCCCAACTTTTCATCTTCCTGTTATGTCTCTGTTGTATCATGTACTTGCACTTCAGCCCCGGAAGGATTTACCCCCCTTCCTGACCAGAGCGTTTTTTGCGATTCGGCACCGCGTCGCTTTAACTGACAATTGCGCGGTCGTGCGACATGGCTGCCAAACAAAATTGACGTCCTTTTTTCCCACAAATAAAGCTTTCTTTTGGTGGTATTTGATCACCCCTGCGGTTTTTAAAATGTATAAAAAAACATATTTGTTCCTCAGTTTAGGCCGATGCGTATTTTTCTACATATTTTTGGTAAAAAAAAAAAAAAAACGCAATAAGCGATTATTGATTGGTTTGCGCAAAAGTTATAGCGTTTACAATATAGGGGATAGTTTTATGGCATTTTTATTAATAATTTTTTTTTTTTTACTAGTAATGGCGGCAATCAGTGATTTTTATCGTGGCTGTGACATTATGGCGGACACATCGGACAATTTTGACACATTTTTGGGACCATTGGCATTAATACAGCGATCGATGCTATAAAATTGCATTGATTACTGTAAAAATATCTCTGGCAGTGAAGGGGTTAACCAGGGGAGGGGTTAAGTGTTCCTAGGGGCGTGTTTATAACTGTCTGGGGGCGTGGCTGTGTGTGACACCACGCTGATCGCTGCTCCCAAAGACAGTGAGCAGACAATCAGTGTGCTGTCACTAGTCAGAACGGGGAGATGCTGTTTACATCAGCATCTCCCCATTCTTGAGCTCTGTGACACGATCTTGGGTATCCCCGCGGCGATCGAGTCCGCGGGACCCGTGGGCACGGTCACGGAGCTCGCAGCAGGCATGGGCACGGCAGGAAATTCAAAGTAACGTACAGGTACATTACTTTGCCATTCTGCCGACGTATATATACAGGAGCCGGTCGGGAACCGGTTAAATAGTATCCTGTTCGCTCTGGTGATCCTGTCAGTCCTACTGCCCTCCTATTTCAAACTGACCATGCTAGGCATAGAAGCACATCTTTCCATATGTCATTAGTTTTCTGGCTGTGCTGGGGACACAGCCTGCCTCCAATAATCACTTGTACTGACATGCCCCCCCCCCCCACACACAATTCAACACAGCTATTCACTGGGAAGATCCGGGTACTGCTATCTTTCCACCCCCAGCTCTCCAAGCCTCATATAAAAGCTGAGAACAGAGATTATGTGATCACTTATGAAAAAAAAGGTAAATTTATCATTTATTTTGATATATACACCCAAATGTTTCACCTTTCATTTCTATTTTAAGCTGAAGGGGTTGTTTAACAAGGTACGCGTTCGCATATATTTTAACTATGAATGATAGTCTTAGAATTACTGCTCTTTCTTCAATGTTTGCAGCGATACCTTACATGTGTGGCACAAATGATGTCATTTGTGCGTGTTTTTTCTTTTGACTTTTTTTCTATCCTTTTTTCTTTATTTAAATCTATTCCTATCACTAGGGGGCACAGTGCAGTAAAAGTGATTGTGCCTGCATCTGTGAGCTTATTTTATCCACTTGGAGCCCAGGCCATATACAGTTGTGTATATAAGTTTACATACCCTGGCAGAATTTCTTGGCCGTTTTTCAGAGAATACGAATGATAACACAAAAAAGTTTTTTCCCTCATGGTTAGTAGTTGGCTATAGCCATTTATTATCAATCAACTGTGTTTACTCTTTTTTAAATCATAATCACAACAGAATCTACACAAATGACCCTGATCAAAAGTTTACATACCCTGGTGATTTTGGCCTGATAAGATGCACACAAGTTGACACAAAGGGGTTTGAATGGCTATTAAAGGTAACCATCCTCACCTGTGATCCGTTTGCTTGTAATTAGTGTGTGTATATAAAAGGTCAATGAATCTCTGGACTCCTGACAGACCCTTGCATCTTTCATCCAGTGCTGCACTGACGTTTCTGGATTCTGAGTCATGGGGAAAGCAAAAGAATTGTCAAAGGATCTGCGGGAAAAGGTAGTTAAACTGTATAAAACAGGAAAAGGGATATAAAAAGATATTCAAGGAATTGAGAATGCCAATCAGCAGTGTTCAAACTCTAATCAAGAAGTGGAAAATGAGGGGTTCTGTTGAAACAAAACCACGGTCAGGTAGATCCAACTAAAATTTCAGCCACAACTGCCAGGAAAATTGTTTGGGATGCAAAGAAAAACCCACAAATAACTTCAGGTGAAATACAGGACTCTCTGAAAACATGTGGTGTGGGTGTTTCAAGATGCACAATAAGGAGGCACGTGAAGAAAGATGGGCTGCATGGTCAAGTCGCCAGAAAAAAGCAATTACTGTGCAAATGCCACAAAGTATCCCGCTTACAATACGCCAAACAGCACAGAGAAGTCATTTGGAGTGATGAGACCAAAATTTAGGTTTTTGGCCACAACCATAAACACTACATTTGGAGAGGAGTCAACAAGGCCTATGATGAAAGGTACACCATTCCTACTGTGAACACGGAGGTGGATCCCTGATGTTTTGGGGATGTGTGAGCTACAAAGGCACATGAAATTTGGTCATAATTGATGGCAAGATGAATGCAGTATGTTATCAAAAAATATTGGAGGAACATTTGCATTCATCAGCAAGGAAGCTGCGCATGGGACGTACTTGGACATTCCAACATAACAATGATCCAAAACACAAGGCCAAGTCGACCTGTTATTAGCTACAGCAGAATAAACTGAAGGATCTCAGTCTCCTGACCTCAATATCATTGAGCCACTCAACTGTTCACGTTTTTAGAAAATAGAAGTGTTAATCTAGATGAAGTTTTTAACTCACAAATTAGAACACGTAATAATGATTTGGAAGGAATAGTCAAAAAACTTGGGCATCAAATGGAAAAAAAAGTTTATCTATGGTGGGACACGAATACATTTGAACGGTATATAAGAGAAAATATAGTTCCCAGACGCTTACGTTGGGACGTACCACCCAATGACGGATTAACGGACAAAGACTCTATGGATGAATGGTTCGAATTTTTTAATAGTAGAAGCGTAGACTGTCTGAAATTACTACTTAAAAGAAAACAAAGGAAAACTCAGGCAATTGAAACTTTAATTGAAGAAACAAAAGCAAAATTGGAACCTTTTAAGGACTCAGCAGACTTCAAGAAACTAGCTTTACAATTGAATAAAGATCTTATTACTAAAGACTTGGAAGCGCAACAACAGAAGATAAAAAAGTACCAGAGAGATGTTGCAGACTATAAAGCCAACCGTGCCTTTAAATGGCAAAGTAAACCAGAATTACCGACACAGCCATCCAATTATGCAACTCCAATTAGGGAGGTACGGATACAGGACCCCACATCCCTATACCCACCCAATGGACCAAGGTGGGATAATGCAGATCCATCTATGGCCAGAACAAATTATGATCAAAGAAACCAACAGCAGTATGAGAATGCAGATCCATCTAGGTCTAGATCATACTATGATCAAAGGAATCAACAACAGTATGAGACACCAAGAAACTATCAAGACCCACGTAACATCGGCCAATATGGGCAACAAACACCGAAGAAATTTTGGAAAAAAACCATTTAAGAAACCTTTCAAAAAACCGTACAACAACTGGCAACATAATCAGAAAGATGTCAGAGGACCGCCGACACAACAATATCATTACCCACAAGGAAGACCGGACAGGAGTCCAATACATACATACAACAGATTTGAACCTCTTAGACCACATCAAGAATATCAATACTATGAAAATGCAAACTACCACTATCAATATGATAGAAACCAACAAGGGGCTTTTTTAGACAGGGAGAGGAGACACAACTCCCCCAGAAGATCCCCGCGGGAACTGCATCGCTCGCCGAGGAGAAAACCGGAGGAGGACAGACCTGCCGACAGTCCCGAAACAAGAGAGGCTGCAGAGCGGGAAAGAGAATCCAAGAGAAAAAGAGAGTAGTTGGGGAAGGAGTTGTGAACCTAAGTGGTAAACCTATTTCGATAGATGAATTGGCTGTATTAGACAAAGGGCTCAAACATGCCCCTGTCAAAAATCTCAATAAATTTGATGCCTACATTGGGATTCAAAAATATATTAGAAAATTAAACATCAAAAAATATATCATTAGTAACCCGTTCAAATCTAGAAACATTACCGAGAGGAGTGCTGAATTACCGGTACAAAGCACATTGCGGAATAATTCCGTATACAACCTTAAAGTCACTAATAACCAACATATTGAGGTTTTTAAAAAACTAGTGATTGACGATCTGAAATCCCTTGAGGTTAAACGAGTCTCGGACCCTATCCATATAAAAAATGGTATAAAATCATTGAAACAACGGAAAGACATAGTCATACGACCAGCGGATAAGGGAGGAGCAGTGGTCATACAATCGAAGGAGCAATACCTACATGAATTGGAAAGACAATTACAGGACGATAAGACGTATATTAAACTGCCAGGCAATCCCACGCACGCTTTTAAAAAAGAGCTGGAATTGGTAGTCAATTTGGGAATCAAAAAATATATCCTAAATAAGAAAGAAGCCAAGTATTTAATTCCAGAGGCTTGCAGGATTATTTACACCATCCCAAAGATACACAAGGATAAAGAATCTCCTCCAGGTAGACCCATAGTAAATGGCATTGATTCTCTAACTTCAAGAATGGGAGAATACATAGACCATTTCATACAGCCAGCAGTACAAGACACACGGGCATATCTAAAAGACACCAAGCATGTGTTACAACTCTTAAATACAGTACCCATACTAGAAGGTCGCACACTATTGGCAACTGCTGATGTGTCCTCATTATACACAATAGTCCAACATCATGAAGCTTGTGCAGCTACAAAATGGTTACTGAGAACACATAGCACTCTGGTGTGTAAACAGAGAAAATTTCTGATTAAATGCCTGGACTTTTGTTTGAAATATAGCTACTTTTGGCACAACCAATGTTATTATAGACAGGCGATCGGTATTGCAATGGGGGCTAAATTTGCCCCCAGTGTGGCTAATGCGTTCATGGCCCATTGGGAGGAAGAAGCAGTGTACCAAAATATGCCAGCGGAATTAACGCTATACAGAAGATACATCGATGATTTAATCATCTTATGGAACGGAAGTAAACATTCTTTGGAGGAGTTCCTGGGAAAGTTAAACATAAACGATAAAAACATTAATTTAGTGTGGAAAATAGACGAGAAATCTATAGACTTCCTGGACTTGAACATATCCATAGAGGGAAATAAAATAATCACGAAAACGCACTTTAAAAATGTTGATGCCAACAGTTATTTGTCCATTAGTAGTTGCCATTTTAAACCCTGGCTCTTTAATATACCCAAAGGCCAGCTGGTAAGGATACGAAGGAATTGCTCTAAATCGGAGGACTTCAGAATACAAGCAGACCTCATAGGCACTAGATTCAAAGAAAAAGGCTATAATGATGCCTGGATACAGAAACAAATAGTGCTAGTAGGAGACATGGACAGAACAACCATGCTGCAAAATAAACCAAAGGATATAAACGGAATTCGCAACCAAGCACCATGCCTTATATTAGATTTTAACATTCAGCATAAGGAGGTTACCAGACTGATTAAACGACACTGGCATATATTAACTAACGACAGAGATTTAAAAACTATTTTACCAGTGAATCCCAATATTGTATTTAAAAGGGCACCTACTTTGAGAGACTTAGTAGTGAAATCGGTCGTAGAACCACCCAACAAACCAGGATATACATTTTTTTCAGGTATAGGATTTTACCCTTGTAGAAATTGCTTTGCGTGTTGCAAATCGAAGAAATTTCAAGGAAAAAGGACCGAATTCATATCCACTAGTACTGGACACACCCACAAAATACGTGACTTCATAGGGTGCCACACAGAAGGGGTTGTTTACTGTATACAGTGCAGCTGCAATTTGCAGTATATAGGGAGGACAAAAAGACAACTGAAAGTCAGGATCAAAGAACATGTCAATAATATTATTAAAGGTTTCCCAAAACACAATCTATCTAAACATTTTGATGCAGTACACAATAGAGACCCCTCCCAGATGCAGTTTTGGGGCATAGAAAAGTATAAACCGACATGGAGAGGCAGTCATAAGATACGCACGATTAGCCAGAAAGAATCCATGTGGATATTTACCATGAGAACTTTAGTACCTGAAGGGTTAAATGTGGAATTTGACCTGAACTGCTTTTTAAGTAACTTTTAATTTGCAGTTATATACTTTGTTTACTGTATATATGAAATGTACATATTGGTCATCAAGTCATTTCCGGTATATACTTTTACCCAGGCTGCCCCCCCCCCTTTTTTACTTATTGCATAGATTATCATGCGTTTTTACCATAATAGAGATGTGGCATCTATTGGTCATGTGATCAATCATTATAGCATCAGGTTCAAATTTAGTAATTTTAACGCTTATTATCATGGGCTATTTTTAACATTCCTCATTTATTCATTTTTAACGTTTTTATATCCATTTTTTAATCATCAAGCACTTGAATTTCAATGGGAATAGCGGGGGACATATGTTTATGTCCCCTGTATTACCCACTATGGGCGCATCCATCTAGATTTACAGTGCGCACATTTTGTAATTAATTGTTTTAATAAAGGTTTCTTACACATGGCTTCACTGCTTCGCTTTTGATGCCGTGGAGATTTTCATATTACTAATCCCATATAGGCTTCCAGTCATGTGACCGGAGCTTTCTCACTTTAAACTGACACATTGAGCCAGGACTGTCAGCAAAGCAAGTTCAGTCCCCTGTGTCATACACAGCGGTCTATTCCAAAATGGAAGATTCAAATTAACACAACGGGCCACTTGAAAATGGCCGCGGGGGTGTCCTTTTTATACTGTTCAGCCTAACCAGCCCTCATTGCATTGTATGCACTGAACGGCCGTTAGTAACACAACAGGCCACCAGAAAATGGCCGCGGATGTGTTTTAGATACAATTATTTTGTATAGTCTAATTTTTGGAAGGCTACGGTGAGGCACAAATCTGCACACTATAAACACTCATGTGTGAGGACTAATGTATTAGTCCGTTGCAACATACTTATACATATATATTTTTATTAATTTTTGATTTTTATGTCTCAAGTACTAATAGGTGCTATATATGCATGATCCATAGTGGTAATTTTATCCACAAAGGATCACCTTCACCCATACAGGAGTATAGCCCTAACTGCCCTGAGTCACTGTAATAACAATTTTTTCAGTAACTATTGGCGGAACCTGTTCTTTTAGAAAACGGACTACAACAAAATGGCCGCCACATAATTTCCGGTTCTATTCAATATAAACAATGAGGGTTCAGCCAATCCGGTTCCCCTGATGAAGTCACATGACGTAACGCGTAGGGAGGGATCGGAAATACTCACCCTTTGAACCGGAAGTGACGTGAGATCGGCGTTCAGACGCCATTTGTTTGCTACATGCTTGATTTGTTTTTGCACATTGTAAGAGTCCATCTTTTACATTTTTATATGTTTTAATTGATGAATAAAGCCCCCCTTTTTTCAACATACTTCACTATTGGAGGCATTCCTTTTTGGTTTTGTTTTTTTCCCCTTGATACTTCCCCGGTTGGCGGCTTACTACTGGAGAGTGGCCATATCCTTTATTCAGGTCTCGGCTGTACAGTGGTCCCAGTGACAACTTCCAATACACCGGGGTAAGGCTCCTCTACACAAGGGAAGAAATTTAAAGAATGGAGAGTGGCCATTTATCCAATTTTTTTTTATTCAGACTGTCTAAAAGAAAACAAAGGCTGTACACTGTGGTCCCAAGTGACAGACTTACCAATACACCGGGGTAAGTGCCTGGCCTCTACACAAGGGAAGAAATTTAAAGAATAGGAAGGATCGTATTCGCCTAGACTACACGCTGAATGAAAGAATGGATGAGGTGAGAGGCTAGATAGCCCACTGTTGGATTGTAGATACTTGGTTTGCTGACAGTTGCTTTCTTCTATTGGTGACATCAACTAAGAGAACTCCCAATACAGAATCCTTTTCCACATTCAGCTTCTTTCCTCTATATGGGACTTCACCCACTGTGATTCACTGATTGAACCGTTCATACATTTGATGTCATTTTCCCTTTTTACTTAGAGACTTTGTCCATAACCATTTTTAGAGACTACACACGTCCATTATTCGTTTTATACATCTATTTGTTTTATTGTTGTTGGTGCACTCGTGGATTGTTTTATTAAGTGCACTTATTTATAGGGACATACCATCACTTTTGTAATCACATGCTTTTAGAATTGTGTTTAATTTATGCGCTAGATCACTTTATTTCATTCTTTTGGTTTTGTGTTTAGTGAACACTATTAGGTTTGGCTGCTATTTATTCCAAGGAAGATTTTTAATCTCTATTGGATAACACACTTTTATTTTATTATTTATTGCATATAAGGGTTATTTACTGCATATAAAGGTTATTTATGCACAGGCACTTATTTATATTTATATTTATCACATTGTACACGTGTGGAGCATCCAGTTCCACTATCCAGTAGTAAAGCGCGGAGGTCACTCTCTACTATCTTTCATCCAGTGCTGCACTGACGTTTCTGGATTCTGAGTCATGGGGAAAGCAAAAGAATTGTCAAAGGATCTGCGGGAAAAGGTAGTTAAACTGTATAAAACAGGAAAAGGGATATAAAAAGATATTCAAGGAATTGAGAATGCCAATCAGCAGTGTTCAAACTCTAATCAAGAAGTGGAAAATGAGGGGTTCTGTTGAAACAAAACCACGGTCAGGTAGATCCAACTAAAATTTCAGCCACAACTGCCAGGAAAATTGTTTGGGATGCAAAGAAAAACCCACAAATAACAGGAAAATTGTTTGGGATGCAAAGAAAAAACCAAAACACCCAAATAACTTCAGGTGAAATAAGAAAATGCAAACTTCCACTATCTAATATGGAAACCACATGAAAGAGGAGACACAACTCCCCAGAAGATTTGGTCCGACAGTAAACAAGAAGAGGCTGCAGTGCAGGTAAAGAGAATTGATGGAACAAGATGATAAGAATGGCAGACAATGGGCGCATACATGCCCTGTCATGTTATCAAAAATATAGGAAAATTGGAAGATTAACATACGAGAACATTTGCATTAAAGTCATCAGAGGTTTTTAAAAAAACTAAGACGAAGCGAGTCTCGCGCATTGAACAACGGAAAGAATAGTCATACGGACATACTTGGAGCATTCCAACAGGGACGATAAGACGTAAATTAAAACTGCAGCAATCCCACGCACAGAGCATTTTAAAAAAGAGCAGGAATTGGTAGTCAAATTGGGAATCAAAAAATAAAACCTAAAATAAGAAATGCAGCCAAGTATAAAATTCCCGAGGCTTGCGATTATTTACACCATCCCAAAGATAACACAATGGAAAAATGAACTCCTCCAGGAAGACCCTGAAAATGGCATTGATTCACAACTAACATCAGAATGGTAGAATACATAGACCATTCATACAGCCAGCAGTACAAGACACACGGGCATATCTAAAAGACACCAAGCATGTGTTACAACTCTTAAATACAGTACCCATACTAGAAGGTCGCACACTATTGGGCAACTGCTGATGTGTCCTCATTATACACAATAGTCCAACATCATGAAGCTTGTGCAGCTACAAAATGGTTACAGAGAACACATAGCACTCTGGTGTGTAAACAGAGAAAATTTCTGATTAAATGCCTGGACTTTTTGTTTGAAATATAGCTACTTTTGGCACAACCAATGTTATTATAGACAGGCGATCGGTATTGCAAAATGGGGGCTAAATTTGCCCCCAGTGTGGCTAATGCGTTCATGGCCCATTGGGAGGAAGAAGCAGTGTACCAAAATATGCCAGCGGAATTAACGCTATACAGAAGATACATCGATGATTTAATCATCTTATGGAACGGAAGTAAACATTCTTTGGAGGAAGTTCCTGGGAAAGTTAAACATAAACGATAAAAACATTAATTTAGTGTGGGAAAATAGACGAGAAATCTATAGACTTCCTGGACTTGAACATATCCATAGAGGGAAATAAAATAATCACGAAAAACGCACTTTAAAAATGTTGATGCCAACAGTTATTTGTCCATTAGTAGTTGCCATTTTCAAACCCTGGCTCTTTAATATACCCAAAGGCCAGCTGGTAAGGATACGAAGGAATTGCTCTAAATCGGAGGACTTCAGAATACAAGCAGACCTCATAGGCACTAGATTCAAAGAAAAAGGCTATAATGATGCCTGGATACAGAAACAAATAGTGCTAGTAGGAGACATGGACAGAACAACCATGCTGCAAAATAAACCAAAGGATATAAACGGAATTCGCAACCAAGCACCATGCCTTATATTAGATTTTAACATTCAGCATAAGGAGGGAGACATGGACAGAACAACCATGCTGCAAAATAACCACCCAACAAACCAGGATATACATTTTTTTCAGGTATAGGATTTTACCCTTGTAGAAATTGCTTTGCGTGTTGCAAATCGAAGAAATTTCAAGGAAAAAGGACCGAATTCATATCCACTAGTACTGGACACACCCACAAAATACGTGACTTCATAGGGTGCCACACAGAAGGGGTTGTTTACTGTATACAGTGCAGCTGCAATTTGCAGTATATAGTGAGGACAAAAAGACAACTGAAAGTCAGGATCAAAGAACATGTCAATAATATTATTAAAACATGTGGTGTGGGTGTTTCAAGATGCACAATAAGGAGGCACGTGAAGAAAGATGGGCTGCATGGTCAAGTCGCCAGAAAAAAGCAATTACTGTGCAAATGCCACAAAGTATCCCGCTTACAATACGCCAAACAGCACAGAGAAGTCATTTGGAGTGATGAGACCAAAATTTAGCTTTTTGGCCACAACCATAAACACTACATTTGGAGAGGAGTCAACAAGGCCTATGATGAAAGGTACACCATTCCTACTGTGAACACGGAGGTGGATCCCTGATGTTTTGGGGATGTGTGAGCTACAAAGGCACATGAAATTTGGTCATAATTGATGGCAAGATGAATGCAGTATGTTATCAAAAAATATTGGAGGAACATTTGCATTCATCAGCAAGGAAGCTGCGCATGGGACATACTTGGACATTCCAACATAACAATGATCCAAAACACAAGGCCAAGTCGACCTGTTATTAGCTACAGCAGAATAAACTGAAGGATCTCAGTCTCCTGACCTCAATATCATTGAGCCACTCTGGGGAGATCTCAAATGTGCAGTTAATGCAAGACAGCCCAAGAATTTACAGGAACTGGAGGCTTTTTGCCAAGAGGAATTGGCAGCTTTACCATCTGAGAAGATAAAGAGCCTCATCCACAAATACCACAAAAGACTTCAAGCTGTCATTGATGTTAAAGGGGGAAATACACTGTATTAAGAACTGGGGTATGTAAACTTTTGATCAGGGTCATTTGGGTAGTTTCTGTTGTGATTATGATTTAAAAAGAGTAAACACAGTTGATTGATAATAAATGGCTTCAGCCAAACGCTAACCACGAGTGAAAGAAAAGTTTTTGTGTTATCATTCATATTCTCTGAAAAATGGGCAAGAAATCATAAATTCTGCCAGGGTATGTAAACTTATGAGCACAACTGTATATAAATAGCCTATGAACTGCATGTGGTTCATTACTTAATGACTTAATTACTTAATTACTTTAATGAAGAACTTCATTAAAATAGTCAAGAACTGCTTACCAACCATCAACTATTGCGACAATGAATACTTTGGCCAGGAGTACATCATTACTTTCGGCATACAGAGTTCCAGGGATTAGAAGTATAAAATGTACAGAATGCAGTATGTACTGTACAGTCCAGCATACAGAGTGCAACTGCCATATGTATGTGACATACAACAGTATAGCATAATTCTGACTGATGCACTTTGCATGCTGTGCTTTATAATGCACACTACTGACTGCTGTACTACTAGCAAAACGGAGTGCAGAGGCCAGGAATGCTTGGACGAAATGCACATGTAAGAAGGTAGAGTTTTATGTTGTTCAAGCTGGGAGGGTAAGAGTTAACTTGCTTCCTGGGTTTTTCTTGGCAAGCTTTCTGTTGGGCTCTGCCTTCCTCCCTGTGCTCATAAAAAGGAGGCTCTGCCCGGATGAGTCCCAGCCACATAGGGAGAAGAAAAGGCTGAAAGCTGAAGATGTAAAATGTTCAGTCAGCAACCCACCCACCTAGAGGAGAGGGAGAAAGAGAAATGTGTAGGAACTGCTCATCGCCATTGCCAGAGTCTGAATCGCCAGTGCCATGCGGAGTTTGGAGTTGCTACTATTAAGCGAGATTGCTGGCATTTAAAGTCCTCCCTGAAGACACCATCCATGGACTATGCCAAGAATTGACTCCTGCCTGTGCAGCTATGTTGGGCCTGCACACCCAGGAAACCATAGAAGAACCATGTTTCTCTTGACTTTCCCTCCAACTCCAATGCTGCTGCGGTCAAGCGCCACCTGTAGTGTAGAAAGTAGACTGCACTTGCCTACGCTTCCCTCTTTTTGACAGATGCTGTCCTCGGCATCACAACACAGTGAAGAACAACATGAAATCTGCAAGTGTAGAGGTGGCCTCACCACTTGGTTACTTAGCAATCCGCCAATCACCCTACTGCCAGACCCCCCCCCCCCCCCACTATCAGTTAAGACAATGAACAGTCATTTGCGCAGTTCTGTTACGTTTATTGCGGGATACAACTTGGGTGGAACAAGGGGTGATATGAGATGCCCATAGCATTTGGTGTATGGCACGACAATACTGAATAGCCTTGGCTTGAAAATTGATGCATATATAGTATTCCCAGTCTCTGTCTTCTGTAAAACTACTGAAACACTACTTCTTCACTTCCATTGTGACAAGAATAATAATTCCACCTTGCAGACCATAACGGTATTGCCTCAGCGAATCAAAGAACCAGAGGCCTACTGTTCCGTTCACACTGACCTTTTGCTACTTGGCAGTTCTGTGTCCCCGGTCACAGAACGCTGATCTACTATCTTCTGCTTTACTGCTACTTCTTCTGTACTGATCTTGTCCAGCATACAAGGCCTGTGTTTCCCGGTCACAGCAGCTTGATACCTTTTTAGAGATGAAGATCTTAATCTAAGACTCCCTCCTAGTGGTTCCTCCATCCCTCCTTCGTGCTCGGCGCATCCCCGCGTGGGGATGCCCGGAAAAGCAACTCAATACTCCATGCTCTTTTCCTGCACTTCAGACTCCTCCCAGTAGCATGTGACCCCAGCTTATATGGGAGGCCTGCCCCCTGCCAATACCAAAAGAAAATTGGTCAGGGCTCCTCACATGAGCTGCCTGCAACTCAGACTTCGGGTCCAACCCCTATTCCAGAACCATCTTTCTGGAAGCAGGGGAGGCATCTCTGAATCAGAGCACAGGTGACCACACCCACCACTACACTGAACACTCCCAGTCCCAAAATCAAAACAGACAGGCCCAGCGTGCAGCATAAGCCTGCCTAAATTTACCTATACTTCCTGAGCTTAGCAAAAATCCTATTCTAGCACCTACCTTTTGGAAGAGGGTGCTACACAAGTAAGATAATTAGGCACAAGGAGCGTCAAACAACAGTGTCCTCTATGGAGTAATCTGTGGCAAGTAATCATCTTATTGTTGTGACTCAGGGGTCACAGGCATATGGGAATCAACTGGGTTCTCCATGCCTCCTTCACCCTGACCCAAGACTGATTTGTCTGGAAAGTCTGTTGTGTTTTCAGAGATGGCTAGACTATCCATAGTTGCTGTACTGGGGCTTCCTGTTTCGGAGTCTGTAGGGGATGGAGGCTCAAGTGAGAGAGGAGGCAGGTATCATTCAACAGGAACCTCCTGCACTGGTGGGTTTTCCACAGGGTCCAGTACCTCTTTGTCTCCAGATGGTTTGGTGGAGCAGTCATTACTTAGCACTCAGAGCCTCAGCAGGTTGTGGTGGAGACGTCTCTTGATTGGATTGGGTCATTCTTAGGCCATATACTGGAGTTTGCGGTAAAGATTGTTGCTCAACTTGATAGGGAGCATGCTCCCACTTGGGATCCGGTTTACTGGCGCTTTCATTCTTGGTATTTTTTACCAACATCCTGTCCCCCCATCACAATGGCAGATCCTCAAGGGCAGAATCCTTGTGTCTATCCAACACCACCTATTTGGCTTTCTATATTTGATCCCAATGTTTCTGCACCCAGGAGCTAGGTATCCTAGTCATCGAGTTCTCTGGAAAACCCCCAAAAATAATTAAAGTAATTCTGAAGGCTCCTGAATTACAACCTAAACAACACCCAAATCCTCTTAATATATGATGCAGAAGCCTCGAAAAGTACACAAAAATCCTTTATCCCTTTATCTTCCCTGGCTGAGCCAAATGCTCCTTCGTTTGTGTCTCACACACTCCTTGTCTCAGACACTGCAGCTCATAGTGTGAGGATTTCAGCACAGAGGCAGCACTGTCAATCCAGAAAGCAGTGAACGGGACTAGGCGTGGCCAGGTGCTGACTGACCAGCTACAGGATTGTGAATCAGCAGTGACAATGTATCACTCATTGATCACAGTACGTTTCCTGACAAGACCTTCATGGGTGTGCTATTGTCACAGTCAAGGGTCAGGCTTGGAGGCCAGTAGCTATAGCAGCAGAGAGGCTCCCACCGACCAGCTGGATAAGTGTAGCAGCAGATCACCCTGGCGGATGATAAGGGCTCACCCGAGGCAGAGAGTCTAAGCACTAACTGGTGTTTACCAGAGTTCCTGATGCTGGAGATGGGTTTTGTTGCATGTTAGTACCAGATCACAGTCCTCAGGATGACCCCACCGGGAAGTGAGCAAGCTGGGGCCCAGTAGCAGATATAGCAGGTAGGGATCAAGCAGAAGCATAGTCAGTAAACAAGCCAAAGGTCAGTAACAAGTGGTTGCAGGTTGGGATCAAGCAGAAGAAAGCGTAGTTGAGGAACAAGTCAAAGTTCAGTAATAGGTGGTGGCAAAAATATGGACAGCAGCAGGAGTGGCAAAAGCAAGATATTGGCTGGAGAGTGCGCAATAATCTAGCAAACAGGAAGTGCAACTGCCCGGCTTAAATAGGAGGAGCAAGGAGTTCAAAGTTTAGCAGAAGCAAGGCACAATGCAGAATTGTCCAATGGATCAGACAGGATGCGGTTCAGCTTCTAAGGCAGGGGTCTTCAAACTACGGCCCTCCAGTTGTTCAGGAACTACAATTCCTATCATGCCTAGTCATGTCTGTGAATGTCAGAGTTTTACAATGCCTCATGGGCTGTGTAGTTCTGCAACAGCTGGAGGGCCGTAGTTTGATCTAGTACAGTTGCCTTCTCCTTGTCATCTGTAACCAACTTCCCTTCATCATTCTTTAAGGGGCCAATGTGTTTTGACCTTGCTTTTTTACTGTGGATATAGTTAAAATCATTTCTTGGGATTTTTTATACTCTTCCTCGCTATGTGTCTCTCGTGATCTATCTTAGCCACTCTGATTGCTTTCTTACACTGCCTATTGCATTCCTTGTAGTGTTTGAATGCTGACAATGACCCCTCTGGTTTTTATTTTTTAAAGGCCATTTTTATGTCTTTAATATGACCTTTTACATTATGGTTCCCAGATGTAACCTTTATTCTTCTATATTTATTACCATTGGAATGCACTCAGTGATACCTTTAATGGAAATGTTCCTAAAGCACTCCCATTTTTCCTCCGTGTTCAATGTATCTAGTAACCTAAGCAGGGCAATAACTTCTCCGCAGGATGTGGAAACCTTGCAAGAAGATCTGAACAAATTAATGGGGTGGGCATCTACAGTACATGACAAATGAGGTTCAATGTAGAAAAATGTAAAATAATGCATTTGGTTGGCAAAAATATGAATGCAATCTATACACTGGGGGGAGAACCTCTGGGGGAATCTATGATGGAAAAGGACCTGGGGGTCCTAGTAGATGATAGGCTCAGCAATGGCATTCAATGCCAAGCTGCTGCTAACAAAGCAAACAGAATATTGGCAAGCATTAAAAAGGGGATTAATTCCAGAGATAAAACGATAATTCTCCAGCTCTACAAGAATCTGGTCCGGCCGCACCTAGAGTATGCTGTCCAGTTCTGGGCACCAGTCCTCAGGAAGGATGCACTGGAAATGGAGCAAGTACAAAGAAGGGCAACTAAGCTAATAAAGGGTCTGGAGGATATTAGTTATGAAGAAAGGTTGCAAGCACTGAACTTATTCTCTCTGGAGAAGAGACGCTTGAGAGGGGATATGATTTCAATATACAAATACCGTACTGGTGACCCCACAATAGGGATAACACTTTTTCGTGGAAGGGAGTTTAACAAGACTCCTGGCCACCTATTAAAATTAAGGTTTAATCTTAAACTACGTAGAGGGTTCTTTACTGTAAGAGCGGCAAGGATGTGGAATTCCCTTCCACAGGCGGTGGTCTCAGCAGGGGGCATTGATAGTTTCAAGAAACTATTAGATAAGCACCTGAATGACCGCAACATACAGGGATATACAACGTAATACTAACATATAATCAAACACATAGGTTGGACTTTATTGACTTGTGTCTTTTTTCAACTTCACCTACTATGTAACTATGTGCGTGTAAAGGCAGGCGTCCCAATACTTTTCGTAATAAAGTGTGTATATACTGTATATGTACATTTTAGGCTGAATTCATGCAGTTCTTTGTGTCAGCAGAACATATGGTAACATGCATGTATAGGTATGAATGGGCTCATATAGTTGTGCATACAGTATATGTAAAACAAATATATAAGGAATAATGGGGTTTCTACTTGAAATACATATTTCTATGTGGCAAACTGCACAGAACAGACAAGTGTGAATAGGCCTTTACAGCATTGTGAGTTCCAAAAAGTACCTTTCTGTTTCTTTAGGGATGGATTTTGTGTCCCTGCAAAGCAGGAAATAAAATCCATCACATCTCTTAGTAAAAGCAGCACACAGTTTACACAAAAACACTGGCAAGGCACACAGTTAACCCTTTGATCACCCTAGATGCTTAACTCCTTCCCAGCCAGTGTCATAAGTACAGTGACAGTGCATATTTTTAGCACTGATCACTGTATAAGTAAACATAGGAGGATATGTTGTTAAGGGAAATTAACCGCTTGCTGACCATATACTGTACATACATACCTGCCAACTTTTTTAGATGAGACCGAGGGACACCTATCAGCAAAAGTGTGTAGCCATAGGACACACCCCTTGCCACGCCCCCTTAAAGGAGAAGTATACAAAAAAAGGATTAGTTAAACCCACAAGTGCTTTTTTCTTAACCACTACTATTTCTTTATACTGGCTTTTCGAGAAAGTTACAAATACAGCAATTTAGAAATTTAGAAATTGGATGAAAGGTTTAGCCCTGGGAAACACTTTTTGAAAGATAAATAGTGCATTTTATATACAACTATGTAGATCAGACCAAAACGAGGGACAAATGAGGAGGAAAGAGGGACAGAGGGACTTTCTTCCAAATCAGGGACAGTCCCTCCAAATCAAAGACAGTTGGGAGCTATGTACATATATGGTGGTCAGGCGGCCTTTCTGCGCAGGATCACGTACGTAGTACGTGTTCCTGCACTTCCGGGTCTGAGGCACACATGCGTGCCCCCGGTGACCTGCTTCCTTCAGAGCTGATCTGCGGGTACCACAGACTCGATGTCCACTGATACCAGCTGATCGTTAGGCAGCATGGCAATCTGCCTATGCAAACAAAGCAGATTGCTGTTCTGTCAGTGGGTAAGGCTTTGATCCTGTGTTCCTGCAAAGCAGGAACACGGATCTTTGCCTTCCTATAGTAAAAGCACCTCCCCCACAGTGAGACAACACGTGTTAGGAACACATTTAACCCTTTGAACGTCCATGATGTTAACCTCTTCCCAGTCAGTGTAATTAGTACAGTAACAGTGCATATTTTTAGCACCGATTACTGTCACTGGTCCCCAAAAAGTGTCAAAAGTGTCAGTGTCCCGATTTGTCCGCTGCAATATCGCAGTCCAGCATTAGGTCGCTGATTGCCACCATTACTAGTAAAAAATAAATCAAAATTCCATAAATATATATCCCATAGTTTGTAGATGCTATAACTTTTGCGCAAACCAATCAGTATACGCTTTTTGGGATAGCTGCACACTTTTCTTTAATGTGACAATGTTGGAACATGCCTGCACAATTAACATTGACTAATGTGCTTTTACATAGCTCCCAACTGTCCCTGATTTTGAGGGACTGTCCCCGTTTTAGAGCAATCTCCCTCTGTCCTTCATTCCTCCTCATTTGTCCCTCATTTTGGTCTGATCTCTATAGATATATATAAAATGCACTTTTTATCTATCAAAAAGTGTTTTTCAGCACTAAACCTTTCATCAAATTTCTAAATTGCTGCATTTGTAAATTCCAAAAGCCAATATAAAGGAATAGTAGTGGTAAAAAAAGCACTTGTGGGTTTAACCAATTTGTTTTTTTTTTGTACAATTCTCCTTTAAGGGGGTGTGGCCAGGGGTGTGTCCTATGCCTGCATACTTTTGCTGATAGGTGACATCAAAAAGTTGAGAGGTATGGCTTTAGTCTTCACTGAGATAGGGTGACAAGGCAGAAGAGCAGTTGGGAAACATTGACAGTGTTGTCACCTCCATAATAGGACGTTTTTCAACAAATGCCCTGTACACACGAGCGGAAATTCCGCCAGCAAAAGTCAGATGAGAGCTTTTGGTAAGAAAATGCGACCGTGTGTATGCTCCATCGGACTTTTGCTGGTGGAATTCCAGCCAGCAAAAGATTGAGAGCAGGTTTTCAATTTTTCGGTCGGAAAAAGTTCTGATCGGAAATTCCAACGCACAAAATTCCTACGCATGCTCAGAAACAATTCGACGCATGCTCGGAAGCATTGAACTTCATTTTCTTGGCTCGTCGTAGTGTTGTACGTCACCGCGTTCTTGGCGGTCAAAATTTCAGCGAACTTTTGCGTGACTGTGTGTTTGCAAGCCAAGCTTGAGCGGAATTCCGTCAGAAAAGCCATCCAAGATTTTTTCCGACGGAAATTCCGCTCGTGTGTACGCGGCAAAAGACTTTCATGAAAGGGATTACTGGTTGTTATTTTCATGAGAGATGTAGATTTAAAAAGATTGAAAAGGGCTTTGGAAATTACATTAACATTTTAAACATTGCAAGAGCGTTTTATGGTTGGGTTTACATTTACTTTAATCCTGAAAAATAATGTAACCTCCTAATCCTAACAATGTACAAAATACATTGCACACTAAAAATACAAATATATCAGTAAGATCCAGGTTTCTTTTGAGCCTTTACGTTTATGGGGAAAATGATGTCCCTAAACATCACATCAAAAACAAATAATGTGAGAGTTGGCCCAAGACTATAAAGTAATATTTGCATGTCTTCATCTTCTATCCTAAAATTAAAGCCTTTGTTACCCCAACACTTCATATCCCAGATATGTGCCGGCTGTACCATGTACTTGTATGAGAAAGTCTCCTGTTCTCTTTGTATTGCTTCCTTTATGTGAAATCCCTTGTGACGCTGCTAGTCCCCTTGCTTTCCTATTAAATAACTGACCACACTAATGTCCTGTACAGACGATCGGATTTTCCGACAACAAAACCGTGGATTTTTTTCCCCAAAAGATGTTGGCTCAAACTTTTCTTGCATACACACGGTCACACAAATGTTGTCGGAAATTCCGAACGCCAAGAATGCGGTGACGTACAACACGTACGACAAGCCGAGAAAAATTAAATTCAATAGGCAGTGCGGCTCTTCTGCTTTATTGCGAACATGCGTGGACTTTTGTGCGTCGGAGTTGTGTACACACGCTCAGAATTTCCGCCGAAAAGTTTTGTTGTCGGAAAGTTTGAGAACCTGCTCTCAAACATTTGTTGGCGGAAATTCCGCCAACAAATGTTCTATGGAGCATATACACGGTCGGACTTTCCAACAACGAGCTCACATCCAACATTTGTTGTCGGAAAATCCTATCGTGTGGCGTAAGAAGGGGAGAGCAGAATGTGGTCAGTACTTTAGCTATGCTGGGAACTCTGTATACTCTCCTCCAATGATCAGATTTGTCCTGACACGGTGCACAGCCATTCACTGGGAAGCTGAAGTGTGATGCTGCTTCTCCTCCCCCCAGCTCTTATGCAGCAGAGAACAGAGGGAATGTGATAATTTATAAAAAAGTAAAAATGGTATTTATAATGTTTTTTTATATCTATACTACGGTAAATGCATAGCTCCCAACTGTCCCTGATTTCGAGGGACTGTCCCTGATTTGGAGCAAGGTCCCTCTGTCCCTCATTCCTCCTCATTTGTCCCTCATTTTGGTCTGATCTATATAGATGTATATAAAATGCACTTCATCTATCAAAAAATGTTTTTCAGCCCTAAACCTTTCATCGGATTTCTAAATTGTTGCATTTGTAAAGTCCAAAAGCCAATATAAAAGAATAGTAGTGGTAAAAAAAAAGCACTCGTGGGTTTAACCAATCTTGTTTTTTTGTACAATTCTCCTTTAAGGGGGCGTGGCAAGGGGTGTGTCCTATGTTTGCATAATTTTGCTGATAGGTGTCCCTCATTCCCATCTCAAAAAGTTGAGAGGTATGCTTTCCTTTCTTTTTTAAACTGAATGTGTTTTACAAGGTGATAGTCTACAATCACTTTAAGGCTGGGTTCACACTATTGCTAATCGCATCCAATTTCCAATAGCAGGAGCTTTTGACCGGCTCTCTATAGAGCCGGTTCACATATCTCCACAGCGGGTCCTTTGCGATTTGCACAAAAACGATGTGCATCTTTTCGTCCGTTTCAGGTCCGAATTCCGGCAAAAATTTGGGCTGAAATCGGACCTGAAACAGTGAACCAGGATGCACTGGACCCCTGCTGTGAGCCGCCTGCGGCTCATATGTAAACCCTGTCTAAAAAATAAGAAGATAAAAACTTTGTTCTGTGTATAAGGAAGTTACTTATAATGATGAATATTTGAAGTCTAGATTATACAGTGAAGGCATCCTGTTTACCCTTTCTTTCTTCTCCCCTTGTCTATTCACAATACGCCTTATGCCCTGTACACACGGTCGGACATTCCGACAACAAAATCCATCGGATTTTCCGACGGATGTTGGCTCAAATTGGTCTTGCATACACACGTTGTCGGTAATTCCGATCGTCAAGAACGCGTACGACGGGACTATAAAGAGGAAGTTCAATAGCCAGTAGCCAATAGCTTCCGTCTCGTAATTTATTCTGAGCATGCGTGGCACTTTGTGCGTCGGAATTGTCTACACACGATCAAGATTTACGCATTCGTATTTTGTTGTCGGAAAATTTTAGATCCAGATCTCAAACTTTGTGTGTCGGAAATTCCGATGAAGCCTACAAACGGTGGGAATTTCCAACAACACGGTCGGAATTTCCGACAACACGCTCCGATCGCACATTTTCCGTCAGGAAATCCGACCGTGTGTACAGGGCATTAGGCTCCATGCACTCAGGATGGTCAAAAAAGTATTTCTGGATGTTGGACTGCTAGCAGAAAACTGCTGCTTTAAAAACACGCTTTTAACAGCTTTGTTTAATCACGTTTGTGTGCTTTTTTGAGCGTTTTTTCAGCATCAGTGTTTCTGTAAAATTACACCAGCTTACATTCACCTCTGAAACAGTGATAAAAGCGCGTTTATGAGCATTTTTCTGTGTTTTTTAGGTCAGAAGAACTGTTCTTGAATGTCATTTTATTTCAGACAACAGCCCATAAACTCCCCTGCTGATAAACTTCAAAAAACCTCCATGTGTGCATGGTCACATAGGATAACATAGAGGGGAGTTTAAGGGCTGTTAAAAAAACACCCAAACTCACAAAACCGTGAGTTTATCAGCTGCAGTGTGCATGAGGCCTTATACTCATATTCTGTTAAGAGGATTCAAGATGTTTTGGGGGGGGGGGGGGGGGGGGGGGTAGATAAACAATGGGATTTCTCCTTGTCCATTCACAGAATGCCTTGAATCCTCTTAACAGAATGCAAGTACATGGCAGCTTGTGAATAGACAAGGGGAGAAGAAAACAAAGGTAAATGGCAGAATCCCTTTGCTGTATGAAAGGTGCAGCTCTCATGGCTCTCCTCCCCACAGCACCAGAAGAATGAATGAAACTAGAATTATTACCTCATACAGCAGTAGGGTGACCACATTTCTAAACTGGTCTTCAGGGACACCCCCCTTTTCAAAAAAAGATGAGGCGGGGGGCAATGTAGTCTCAGGGTTGATGGGGAATTCGGCGGCAGGTGATTTGTCGGGCGAATGGTTGGTGTGCTAGATATGGTGTCAGGATGGTCAAATCACATGAAATGGTACAATCACCCTATTTTGCAAAATCAGTGGGAACCCTGAGCTTGTCACTTGCCACCAGATGCAACGTGCCACCGTTGCCTGCCCCAGATGCAGCTTGTTACTTGCCACCGCCACTTGCCACCAGATGCAGCATGTCACTTGCCACTGTAGCCTGTCACCATATGCAGTGTGCCACTTGCCACCCATAGCTTGCCACCAGATGCAGTGTGCCACTTGCCACCCATAGCCTGCCACCAGATGCAGTGTGCTACTTGCCACCAGATGCAGTGTGCCACTTGCCATCCATAGCCTGCCACCAGATGCAGTATGTCACTTGCCACCAGATGCAGTGTGCCACTTGCCACCCATAGCTTGCCACCAGATGCAGTGTGCTGCTTGCCACCAGATGCAGTGTGCCACCTGTCACCCATAGCCTGCCACCAGATGCAGTGTGTCACTTGCCACCCATAGCCTGCCACCAGATGCAGTGTGTCACTTGCCACCCATAGCCTGCCACCAGATGCAGTGTGCTACTTGCCACCCGTTGCCTGCCACCAGTTGCAGTGTGCCACTTGCCATCCGTAGACTGCCACCAGATGTAGTGTGCCACTTGCCACCCATAGCTTTCCACCAGATGCAGTGTGCCATTTGCCACCCATAGCTTGACACCAGATGCAGTGCCACTTGCCACCCATAGCCTTCCACCAGATGCAGTGGGACACTTGCCACCCACAGCTGTGTCACTTGCCACCCATGTTCCCTTGTGTCATCTTCCCCTCACTGACTTCACTTGTCACCTTCATTACTCTCCAGTGTCCACTTGTGTGACTGTCATCTTCTTCTTTATTACTTTTTCCCTCACCTTATAGGTTCCAATACTCCCTCTGGTGACTGAGTTGTCTCTCAGACAGTGAGTCGGGCTGTGGGTGGGAGGAGGAGAAGTCGGGCATTCGGGCAGCCTCGATCTGATCCAGCAGCAGCACAAAGAACAGACACCAGTCCCTGCTGCTGTCACTCCCTCTGCATGCCGCCGGGCGGTGGGTCATGGGCGCTGAGTAAGGAGGTGGGTGGAGAGGAGACACTGCCTGGAGAGTGAATATAAAGCCAGTCCCTGCTGCTTGCTGCTGGGTGCCGGAGAAGGAGGAGGTGCAGCTGTGGGTGGAGACGGCACTAAGCGTGGGCCTCGCTCCCAGCCTCACTGTCTGAGAGATTGAGAGTCTGTGATGTCACTGTTTGCTAGACACCAGGCGGGCCGGCCCTAGCAACCAGTTCCGGAAGAGTAGGGAAATGTAATTACTAGTTAGTAGGTGGTAGGCAACAGTGGAAGGAACTCTGGACAGCCGCACACCGTGAAAAACTTAAAATCCTGTGCTTTTATTGACACAAAAGATCACTTAAAAACAAAACAATCCACGGCAATAAGGGGGGCACAAAAATTACTGACGCGTTTCGCACAGGGATCAGTGCTTATTCATAGTTAGTAGGTGGTGGCTGTGATCTCAATTTCCGGGACACTGTATCATCCCGGAATGAAGGTGCCTGGGACCAGGGAAAGGGATTCTTAGGATTTGTGCTGGAAGTGCCGACACATAAATACCATTTTAAGAAGACAATACTGTACGGACATGTGATTTTTTTAAACCTCAAATTGCAGAAGATAATTGTTATGACAAATAAGATCAGTGAATTTTATGTTTTAGGAATGGTGATGTAATAAGAGCAGTACAGTATATCTTATGGGTAGCATATGGTTCCATTTGCTTGAATGAATAATGAATTGGATTTTAATCGTTATATAAGCCAACTTCACATTATCACTTTCTTGCTCATTACAGATGTCTCCTTTTTTCATTTCAGTCACATTGCTCCGGCCATCTCTTAGATATATGTGCTCACAAAGCTCTTCTCTGCAGCCTAGGTAAATGTCACATCTTATTCCCGCAGGATTATATTATTACATTTCATATAAGCATTGTTTGCTTCTGGGAATTGTTGTAATAGGCTGGACCTGTACGGTAAACTCTGTTCAGAATTGAAAATGTAGCCCTGAAATGCATACAGATCATAAAGCCTGCCTGTTCCCTCTATTTTTTATTTAGATGTAGGTCTGTGGATTAAAATGATTTTGTTGCAGTGTTCTGAGAAAATCTGTTTCTTAAAGTGGAATTCCAGGCTATAACCAACTAAGCTTAAACCTGCTCCAACCTCCCTTCTAAATCCTATTCTAACTATCCTGTGAAAGGAAGATGCTTATACTTACCTATACTAAGGGAGCACCCGTCTGGTCATGTGATCTCCCCAGTGGCTGGCTTCAGGGGAGAGAAGAGATCACTGACAATGGCTGAAATGCCTGTGCGGTGACGTCACCCATAGGCTTGTTGTGGGGCATCCGTTGTCGGTTGTCCCTCCTCTCCCCTGAAGCCGCCGCTGGGAGCCAATCATATGACCGGACCGGAGCACCCTGAGAATAGGTAAGTATAAGCATCTTCCTTTCACAAGGTAGTTAGAATAGGAATTAGAAGGGGGAGGATGCAGGTTTAAGCTTAGTTAGGTTAGGTCTGGAATTCCGTTTTAAAGTGATACTAAAGTGTAGTGCCGGGCTGTGTTTTTCAAATTTAATGTTCCTAAAACCACAGTTGGGTTTTAGCCTGGCTGGATTGCACTGTGTTCTGCTTGGCCATAGGTGTCCGGGTCACCTCTGACAAGTACGATAACGTGGTCCAGTTGGACGCATTGGGTGCCAATCTCTCTCTGAGCCAATCGGTGAGTGTGTCGCCTTGCTGTGCTTTTTGGGAGAGGGTACTTAAGGTACTGAGATCACGTGCTTCTGGGTTCTGGTCCAGAAGATCTTTCTGTCTGTTTGATCCTGGTCCTCCTGAACAGCCCTCAGGGCCCTCATGGCCTGGGGTGCGGATCCATCCATTTCTGAGTCTCGGGGCTGGCTAGCCCGAGGCACAGTAACTGGAAGGAGGATTCTAAGGTGGTCCGGTGCCGCCTCGTCTTTGGAGAGGCCCAGCAACTGAGAATGCAACCAGGGGAGGACTCTTCAGAAGAGGGCCATGCAAAAAGGCTGGTGCTCTTGGTAAGAGCCTGGAAGCTAAGTTAAAGGCACCAGGTGAATCCATACTCGTATGGTATCGCCGAACCGACTGCAAGATACTGGTATCGTATGAGGGTTTTCTGAGTTTGTCTATCCTTCAGTTACAACCAAGTCTGTGGCAGAGACTTTCATTTACAAGTTCTACAACCAAGAGACTTTGCTCTATCTGAATAAATGATCGGCTGCTAAATCTAGTGAGAAAAGATTTATCCCATAGCAGTAATATCCAGTTGTGAATGGCTATTCTCTGGATTTTATAGAGAGAGACATTCAGTTTCAAGCAGTTCCAAGAGTACCTGAACTTCCTACCTATACCCTCTATCCCTATTGAGAGACCGTGTCTACCCTGTTTTTGCAAATAAAAATCCCAAAGCGGATCCAGTGTCAGTTTCTACAGTTCTTTGGGCCATCTACCTCGGGAAACCCCTAGACACATACGAGGTCAAGAAGGTAACGGTAAGCCCAAATTAAACCAGCAGCTCCTTCGGGGGTCTTATTATTTTTTTGTTAAAAATAACAAACATGTTTTACTTACCTGCTTTGTGTAGTGGTTTTGCACAGAGCAGCCCCAGATTCTCCCCTTCTCAGGACCTCACCCGCCCTCCTGGCCCTCCCTCCTGTTCAGTGCCCCCACAGCAAGCACCATGCTATGGGGGCACCCGAGACGCTTCTCTGTGTATCCATTTGGACATGGAGGCGCGGCCCAGCTCCTCGCTGTCCTCATTGGCTCACTGACTTTGATTGACAGCAGCGGGAACCAATGGCGCTTCGCTGCTGTCTCAGCCATTGAGGTGGGAAAGTCTCGGACAGCTGAGTCTCTCGTGCATCATCGCTGGATCGAGAGGGGGCTCAGGTAAATATTAGGGGGGCTGCTGCACACAGAAGGCTTATTTTAATGCATAGATAAAAAAAACCTTCTGACTTTACAACCGCTTTAAGGCTACATTCACATGGGCATATGCCAGTAAAAACAGTGGATTCTACCTGACAGAGCTAAACACAGAAAGCGCTTAGTGTGGCTGAACAGTAGTGGCGGCTGTCAGATTTCAATCTATGGCCAATGCCACCGCTGTTCACATTTAAAACGGAATTCCGGGGTTTACTGTTAATTAAAATAATTTCTTTAGGCCAAGCTGGCCTGAATGAACTATTTCCTTCACTAACAGATGAACCAATTGTAATCACTGCATGACAGCTGCATACAGCACTGCATTCTGGCAGCAGGACGGCGACTTCACATTCTGTTCCCGAAACAAAATCCAGTTGGGCTGAGCACTGATCAACCATTCATAAAAAGCCTTGTACTTTATGAATGAATACAAGGCTTCCTCTGGTTGGCTGAGGTGGGGAGGTTTGCATATGGCCATAGCAGAGTACAGCTGCATCTTCTGTAGCCTCCTCCGAGTGCAGAAAACTATCCTCCCTGGCCGCCCATGTGAATGAGGCCTAATTGTTATAATGATATATGCCTGAGCTCACTACTCAGAACCCTTATGCCCTGTACACACGAGCAGAATTTCCGTCGGAAAAATCTTGGATGGTTTTTCAGACGGAATTCCGCTCAAGCTTGGCTTGCATGCACACAGTCACACAAAAACTTTCTGAACTTTCGACCGTAAAGACCGCAGTGACGTACAACAACGAGAAAATTAAGTTCAATGCTTTCCGAGCATGCGTCAAATTGTTTCCGAGCATGCGTAGGAATTTTGCATGTCGGAATTGGTACAGAAGATCAGAATTTCCGATCGGAACCTTTTCCGACCGAAAAATAGAGAACCTGCTCTCAAACTTTTGCAAAAGTCCGATGGAGCATACACACGGTCGGAATTTCCGACCAAAAGCTCACATCAGAATTTTGCTGGTGGAATTTACGCTCGTGTGTACGGGGCATAACTCTAAAAACGGCTTAAATTGGCTGCCTGAAGCATGACAAACGTGCCAAAGAAGCTCACGTACCACCTTTTGGCACAGGCACCTTTTCGACTGCGTTTGGCAACTCCCATTTTTTTGCACAGAAAAGATGTGACTGCTACCTGCATTTGGGGTGCTATTAAGAAATAACGGCACCACAAGTGTGAGCTGCGTTTTTTATGTGTTTCTGACCGCGTTTTCCATGGTTCTCAGGTGTGAATACAGCATAAGAGGTTCAAAAAGGTGATTGGATACATTTACAGACTAGGTGCCAAATCCCTTTAAAGTGAAATGCTACTATTCAGATTACATGCTTGTGCTTTGTAAATACTGAAAACAGACCATTACGACAATGCATCCCAGCCAAGGGTGCTTGAGAACACTGAAACCATTCAGGATATCCAATATCCAGAACCAAGGGGCAGGGGGGGAATTACAAACTTTGTTCCTGAAAGTGTAAAGCCCCTGTAAAATCCGTTTGGTGATGTCTTGTTAATTTATATAATTTTTACCCCATATTGAGCATGTGTCTTGACGCACGTTTCAATAGTGTACTGCATATGTTGTAAGTTCACAGTTAATTGCATCATGAGGCACATCTACGATGCAGTGCAATGCACGCATGCAAATGCCCTATAGTTTCCATTTTCATATAGAAATATACTGAATTCTATTTTTTTTTTTTTTACATTTAAAGTGTTACTAAACCCAGGAGCCTGCATTCACTATATCTGGTCTCCCACAGTACACAGAACATGAAATTACAATTATTTTAATAACTATAAACTGCTAAATACCTATTCTCATCAGCAGTATATAACCGTCTTGTGACTTCTATCGGTGCCCGGCCGAGCACTGGTTAAAGCTTGTAGGAGGAGTTTTCATTCTACTCTGACAGTCCTTTGAGGCTGCAGGACCCTTGACCCTCTTTGTGGACAGTGCTGATTGGCCCTGTGCCGATCACATGCACCCTCCCCAAAAAAAAAAAAAAAAAAACTCTGTAGCAATACACCCCAAACTGAGCATGTGCAAAGTGACTTCAAAGGCTCTGTCTTATCAGGAGATGATTGGGGACGGTGGAAGAAGGGGAGGATCAGAGAAGACAGGATCAAACAGCCTTTTTACACAATGCGGAGGATAAACCCCTTAGGTTCCACAGTGAGTATAACAATCATGCTTTACTGCATATTGTTATACTGATTATACAAATTTTACTGTTGTGGGTTTAGTAACACTTTAAGGGTCGTTGACAATCTATTCAAAATGAATGGGCTGCTTAACGCAATGTACCTCAATGCATAAAATTAAGTGTATGTAGTAAACTGTGTTACCATGTGAATGAGCCTCCAAACTACCATTTTGCCATTTCATGAGATTGTTTTTGAAATAACTGCCTTTTAGCTATGTACCTAAACTTACTTATTCGAACCACCTTGGCCAAAGATCGAGCTACTGGATCCCATTGAAGAGACAGAACAACGTAGAGGTTAGGACACAATGCTTTCATATTATGATGATGCTGTCATTTTATTATTGGTATTTTTACTTATTCTGATAACGAAATGGCGATTTCCATGGTAAACTGGGGAAAGGAGACTCCTTCTGCACACATTCCGTTCCAGGCTGCCTTATTATGGGAAAGCATTAGTGAGCTACCAGAAAAAGTCATATGAGTCAATAATTGATTGGCCATTAGATCACTGTACCTGGGGCAGGCTGCAGAGTCTCTTACGTCACGTGTGATGGGCACTCTTTGCTTCCGAGATCTGCACACCTTTTTTGACCATTAGGGGGAGCTCTGACTCTCCCTGTTTTTATTTTTTCACATAGTTTTTTTTTTTTTTTTTACATCTTGACCATATTTCATATAATTAACCATGCATCAGAAGTTGATGAGACACCCCCAGGAAGAAAATAGTGGTGTCAGGAATATTGGGAGTGTGATCTCAGGACATAAGATAACCAGAGACTGATTCAATCCACCACCTCACCTCTAGCTAAAGTATCACTTTTCAGCCTACCGACCTTTGTTTTTTTTGTTTTTTTGTGAGGAGAATCAACTTTTTTTAATGAAAAAGGGGCAGTTTTTCTGTTGCTTTAAAAAGTTGGCCTGAAAAAAAATACATATAAAAAAAGACTGTAAATACTTACCTTTCCTTTTGTCTGCAACACCAAACACTTCCAGGAATGTCAATCGCGTTTGGTCCCCCACAGGACCCACTGGTTCCCGCTGCTGACCTTCAAGTGACTACAGGAGAAATTAGTGACATGGAGGGCAGCAGAAAGACGGGAGGAACCAGTGAGAGAGCAACCTTCAGGGTTCTACCATGAGAGGATTCCTTGACTGGTGTAGTGCTGACTTACCGGCTGCCATGACCACACTTGACTCCTACCTTACCCACCTTGTTCTTAGTGCATCGCCTATCTAATTTATCTTAACTTTCTTATCTTACAGCAACCTATCAATATGATTATATGTGAGAATTTCCCCTGTTTGCTTCAGTACAGTAGTTATTCACTGACAAATATCTACTGAAGAAAACAGATGTTATTGTAAGGCCCCTTTCTCACGAGCGATCCAATCGGGTCTGTCTGTCAGTTTTTATGGACAGGTGAAATCTGCCCCATGTGAAAGGGGCTTAACTGTCTTGATGTTTTTTTTTTTTTGTTTGTTTGTTTAATTTTGCACTTGTAAAGCCATGTCCATCAACCTTTATTTAGGATGCAATTGAATATTTCTGTCTTCATTTTTAATGCTTCAGTTGTTTTGTTTTTTTCTTCTTTTGGTTGAGTTATGGCTCGTAAACGATAAGAAAATCATAGTCAAAACATAGCCAAAGTTCGGTAACAGGAACGAATAGTCAGCCAAGCCAGAGAGTCAGGGATCAGTGTAATGGAACAGCAAGCAGGATCTGGAGCCAAAAGGAATGTCAGCCAAGCAAGTCTTTAACCGCTTCAGCACCGGGCCATTTTACACCCTTCCTTACCAGAGCACTTTTTGCGATTCGGCACTGCGTCGCTTTAACTAACAATTGCGCGGTCGTGCGACGTTACACCCAAACAAAATTGACGTCCTTTTTTTCCCACAAATAGAGCTTTCTTTTGGTGGTATTTGATCACCTCTGCGGTTTTTATTTTTTGCGCTATAAACAAAAGAAGAGCGACAATTTTGAAAAAAAACACAATATTTTTTACTTTTTGCTATAATAAATATCCCATTTAAAAAAAAAAAAAATTTTACTCAGTTTAGGCCGATACGTGTTCTTCTACATATTTTTGGTAAAAGAAAATCGCAATAAGCGTATATTGATCGGTTTGCGCAAAAGTTATAGCGTCTACAAAATAGGGGATAGATTTATTGCATTTTTTTTTTTTTTACTAGTAATGGCGGCGATCTGTGATTTTTTTTTCGTGACTGCGACATTGCGGCGGACACTTCGGACACTTTTGACACATTTTTGGGACCATTCACATTTACACAGTGATCGTTGCTATAAAATTGCATTGATTACTGTGTAAATGTGACTGGCAGGGAAGGGGTTAACACTAGGGGGCGCTGCAGGGGTTAATGTGTTCCCTATAGGAGTGATTCTAACTGTGGGGGGAGGGGACTCACAAGGGGAGGAGACCGATCAGTGTTCCTCCGTACTGGGATCACATGATCGGTCTCCTCTCCGCTGACAGGACGTGGAGCTGTGTGTTTACACACACAGCTCCACGATCCCGCACGGTCCCGTTGTTTTAATGGTCCCGAGCGACGCCGCGGCCCCCAATCGGCCGGGAATGGGAGGACGTCATATGACGCCCACCCAGGATGGGAGATCCACCTTGTGGGCGTCATATGACAATACGCAGGTATTGAAGTGGTTAAACAGGAATGTACAGGGTGAGGACATGGCACTGAGGCACTGTCCGGGGGTGAACAGACTCTGGTTAATGTTGGTGGTCAGGCTGGGGGGGCTGGCTGGGGGGGCCCAGGGCTAAAGCTGTGTAAGGGACCCCAAAATTTCTGATGGCTGCACTGGTCCTGGCCACAGTATCTGACCATCACTTGTATCCTAGCCACAGACTCTGACCATCTCTTGTATCCTGGCCACAGTCTCTGACCATCTCTTGTATCCTGGCCACAGTCTCTGACCATCTCTTGTATCCTGGCCACAGTCTCTGACCATCTCTTGTATCCTGGCCACAGTCTCTGACCATCTCTTGTATCCTGGCCACAGTCTCGGACCATCTCTTGTATGCTGGCCACAGTCTCTGACCATCTCTTGTATGCTGGCCACAGTCTCTGACCATCTCTTGTATCCTGGCCACAGTCTCTGACCATCTCTTGTATTCTGGCCAGTCTCTGATCATATCCTGTTGCGTGTCTGCTGTCTCTGATGCTAAATATTCACAGATGTTTTTGTGTGGCTCTTTGGTGACATTGAGGGCTGCACTTGAGGCCCCCTAGTTCAAAAAAGTTGACCACAACTGCATTAAACCTTCTTGATTTAGTAACCATTTTTCTATTAAAAAAAATGAATGAATGTTATATAATATAATTATACAAATTTGTAAAAGATGTGGTGGTGATCAGTTAGGATCCAATCCAGGATAGTTTCCAAAGCGTCAACATGTCGGAAGCATGAAACTAATTTTGCAATGTGTATTTTAACATTAACTTGTTTCTAGAAAAGTACGAGTTGAAGCCACAAAGACTGTGAGGCTACACAGATACCAGAAGAAGAAAAGTAAGGGTGTGCGCTGCTATAAATAAAGCTGCTACAAACATTGTTTTTTAGGGAAGGAACTTTATATGGCATTGTGACATGTTTGTGTGTTTTTTTTTTTTTTTTTCTAAATACTTTTAGGGCTAGTATACACAGAGATGCAAGATCAGTTAAGGCCAGTTTGACATCAGTTAATGCTTTGCTTTTTGTCCTCCACACAATCCAGGGCAGATGCATGCAACACGCATGTATATTCTGGCCTTAAATTAGTGGGTTCTTGTGTAAAACCACTACACAATGGTGGTCTTACACATATTATCTGCTCCCTCTATTTAACCCTTTTGCTACCAAGGATGCAAGGCTTTTGTTGGTGGCAGTGGGGGGTTTTACATACAATCCCTGCTGCTGCAGCCAAGAGTGTGCATCTTTCACAAGCCAACTTTTAGCTGTCTGGTGGAAATCCAACACATCTCACCATCCAAATAATACCATTCCTACAGTAAAGCATGGAGGTGGTAATATGCGGTTATGCAGTGTTTCTCTGCAGCAGGGACTGGAGCACTTGTCAGGATAGAAGGAAAAATGAATGTGGCAAAATATCATCAAATTCTTGAGGGAAATCTGCTGCCCTCTGCCAGAAAGTTGTCAATGGGAAGAAGGTTCACCTTCCAACATGACAATGACCCAAAGCACACAGCAAAAATTATCACATAGTGGTTGAAGGAGAAAAGGGTGAATGTCCTGGCATGGCCTAGTCAGAGCTCAGACAAACCCCGTTGCAAATCTGTGGAATGACTTGAAGACTGCAGTCCACAAACAGTCACCATCAAATTTAACTGAACTTGAGCAGCTCTCCAAGAAGAGTGAGACATATCCCAACAAACTAAAAGGCTGTAATTAAAGTAAAAGGTGGTTCAACAAAATACTGACATAAGGGGGGTGGTCCTTTTTCCAACTCAGTGATTCTGTTTTTGAATTTTTTTTTATGACATGGTGTTATATCTTTCACTTTGATGTTATAAGTTGCACTAGTAAATACAGTTGGATGAAAACAAAAACTGTCTGTCCTTTCAGTCTGCAAAGCAACAAAATGTGAATTATTTTAAAGGGGGTGATTCTTTTTTATACCCACTGTATCAACTGGAAAGTATTCCTTGCTTATGAGTGAGGATTATAGTAGCACAGCATAGGAGACATTGACAACAACCAATATAAATACGTTCCAGTTGATACCTATTTTTTCTTGATTAGTATTTGGACAAGGCCTAAAAGTCTCCAATTTTACAAATTTTCCCATGTTTATCCCCAGTTCACACTTATACAAAGTCTATGTGGATCAGATGCAATCCAAAAAGCATAGATTTGCATGTCATCTAAAAAAGGCTGCTCTGTTTTGGGCCGAGTGGTGTCATTTTTGTCTTTTGCTAAACTACTTTAACCTTCTCCCTTGTCAAATCACAACACAATATAAAATGGGTTGTAAACCCTCATGTTTTTTTCACCCTGTAATTCCCACGCCGGAGACGCGCTCTTCCCATCTGCCCATTTCCTCCGCTCTTGATTGGATAGGTTGATAGCAGCGCAGCCACTGGCTCCCGCTGCCGTCAATCAAATGCAATGACGCAGGCAAGTCCGGCATTCTGCATCTATGGACGCAAATGCTGGACTCGGGAGCACACCTGCAAGGTAACCCCCCAGGAGAGCGCTTCTCATAGGGGGTTATATGATGCGGGGAGGAGCTACCAGCACCGCTGGGGGACCCCAGAATTTGAGGATAGGGATCACTCTGTGCAAAACGAACTGCACAGTGGAGGTAAATATGACATGTTTGTTATTTAAAAAAAAAAAAAAAAAAAAACTAAGCCTTACAATCACTTTAATTATTCTGTAGTCTGAAAAAAAACTCTAGGTGGTATAATTAGAATGCTTGAGAAAACACTTGAAGCCTACAGAGTACACAGCGCAACTCTGAATTTCTGACAAGAGCAGAGCTATTGTTTGTACTTCTTTAGCACATATAACTAAACACATTTAATTGCATATTTATTAGACACGTGCGCCGTTAATAAATTTGTTTCGTTCCGTATTAGCCGTTAATTTGTATTTCGTGTCCGAAACTCAATTTGGATTCGCACGAAATACGAATTTTCGTCAACTTTCCGTAACAATTACGAATGTTCGTTATGGTGAATTTATCATTATGAGGGGCTCCCACCATCCCCGTGCTGTGCCCATTATGAGGGGCTCCCACCATCCCCATGCTGTGCCCATTATGAGGGGCTCCCACCATCCCCGTG
This sequence comes from Lithobates sylvaticus, assembly GCA_028564925.1. Classification (NCBI taxonomy): domain Eukaryota; kingdom Metazoa; phylum Chordata; class Amphibia; order Anura; family Ranidae; genus Lithobates; species Lithobates sylvaticus. The sequence continues at coordinate 160,629,730 of CM053034.1, read as the reverse complement.
CTGTGCTGACTTCCTAGATTTTTAACTTCATCATGATGAATAATCGTAATTAACGAACATTCTTATTTTGTCCGATTCAGAATCTCCCATCAACTACCAGTACCAGTCTCCCACTCGCATATTAGAAAAGGTCATTTTCCCAACCCTCACTCAGCAGCAGAAGACCTCTGATTGGTCAACAAAACACCAGTCATGTTTACGTTGTAACGGAATTTGGATCCGAAATTCGTAAACGAAATTACGTATTTTGTACAAAATTCGGAAGCATAGCAATTCGTATTTTGGATCCTACCGAATGTACGAATTTACCGAAATTCGTGCGAAACTAATCGCACATGTCTAATATTTATTAAAAGACCAAACGAGAGAAAATAATAGAAGTTATTGCTAGGGTTTATACACTTTAGCCATTTGACGTCCAGAAGATTTTACCCCTTCATGACCAGGCCATTGTTTGCTATTTAACATTGCACTACTTTAACTGGTAATTGCATGGTTATGCAACACTGTACCCAAATTAAATTTATATAATTTTTTCCCACAAATAGAGCTTTCTTTTGATGATATTTGATCACCACTGGGTTTTTTTTTTTGCTTTCTGCTATAATCCAATAAAAAGATACAAATTCTTCATAAATTTAGACCAAAATGTATTCTGCTACATGTTTTTGATAAAAATCTCAATAAATGTGTATTGATTGTTTGTGTGAAAGTTATAGCGCCTACAAATGATGGCATATATACTGGAATTTTTTTTTTAATACTACTAATGGAGGCAATCAGCGACTTAACATGGGACTGTGATAGTGCGGCGGGCAATATGACACTGACGCTGGGGGGAACTGACTAACTGCCACTGACACCACCAGTGACATTAATACAGTGATCAACGCTAATACTATAACTCTCACTGTACCAATGACACTGGCTGGGAAGGGGTTAACATCTAGAGCGATCAAAGGGTTAAATATGTGTAATATGTGCTTTTTACTAAAAATCACAGTTTCTCATCCCTACTTTTGCAGATCGCTCCCTCTGTACAGAGCTCTGTTTTCATTGCATACAGCCAATCAGCCGGGACTTGCTGATAGGTTCTGCTGTGTACAATATGAGCAGGTGCCGGGTGGGGGGTGTACGTGCCCCTAAACCTATAAGTAGGCAGCGATGTATGGGTACTGCCTACAGCAGCCATTCGCCTGCAGTACATTGTGGGCAGGCAGTAGCCAAGTGGTTGAGGGAAAACGTATCTAGCTTGGGCACTGCATTTTAACAGCACATATATATTGAGAGCTTTTACTAAACCGTTATGTAAAACGAAACCATTACAAGGCAAGTCTACTAATGTTACGCATAATCCTAGGACATGTTTAGTCTGCCATAGCATTGACTTGGTGTCATATAATATCTGGTAAGTTTCCCTGTGGATACTTGCTTTTCTATGGTATAGATTTACATCTACCTGGATGGAGTAACCTGAGTCCTATAATTCACACAAGTGGAAATTTCGCCAGCAAAAGTCTGATGAGAGCTTTTGGTCCGAAAATGTGACCGTGTGTATGCTCCATCTGACTTTTGCTGGTGGAATTCCAGCCAGCAAAAGATTGAGAGCATGTTCTCAATTTTTCAGTCGGAAAAAGTTCTGATTGGAAATTCCGATCGTCTGTACCAATTCCGACGTGCAAAATTCCTGCGCATGCTCGGAAACAATTTGACGCATGCTTGGAAGCACTGAACTTAATTTTCTCGGCTCGTCATAGTGTTGTACGTCACAGCGTTCTTAGCGGTCGTAAGTTCAGCAAACTTTTGTGTGACCGTGTGTATGCAAGCCAAGCTTGAGCGGAATTCCGTCGGTAAAACCATCCAAGTTTTTTCCGACGGAAATTCCGCTCGTGTGTACGGGACATAAGTCGTGTGTGCAGAGGTAAAAAAAAGCTCAAGAACAAAAGGAGTAACACTGATTAGAATTAGGACTTTTTATATAAAAAAAAAAAAGTGGCAAGACTTTAAAACAAAAATGTGTACTTTTCCTTCCCTCTCTTCATTTGACAGGCCATCAAGCTGTCTTGTTGTACAGATCCCAAAATACACAGTGTACTGTGCCTGCAATGTCCTTATGTCGCCCACTCTTAAGTAGGGTCTTTTGGCAATGCAGAAAATAGTTGACTTCAGCTGAAGACCCCAAAGGGTTCCCAGTGACCCCAGGCTAATTATTATGACTATAGCTGACACTCAAGACTGGGTGTTTGAGCTAGAAAACTGTGGAACAATGTTAATCTAAGCTTACAGAGTCCCTCATTAAATATAGGAAGGACAAACTGCAGGGGTTCGAGAACAAAGTTAAGGGAACATTTCTGAGGGGATCTGGAATGCAAAAAGATGCACGTATGCAGTAGTGATGCGTGCTGAAAATTAGTTATGTCAAGATATTTATGTGATCTACTCTTCTATATGATAATGATGCAAAATCACGTATCAACGGTAAAATCACCTGCTTAAGTACTTGTCTTTTAACCACTTGTTTACCAACCTGTAGTATCCCTTCATTACAAGGCCAATGTTCTTTTTATAGTGCTGTGCTTTGATGATTAGTCATGAAGCACTGTACCCAAATGAATTTTAAATCATTTTTGAGATGGACAGAGCTTTCTTTTGGTAGTATTATTTAACCATTGTTTTTTTTTTTACTTTTTACTGTAAAAAGAAAAAAAAAAAAAAAGGATCCTTATTGTACAGTACAGTACAGGACACTGGCTTGATACTTATAAACCCTGGGGTATAGGTTCATACCTTCATATCATTGGAGACTTGCAATGCCTCCTGGGCAAGTGGGCATCCCCCTATAACCCTATCCCACTCCATGAATTCTCATTTTTTTCTAAGTGATGGACCTCTTCTCCCTTACGGAGAAATCACTCTTAACTAGTTTATTATTTTACTTTGGATTTTTCAATCAACTTCATACTGTCTTGTAATACTACAATAAAAACAGCGCATCCGGATTGGTGCAATCTTGGAAAAAACATGGAATCCATACCTGGACCCACACCATGGGGACAGCCTGTAGAGAGAGAGAGAGAGTTATCACCGCTCCAGGTAGGTCAAGCGACAGTGGAAAACCTTCTGGAAGCCCAGGTGCCGGCAATGCATATAGCAATCAAAAACAGGAAGAAGATCTGGACAGCCGCACTCAAAAAACTCATAGCTATGGCTAAGCACTACATTGAACCTTTGGCTTTGCTTTCCCTTGTAAAGGCTTTTAGATAAGGTGTTTCTCATATCAAACCACCCTTGTAGTAACCTGTGCTTCTTTGGAACCTAAATTGAGTTCTCCCTGACCTGCAGAAACCATCCATTGAACCCATCAGGGAACTCCTTTTAAATGATCTCTCCTGCAAGGTAGTCTTGTTGGCAGCTATCATGTCTGATAGACATGTCTGTGAGTTAATGCCTTCCTCCTGTAAGGAGACATTTCTCATTCTTCACAAGGACAAAGTAGTCTTGCTCCCAGACCACCCATCTTACTTCCAAGGTATGGCAGCCTTGAAGTGAAGACATTGTCCTTCCTTCATTGTGCCCTATCCCAAAGCACCCAACACAGACAGCTCTTCGCTGTCTGGACGTGGTCAGAGCCATCAGAGTCTATCTCAAAGCTACAGCTTCTAGACAGACTCCCTTTTCCATCTCTCCTCAGGACCTTGAAAGGGACATTGTGACGGAACGTCCCACACTCCTCTTGAGTGCGTTTGTCATATATCACTTCCTCTCAGTCTGGATATAGGTATAAGATATTCCAACCGCTCCCAAGCACCAAACGAGACAACACTTGCTTGGTGCCAACATGGACTGATCTTTATTTGACATGTCACACAATTTTATACAGCCAGATGACTAAGACCTAACTTAATTAGCATGAGCTAATTATCTTAATCAACACTGGACTCCTTCATTCAATTGCAGGGTTAATTAGCACATACAACAATAGGTGAAATATTCTTTAGAATTACACAAGACAACAGACAGGCTGTCTGGAGTTGACGACATTAGCATCTGACAGTGTGTGTCTCAACAGCATGGGACAACACACATTATATATACATATATACAGCATATACATATCCAAGTAAAACCAGCTCATAAACAGCACTGTTCCCCCAAATGCCAGGGCCCGTAATCACAAGGCAATAGGCTCGCATTCAGTCCCCTCCAACAGCCTCTATCCCGGCTAGGTCTGTCACATTTCTCCCCTTTCGGCAGGAGACTAACACAGGAGGAGACCCCAGACGGGTTGACTCCGAAGTTAGTCCATAGTTCCAGTCCTCTAATACCTGTACCCACACAGTACCCCAAACAAATTGTTTCAAACAGAGCACTACTCACCCAGCCAACCTCTGCCTCTCTCAGAGAACATATCCGGCGCTGGGGAGAGGCCTGGACTGGCCCTTCTCCCTGGAGTCTTTTCAGCCGCTGGAGAGAAGACAGGGTGACTGGGCTCACTCCATCATGCTGTTGGGGATCTGGGCCGACCGCCCAGCATCCCTGGGGTATACAAGTGGGGACTGAAGTCCCATCCACCGATATCAGCTCAAGCTGCAGTTGTGAAGTGCAGATTGCATTCTCTCCTTGGGTCCCAAGCTGCTGCTCGGGAGTGACCACCACCTCCTCACCCTGGGCCTCCAGAACTGCCACAGGTGTGGGGCAGAGGTCTTGGACCCTCTGTCCGGTTGCCAGCACTTTAGCTGGGTTGGTGTTATCATTCTGGGGCGCCGTCTGCTGCTGGACAGTGTGACCGATTGCCCCAGCTTCTTGAATCTGTAGAGACACTGTAGGTGCTAGGCAGAGGCCAGCGGTGCTCTGCCCTGTTGCCAGTGATTCAGCTGGGAGTAGCAGCTTCACTACATCAGCTTGTCTCCGGAGAGAGGGGCCAACTGCCCCGGCTTCCTGGAACTCCACAGATACTGCTGTTGGTGCTGGGCAGAGCTCAGTGAAGTTTGGCCCTAATACCAGCTCTTCTGATGGAGGCTCATCAGGCTGTTTTTCCTCAGCAGAAAAGTCTATTAAATCCCCTGTCTCTACAACTGATGTCTGGGGATAGAGGTTCATCATCTGTCCGTGGGACCTAGAAGATGCCATCAGTGCTGAGCAGAGGTTAGCAGAGCTCTGCCCTGTTGTCAGCACTTCAGCTTTGGGGATGGAAATCTCCAGATTTTCCACTGCCGATTCTCTGGCATGCTGCTGGACAGGCACATTCCTCCATCCAAGATCATCCCATGCAGAAACAGGATCATCAAGGTCAGTCAGCACTTGCTGCATCCACCATAAGACCTCCGCGTCCATAGCTGCAGGGGCAGGTTGGCAAAGCACACTGTTACTCTGCCACATTGCTGACTCTTCAGACAGGATTTCCGAGTTGTCCATTGGCATTTCCTTATAGTCCCAGGCAAAGGGAGCCCAGCCCTGGCACTGAGCAGAGTCTAGCAGCCGTCTGTAGGCGATCTCCAGCTCCCATTCATGATCGACCAGAAACTCCAAATCTTCAAGTGCCCAGTGCACTTCCGAGATGTTCAGTAGCCCTTTTCTGAAATCCATGATTTCATCCAACCGCCACTCCAAATCACTCCCAAAGTTAGAGTCCCCTGTCAGCTTCACATACAACAGTCCCAGGCCGCCGTAGCTTAAGCCTTCCGTTGGGCTGTCATCTGCTATCCAAGGTTATGCTTGGGACACATGCCACCGGAGGGCTCTGTAACTTTCATCCAGCTTCATCTCTGCCCAGATCAGCCTGCTTAATTCAGCTGTCTGCTCCTTGTGCGGTTTTTCTCCCAAAAACAGCACCCGCAATCCATACTGCGACCAGTACCTTTCCTGGATGGAGGGGAGAACTTTTCCCTGGTGACGCCGCTCACAGGCTAGCGCTTCCTTCCAGAGTTCGCAGCGAATAGAATCAAACCATCCCAGCAGGACCTGCTCTGATACTGGTTCTCTGTGCTGTAGCTGCATCTCTCGCAACCTCCTCCTGAATTCCTCTTCCATGGCGGCTGGTATCTGTACCTCTCCTCCTCTCCTGCTATCCGGACCTTGGATCCAGGTGGAGGTTTGGATGTCCCAGACTGCAGGAAGCATCCCACTGCTGCCACCAATGTGACGGAACGTCCCACACTCCTCTTGAGTGCGTTTGTCATATATCACTTCCTCTCAGTCTGGATATAGGTATAAGATATTCCAACCGCTCCCAAGCACCAAACGAGACAACACTTGCTTGGTGCCAACATGGACTGATCTTTATTTGACATGTCACACAATTTTATACAGCCAGATGACTAAGACCTAACTTAATTAGCATGAGCTAATTATCTTAATCAACACTGGACTCCTTCATTCAATTGCAGGGTTAATTAGCACATACAACAATAGGTGAAATATTCTTTAGAATTACACAAGACAACAGACAGGCTGTCTGGAGTTGACGACATTAGCATCTGACAGTGTGTGTCTCAACAGCATGGGACAACACACATTATATATACATATATACAGCATATACATATCCAAGTAAAACCAGCTCATAAACAGCACTGTTCCCCCAAATGCCAGGGCCCGTAATCACAAGGCAATAGGCTCGCATTCAGTCCCCTCCAACAGCCTCTATCCCGGCTAGGTCTGTCACAGACATCCTGCCTCAAAATCCACCATCACTAGGTGGATAAGGCAACTAATCTCAAGAGCTTACACCCTAGGGACAAAGCATCACCTGCCCTTATACATGCTCATTCTATAAGATCGGTAGGAGTTTCCTGGATTTTTACCTCCCTTTTAACTACTTTATAGTGTAAAGTGCAATTTGAAGGGCTTTGTGCACAACCTACCAATCAGCATCCATTTTGAAAAATTGTACTGAAATTGCCTATTTCCATATTGACAGATACGGATCTATGAAGATGTTTGCTAATATTCCTATTTCATATAAAGCTGACCTGAAGGGGATGATTTATTTTTCCTGAACAGGGCTTTCAATTTAAACTAAAATCATAACTGCCAATGCTGGTAGAACTGCAAAGAAATTTGTATTCAATGTACATTGATTAAAAGATAAAGTAGATTATCCAGAAATTCCAGAGAAGCCAACATCGTGGGTGTTAGGAGAGAATGTAGTTGTTTATCAAGTAAAAATGCAAACGGAATCTCAAGCCAAAAGGGAGGTGTTCTTATAACAATAGAAGTATCAGTTATGGATAGTTGTCAAGAACACATGCTAAGTGGGAGGAATAATTTGGATGAGATTAAACAATACCTAATAACAAGATCTTGAATTCTCAAAATTAGGATTTTGAAGGCTCGTAGGTGTTTAAGTATGTTCAGAGTGGTGGAAATAGCTTGTGCTGATACAGCAGAATAAACAGAACAATCTTGTTTTAAATTCTTTGGGTAAAAGAAGAATACAATTCGCATAGTGCAGGCTGCAACACTGATCGGTGCTATAGCTCAAAATGTCCTTTTGTTGTACAGTAGCTATAACGGCTGCTGTATAAAAATAAATAAATAATCGGACCTTCTGAACAGTTTTTACAAACGCTAGCAAGACTGAATTGGAGACACAAAGTAACATTATTGTTACTTTGTATTTACCCATTTTGCTCATGTGCAATTTAAAGTGGTGACCATTGAGCTGGATGCAGTGTGAATTAAAGCAACCCTCTTTCTGTTTAAATAACCTGGTGTTCACCTTTAACCACTTCCAGGTCTCTCCATAGCAGATATACTGCTACAGGGCAGCCTTCCTGTGCAGAATCACGTATATATTCGTGAATCTGCACTTCCGCCTAAGGGGCATGCGCCACCGGCGGGCTGCTTCTGCTGTGATTACTCACAGCAGAATCTGATCTGCGGGTGCTGGGCACAGAATGGAGCTTTGCCTATGTAAACAAGGCAGTGCTCTGTTCTGATGGGGGGGGGGGGGGGGGGGGGCATGGATTTTCTTTCCTGTAGGGAAAAACAGCACATACAGTACACAAAAACACTGGCTAAGAACACAGTTAACCCTTTGATTGCCCTATTTTTTTAACCCCTTCCCAGCCAGTGTCATTAGCAGACAGGCATATTTTTAGCATTGATCACTGTATTCGTGTCATTGGTTCCCACAAGGTGTCAAAATGTCGGATTGTCTGCCACAATATCGCAGTCCCGCTATAAGTTGTTGATCGCCACCATTACTAGTATTAAAAAATAAATTAAAAAAATCCAGTATATATACACCATAATTTGTAGACGCTATAACTTTTGTGCAAATGTTTTGCAAACTATTCATGATTTGCACATTATGGATGGTGTCCTACTGGTTATCATAGATGTTGAGTCACTGTATTGTACAATTCCCCACATGAAAGGCCTTGCGGCAATGCGTCATGTATTGTCGCAATTCAATGAATGTAAACCTGAATACACAGAATTCATTTTGAATTCATATTGTATCACAATTTCGTTTGCTTTAATGGTTCCCACTACCTCCATGTACAGGACATGTTGTGCCCCATCATACACCAACCTGTACCTGGGGGAGTGGGAACATTCACTGCTGACTAATGATTCGTTATCCATCTATATGTGCCATGTACTTATATGGCGACGTTATATAGATGATGTGTTTCTTATATGGGATGGCTCAGTTGAGCTCCTATACGAGTTTCTTGGTACATCCAGATTCAATTCCTAGGGTCTACCTCTTCATTCGAGAGGAGACGACTTCAGCAAACGCCTCCTCCAATGTGAACAAAGGTGGATATTTAATCTACAAGCCACCCTGCCACCTGGACTAAATGAGGCCTTTAATTTTAGATCATTTCTTCCAGGATTCACCTCTGGGGTATGTGAACTGAACCTTTGAAGGCTTGGTTAGCTATATAGTGATAAATAAAAAAACAGGCGTCTCTTGTGAATGCGTCCCAGCGACCTGCCTTTCGACACACAAACAATTTTTCATGTGTGTGTATGTGGACTCATGTAGCCAGCATGTATTTGCCCTCTCTGTTTTTATCCCTTTTTACTTTTAATGAATGAAGTACATGTAAGTACCTTTTGACCTTGTTACTCTTCAATATGGTACAAAAAGCTAAAGATAAGATTCTGATGTCTTTGCTAGAGTACTAAGCAAATATTGTTATACACGTATATATTTGTGTTACAGATAAGAAAATAATATACCTAACTGTAAACCTCCCCTGATGAAGGAAAAAAAATGTTCCAATTCGATTTTCCGAAACATGTCGGGATGTATGCTACAAATCCTTAACTGAACTTAAAGGGGTTGTAAAGGTAAAATTCTACGCATTAAGGTGAAAAGACATCTGACACTGCTGGCCACCCCAGGCCCCCCATTATACTTACCTGACCCCTCGAAAGTCCCATGCTCGCCCCCTGGCCGTTGATTGGCTAGAGTGGATGGATTGAAAGCAGCGCAGCCATTGGCTCGTGCTGCTGTCAATCACATCCAATGATGCAGCGTGCCGGGGGGCGGGCCCGAGTATTACAGTGAGCAACTATAGCTGCCGGCTGTATCTCGGGAGCGCGCCCGCAAGTACTCCACACCATGCGAGGGAGCTCGCATTTAGGTGAGAAGTACTTGCGGGGGGAGCTGAGACAGCCGCCGAGGGACCCCAGAAGACCAGGTTCGGGGCCACTCTGTGCAAAACGAGCTGCACAGTAGAGGTAAGTATAGCATGTTTGTTATTTAAAAAAAAACTTGACTAGCTCTGGGTGGTATATATCGTTATGTCCTACTAACGTTGATTCATTGGTGTATTGTTCATACAATTTAAGTGAACTTTGTCTATATCGTATAATAACAAATTTTCAAATTTTGTATATTAATATAGTTGCCACTTTTGTGCCTTTTTATTCTTATTTTCTCTCTATCACTATTTTTTTCTGCCATTTAACCGCTTCCCGACCGCCTAACGCCGATATACGTCGGCAAAATGGCACGGGCAGGCAAAATCACGTACCTGTACGTGATCGTGCATGTGCCTGCCTGTGGGTCGCGCTCGCGACCCGGTCGGGAGCTCCGTGACCACGGCCGCGGGACCAGCGGACCTGATCGCCGCTGGTATCCCGCGATCGGGTTACGGAGATGAAGAACGGGGAGAGGTTTGTGTAAACAAACCTCTCCCCGCGCTTCCTACACTGCCTGTCATTGATCGGCTGTTCCCTGTCATCGGGAAAGCCGATCAATGACGTCAGACGTACAGCCACGTCCCCTACTGTGAAAAAAAAACACAAGACCAAGAAAATAGGGACAGGAGGCAAAACCTGAGGCTGCGTGCTGTCCCGGAACAAAGAGGGGAAGACCTAGAAAGAAAACTATGGGAAATTTTGGGCCCCATAAGCGGCAAGGACTTTGATCATTTTCCCCACACAGAAAGGATACACCGAGTAGGAAGACCCGAAAGGGGGGGCGCAGAGCGGCCCAGGGACTTAATTGTCAGATTCAGCCACTTTAAAGAAAAGGAGGATTTGTGGGCTAAAATAAAAAATAAATCCCCTATACTGTATAAAGAAGCTGAAATTCAAGTATACGCAGACCTTTCGGCCCGAACCCTCGAAAGACGGAGACACCAGAAACCCCTATTGGAAATATTGAAAAGGGAAAATATAAGATACAACTGGGGCTTCCCCTCATGCTTAATAGGGTCAAAGGAAGGGTGTTCGGCTAGGTTGAGGTTTCCGGAAGAAATGCAGGGATTCTGTACAAAACTCGGGATTCCAGTCCCGAATCTGCAGGGTTGGACTGAAATGGAGGGCTTGGGGGACCCGGGGGGGGTGGCGGAGGGGGGAGGGGTGAATGACCACACATAGCTACAAAAGAACCCAGCTCAAATCGGCCCTGCCCCCTCCCCCTCTGCGCCCTGAGTAGGGCGGCGGAGGGAGAGGGGAGGGCTATACAAGTTCCACCTCACCAGGAATCCGGAGTCTAAGGGAAGCCACAAAGGATGGCCCCCAAGGACCCGGGGACCCTAGTTGGGGAAAGAGAGGGGGGGAGGGGGGGGGGAGGTGGGGAGGAGAGGGGAGGTGAGGAAGGGGGGGGAGGGGGATGGGGGGAAGGGAGGGGGGCAGGGAGGGGGGGGGAGGGGGAGGGAAGGGAGGGGGGGTGGGGGGGGTGAGTGAGGGGGAGGTGGGGAATGGAGGGAGGGGGATTGGGAGGGGGGGAGGGGGGAAGAGGGAGGGAAACCACGTCCGCTGTGGGGCTGTTGTCACCATCAATATTTCAGAGGAAAAAAAAAAAATCTTCCAAAAGATAAATGAAGGACATAGAAATCAAATTTCTATCATATAATGTGAAAGGCTTAAACTCCCCCGGCAAGCGATCTAAAATTTTGGAGGAAGCTGAGAGATATGGTGCAGGTATAGTGTTCCTGCAAGAGACTCATCTGGCACACTCCTCAAATACTAGACTTTTTTCTCCAGCTCTCCCAAAATGGTTCTACGGAGACACGATCTCGAGCAGGGCAAGAGGAGTGGCAATTGGGATTGCGAGGGACATCGACTTCACGGTGGAGGAGAGAATGACGGACCCCGAGGGGAGATACCTGTTTCTTAGGGGCTCTCTCCTAGGGGTAGAACTTACATTGGCCAATGTTTATGCCCCCAACACTAAACCTATCTTATTTCTTGAGGCAATTCTGCGTAAGCTAAGGGCCTTCAGGAAAGGATACTTGATCTTGATGGGGGACCTTAATTTTGTGATGGACCCCGTGAAGGACAGCACGTCCGGTGGCACGGGGAGGGGTAACATACAACTAATAAAAAAAACTATTGTGGATGATACAGCACCCGCAGTTAAGGGATTACTCGTTCTTCTCCCCAGTCCACCAGATGTACTCTCGCCTGGACTATATTTTAATAGTCCGGTGGCACACTGACTCCTCCCCGCCCCTAGTGGTTAACTCCTTCACTGCCACTGTCATTTACACTCCTTCACTGCCACTGTCATTTACATAGGAAAAGCACTGAAGTGAAGCTAGGCTGGGGAAAATTGTGTGGAATCCCCCGAAAAGCCGGACACTGGGAGAAAAAACACATATAATCACCATCACGACTTTGAAAATTTGGGACAAAAATATAAAATATTCAACATAAATTATAATTCGCCACTTATAGCACTGAAAGAAAATCCTTTTTTCCCGCCAGGGTTAAAGGAAATAGGAGGTGATTGGATTAGAAAGGACTGCACAAGACTAGGGGAAGTCATTTAGCAAGGGGAAGGTTATGACATTGCCGAGTTACAGAATAGTGAGGCTTTTTCCATGGATGGTTGGCGGCATCGCCAGCTGGCCCACTTTGTGGGCTCTCTTCCTAGCCCATTAAGGGAGGCTAAGGATTTAACAAAATTAGAGAAAATCTTCACGGCTGAATGTTCAAAAAAAAGAATATCCAGAATATATAAACTGTTATTAGAAAGAGATAGACCGGAGATGCCGTCATACCTCACCAAATGGGAAAGTGCTATTGAAATAGCACTGATTGCTGTATAAATGACAAATGTCCCAAAAATGTCCGATGTGTCCGCCATAATGTCGCAGTCACAATAAAAATCGCTGATCGCCGCCATTACTAGTAAAAAAAAAAAAAATATTAATAAAAATGCTATAAAACTATCCCCTATTTTGTAAACGCTATAACTTTTGCGCAAACTAATCAATAATCGCTAATTGCGATTTTTTTGTACCAAAAATATGTAGAAGAATATGTATCGCCTAAACTGAGGAAAAAAAATGTTTTTTTTTTTATATATTTTTTGGGGATAGTTATTATAGCAAAAAGTATTGAATTTTTTTCAAAATTGTCGCTCTATTTTTGTTTATAGCGCAAAAAATAAAAACCGCAGGGGCGATCAAATACCACCAAAAGAAAGCTCTATTTTGTTTGGGAGCCACGTCGCACGACCGCGCAATTGTCAGTTAAAGCGACGCAGTGCCGAATCGCAAAAAGGGGCCTGGTCCTTTGGCTGCCAATTGGTCCGGGGCTGAAGTGGTTAAAGTCCAAGGGGCGTCCTCCCAATGCTCTTGCTGCATGTTTTTTCTACCATAACTTTTGTGCAAACCAATCATCATACACTTATTGGGATTTTTTTTACCAGAAAATGTAGCAGAATACATATTTTTTCATTGGATATATTTTTTAGCAGAAAGTAAAAAATATTTTTTTTTTTTTCAAAATTGTTGGTCTTTTTTTGTTTATAGCTCAAAAAATAAGAAATGCAGTGGTGATCAAATACTACCTAAAGAAAGCAATTTTTGAGAAAAAAAATGGCATACAATTTATTTGGGTATAGCGTTGCATGACCGCGCAATTATCAGTTAAAATAACGCAGTGCCGTATTGCAAAAAATGGCCTGGTCATGAAGGGGGGGGGGGATCTTCTGGAGGTCAAGTGGTTAATCAGCCCTAAATAACTCCTTATTTCCCTTCTCCCACTAGCTGTTTTCTAATGATTTTTTATTTCTATTTATTACCATTACCACATTTTTTTTTTCATTTTTATTAGTTTTTTTTCCAAATTTGGAAAAAAGCCTTTAATTCGTTTGTAAAGAACTTTGTAATGTTTTGTAACAGAATAATAATTTTAGTGTCATGAAAATGGGCAAATTATTGAATTGGATGTATACTTTTTATTTTCAATAACACTTTTTTTTTTTTAAATAACACAAATTTAAGTGTTTTTGTTTTCTGTCAATGTATTGCATAGAAAATAAAATATATTTTGCAGGACAATATAACGGAAATAAAGCCTTGTTTGTCTTGATAATGAGGTATATATATTACTGTGTTATCCTAAGTAATGCCAAAGTTATTGCCAAATGAACAGACCCATATCAGAAATGTAAAACTTGTTCTGGTCCATATAGAGCAGCCGGTCTCAACCTTTTTACCCCAGGGGCACCATTAAAATAATTTTCAGGTCTCGGGGAACCCCTGATAAAACCCATTCATTGGGGGTCAGTGGGAACAACGCCCCTTACTTTGGTGGTCAGTGAGAAGAATGGTCTTTTTTACAGTGGTGCTAAGAATGGCCCTCTTACAAAGAGCTATAAAGGTCATTGGTGTCATACCACTGGCTCCTCCAAGTGGCATTGGCTCAGAAGTATGTAGGCACCATCAAACAGGAGGTAAATCAGCCACAGCTCAAGGAACCCCTAGCCATCTCTAGAGGAACACTAGGGTTCCACGGAACCCTGTTTGAGAATGGCTGATATAAAGTATACAGGTGACAGGGATGAAGTGGTTACATTTCAATTTTGCCTGGAGTGTACCTTTAAAAGTCTATAAAGGTGTAACAAAATGTCTTTTACAGCCTAACTCTGGGATTAAAAAATACCACCTAAATACAGGAGGCACATTTACTCTTAAGGCTGTAGTAAACTCTTAATAAAAAAAAAACAAACAAAAACGTTTCTCCCTGCCAGGGAATATCATAATGTGCTAGTATGCACCGTATACTAGCAGATTATGAAAGACTTACCTTAAAATTAAGTCCTCCAGCAGAGTGCCGTCACCGTTGCAGAAGCTTCCATCTTCATCCGGTCTGCCTTCTGGGTTTGTGGGCTCCTGAAAGACTTACCTTAAAATGAAGCCCTCCAGCAGCTCGCTGTCGCCATTGCAGAAGCTTCCATCCTCATCTGGTCTTCCTTCTGGGTTCGCGGTCTGTGGCGGCTTGACTAGCCGAGCCGCAATGACGTCACTCCTGCGCATGCACACCGGAGTCCTGGCCGTGGCACAGAGCTCTAAAGGAATGGCCCGGGTATGCTGTTCCTTCAGAGCGCATGTGCTGGTGACGTCACCGGCTGCTGCTCGCTAGAATATCTCCTAAATCGTGCACATTTAGGAGATATTCATTTTATCTACAGGTAAGCTTTATTATAAGTTTACCTGTAGGTAACTGTGACGGACCCTGTACTCAACGTGTCCGCTGTAAATGCTTCCTAAGTCCTGGAACATGAGTCCAATGGATCTGGCTATAGAAACCACCAATAACTAGACAACACCAGTCTTGGAGTACATCAGGAATCACTTTTATTTGAGATGTCACACACATATATACAGCCGGATGACTAAAAACCTAACCTAATTAGCATGAGCTAATTATCGAAATCAACACTGGACTCCTTCATTCAATTGCAGGGTTAATTAGCACATACAACAATAGGTGAAATACTCTATACTGTGTCAAGCCAGACTACTCATTTGCATTATACAAGACAACAGACAGGTGGCTGGAGTTGATGATATTAGCATCTGACATGTCCAGAGTCTATGTGTCTTGGGGAGCCAGCATGGACCTGAATCCAAGTAAAACCAGCTCAGCGGACCCCAGGCATACAGCTCACAAACAGCACCGTTCCCCCAAATGCCAGGGCCCAGTATCGCAAGGTAAGAGGCTTGCATTACGTCCCCTCCAACAGCCTCTGTCCTGGCTAGGTCTGTCACAGTAACAATAAAAAAAAATTGAGTTTACCACAGTTTAAGCTTATTCTTGGTGTGCTTTGTGTATTTCTTCCAGATCTTTGCAGTAATTCAGCATGTAACACTGCCTCTGGGCAGGAACATCCAGTAATAAAGACCATTCATTGCTGTTCTTTCTCCTAGAGCAGTGGTCTCCAAACTGCGGCCCTGGGGCCGGATGTGGCCTTTTGCTTGCCTCTATCCGGCCCTTGGGGCACTATTCCATCCACAACTGACACCCAGGATGGGGCACTATTCCTCCCACTGACACCAAGGATGGGGTGCTATTTCTCCTCCTGACACCAAGGATGCGCTTCTATTCCTCCCAACGATACTAATAGGGTACTATTCCTTCCACCAAAACCAATGATGGGGCATTGTTTACTCCCACTGGCCACAATCCGGCCCCAATCAATTCTGAAGGACAGTCAACCGACCCTATGTTTAGAAAGTTTGGAGACCCCTGTCCTAGAGCAGGGCAATCTGTCCTCCGCTGTAGGTTATGTGCAGCACAGTAGTGATGTCTCTGCTACTTTTATAAGGTGATATCTAGTGGTATGACGAGACATTTGGCGCACATCATGTGGATTTATATTCTTTGTATTTATCTTATATTAAAGAATATATTTGGATTAAAGTTCCTTGACCCTTTAATTCAGGTTTAATTATTGTTTGAAAACATTGATTTAGGGCCAGCTCACACCAGGAATCGAAAAGAGGAACACGCTGAGTCACGTGTGGTTTAGTGTGGTGCGATTTGAGCCCATTCATTTTTCATGGGTTGAATCAAACCGGACAAAAGCAACAGTAGTGCATGCACTACTTTAAAAAATGCACAGCAGCCAGAGCGCATGGTACTTCTGCACCATGCGATTCGATGCTAGCAAACACTCTGAGTTTGTGGCCTGCTTTTGGGGTGTCATTGACTTAACATTGACACCCACTGCAGATTGCAAATGCAGTGCATTTTGGATACACCACAGTCTGGTGTGAGAAGGCCCTTACTGGATGTTTTATGAAGGTATCACATCTGACAGATAGATGGTGTTAAGCTTCCTACTGCACTTGCTAAACTGCCTATAACTTTCTATCTAAAGTATTTTTGTAGCTATAATCACCAAAGTTATAGCCAGTTTATCAGTGGACCCAGTACAAACTGCTATACTTCAAGGCTGGTATGAGTCACCAATGCCAACTCATTCAAGGAGCACTTGAGAAGCTGAAACACAACACCCATGGCATCTAGCCATTATACTACTGCCAATCTTATTAGGACAGGACTCTCCATAACATCCCTGATGTGATATGCAAGCACAAATACTTTCCATTGTGAGTTCTAAATATGGAACCTGTGTTTATTCCTCCCACAATACACTGGGACAAGTGTTTTTTTTTTGTTGCTGCAATCATGCAGAACACTCATCACCTTTGGCATTGGTCTTTTGTAACTTGGTTTAAAGACCTGTTACAAAACTGATTCACAAATAAATGGACTTGCACGTAAAAAGTGAAAATCTGCTGTTTTATAGATAATACATAGAAAGGTTGATTTTGCCTAATGCCGTGTACACACAACCAGTTTTCCCGTCGGAATAAACTCTGAAGGTTTTTCCGACGGAGTTCCGCTGAAACTGCCTACACACGATCACACCAAAGTCCGACCGTCTAGAACGCGGTGACGTACAACACGTACCATGGGACTAGAAAAAGGAAGTTCAATAGCCAGTAGCCAATAGCTGCCGTCTCGTACTTGCTTCAGAGCATGCGTCGTTTTTGGTCCGTCGGAACAGCATACAGACGAGCGGTTTTCCCAATAGGAATTGGTTTCCAACGGAAATATTTAAAACATGTTCTATTTCTAAGTCCATCAGACTTTTCGAAAAGTCAGATGAGGCCAACACAATTGGAATATCCGATGAAAAGATTCCGTCTGACTTTTTCTGTCGGACATTCCGCTCGTGTGTACGTGGCATGAGAAGTACCAGGAAAAATGTACCCTTTGTCTTAAATTACCCCTGAAAAATATCAGCACATTTTTTAACAAGTAAGGCATGAGTATGTTCATGAGGAACATGGAGAGTAAGGTTGAAAAATACACAGGGCATAAAATTCTGGGTGTGTGTCAGTGCCCAGGGAGCCGTGGGTTTGTGAATGGCTGTGGCCATACTCTTATATATGCCAATGGTGTTTACTTGAGCATGGGCATACAACCTTTTTGCCGAACAAGGGTAAATATTGATGCTTCTGTGCATCGGTGTTGACATGAGTGTGTACTCCCATTCACTTGTATGGCATGCTGTATGTGGCACCTGGCGCTCCCTGGGCACTAACAAACACCCAGAATTCTATTGCCCAGCGCATTTTTCAACATTACCATCCATGTTTATGAGCCCTTACCTTTTAAAAATTTGCTGCTACTTTCAGGGGGAATTTAAAGTGGCTGTAAAGGCTCAAGGTTTCTTACCTTCATGCATTCTATCCATTAAGGTTAAAAACCTTCTGTGTGCAGCAGCCGCCCCAGTCCCCTCTAATACTTACCTGAGCAAGATATTCCTCCAGCGCTATGCATGGGAGCTTCGGCTCTCCTTCCTCGTTGGCTAAGACAGTAGCAAGAGGCACTGGCTCCTGCTTCTGTCAATTACAGCCAATGAGGAGAGAGCGGGACTGATGCCAAGCTGCCTGCTATGGGGGCACTTGGCAGGAGGGAAGTACCAGGAGCGCCGTCAGGGGACCTGAGAAGAGGAGGATCAGGACTGCTCTGTGGGTTTTGCAGAGCAGGTAAGTATGACATGTTTGTTATTTAAAAAAAAGTTCCTTTAATATCACTGTCACCTGTCACTGGGGTTGCACTGATACCGATACTAGGATCGGTGCTGATACCAAGCATTTGCATGAATATCTGTACTCGTGCAAATGCTCAGATGCTTGACCCAATACCTGTTGTATCGGGCCAGGCATCCTCAGGGTAGCGGGGGGGGGGGGGTCGTTGTATAGTTTTTAATAAAGCAGATGACAGCCGCTTCCACTCCTCTCCCTCCCATGGCTGTCAGATGCTATACAGGGAGATTGGTACTTGTACCTCCCCCCACTGCCACACCGATAATCTCCTGTGTCCTCCTCCGGCTTCTTGGCACCTCCTCCAGGTCCCCTGTGTGCTCCTCCCTCTCCGGGTCCTTCTCCGGCCTCCCTTGCCCCAGGTTGCCCCAGGTCTGTCAGGATGGAGAGCAGAGGAAGGAGCCGGTAAATATGTCATTTACCGGCGCCTTCCTTTTTCAAATGCACAGAGTCAGTAATCACTGACTCTGTCTATTCGTAGCTGAGCATCGTAAACTGTGTTTACAATGCTTCAGTTTATGAATGGAGAAGAGCCTCTCCTGTCCACTCATCTTCAGTGCAGCTGAGGCTGCAGAGAAAGGGACTGGGGAATCTGTGTCCTCAGTCCCTTTCTCTGTCTCAAAGGGGAGATGTCAGGGGTCTGTTTAGACCCACGATATCTCGCCAAAGGCCCCCAAACAGGGCTGATATGAAAAGAAGTATAATAATAATAATCCACCCACCCCCCCCACACGCAAAAAACGAATGCATTGTAAAAAAAAAAATATATATATATATATATATATATATATAATAATATATTCTAAAAAAAAAAAAAAAAAAAAAAAAAACTACTGACACAGTCTACGACTTGTCAGTGCCCATTAGTGCCACCCGTCAGTGCCCATCAGTGCTGCATGATAGGTATTACTGATGAGGCGGCACTATCAGTGCCCATCAGTGCCACTCCATCAGTGCCACCTATCACTGCCCATCAGTGCCACTGTCACATGAAATAAAAAAAAAAGTATCGGTAAACAGTATCGGCGAGTACTTGAAAAAAAGTATTGGTACTTGTACTCTGTCTTAAAAAAGTGGTATCGTTGCAACCCTTTCTATCACCTTTGGGAACATGTTACATGTTCCACCCGATTCTTCCTAGTGGAATATGTAACATGTTCCCAGTGCTGCAGCCGCCATCCACTGCCCCCCTCCTCCCTGTGGGTGCAGTACGGGGAGAAGTTTCTCGTATTAGCTGCCACTGCCACCATCCGCCCACATGGCCTGCGTCGTTTAGACACACAGCTTACAGGTAAGCGGATACAATGACAATGTGCAGGAGACCTGCAATGCTTTCCAGGCTCCTGCAATAAAAATAATAAATGTACATTTTGTTACCTGCAAAAAAATGTGCATTTTTTTTTTTTTTTAAAAAGGTCTCCAGATGGGCCCAACCCTCCTAATTCTCCATTATTTTATCCAGCACCGCTTTCAAAGACCCCATAGAGATCCTGCTGCTGTTACGACTAGTAATAAATTAAAAACTTAACCCAAACTGTCATGGAAAACATACCCCACCAAGAACTGCCCCCCAGGGAAAAAAAAACATCTCAACCCAGTACTAGCATAAAGCTTGGAAGTTAGCCCCCCAAAACAACAAACACAGGAGAGTAGGTGGGAGAAACCTTCCTAATGCTATGAGAAGCTCTGACAAGAACCTCCGCCCCTCTACCCCCACAGGACACCCCCCTTCCCTCGGGACCCACCAATCCAGGTAAGTGAATAATACCCATCACACCACTATTCTCTTCGCCTCACTGACCACTGGCCCTTCTCCAAGTTGCACTTTTGCTCCAGACCATTGACTGGAAATGCCATGTGAAGATATGCGCACACACACACACACACACACAGATACCATCAGGAAAATCAGGAGTGATGATTGTAATAAAGGCCTTTCATTCTGGTATCCTTGTGAGTGCTTATTTATCTTTAAATTTCATCTTGTGTCACTACCCTTCCTGCACTGGGAGTGCACCCAATGCCTTGCCATTTTTGTTTTCACAGTTTTGGCTATCCCTATCATGTTCTCACATTAGCGATAACAATTGAAGGTGCCCAACCCCTACATCATGCTCTGGGATGGTGGGTCAGCAAGCCCAGATTTCAATCAGCGGGTTGCCGACCCGCCATCCCAGAGCATCACAGTGCATGTAGCCAGTGCTGGCAGCGAGGAAGCAATTGGCAGCAGGAGCCGCAAAAGCTGATTCCTCTGTAGCACTGGCTCTTGTCCCAGGCAAAGTGATAGCTTCGCTGGGACCTTTCTAGCAGCCTGGGAATGATGCCAGCAGGAGCTGGAAAAGGTCAGTGTATTAAACAACACATACACTGCACTTTTGCAATAGGCATACAGTATTAGCACTTATGAAAAAGTGTTATTAGGCTGCTTTCACACTGATCCGCAGGTGCAGTCAGTGCACCTGCAGATTTCCTGTGAGTTAGCTGCACTGACCATAGACTTGTATTATATCCTACAGGTTTGATGCGCTTTCTGAAGTGAAGATGTAATTGAAGCCTATGGCAAAGTGCAGCTAACCCGCAGGTGCACTGCACTGCACCCATGCTGCGGGTAAATCGCAGCGAATCAGTGGGAAAGCCACCTTATAGGGGGGGATCAGGCCAGCAGGGCTCTTTTACTTTTTTTATTTGTGGTTTGGGGGTGGTACACCCTATTGTTCATTGTGGACAAACAACCGGTTACCAAATTACTTGTGACCCTCGCTCTTCAAAGGGTTGAGCACCCCTGCTCTAGGACATTAGGCAGAACCTATTATGGGATTTACTTAACATCATTGCTCTCCGATTTCCACCCACCCATCCCCCTCAGGGGTGCATCTATAGAAAATAGCGCCTATAGCAAGCACAGAAATTGCACCCTGTAATAGGTTCACAATGCAAACAAAATAGCATCAAAGATAGATAGCATCATATGAAAAGTACTGATTTATATCAATGAGAGTGGTTGATTCACTAACCTAGCACACTGTAAGTGCAGTCTAATCCATCTCTGCACATTATGACAGTGCAGTCTTTCCAGGCTTCGGACGGTTGCTTCAGCAATGCTCATGGTGTGTTGTGTGAGCATCACAGCATGGTTCTCTCCGTCTCCAAAGTCTCCATAAGTCGGAAAACTTTCATGGACCAACGGAACAGTGAACGGTCCTGCGAATGTTTAAAAAAAAAAAAAATGTTTTTGTTGCGCTAAAAGACAACAAATGTGTGCATAGATATATTATAAAAAATAAATTATAAAAAATGTCCAGGGATCGGATACTGTTAGAAATGGCAGCAGTAAGGCCCCTTTCACACTGGGGCGGTTTTAAGGCGGTAAAAATAGCGCCTGTACACCGCCTGAAAAAAAACGGCCCCATTCACTCCAGTGTGAAAGCCGGCGGGCCACTAGCATCACGACCACGACAAAAAAGAAAGTGCAAATGTTTTCAACATGCCTGGTACAGAAGCAGTGGTGGAATCTCCTGGTGGGGACCCCTGTTGTTCTGACAGCTGTGATAAGTGATGTAAGTAACTGAGTTAAAATAAACTGAGTTACCTAACGCAGTTACTTTAGAGGGTAACGAGTAATCTAACTGATTACTTTTCCCCTCATGGTAACACAGTTCCCATTACTTTGGCTTAGTTACCCCAATTACATCTACCGCCACTAGGTGGCAGTAGTGTAATTCCGGTGTCCTGCCGAAAAAGTTCCCCCGCCGGATAAGGACCCCCTGTACTGCGCAGTACGAAGGACTACGGAGCTTCCGAAAAATTGCCGAACCTAAAGAGCTCTGAGTCAACTCTACACCGCGCAGGTGCAGTTAACATGTAATTGTACGAGGCGATGCCGCACGCTCCTAATGCTCGTGCTACTCTGCAAGGGGCGTCTATCGTGTAAGTAAGGGGCGGGTCTAGTATTACTTAACATTCGCCCTCTTCTGTAGCCATCCGCCCCTTACACGATATAATAATAATAGACCCGCCACTTGCTTACACGCTATAACAGATCTGCCCCTTGGTTAGAGTAATAATAGAGCAGCCCCTTGTTACACGATATATAACAATAATAATAATAATAAATGCGCCCCTTGCTTACAGTAATACTAGACCCGCCCCTTAGTTACACGTATAGAATATTTAAAAAAAAAGTCAGTTACTTTGCTGCGTAACTAATTACTTTTCCAATGTAGTAACTGAGTTACTAACCAATTACTTTTTGGGAGAAGTAATTTGTAACTTAACTAATTACTTTTTTAATGTAAGATGACCAACACTGGCTGTGGTCACTTTGCAGTTCGTTTTTTTTTTTTCTCATTACCAGCTGTGTGTCTGGTCAAAAAAAATGTTGCAGAATCTCCTCAATGGGACAGTAATGAAAACCTGACAGGGATTATAACCCTCCCATACTCTATTAAAAAATACAACTGGGAAATATGTTTTGGCTTGAACCTTTTAGATGCTCAGGTAAAAAACAAAACAAAAAAAAAAAACAAAAAATAAATAAAAAACATATATTTAATACAACCATATCGTTTTCAAAACAAAAATTAAAATTTACTTTTTAATACTATGATTTTATTGAACAGATACCCTATTAAACAGTTGCATAAATAGGCATTCAGATTGCTATTTGAACATAGCATATTGATCCCATGATTGAGAACCACTCTAAATGGTTTCCAATCATTAGTGGAAACTAGAGCTACCAGTGACAACTGGGTTTGACAGCTAGCAGGAAGTGTTGGCTGCCAGCTGTCAAAAGCATAATGTTGGTTAATCCATCTTCAGCACGGGTCATCATTAAGGGAATTTTTAATCTATGGACTGCGGATGGGAAAAGGTTAGGTAATTATTATGAAATGTGGTGTTCCTTTTAAGAATGGCCTTTAACACATTTGACAATATGCTTGTTGCTACTGAGAATTAAGCATGGCAAGGCTTTTCTTTGTGAAATAAGCAGAGATCATTAGTAAATCATCCTAAATTGTCTTTTGGCAGATCTGCTATGAAAGCTACGTAGGCTTCCTGACCTTTTCAATCATCAGTCATCAACACATGGTGACTTTCTTTCATGACTGCAACAGAATCATGAATCAAGAAGTTTGGCCAAGCTCAAATTTTACGGGAAAATCATTATTTGCATATCATTTCAGCTGCCTAAATCTCTGGACCTACTTACTGTTTTGACAAGCAGTATTTATAGAAAAGAAACAAGTACTTACAGAAAAATGGTTCTGGAAGTGTTGTCCTCCTCTTAAAAATGCTATCAATAATATTTTAACGTGGTTCTAAAGTCTAATGCCTGATCGTGTGTCTAATGTACACACGATCAGACTTTCTGACAACAAAACCGTGGCATTTTGTTTGAAGGTTGTTGGCTCCAACTTGTCTTGCATACACACGGTCACACAAATGTTGGCCAACAATTACGAATGTAGTGACGTACAACACGTACAGCGAGCTGAGAAAAAGAAAGTGCTATAGTCATGTGATATCTCCATTACCAATGATAGTTTTACAAGACCGAGCGTTTCAGAGCCAACATTTGTCTGATGAAAACCGAAAAAGTTTGTCCGATGGAGCGTACACACGGTCGGATGTTGCCTTTAAAACAGGTAATTTGCATGTTTGTTATCAAAAAGTCTGATCGTGTGTATGGGCCTTAAGGTCCCAGTATGAAGCTTAAACAGAGTTTCTTCTCTTTGCTCCTGCCAGCGAATGGAGCAGTGAATGAGCTACAGCAGGGGTCCCCACATGTGGCCCCTTCTTGCTTTTATCTGGCCCTTGGGGCAACATTCCTTCCACTGACACCAAAAACAGAGCATGATTCCTTCCACTGACACAAAAGATGGGGAACTAATTCTCCAACTGACAACAATTGTGGAACACTATTCCTCCCACTGACACCAATAATGTATTTTTTGCATTCCCACTGACCACTAAACCTATGGCATGGTTTATTCCCACCAATGCCAGGGGGTAGGAAAGAGAAAGTGGGGTATGATGGTAGGTGGAGAATAAGGAACTGCAGGAATGGTAAGGGCGGGAATATGGGGAGTAGTATAGGGAAGGTAATGAAAGTACAGTAGTAAAGGTATGGAAAGGGTAAGAAGACAGGGATTGATAGGAAAAGGAAGGAAGGGGGAGGGTAGAAAAGAATGGGAACGTGAAGGTAGAGGGAAGACTGGGAAACAAAGGTAGGAGAGGGTAAGATAGGGAAGGAAAGTAAAGAAAGAGGGGAAGGGTAGGAAAGGAAATGAATGGGCAGAGTAAAGCTCCATACACACGATCAGACTTTGTATAAACTTTCCCTTGGATTTTTGTAGAAAGGGCGTTGGCCGTACGTTTGTATTGCATACACACGATCAGACTTTTTAGGCAACAAACACGAACGTAGTGACGTTTCAACGTACTGACGACACTTCAAAAGAGGACGTTCAATTACTCCAGCGCCACTTTTGGTTAACTTCTGTATTGTTGTCTGATCTTTTGCATTGGTTCTGAGCATGCGTGTTTGTACAAAAGTCTGATGGTTTTGTGTACACACGATCGGACTTTGCTCCATCGGACTTTTGTTGCCAGAAAGTTTGTCCGTTCGCACAGCCAACAAAAGTCCGATGAAAACCGAAAAAGTTTTTGTCCGATGGAGCATACACACGGTCGGATGTTGCCTCAAAACAGCTAATTTGCATGTTTGTTGTCAAAAAGTCAGATCGTGTGTAGAGGCCTTTAGAAAGTAGGTGGGAGGTAGAAAAGGGAAGTGGAGAACAGGATAGGAAATAAGAAAGGGTCACCTTGATAGAGGAATAATATTGTTTTAAACCAAAGTTCTATATCAAACAAAACACTACGGCTCCCAACTTGTCCAGAAAGAGGAATGTATATTACTCAGCATGTTGCTCTGTTCTTTATTTATCATTTCATGATCTAATTTGATGATTCATTTTAACAGATCTTTTTTCTATACACAATGTAGTGACTGTCACTCTTTTAAGCCATTGACAACACTGTCAAGTCAAGTTTTCCCATAGAATCAGTCATCTTTATTATTATTGTGTTATAGGTAAAAGTTTGGATATAATACAGTTAAGTAACTTGTTTAACAGATCCGTAACTTTCTCCCAAACAAAATACCTTTAAGACACGAACATCTAATTCTGCTTTCACTATTGCAACTCCTAAAGCAGTGCTGAGACAAGGTCATCCAACGCCCAGGGCGAAAATGTCAAACTGTACAGACATTTTCCCTTAATGTGCCTGTTTGAATCACATTTAAAGCTGTCGCCTTAATCTGATCCTACCTTAATTAATTTGCGTCCAGAGCACATTTTTTAAAAATTTTACACACATCTGCATTTTTTTGATAGAAAATTACCTAAAATTCCCAAACAAATATATTTTCTGAAAAGAAGAAGACCTGTAGAATTGTGTGTGCCCATGGAATGGCAAAAAACTACGGTACCCAAAATTGTCCATAGGTGACATTCTAAATGCCTTTTCAGCTCACTAATTTAGAGTTATCTACAAATGATGGTCCTAGAATTATTGTTCTCACTCTGACATTTGCGGCAATACCTCACATATGTGACGCTATTGATGTTTACATATATGTGCACGCCCAATGCGCGTGTCTGCACAGGGCGAAAGGGTTTTTTTTTTTTTTTTTTTTTATTATGCATTAACTTTTATCACACTTTTTTTCCCCAATTGAATTTATTGCTGTCACAAAGAGGAGGGTTGGCACAGTGCAGTAAAAGTAATTGGGACTGCAGCCGTGAGCTTGTTTTATCTACTTGAAGTCCAGGCCATATATAAATGGCCTAAGGACGGTAATGCTTCATACACATGAGCGGAATTTCCGTCGGAAAAATCTTGGATGGTTTTTCAGACGGAATTCCGCTCAAGCTTGGCTTGCATACACACAAAACAGTCACACAAAAGTTCACTGAACATTCGACCGTCAAGAACGCGGTGACGTACAACACTACGACGAGCCGAGAAAATTAAGTTCAATGCTTCCGAGCATGCGTCGAATTGTTTCCGAGTATACGTAGGAATTTTGTGCATCGGAATTGGTACAGACGATCGGAATTTCCGATCGGAACTTTTTCTGACGGAAAAATTGAGAACATGCTCTCAAGCTTTTGCTGGCTGGAATTCCGCCAGCAAAAGTCCGATGGAGCATACACACGGTCGCATTTTCGGACCAAAGGCTCTCATCGGACTTTTGCTGGTGGAATTTCCGCTTGTGTGTTAGTGGTTAAAAGAGAACTTCATTAAATAGTTAAGAAATACTTAGCAACCTGTAACTGTTATAACAATGAACACTTTGGTCAGGATTATATAATTACTATTGGCATATAAAAGAGTGCAGGGATTAGGAGCATAAAATGTACAGAATTCCGTATGTCCCGTACAGTCCAGTGTACAGAATACATATGTATGTAACATACAACAGTAAAGTGTGTGTACACATCATTGTGTATAGAGTATGGTGGTCAGGGGAAAGCACCAGCCGCCACTGAATACAGCCCTCCTCAAAGTCACATACAATGCTGCCCCCAACCCTGCCTTCTTAAACTCACATACAGTTCAGACTGCTGCCCCCTCCCATACTATATAGGCCCCAGGTCCCTTACATACATGTAATGCAGCCCCTCTTCCCCCACACATACACAATATTGTCAAAAGTACTGGGACACCTGCCTTTCACACACTTTAATGGCATCCCAGTCTTCGTCTGTCCAGTTCAATATTGCATCGGCCCACCCTTTGTAGCTATAACAGCTTCAACTCTTCTGGGAAGGCTGTCCACAGGGTTTAGGAGTGTGTCTATGGGAATGTTTGACCATTCTTCCAGAAGTGCATTGTGGGCAGCCTTCCCAGAAGAGTTAAAGCTGTTATAGCTGTTATAGCTGCAAAGGGTGGGCCAACTCACGATTGAACCCTACGAACTAAGACTGGGGTGCCATTTTAAAGTTCATGTGCGTGAAAAAGAAGGTGTCCCAATACTTTTAACAATATAGTGTACATTTAATTCAGCCCCCCTCCCTCTTACATATACAATCAATGTATCCCCTAAGCCCCTCACACATCTATACAATTACTCACCAGTCCTCCTGAAGATGTAGGTAACCACGGGGTAGACATGACCACATGCTGTGCAAGAACAGGACGTTTCATTGTATAGAACTTCTGTTCCCTGCAACGGGAACTGCAGGCTGTGGGTGGCACAGTGAAAGCCATCTGGGGCAGTGCTACAAAGGCAGCCAACATGCTTTTAGAGGGTAAAAATGGATGAAGGGGGTATGTGGCGCTAACCCTTAAGTAAATAAATAATCTAAATGACCAGTTTGCAAAGCTCAGAGTATCCGAAAGATAAGTGACCTTTCACACAAATAAATATATATATATATAAGTAAAATAATGAAATAGATAGGTAAAATTCCTTAATACCAATACACATAAAATATTGAATAAGAATAAGACGTGTGTAAAAGATGACAAAAAATCTTCAATAAAAGTATTAGTGCTGTAATAACCGTGCTGAAATAAATATATGTGCTGGGGTAAAAATGATGATGGAGATGGGTTAAAAATAGTGAACACAAAATCTTCTAGCAATATAAAGTGCACAGTGCAACGTGCAAAATAAGTGAATCAAGAACCAATAAAGAACCGATAGGTTGGTTCTGAAAGTGCAAGGGAATTGCAAGGAAATTGCAAGGAGAATAAATAATTGAGTGTGCAGAAATATCCAAAGTAGTGACAAAGTGACCATACAGATGAAAAAGTGTGTCACTGTAGGTATGGTATAATCAAATGATACCAAAACAATAATAACGCTGAAAAAAAATATATAAAAAATAAAAGTAAAATTTGGTGCACTACAAGTCCCAGCTTGTAAAAAAGGGATGGCGGAAAATAAACGATAAAGTCCACAATCTGGAATAATGAAGAGCATAAGGCTCTCAAATAAGTGAAGGTGAGTAGAAATATTCAGGAATCTTTGTGTTGATCACAGTGATGATCCGTGCGGGCAGTGCTCCGTGCTGACTTCAGGGGTGCACCCTACTAGTTCCCCCAGCCTCTCACCTCTATTTGCGGCCCCTACAGGCCTAGTGGAGCAGATAGCCTCTAAGGTGGCAAGCCTGGTTACTTTCCGGGTCCTCTTTCCTATAGGCTCCTATGGACTCCTACTCCGATCCTTATCCTCATGCTTTTAGCAGGTGCCCCCCAATTTGAAAACACCCACATTACACCTAAGGCAGCTGCATTCGTCCAGCAGACCACCAAAGAGATTGAAAATATGAATCTGAGCAATCAGGAACACACTAATCTTTCACAGGTACAAAAACAGGCTATTAAATCCTTTCAGACTGTCAGAAACCATGAATCAGACAGACAGAAGTACAGTTAAATCACATTTGTTTAATAATAATAAAAAATATGTAAACAGAGTATACGTAGTCAAAACATAGCCAGAATTCAGGAATCGGAATGGGTAGTCAGACAAGCCAAAATGTCAGGGAGCCAGAGAACAGCGTAGTAGAACCATAAGAAGGATCTGGAGCCAGAAGGAATGTCAGCCAAGCAAGTCTTTAACAGGAACACAGGAGAGCGTCTCTAGAGATGTGACCAAGGCGAAGGCAGAGATCATCTGGACTGGACAGCTTAAGTAGGCAGGACTGACGAGCAGGATATCATCAACAGATGAGTCACTGTGGAGAGATAGGAGCTGGCAATTAGCCAACAGCTGAGCGGCCAGCTCAGAGAAGGAAGAACTGAGCCCAGCCCCGACAGACTAACTCTGAGATAATCATTAAACACACTGACAAAGGGGGAAACTTAGTGATTCTGAATATTGCACAATATGAAACTATGTGTAAGAACATTCTAACAAACAAAAAATGGTACCGACCTATTTCTAAAACAGTATTGGAAAATTTCTGCAACGAATACCATCCTATTATCTTTAGAGCATATCAACAAGGGACCATTGATAAAAATACCTGGCACTTTTTAAATACCAAAGATCCAAAAATTCCAAAGTTTTATGCCTTACCAAAAATACACAAGTCTGCCACTCAACCCCCTGGCTGCCCTATAATATCGGGATGTGCTAGTTTAACCGAAAATGCAAGCTCTTTAATTGATAGCTATTTGTATCCTCTTATTCTCTTGCATTAAAGATACTATAGATCTTTTGAAAACAATTGAAGGTATTCACCTCCCTAAAACAACATGGCTTGTAGCTTTGGATATAGAGAGTCTGTATAATGCCATCCCTCATGCCAAGGGCGTTGACGTTGTGGAGAGTCATTTACGTGAAAGAGGACCCTCCTCTCACAAATACAATCAATTTGTTATTGAACTGCTCATATTCATCCTTACACATAATGTATTTATGTTCGGCTTGTCCCATTACCTCTAGGTGCAGGGGGTTGCGATGGGGACTAAATGTGCCCTATCATATGCCAACCTGTACCTGGGGGGATGGGAAAGAGACCTATGTGCTCAAGAAGACTTGGCTGATTTTCTTGCTAACATCATATCATAGTATCGTTACATCGATGATGTACTTCTTTTTTGGTCCGGCAACGAGGTTGAAATTGGACAGTTCTTACAAGCTATCTCCCATAATAATTTTAACTTAAAATTCACAATGAACTGCAGTCAAGCGAAAATTAGATTTTTGGGTTTGGAAATATCTTTGGATGATGACGGCATTATAAACTCCTCCCTCTATAGGAAGCCCTCTGCAGGCAACACAATTTTACATGCCACGAGTTCCTATCCTGAGCCGCTTCTTAAGAGTATTAAGAAGATTTTAAAAAAGCTGCTAAAGATTTATATCATAGACTTAAAGACAGAGGATATACTCATGTTTGCCTCAAGAAGGCATACAATAGGGTAATCCAAAAGGATAGAAATTCTCACATTTTCTCTACTAGATTCCACAAGGAATCTGAATCTGTCAGAATAATTACTCGCTATTCTACTCAGCACCAACAGATTAGACAAATTATTGGTAAATTCTGGCCCCTTTTGTCAGCGGATCCAACCATGAAGAAATATGTAAAAGATTATACAGAAATTACATAGACGTGCACCTTCTTTGAAAGACCATCTTGTTCACAGCCACTTCGACACATTGAGCCCAGTAGAATCCAAAAGTCCGGGTACCTATGCATGTGGGCATTGTGATGTTTGCCCATTTTTGATTAACTGTTGTGATTTTATGCTCCCTGATGGCCGTACCAATTCTATTAAACACAGAGTCACCTGCCAAACGTTGGGGGTTGTCTACCTAGCTAGTTGCCTCTGTGGAGGCTTGTATACATGGAAAACTAAGCGCCCGATCTTCAAGCGCATTAGAGACTATATTAAACCCATTCCTAAGTATAAGATGAGATGACCATCAGCCGACATGTGGGCACTTCTCACCAATTTAAACCCAATATGATAACATTTATGGCTTTGGAACCCATACCTATACATGTTAGAGGTGGAAGTGCAGATAAAACACTGCCACAACTTGAGGCTCTATGGATTTATAACTTAAAAGCCATTGAATATCCTGGTTTCAATTAAACTTTGAGTTTCAATCAATTTTTATAATGTCATGTGTATAAAATTTCCCTCCCTGTTCCGCTTGTGGAGTGGTTTATTTAGCCAACCATTTTCCTTTTCCTCCCCTTCCCTCTTCTTTTCCCTCTACCCCCCCCCCCCCCCCCCCCCCCTGTATGTATGTTGATAAATTACTGTAATTTGTGTGATTTTTCATTTACTGTATTAGGTTCAGATATTTGACTGTAAATATTGTATGGTTTGTTAAATATAGAAAATTGTGCTGATAATTTTATATTTAGGTGTGATTTATGAACTCATTTGCCCTGTCCACCACTTTCTGTGGGTTAATGATATGTGGTCATCGGTCCCACATTTTCTTTGGGACCTTGCCGATGCTTGACCCGATGGGGTTACCACTATATAGACCCCCCTTGGGGGGGTGGGCACATTTGCGACCACATGGACGCCCAGGGCGCTGAGGGGGTTCCCCAGTCAGGGCCGCTCTGTGCCGCTGCGCTGCGCCACTTTCATTCTCTTCCTGAGATGTTTACATCTGATGGTGTCCATCTAATTCCCAGCACTCTGATTCCATCCAATAGTGCTGTGTCTCTCTCCCTTTGACCAGTTAACCATCCTTGGGGCTTGCCATGCCCTGGGGAGGGCTGTTCCTTGGCGTGATGACAGGTTGGTTTTCTCTCCCCGTCGACACCTTTGGCTGCACCCTTTGCCGCCTGCCTCCTTGTCATTGCAGTCAGAGGTTATTTGGGTTTATTTTTGGTTATATGCGTGGTGGTGCCATCACGTCCGCATTTGGTCGGTGACATCAGACGCCAACCAAATGGAGGACACATTTAAGCCAGCTTCTCAGGCAGCACCATTGCCAGAGATTGAGGGCGACCTTCGAACCATTTCTTTATGCTTGTAAGGTAAAGTTTTGCTATTATATACATGCTTCTTTATATTGACTTCATGGTTGGTTGATCTAGGACTGGTTTGGACATTGCTGGTTAAAGCATATTATGACTGAATTAATTAGTTTCACATATGCCCCTTGGTTGTTGCTGGCTCATTAGGTGTATAAATTGTGGGTGCCATATCTACTGTCCTCCGATATCCTTCCTATATATTATATTATTTCATTAATCTAAATCCTCTCCATTTTTATTTTTATTTTTTTGATATCTGTGATTTAATTTCTTTTTAGAATAGATTGAGACACTGGTCCTATGTACCTTGTGGTACCAATCCATGAAATCTAACTATTGAATGAATATCTTTATAATTAACCTTTATTCTACTTTGCAAAACAAATTACCAAAAAGATTCCATTGTACGTTTTCTGTAAAAATCTAATTTTAGGACCTTAAATCTACCTAATACCACTGCTAGTAACATCATTATTTAATTTATACTCTGTTTTGATGTGTCCTTCCTATTTTTTCCATCCTTCCCTTTCCCATTTTTTTCTTTTTCATTGCCATTTATTCCATCCTTATTGGACATATGTTGGTCTATATTTTAGGCGCCCTCTACTACATGCTCTGAGTTAATTCTCTTTTAAGCAAGTAATTTGCTTAGAAAAATCCTCTTTCTCCCCAGTGTTTAAGGTTTATCCTTTATGCACCTTCTTGTGATTTGCATTTTGATGCGATTTCTCCAAATGATTGATATTGCAAACATTTGGGACTTAAGTCTTTTCCTCTCCTTTTTTCGTTTATTAGCCTGGTGTCCTCTGTGGCTGCATAGTTCCTCTTCCTCTTGGTGGTCTCTTTCTTGGCAGTGGCCCTTCTTGGGGTTCTGAGGCAGTAAGCTCCCCTTTTAGGTGGATATTGGCAAATTATTTAGATCCTTTTGTTATATGTACTGATGTATGTTTATATCTGACATATTTTGCTTATGTAATGTTTTCTATTTTCTGTACAGTCTCTCGTAGTCATTGGTTGATTCGTATAACCCCTGATGAAGCCATAAGGCGAACCATGTCGGGATAGTAAACGAATATGAGATCCCTGTTCAACCAGAATTTGTCACATGACCACCATAATGGAAATGTTAAACACTACTCAACAAACTGGTTTGTTTGGTTTTTAATCTTGTTCATATTAAACTATACAAAAAAAAAAAAAAATATGTTTCATATATGTGGTTTCCATTATTATTTGCAAGCACCGTGAAAATCCCCTCCCAACTTCTCCCCTTTTTGAATACTTGATTATTTGGGATGAGGTGCTAAATACTAGGTGTTTACCTTAGTCAGACACAACTCTACAAATGATATGACATAGTTGGCACAGATCAGATCCCTGATAAAATCTCTCATCTTGTGACTTGCGACAATGCTAAAATATTGCAGTCTGGTCACTGGGTGACAGGAAACTGAGAAATCGGTATATGAATATCTGCAGCAGACTGATGACATTACCTTAGCCTAGACCAAGTCATTACCTGAACCTCATTGATGGCTTTTTGATAATAAAAATTAGATGTATTTTTTTAATGGTACTGTTTTTTGTATAGTTTAACATATCAGGAGTTTACAGTATTTTCACACACTTGAATGGTCGCATAGGCTTCCATTGCTGACAGAATTGCTATTTGTCATATTCATCATCCCTAAAATAAATCTATGGTCACAGGATACACTTTCATTTTATAACAAATGCACTGTAATAGCAACACAAACAATAGTTATTTTGGACAATCCAATAATATGAGACATCCCAAGTGTCCTGCAGTCGGCTCCCTGTCATCCTCTCCCTCATCCGCCCGCAGCCGACTTCCCTCCTCTCCACTCCTGCCAGCTGTGGGGATCTGTCAGGATGAGGAGCGGAGGAAGGGACCGGTCATTTACCGACCCCTGTCTTTTCTGAATTGGACACAGTGATCGAGATCGCTCCTGTGTCCTATGAAAACTGAGCAGAATAACCTGTGTGTTTACTCTGCTCAGTTTATGAATGGACAGGAGCCGCTGTCTTCTGTCCATTCATCTCAGCAACCCCCCCCCCCCCCCAAAGGGTTGATTTAAAACAAAACAAAAAAACACAACATTAAAAAATAAAAATAAAAAATATGAAATTGTAATCAAAAATTATAAAAAATATAAAAAACTACTGACACCACCCCTGCCCTACCAACACTGTCCACTGCCCCAACCCCCTTCCCCCAAAAAGCATTGTGAACAAAAAAATTAAAAAAATTAAATTGTAAAAAAACAATATGTAAAAATAAAAACTACTGACACCATCACCGCCACAGAAGCACAGTGAAAAAAATATTTGAAAAAATTATTTAAAGAAAATAATAAACAACACAATTGTAAAAAATAGAGAAAATAATACAAACAAAAAACTACTAACACACTGCTCTACTGACACTGTCCACAATTAATCGTTAAAAAAATTGTGATCTCGATTCACCCCCCTCTGACGATCTATATTGCTGAGTTTGCCCATTCTTTCATATAACAAGTGTAGAGACTTATCTGCTCACTCAGCTGTAAAAGAAAATATCCGGGCAGTCTGCCAAGTTTAGAATATGAGACATTGTAACTAACAATCCTTCTTAGGCCCCTTTCACACGGGGCGGATCCATAATGATCCCCCCCCGTGAACATCCGCTGCTCAGCGGGGATAGCTCCGCCGATCCCCGCTCTCCCCTATGGGGGATCGGATGAACACGGACCGTCTGTCCATGTTCATCCGATCCGCTCTGCAGACGGATGGAAAAATCGGGTTTTCCTCCGTCTGCAGAATCGGACCATAGCGGAGGCGGACAATATCGTTATCCCATAGGGGTACATGTATGTCCGTTTTTCATCCGAAAACAGATGGATGAAAAACGGACATATGGTCCGCACGTGTGAAAGGGGCCAGGCAGTCTGCCAAGTTTTCAACAAGCTGTAAATGCAGGAAGTTTAACCACTTAAAGTCTAAATCTTTTTCTGACACTTGTTTAAGTTAAAATCAATATTTTTTGCTAGAAAATTACTTGGAACCCCCCAAACATTATATATATTTTAGCAGAGACCCTAGGGAATAAAATAGCAATTGCTGCAATATTTTATGCCACATTGTATTTGCCCAGCGGTCTTTGAAAATGCAATTTTTTGGGAAAAAATACACTTCAATTAATTAAATGAAAACGCTGCGAGAATCGTGAGAGAATAGTGATCTATTTTCTAAGCAAAAAAATTGTGATTCTCATTTTAGCAAGAATCGTGCAGCTCTAATATATATATATATATATATATATATATATATATATATATATATATATATATATATATATAAAAAAAACACATATCATTATACATGTATACCAACAGTGAAAAAACATCATCAAATGGCATTCAAAAACCTTCAAGTTTGAAAAGACCTGACATCAACATATGACAACTGAGGTGATGATGTCCATCAATCAAGATGGTCTGTGCTTAAATTCTCTACGCGTTTCATTAGATAAAAACTCACTTCCTCAGGAGAAGCACACAGGGATATCTGAAGATAGAAAGCACATGAGGAGGTTAAAAAAAATAATTAAAAAAAATATATATATTTTTTAAAAGAATAAAAAATAAAATAAAATATAAATCCCCATCTGGCTTGATGTTAGAAACTTACATAATTATGAAATCTGTCCAAAAGCCTTCACATAGATAAAATATAATCAACTTATAATTAAAATACAATAACTGAAACCTCCAAACGTGTAACAGGTCAGGAAGGGGCCATCCCAGATGCACATCAGACTCTACCTGGGAGTTGTAGAGAGGCGGGGAAGATGGAAAGAACAGGTCCCCAATATGTGGATCTCCAGGCGTCCAAACAGATCACAATGAAAAGACAAAAAACAAAAATTCCAAACCGTCACATCAAAAATGACCCAGTGAATGTACAAATAAACCAATTGATTACTAGTGTAATTATATATCCCTAAAGGAAGACAAATATGCTGTGCTTAGACTGTAGAACAACAAAAATGTGTCTATTACGAAAACAAAGTGACTAGTGCTATTGATAAAGGAGACTTAGTGCCGCACAAAATGAAACATGCTTATTAGGGGCTGATGTGTGCAGCTATTAAGCTGTCAGCCCATAGTGAGGGATGTTGTTATCACCGAGTCAAAAGACCCACTGCACCAAAATAAATTGCGCAAACAAAACAGGTGTACATATGGATAAAAACAAACATTTCCAGGCAGAAAAGCCAAGAAATCAATACAAAACAAATGAAGCGCCCTAATATATGGAAAATGAAAAAAGACCATACCTAATGGAGATCTGTGATCAAGGCTGGAGCCACGCATGCACTGTCCACTCCCAGCTGCAGATGGAAAGCAACTGAGTCAAGCCCTGGGCTAATAAAGCCCAGGTGCTTGACAACCCTCTAGCATCACCATGGCATAAATAAACCAATCGGCTCGTGTTAGAGCATAATGCAAAGGGGGAGGCAACAAGTGCCACCGCCCAAACGCAGTGATGGCCGGTGGAATTTGTTTTGGGGGAGCGGCAAATAGTATGCCCCCTACGTGTCTGTCAGTGGGACATTTGGTCGTACTTACCCCATCGCAGCTTTCCATGCTTGGTGGCGGCCTCCCATTCCCCTGCTCTCCACGGGTCTTTCTCTTTTCGGCCAATCAGAAGAAAGGTCTCACACCTGCTTCTGAATTGACCGGATTGAGGGTCAGTGTTACAACAGCGAATATTCATTTGCTGTTGTAACACTTGGGTGGGCTCATGGCGCAATGCTCTGCGCCACAAGCCACCCTATTTTGAAGCATATTACAGCCTATGGCTCTAATCAGGTGCTTAAAAAAAACACTTTTGTATACATATCCCATGGCGATTCCTGTACTGATTCCACATCCTCCAAACCCCTCCTCTCAGCACCTCTGTAGTGCAGCAGGCATGATCTGTGAAATGTGTGATGCTGCAGTGCCTACTCACGGGGCATAGGGGGGGGTCACAGAATTTGAATATGGGTCACAGATTTCAAGAATGTAAATGAGTGAGGATTGTCACAAAATAAGGTTAACAGACTTCAAGATCATTCAGAATAATAAGAGTAGGCTAGTAATAATTGGAATACAATATGGAAATTAATATTTTTTTCTGTACTTTAATGAAATGTCACAAGGTTATATTACCCCTAATTTCTATGAAAGGCAGCTTAGTCGGCATGCATAAGAATGCAGGGTTGCACAGAGACCTGCAGACATGTTACATTTTTCTGCATCACTCTGCCCTGCTGCTGACAGCTTCCAGGAAGTGCGAACAGGGCACACAGAAAACTACTGTGTTCTATGTGCCCTTTCTGAAGAACTCCATATATTTCTTATGTAGTATATTGCAGTAATTTTCTTATGCAGCTGCCCCTTGAAGTGTGACTCTGTCCTAGGTGAACATTCTGCTCCTTTTGTAAATACCCAATTACAGTAGATATTAAAAGTCTACAAATACCAGGTTTTTGAGATTACAGTAAAAACTTGTATTGCTAGTAACGCGGTTTACGAGTTTGGAAACACTCCATTCCCAAGTGTCTCCGAGCGTCTCTGAGTAGTCTCCAAGTGTTTCCGAGTGTCTCCGGCGCCCCCACCTCTGGCCACATGCGGTCCTGCATACACTAGCAGTGACACTGGAACTAATTATTTGAGTTTCCATTGATTCCTATGGGGAAACTCGCTTTGATATACAGTGCTTTGGATTACAAGCATTTTTCTGGAACGGATTATGCTTGTGTGTGTATATATATATATATATATATATATATATATATATATATATATATATATATATATATATATATATATATATATATATATACATACATACATACACACATACACACATACATACATACACACACACACACACACACAGTATCTCAAAAAGTGAGTACACCTCTCACATTTTTTAAATACTTTTCATCTGACAACACTGAAGAAATTACACTTTGCTAAAATGTAAAGTAGTGAGTGTACAGCTTGTATAACAGTGTCATTTGCTGTCCCCTCAAAATTACTCAACACACAGCCATTAATGTCTAAACCGCTGGCAACAAAAGTGAGTACAGTACAGGGGCAGTAATGGATGTTACTGATATGGTCTCCTCAAGCAGAGCTGCGCAGGGAAGCTGCTCTCACAGATCCCACCTATTCTGTCAGGCTGTCACTGGGCTAAATCTACACTGGAATGACAACTCCCCCTCTACCTTCCCCTCCAGAGTTTTTTGCTCTCTTGTGGCACTTTGCAGGGGTTGCAAGGAAGGACTCTGAGGTGGAACATCTTATTACTGCTGCTGCTTGTGTGGGTGGGATGTGTATTGCACCAATCACATGAGATGAATAGGAGAGGAGGGTCAGCAGGGATTGGTGCAGCACACATTCCACCCACACAAACAGCAGCAATAGTAAGATGCTCTGCCTCAGGGTTCTTTCTTAGCCCCTGAAAAAAATGGGAGTGGGGGATGGGGCTGGGAACCATGGGGTAGGGGAGTAGGAGGAGGGTTGAAAAAGGGGGGAGTGGGTAGGAGATGGGGATTGGGTATAGGAGAACTAGAGTGGTCAGGGGAGAAAGAAAGAAAGATGGAAGGAAGGAAAGAAATAAAAAAATTAAATGAAAGAAAGAAAGAAAGAGAGGAGGATGAAGGGAGAAAGAAAGAAAGAAAGATAGACAGATAGATAAAGGGAGAAAGAAAAAAAGATATATATATATATATATATATATATATATATATATATATATATACAGGGCTCAAAATTTCAAGTCCTGAGCTACTAGCCAGGTCTCAAGGGTTACTCGCCACCAATTGCCCCACCCAACCCTTACCCTGCCCCGCCCCTAATCACGCTATCAAAAATGATCTCATGAAATGACACTTAAATGTTTTATGCAGAATTATGTTACAAAAATAAATATCAACAACAACTTTATCAGTTCCCCTCAGCAGTGCCTCAACAGTGCCCATCAATGCAGGGTCACCGGTGCCCATTATTGCAGCGTGACCTGTGCCCATCATTGCAGCCTCACTGTGCCCCCTTTGCAGCATCACTGTGCCCCACATTGCAGCCTCACCGTGCCCCACATTGCAGCCTCACCGTGCCCCCATTGCAGCCTCACCGTGCCCCACATTGCAGCCTCACCGTGCCCCCATTGCAGCCTCACCGTGCCCCACATTGCAGCCTCACCGTGCCCCACATTGCAGCCTCACCGTGCCCCCACTTTGCAGCCTCACCGTGCCCCCATTTGCAGCCTCACAGTGCCCCAAATATCAGCATTACAGTGCCCCAAATATCAGCATCACAGTGCCCCAAATATCAGCATCACAGTGCCCCAAATATCAGCATCACAGTGCCCTAAATATCAGCATCACAGTGCCCCGTTGCAGCCTTGCCAGGGCAGAGGAAGTGAGAGGGCGGCTGGATCATGTCGAGTTAGAGGAGAGCCGCGGGATCGCCGAGCGGTAATACACGCCGTAACA
The DNA here is from genome assembly GCA_028564925.1 of Lithobates sylvaticus. Classification (NCBI taxonomy): domain Eukaryota; kingdom Metazoa; phylum Chordata; class Amphibia; order Anura; family Ranidae; genus Lithobates; species Lithobates sylvaticus. The sequence goes on along the minus strand of CM053034.1, from coordinate 160,590,323 downwards.
GCTGTCTCCGCTCACTCTCACACAGCCCCGCCTCCTCCTAGCCCTGCGCCTGTAATAGACAGAATGCATTGCCGCATTGGACCCGCGTTCTGTCTATTACAGGCGCAGGGCTAGGAGGAGGCGGGGCTGCGTGAGCGTGAGCGGAGACAGCTGTTACGGCGTGTATTACCGCTCGGCGATCCCGCGGCTCTCCTCTAACTCCATGGCACTATTCCACCGGGAGAACAGCTCGCCCCCCCCCAATCCCAGGCAGCCCAGCTCCTCGCCAGCCCTCATTTTCTGCTCGCAAAATGCGAGTAGGCGAGCAGAAAATTTGAGGGCTGTATATATATATATAGATATAGATATAGATATAGATATAGATATAGATATAGATATAGATATATAGAGAGAGAGAAAGAAAGAGAAAGAAAAAGATGGATATATAGATAATAGATAGATAAAAGGGAGAGAGAGAGAGAGAGAAAGACGGACGGTTTTCTCTGTGTCACTGGGAGGACTCGGCACTGTGCTGGTGGCGGGGATCTCTGCTACTAGAAGAGGCGACTCTGCTATAAAGGTAAACTAGGCAGCCGTGAGGCCCCTCTGATCGCGGGGCCTAAGGTGACCGCCTAATTTGCCTAATTAGAGAGCCGCCTTTGCACACTCCTAAACCTTGTGGACAGCCATTCCCAGAAGAGTTGAAGCTGTTATAGCTGCAAAGGGTGGGCCAACGCAATATTGAACCCTACAGACCAAGACTGGGATACCATAAAAGTTTATGTGCGTGTAAAGGCAGGCGTCCCAATACTTTTGAAAAAATATTGTGTATATACTGTATATAATTTGTGCAATCCAATTAAAAACAAACTGAAAGCTTGAAAGGGGAAAAAATGTAAAACTTACAATAATGTGGTTGAGCAAATATGCACACCCTTAACCTGTTCCCATCCACAGTATATTTACAGCAGTCGGGTGGCACGGGAAGGCACATGTACATCATCCAGCCTGTTCTGGGTTAGGGGCACATGCGAGCACCCCCATGCAGTCACTTATTTGTCATTTATTTTGTCAGGCCCATAGCCAGAGTCATGCTGATTGGCTGTTGCAGGGAGAAAAACAGCTATATCTGTTAGTAAAACCAACACATATCACATACATTACACGTGTTAGGCACACTGTTAACCAACTAATGTTAACCCCTTCCCAGCCATGACCAGGCCATTTTTTGCGATACAGCACTGCGTTACTTTAACTGACAATTGCGCGGTTGTGCGATGCTGTACACAAATACAATTTATGTCCCTTTTTTCCAATTAATAGAGCTTTCTTTTGGTGATATTTGATCACCTCTGCTGTTTTTATTTTTTTAGCTTTTTTTTTTTCAAAATTGTCTGTCTTTTTTTTTTTAGACAATTAAAAAAAAAAAATAAAAAAAAACTTTCTGCTATAACACATCCAATTAAAAAAAAAAAAAATGAATTTCTTCATCAATTTAGGCCAATATGTATTCTGCTACATATTTTTGGTAAAAAACTAAATACAAAAATACCAATAAGCGTATATTGATTGGTTTGCACGAAAGTTATAGCGTCTACAAACTGGGGAATATATTTTTGGAATTTTTATTTATTTATTTATTTTTACTAGTAATGGTGGTAATCAGCGATTTATAGCAGGACTGCAAAATGCTCTGGTATTGAAGAGGATAAAACCTTCCAGATGTCAAGTGGTTAAACTAATAGTTTGCTGAAGCATATTTTTACTTTAGGACAGCATTTAGTCCTCTGGAGTAGGAGTCTATCGCCATGGCACATCTTGCCTTGCCAGGTTGTGAGGGCATCTCCTGTGCACAGCCCTCTTTAGGTCAGCTCACGGATTTTCAATTGGATCCAGGTCCAGGCTCTAGTTGGGACATTCCAAAACCATTCTGTTGGAGGTATGCTTTGGGTAGTTGTCTTGCTGAGAGGTGAAAATACTCTTCATTTTCAGCGTTTTTATCAGAAGCCTGAAGGCTTTATGGCAAAATTTATATTTGGAACTGGTCCCTGCACCTTGACTAAAACCCCAGCTCCAGCTGAAGAAACAGCACCAAAACATAGTGCTGTCACCAACATGCTTCACTGTGGGTATGATGTTTTTTTGGTGATGCTCTGTGTTGCTTTTGCACCAAACATGCTTTATGGAATTATGGCAAAAAAAATCTATTTTGGTCTCATGAGACCATAACACATCTTCCCACGTGCTTTTTCCCCTCCCAAATCCAAGTATAGTCCAAACCTGGAAGTTACCTGTCATACTTGGGCCAATGATCTGTGAATGGGAGATTTGCGGCCCCACAGTGTACAAAGGGGCATTGACGTTTGTGACATCATTCAACTAATATGGCCATATGCTCATATTAGCTCAATGATGTCATAAGCATCCACACCCCTTTGTGTGGGGTCCCCATCCCTGTCATGTCATGAGCATCCCCATCCCTGCCCCATCAGCCATGGGGCAGGGATGCTCATGCCATCATTGACCTGCTATGGACTCATGGCTACATTGGGTCCATGTCTTTGACCTAATATGGTTATGTAGACATATTAGGTCAATTATGTCACAAGCATCAACACCCATTTGTATACATGCATATGCAATTAGGAAAATCTCCCATTGTCTCAGAAACGCATTGGCTACTTTTGGATTGTCCCCCTCACTTTTATTGGAATAAAGTTGTATCTGGACCTCTGTGGCACTTCAGCTTCAACTTTTTGATTTGGACTGAACCTAAGATCATCCCTATTTGAGACCGGGGTCAAGCTTCAGAGGACAGCCACAAACTGCTGAAATATTTCATAAGACTGATAAAGATCACTGCTATTGCAGCCCATTTACAAACCAATGCTTCCATAGTTGAACTTCCTTCATCACCGTTACAAATGGCTTGTTCCCCTGTTGATATTTCCTTCAGTAATCGAACGCCAGGATAAATTGCCAGAGCACCTTAATGTTCTCCAACAGGAACCGCCTTTATTGACGTTTGTACAGCATGTTATACAGATTCACAACTTTCCTTAGTAAGACCCAGGGCTTTTTTTTCTCAGAGAATAGGTGCGGGAACCCCCCCCCTTCTGAGTCCCCCCCTTGTCTCCACCCCCTACCCACCTCCAAGCACCATCCCTTGTCTCCACCCCCTACCCACCTCCAAGCACCATCCCTTGTCTCCACCCCCTACCCACCTTCAAGCACCAGCCCTTGATTCCACCCCTACCCACCTCCCAGTACTGCCCCAAGTACCATTTGCTAAAAAATTTGTATGGAATTTGTTCTTGTCTAATAACAAGAAAAAGCAGTAAAATAGATGCACTGGAGCCAGCAACAATAGACCCCACCCCAGTAATAATATATCCTACCAAGCAACAATCGATTCCCCTCCCACCAATAAAAGACCCCTCCCCAACAACAATAGGTCCTCCCAAGCAACAAAAATTCCCCCCCCCCCCCCCCCAGCAACAATAGATCCCTCACACAACAATAGACTCCCCCAGCACCAATGGTCCCCACCCCAGTAACAATAGTTCCCCCCCAGCAACAATAGACCCCACCCCAGCAACAATAGTTCTCCACACAACAATAGACCCCCCCCCCACACACACAGAAACAATGGACCATCCACAACAAAATAGTACAAAATTTGCTGAACCAGATTTCAGAAACATTTAGTTCTGCCAACATCCCAATGTAGATTCTTTATGGACTCTTCGAATAGAGACACTAGTACCCCCCGGTACAGAAGAACTTTAAGGGCGAACAAGATGTATTGTTCAATGCATCTTGTTCGCCCTTAAAGCCCTACTTTACCGGGGGCTACTAGTGTCTCTCTTCGGAGAGTCCATAAAGAATCCACAACAAAATACCACCCTCAGCAACAAAAGATCCACCCAAGCAACATTAGACCCCCCCCCCCCCAGCAGCCTCAACAGATCTCACAGTGGTCAGCATTAATAGGCCCTCCAGCAGCCAGCAACAGTAGACATCTCCCTCAACAGTAGATCCCTGCAAGCACCATAAGACCCCCCCAGCAACAACAGATCCCCCACAAGCAATAATAGACCCTCACACAAAACCAGATCCCCACCAGTGACCATAAATCCCCCAGCAGACAGCATTAATAGACCCTCCAGGACATACCTTGCTATCACATACATTTGGTGCTGGAGGTGCCGGAACTGTGTTCCCCCACATTCTTGCTAAAAAAAAAGCCCTGGTAAGACCTATTAAAAAAGACCAGAGAAAAAAAAATAAAAGATTAAAAAGAGAAACATAACTGACAGCACAGAACAGAAGTAAGATAGTAATAAAGGTCAAATAACTCCTAAAAGTCAGCTTAAAGGGGAGGTCCACCCTAAAAAAAAAAAAAAAAAAAAATGCATAAAAAGGCACCAAAAAAAAAAAAAAGGGCTGTTGCTAGGCAGATCTTCCTAATCTGTCTCTTCCTATTCCGCTGTGATCTTCTGTCTTCTCTTCGCGTTGTCTTCTGGGGAATGGGGCGCGGTGTGTTGTGGGAACTGTGTGTCCCACAACACAGCGCGCCCCATTTACAAAGCGCTGCGCGGCTCGCGCATACACAGTAGGAAACGGGCAGTGAAGCCGCAAGGCTCCACTGCCTGTTTCCCTTACTTTGAATGGCTGCGCTGGGACCCAAGAGCCGAGGGACGGGTCGGCCTCGGGCGGCCGACATCGTGGGAACCCTAGAAAGGTAAGTGCTTATTAAAAAAGTCAGCAGCTACAGTGTTTGTAGCTGCTGACTTTTAAAAAATTTTTTTTTTCCGCTGGCCCTCCCCTTTAAAGAACACTTTTCCTTCAGTGGGCTAAGTAAACAACTAGGTATGAAAAACATAGACAACTGATTGCAGAGGCCCCAAAGGTCTCAACGGGTCCCATGTGGCCCCTATGCTGCAGGTTGGACACCAGGGTTCTACTTTTTTCTCTCATGACAGGTTTCCTTTAAAAAGGACTACATTCCAATTCATGTGCTTAGACGCTCCTAACGGAACGCCAGGCAAGCATCCTTGGCTGCAAAGGGTTAAATGCAAAGTCCATTTACTCAGTGTGACCCCGGTGACGCTCCATAATGATTTCTGCCTCTAAACAATCCCAATCTTTGCCAGAAAGTCTCGAAGTACATTGCATGCAATTTTCTGCTTGAACAGCCAGAAGAATAGGAGGCGGGAATACACTGGGAAGTAGGCAGGAAATATTCGATTTAGAGAAGAGAGGTTGGCTGCAGCTCAGAAATGTATTTATTTCTTGCCAAACCAAAAAGCGCAGCACCAGAGAGTGAATTACATGGTACATCGGGACAGCTTAGCCCTCAGCTGACACTCATCGGAGCCTCGCTGCTGTTTGCTTAATTGAATTGGCTGCGCCAGTGATACAGAGCCCGTTCTACGATGACCTCGAACTTTCCACTCTCAAAAACTCTGAGACGATCGTGGAGTTTACCTCCGACACGGAACATCCGCATTGTAGTGCTGGGCCAAAGCGCAGTGGGAAAAACAGGTACCTTTGCTTTATGTTATAGATGCAATATACTCATCTACAAGCTTAATAATCAAGCAAGGAGCAAGTGACGTAGCGATGAATCCGAATTATTTTTTTTAATCCTTATGCTCCTCGCTCGACTGAGCAATACGAAATATTTGTGTTTATTAGAGGTCACAGGTTTGTCGATTGTCCCATGTCCACCCAAAGCTGATGTTTCAGTCATGGGCGTAAGGTGCTAGTTTCTTAGATCTCCCGGAAACTCTGGTGATAAATCCTCCCTTTGGAAATGCCTGTTTTCATCTATCTTTAACACAAGAGTCTCACTCCTTCAGCTGCAGCAAGATCACTTGCCTGTGCAATAGTAAAATTGTAACTGATACGGGGACTTCCTTGTCATGACCACAGCAGGTAGGCAGAATTGGGTATTTGGGGTTCATAATTTCATTGTTGAAGTTCCTGAAATATAATAGAATACATTTTTTGTTGCCAATTTATGTTACCAATACACAGTGGCAGTGCAAAGGATGTGCCATGAGCAGTAACCCACAGCAACCAATCAGAAATCATTTTTTTAACCGATAGACTCCAGTAAACTGAAATTATGATAATGGAGGTTATTCCACTTTTGAACTGCTTTGTTGAATAAACCTTATGGTGGCCATACAAGCTTCAGCAATCAATTTCTTCTCCGATCAATCCCCCTGATAGGAATAATCGATTTATAGTCGATAATCTATTCGATCGATATGACACAAACAGCGGCTTTTCATTTGTAAGATATCAATTGCAGCTCAGTTTTCACAATGCGGTCTCATAATCTGATACAAATATGATCGAATTCATGAACAAGGCAACTCAGTGCCTACTGATCAATGTATTGATCATTTTCAACCCTGACCAATAGGCTCAGTTTGGTCAAATCTGATCTAATTCAAGTGCAAACTGATTGGAAGGAAAGTTATACCTATTCAATTGTAAACTGATTTGATCATGTTGATTGAATTGCAGTGATCGGACAATAAAATCAAACTGTGTATGGCTACCAACCTACAGCCTATTTCTGATGGTTTAATATGAATTGTTGCACTTTAACCATATCTTGTCTTATTTTACATGAATGAATGAATAATTTGTATAGCGCTACAATGCGAACTGAATCGCCTACATAGGTGGGTTTATTGTGTGTCATGTCACTTGTTAGCTCTATAAATCAGATAGCTGGTATGGAATTACACACAGCCAAACATGGATCATGGTTCGGCTCGTGGGCTGAACGAGAGAAAAATCAACCAAATCAACCAAATCTCCCATCCATGCTAAACAGGGGGGGAATCTCTACTGCGGTCTATTGCATTCAACAACCACGGCTGTCTAAATACAGTGGCGATGCTGAAGAATGCTACATATGGTAGGATGCAGTCACTATTCAGCTGATAACATTCCTACTTCAGTTGATTTTTTAAATCGACTTTTGTTAAGCTAGTTGGTGCTTGCAGGCAAGCTAGAAATGTCCTGCTGAATCTGTACCATCTATAGCCAGTGACAATTAAAGTCTCTCTTTTTTTCACCTAAAATGAAAAAAGAGGTTTATACCCACCTGCTCTGTGCAAGGATATTGCAAAGAGTGACACCTTACCTCCTCTTCTGGAGTCCCCTGCCAGTGCAGTCTCCCCCTCCCTCCTCCCTCCTCCCTCCTGAGCGTGCCCCCATAGCAAGCTGTCATGTTCTCGAGCCAGGCTGTGTGCGTCCATAGACACACAGTGCGGCTCAGCCATACCCCTCGCTTATGGTTGCCACCTCATCCCTTTAAACCCCAAAATATATTAATTACACAAGTTCTGTGGCTGATTGAGGTGGTAATTAGACTCACTTGGTGTCTTATCTGCATTTAATTAGCCTCAGAACCTGTGTAATTCAAAGGTGTCCGGGTTTAAAGAAATGAGGTGGCAACTCTACCCTCGCTCCCTCCTCACTGGATTTAAATGACAGCAGCAGGAGCCAATGGGTCCCCCTACTTGCCCACCTCATGACCTTTTTCACTGGATAATCCACAAAAAACATACACACATGCCCAGTGAGGTGCTGCACACCAGGTCCCACCCTGGCATCCTCATCTGTGACAACTTCAGAAGACCATCTGTCTCTTCCAGGTTGCCAGCTCATCCCTTTAATTCTGAACACATATTAATTACACAGGTTCTGTGGCTGATTACTGTAGTAATTAAACCCACTTGTTGCCTTATCTGCATTTAATTAGCCGCAGAACCTGTGTAATTCATATGTGTTCGAGTTTAAGGCTGGGTTCACACTTGTACGACATACGCCCCGACAATGGCGTGTGCAAATCATTGGTTCCCTAAGAGAGCCGTCTTAACTGGTCCGACACAAGTCGGTCCGACTTTGAAACATCCGACATGGTGATTACAGCAGCAGTAAAAAGAATTTATGTCACTCTGGGATTGTCTTAATTGATCAAAGGACAAGTGGTACTATCTCAAAGTCTGAGCAAAATCTTATCTTGTTCATTCAAGTCAGAAGTAGGACCAAAGTAGGACCAATGTAGGACAGATGTAGCAGGGCAAAGTAGGATGATAGTCATACAACAGTCATGTCGTACCAGTGTGAACCCGGCCTAAAGGGATGAGGTGGCAACCCTAGCTGGCCTCCTGATGATGTGAAAGCACCATGTTGTGTCATCGAGGCTGGCAGCAAGTAACAGGAAGAAACTACTGTCCCCCTGATGATGCACTCTGGCACATGCGCAGTAGCATCCCCCATGGCTTTCTGGAATGTGTGATGTGGTTATCACAGGAGGCTAATGACATGTCATTCCTGCCAAGGTAATAACCTAGGAAGTGGGGAGAACTCCATAAAAAGGTAGTAAAAAAATGAAAAACATTTGCATTTGAGCTCTCTGGGGACCCTGTGTAAGGAGGGGCTCTCTGGGGACCCTGTGTAAGGAGGGGCTCTCTGGGGACACTAATGTAAAAGGGAAGGCTCTCTGGGGACACTAATGTAAGGGGAGGCTCTCTTGGGACCCTGGTGTAAGGGGGGGCTCTCTGGAGACCCTGATGTAGGGGAGACTCTCTGAGGACACTGATTTAAGGGGGGCTCTCTGGGGACCCTGATGTAAGTGGCAGGTGTGACTGTGTGGCAATGGCAAATGGTTAACATAGCTCACGGCATCATAGGTCAGGTAGAGGGCCCCTTAGCAGAATGTCATTAATGCTTCCCCCTGCCTGTCAGCTGTCATGTACACTGAGTTTCACATGTGCAGCTCAGCATACATTTAGGCCCGGTTCACATATATGCAAATCAGATACGTTTTCAACCGCATCCAGCTTTCAATAGAGCCAGTTCACATATATCTGGGCCGGTTGCGGTGCAAATGAAAAAAGGGTCCTGTGTGATTTTCATTCTGGTTTAGGTGCTATTTCAGTGTCAAATTTGCACCTGAACCTCTGAATGCAAACCACACCAAACCACACCCAGGATGTCACCTGTGACAGAGCACAATTGGGACTGAGGTCCAAGATGTAGGACTGTCCCAGTTGACATATACATACTTAACCATCTCAATACAGGGCATTTTCATCCCCTTCCTGCCCAAGCCATTTTTCAGCTTTCAGTGCTGTCACACTTTGAATGACAATTGCGCGGTCATACAACACTGCACCCAAATGAAATTGTTATAATTTTGTCCCCACAAATCAAGCTTTCTTTTGGTGGCATTTGATCACCTCTGCGTTTTTTTATTTTTTGCGCTATAAACAAAAGAAGAGGGACAAGTTTGAAAAAAAACTATATTTTTTACTTTTTGCTATAATAAATATCCAATTTTTTTTTTTTAACTACATTTTTCCTCAGTTTAGGCCGATATGTATTCTTCTACTTATTTTTTGACAATTTGTGTTTATTGATTGGTTTGCGCAAAAGTTATTGCCCCTACAAAATAGAGGTTAGATTTATATCATTTTTATTATTATTTTTTTTTTTTAAACTAGTAATGGTGGTGATCTGCGATTTTTATCGTGACTGCGATATTGCGGCGGACATATTGGACACTTTTGACAAATTTTTGGGACCATTCACATTTATACAGCGATCAGTGCTGTAAAAATGCATTGATTACTGTATAAATGTGACTGGCAGGGAAGGGGTTAAACACTAGGGGGCGCTGAAGGGGTTAATATGTTCCCTGGGAGTGATTCTAACTGTGGGGGGAGGGGCATCACAAGGCGAGGAGACAGATCAGTGTTTCTCTGTACTGAGAACACACCATCAGTCTCCTTTCCTCTAACAGGACCGTGGATCTGTGTGTTTACATGCACAGATCCACGGTCCTGCTGTGTTACCGGGCAATCGCGGGTGCCCGGCGGACATCGAGTCCCCAGTGACACGGCGGTCCGGGAAGGGAAGGATGTCATATGACGCCCTGCCGCCACAAGAGCTGCGCCGCCTGGCTGTCAATTTTTTATACATTGTAACAGTGGTCCAGATTGGACCATTGTCAACTACAGTGATATCCAGATTCTTGAGGGATCAGCCAGGTATGGTATACAGTGAGAGGAAAACAGTATTTGATCCCCTGTTGATTTTGTATGTTTGCCCACTGACAAAGAAATGATCAGTCTATAATTTTAATGGTAGGTTTATTTTAACAGTGAGAGACAGATTAACAAAAAAATAAATAAAACATCCAGAAAAACGCATTTCAAAAAAGTTATAAATTGACTTGCATTTTAATGAGTGAAATAAGTATTTGACCCCTTCGTAAAACATGACTTGGTACTTGGTGGCAAAACCCTTGTTGGCAATCACAGAGATCAGATGTTTCTTGTAGTTGGCCACCAGGTTTGCACACATCTCAGGAGGGATTTTGTCCCGTTCCTCTTTGCAGAACCTCTCCAAATCAAGGCTGATGTTTGGTAACTCGAACCTTCAGCTCCCTCCACATATTATCTATGGGATTAAGGTCTGGAGACTGGCTAGGACACTCCAGGACCTTAATGTGCTTTTTCTTGAGCCACTCCTTTGTTGCCTTGGCCATGTATTTTGGGTCATTGAAATGCTGGAATACCCATCCAAGACTAATTTTCAATGCCCTGGCTGAGGGAAGGAGGTTCTCACCCAAGATTTGATGGTACACGGCCCCGTCCATCGTTTCTTTGATGGGGTGAAGTTGTCCTGTCCCTTTAACAGAAAACACCCCAAAGCATAATGTTTCCACCTTCACGTTTGACGGTGGGGATGGTGTTCTTGGGGGCATAGGCACCATTTCTCCTCCTCCAAACACGGCGAGTTGAGTTGATGCCAAAGAGCTCAATTATGGTCTCATCTGACCACAACGCTTTCTCCCAGTTCTCCTCTGAATCCTTCAGATGTTCATTTGCAAACGTCAGATGGGCCTGTACATGTGCTTTCTTAAACAGGGGGACCTTGTGGGTGCTGCAGGATTTCAGTCCTTCGCGGCGTAGTGTGTTACCAATTGTTTCCTTAGTGACTATGGTGCCAGCTGCCTTAAAGTGGAAGTAAACCCCCCTATCATTTTCAGCCAAGGAAGCTGCCATCTTTGCCTCTGTTTAATCTTCAACTGCCACAGTGCTGCACATGTGATCCATTATGACACCAGCCATTGGATGGTTTGACTGTTTGGTTGAGAGCACAGCCAATGTGCAGTTAGCATTCACGGCATGCCTTTTTTTTTTAGACTGTTAAATCGATGGGTTTACTTCTGCTTTAAGATCATTGACAAAATTCTCCCGTGTATTTCTGGCCTGATTCCTCACCATTCTCATGATCATTGAAACTCCACAAGGTGAGATTCTGTATGGAGCCCCAGACAGAGGGAGATTGACAGTTATTTTGTGTTTCTTTCATTTGTGAATAATCGTACCAACTGTTGTCACCCTCTCACCAAGCTGCTACTTCTCACCAAGCTGCGGCTACATCTTCTAGTCTATGTCTCTGTGGTGGTGAGCTGGGCGGGCGCCTGTTTGAGAGAGCCAAGATGGATCTCACCTGTCACGTGCCTGGAACAGCAGCATCCCTTTCATTGTTCTGATTTAGGGGCGCCCATGCGCGCACTGCCTTCTGACCTGTGCTGTGATTGGACACAACACCAGTTTGTCAGCAGGTTACAGCCTATTATTTTGGCTGCGTACCTGCTGATGGTTGTGGTCATTCACAGAGAACAGAGATCTGTGTTTTGGTAAACACAACACACAGATCTCGCTGGATCTCTTTCTGCTATAAGTTACCAATTCAGAACGGAAAGCGGGGAGAGACCCAGCCAGATGATCTGTGAGTAAAGCAGCACATATACACTTGTCAGGCACACAGCTAACCTCTTACTCCTATCACCCAGCCAGAGTCATTAGTACAATGTACAGTATTATCGCTGATCACTGTATAAGTGTCACTAGTGACATCAGTGTCAATTAGTGTCCCTCCCAACAAGTGTCAGTGTCTGATTGCCTGCCACACTATCACAGTCACACTATAAGTCACTGATCACTGCCATTACCAATATAGTGTCTGTACAGATTAGTATCTTGATCACGATCAGAACTATACTAGTCTTTTTACTAAAAACATGTAGCAGGACAAATTTTGGCCTAAATTTATGAAGGCATTTGATTTAATTGGATATGTTATATAACAGGAAGTAGAAAATATTGGTATTTTTTTTTTTTTTTAATTTTTGCTCATTTTTAATTTATATAATAAAAATAAAAAACCCAGTGGTCATCAATAACCACCAAAAGAAAGCTCTATTAGTGTAAACAAATGATATAAAGTTAATTTGCATAAAGTATTCAATGACTGAGCAAAAAAAAAAAATGCCCTGGTCATGAATGGGGGTAAAACCTTCCTGAGGTCAAGTGGTTAAACTTCACCCTATCAATCAACATTGACTATTTGTAATCCTTATGCTGCTAGCATTAGTAAATAGACAACAAGGTATATTATATTTACTTGTTTTAAAACCTTTTTTATCCATTTCTTCAGTTACTTCTTAGTTTCTATGCCTAGTCAAATTATGTCACTCATCCCAGGAGTCTTTAGGGCAGATGAGCTCAGGGCAGATGGATTCCAGGAAGTAAATGCTACATGAATCATCTGCCCTTACTCAAGATGGCCGTGACCGGAAATGCTAGGGGGTCTTTTTCAAAGTGATTTCTCAGCAAAATAAAGCATGGAGACATGGATGGATGGGGGAGTTTGCTTTGAATACTAAAAATAATTTAAAAAGTGTTTTTGTTTTGTGGTGTTCAGATACAGTGTAGATCCGCTTACAATGTAATGTTAGCAAAGAGATGTTTGGAAAATTATGCAAACTGTGAGCAATTACATTTTAGGAGAACAACACCGGGGCAATTGCACCCCCTGAGAAAATAGTGAGCAGGGCAGGTGAGTAGGCGGGCAGTCAGGTCAGTAAGCAGCCGACAAGTGAGCGGAGCAGTTTAGCCGGCCAGAGAGTGAGCAGAGCGGGCGGGCAGTCATGCCAGTAAGCAGGCCGGTGGGTGAACGGAAAGGCAATACAGTGAGCGGGCGGGCGAGGGAGCAGAGAGATAACATCATCTCTCACCGCCCGCCCTGCATCATCGCAGTTCCGCCAGATTACATAATCTGTGTCATCTCAAAAGTGAAGGACTACTGGTCCCAGCATGAACCCCTCAGAGCTCAGAATGTGTCACACACCCCTGCCCCCCAACTAGTGAAGGACTACATGTCCCACTGTCCCAGCTTAAACCCCTCAGAGCTGAGGCTGTGTCCCCCGCCCCTTCAACTAGTAAAGGACTACAGGTCACAACATGAAGCCCTCAGAGCTGAGGATGTGTCACCCCCCAACTAGTGAAGGACTACAGGTCACAGCATGAACCCGTGGGATCTAAGAGGCCACATCCTTAGATCTCAGGGGTTCATCCTGGGACTTGTAGTCTTTCAATTTTCAGGATGTGACCCCCCCCCCCCCCCAAAGTGAAGGACTACAGGTCACATGCTTAGACCTCAGGGGTTCATGCTGGGAATTGTACTCTGTCACTAATTGGGGGGCAGGGCGGGTTGCAGGGAGGGGTCAGGTCCTCAGCTCTGAGGGATTCATATAGGATCGTGTTTGCACTTTAGTTCCTGGAGGCCATGGTGGCACAAGTCCCCCAGGGGCCCTGGAGGGCCACATTGTCCTCCCTGCCCCCCCACCTTTGTGACCATGTAAAACCTTAGACTGTTTTCCCCGATCCATCACTTTGCCACCACTGGCTCTGTGGCCACTTGACTCGACTTGCCCCCCAGGCCTAAGGCTGCCAGCCCTCCCCTGGTCACCAGTGTGGTACTTGTAAATTGAAATCATATCCCTTCTCCAGAGAGAATAAGTTCAGTGCTCATAACCTTTCTTCATAACTAATACCCTCCAGTCCCTTTTTATTAGCTTTGTTGCCCTTCTTTGTACTCGCTCCATTTACAGTATATCCTTCCTGAGGACTGGTGCCCAGAACTGGACAGCATACTCTAGGTGCAGCCAGACCAGAGTCTTGTAGAGTGGGAGAATTATCGTTTTATTTCTGGAGTTAATCCCCTTTTTAATGCATGCCATTGCTGAGCCTATCATCTACTAGGACCCCCAGGTGACAAGCAGCATCTGGTGTTAGGCGAAGGTGGCAAGTGACGTGCAGCATCCGGTGCCCACTGATTCTGCATTATGGTGAGTTGAACTATTTAATTTTATATTACAATGTAATAATAGAAATAATGCTGTTCAATCATCCTGACACCAGATCAACCATGGTGCCGTGATGATTGAAGCGCCAACACCAGCCATTGCCCCAACAAATTGCCCGCGAAAAACCTTATTTTCTGGCAGTGCCTCAGATCAGGCAAAGACATATGACTATTGTAGCCTGGAGGTTATTTTTGAATGGCTACTTGGTCAGGAATCCTAGCACACACATGCTATACAAACCTGGGGCATAGCAGAATGCTATAGGGAACAGTGCTTGGTAACCAAGTGCAGAACCACATTGGTAGTGGGCTGCAAGAACCATTGTTTTTGGGTTGTCCTGACTGGAACCCTCTCAAGTGTGCTAGACCTCCCTTACATGAAGAGCAGTAGTCCAAGATCAGTGTGCAGGGCTGTCCCTAATATGTACAGCATGGTAGCCTTTCATAGCCTTATGTGTATGTTGTGACCTGCACTAATGAACTCTACTATGAACATTAGAAGAGGATTATTGATCACTGGTTATATCTGTTTGCCAGCAAGCAACATGTTGTATGTTAAATCTCCTGTCAAGTTCTTGTTTTTCCCAGGTTTGTGGCTCACACCACGTCTTTTATACTATTTAAAGCGACCTGTCACAAGTCTATTGGCTGCATAACAACTGCACGGTAATGTGCAGTATTCATGGACTACCTTGTGTTGCCTTAAGGCATCTCTTTAATGGAGTGCCAACATACTACAAGATGCTGAAAAATTGACAAGCATTGCTTTTTTTAATGCAGCACACCACAAGGCACAGATGGTTCACCACGAGGCACAGATGGTGTGCTGCAATGCAAGTGCGTTGTGCTGCCTAGTTGCATTAGGATGTGATTTAAAATACATAGAACTGAAGTGCACTGTGCTGTATGTCTTATATCTGTTGTAACACAGGGAAAAAATTAACATTTTACTGCCAGTTACTACAGTGCGCAAATGTGAATGGGCTATAGGTAATGCATTTCTAGAGTAAACACCACAAGATTCCTGCTGTATCCTCCTATTAGTGATAAAGGCATCCATTTTTGCCTCTCTAAAATACTTCCAGTATGTTACTGAGGCCTGGCTTCATAGATAGCTAAGTCAACTTCACCAACTACCACCCCATAGGGTTTAGGTCTGGAGACATGCTTGGCCAGTCCATTACCTTTATCCTCAGCTTATTTAGCAAGGCAGTGGTCATCTTGGAGGTGTGTTTGGGGTTGTTATGTTGGAATACTGCACTGCGGCCCAGTCTTCGAAGGAAGGGGATCATGCTCTGCTTCAGTATGATCCCCTTCATGGTTCCCTCAATGATCTGTAGCTCCCCAGTGCCGGCAGCACTCCTGCAGCCCCAGACCATGACACTCCCACCACCATGCTTGACTGTAGGCCAGACACACTTGTCTTTGTACTCCTAACCTGGTTGCTGCCACACACGCTTGACACCATCTGAACCAAATATGTTTATCATGGTCTCATCAGACCACAGGACATGGTTCCAGTAATCCATGTCCTTAGTCTGCTTGTCTTCAGCAAACTGTTTGAGGGCTTGCTTGTGCATCATCTGCATCATCTTTAGAAGAGGCTTCCTTCTGGGACGACAGCCATGCAGACCAATTTGATGCAGTGTGCAGAGTATGGTCTGAGCACTGACAGGGTGGCAGCACTCATACGTCTATTTCCCAAATACAACCTCTGGATATGACGCTGAGCATGTGCACTCAACTTCTTTGGTCGACCATAGCGAGGCCTGTTCTGAGTGGAATCTGTCCTATTAAACTGCTGTATGGTCTTGGCCACAGTGCTGCAGCTCAGTTTCAGGGTCTTGGCAATCTTCTGATAGCCTAGGCCATCTTTATGTAGAGCAACAATTATTTTTTTCAGATCCTCAGAGAGTTCTTTGCCATGAGGTGCCATGTTGAACTTCCAGTGACCAGTATGAGAGAGTGAGAGTGATAACACCAAATTTAAACACACCTGCTCCCAACAACACCAATAACACCAAATTTAAGACACCTGAGACCTTGTAACACTAATGAGTCACATGGCACCGGGGAGGGTAGATGGCTAATTGGGCCCAATTTGGACATTTTCACTTGGGGGTGTACTCACTTTTGTTGCTATTGGTTTAGATATTAAAGGCTGTGTGTTGAGTTATTTTGAGGGGACAGCAAATTTACACTGTTATACAAGCTGTACACTCACTACTTTACATTGTAGCAAAGTGTAATTTTTCAGTGTTGTCACATGAAAAGATATAATATTTACAAAAAATGTGAGGGGTGTACTTACTTTTGTGAGATACTGTAAATATTAAGAAGCAATATATTTTATTTCTACCTGATGGAATAAAAATATATAAGGAAAATATATACAAAATGTTTAGGACTTGTTCATACCATAACATGCTTTTTAGCACGTGTGTCACTGTTTCAAATTTGATTACTCCCCAATGCACAGATGGATATGCTCTGTGCATTGCGTTGCCCTGTACTGGAAAAACAAAACATAATTTTTTGCATTGACAGCCCATTTAAATGAAATGGCTACACACTGCAATGTGCCTCAATACACACAAATGTGTGTGTGTGTGTGTGTGTGTGCTACAATGCACTTGCCTTCTGATGTGAATACTGAATAGGCCCTTATACATTCCCTTTAACACCTGTCATTGTTGTTCCACATAAGCCCTCTCTACACAATGTGTGATGGTGCCTGGCAGAGACAGTGAGGCACAGAGCGATAGGAATGTAATGGAAATAGTAAAGGGCTAGCATGACAGAGTAAGAAGGGGAAGCAATGAATGGGTTAAGGAAGTTAAAGTTGTAGTAGCAGGAAGGAGAGAGGATTGGCTGAAAAAAGCAGGAAAAGGAGGGGTCTGGTAGTTTACTTAAGGGGGAGGCGGGGCTCTCTGCATTAGTGGAGGGTCAGCAGGTGAAGAAGCTGACAGTTTTACATGCTGCTAAAAAATCAACAGCTATAGCAGAGGTGTTCAGGATTTTGGCCCATCTGCGGGCGGCTGCTGACATGAGGGGACCGAAGTGGGTACTTAGTAAGGTAGCATCCCTGTTAGAGGATCAGGCATCTGGGTCAGGGGGGGGGGGGACTCCCACGTGCGCGGAGGTCTCGGCCTCCCGAGAGTTTCCCCTGGGTACATCATTCCCGGACCCCCTGAGCTTTGTGCCAGGTCAGGAGCCCTGTGCGGGATCCGCCAGGCACACCTGCTGGGCCACCTTCGGCTGCAGCAGGTGGATCGCCTGCATGGAATCCTCATCGGAGGCGGAGCTATACAAGCGAGGCGGCGGGTCACGTTAAAACTCCGCGCCCGCTCTGCGTCACTGTCATGAGCCAGCGGACTCCACCCCCTCAAACGTGTCAGCCAGGGGGGTTTCCCTGCGAGGGAGACAATCAGCCACGGCCAACACCGGCACGGGTCCTTGGCATCCAGAGCCTCTACGCCTGGAATGCTAAGAGCAGAGGAGCAGCATCTTCCAGGAGAGCGGTCCGAGGGAGAGCTGTCATGCTCTGAGGAGGAAGAGTCGCAGAACCAGCCGGCACCGGTGGATTCGGGAGCGGCGGCTCTTGGGGTCAGCCCGGTAAGTCTGCCTATTTATCTACTACCTCTTTGAATGCTGCATTGGATGGGTTGTTGGCTGTGAGGAATGGGGGGGATTTGGTGGATGTCAGGGACGCACCGCAGGCTGGGGGCTTGGCAGCTGGCCCGCAAAGGGCAGGTAATACACCTACCACTTCCGGGACAGATGCGCAGCTGCGCAATTTGCTGGGTGGACTGCGGAATCTCATTCAGCGTTTTGTGGGTGGAACAGGGTTACAGTCCCTGCAGGTGTCGTCTTTAGTCCAGCCGGTGGAGGGGCAGTGTTAGATGGGGCTAGTCTGGCAATGCCCACTCCTCCCCCTTCGGTCTCAGTGGTAGCTACAGGGATTTCTGTGTCACCTCTGGCATCAAGGGGGGGGGGCAGTTAGTGTGGTGCCTCAGAAGACGGGAGCGTTGCAGGAGGTCTCCGGAAAAAACGATGCAGTGCGGTTAGCTGACGCAGCAAAAAGCGAAGTTTATGTATGCTTTGAGGGTCCATTGGGGGGGGGGGGGGGGCATTTTAAAACGGGATGTCCAAGAGAAGATTTGCAAGGGTGAGTATGTGGAGATTTTTTTTCCTTACTGCCGTTAGAGAAGTCTAACCTGGACAGGCTCAAGCTCGACGACACTAAAAAAAGAGAACAAGGAGAAGCGGCGGTATCAATTGATTCCGCAGACTTTCGCCAACTGGCTGCAACCTTGTTTAAAGCAGCTTTTTCCTTTGGCATTTTTTGGGCTGTTCCGCATCAGCAAGCTGGTCAGTCCTTCTAGGAAGGTTCCGGGGGGGAATCTTGGCGAGGGATGTGATTTGGGAGAAGGACAGGGTGCAGGTTTTGCTACGCAGGTCAAAGACGAACCAGACGGGCAAGGGTGCATGGGTACAGATGTTTCAACTTTCAGGTTCCACGGTGTGTCTGGTGGGGGTTGTACGGGAATTTTTGGATGTGCGCCCAGGCATGGCAGGGCCCTTTATGTTACACAGGGATGGGTCGCTGGTGTCCAAGTTTTAGTTCATTGCCATATTCAGGAAGAGTCTTCGGACGGGGGGGTTTCATAGAAAAACAGTATGCCTCGCACTCCTTCCGTATCGGTGCGGCCACGGTGGCCGCTCGGTGCGGGCTGCACGAGGCGTCTGTAAGGAGAATTGGTAAGTGGGACTCATACCTACATTTGCTCGCATTTGTTAGCTGATTAGGCAATCATGGGGGGAGGGGGGGCACCCGATAGAGGAAGGGTCGCGTGGGTTCTTGCTTGTGGGTGAGTATTCATGGTGTTTTTTTTGTTATACTGTGGTTCTCGTTCATTTCTTTCAGATGGAGTGCAGACAGGCCTCGTCTGGATTTTGGGCCACTCATGCGTATTTTGGGGGGCCAGACAAGCTGATGTTAGGCCGGATGGCAGACAGCTAGGTATTTCTAGGAGGAAGGCGTGTATTCGCTGGCTAGGCGAACCAGGAATGATGTGGAATAGGGTGGTGCCGGAGGTACATCGTTTTGCGCACCTTGACAAATCACCCAACATTATGCTGCTCCATGTTGGAGGGAATGATCTGGGGATTCGTTCCAGTAGGGAGCTTATTATGGACATCAAGTTATGCTGGTCTTGTGGTCCGACATGGTGGCTAGGACGACCTGGCGCATGGCGTGGTCGGTTACAAGACTCGAATTAAAGTCAATAAAGTGGTGGGCCGATTTTTTTATTTTTTTTAGAGAAATGGGGGCATGGTCATTAACCATAGGGAATTAGAATCTGATGCCAGGATCTACCTAAGGGGGGATGGAGTCCATCTATCGGTGGCGGGGATAGATTTGTGGTCCCTGGGGTTGCAGGATGGGAGTCAACGTGCCTTGAGGGTGTGGAGGGGCCCTTAAGGGTAAGGTGTCACCCTTACGGGTGGTGGGTAGATTGGTCTTTGACAGTGTAAGAAATTACTTATGCGATGGAAGTGTGGGGGACTCATCAGTGGTATGTGCCCCTCTGGTGGATTCCAGTTAACATGGTTTAGCTGGAATAGGGTAATGGTTACACTGCGGGTAGTGTGGTCGTCTGCGAGCTGGTGTTCATGGCTGGAGGCCCTATAATGGTAAAGGTCCCGCAGTGGAACATGTTTTGGAATGTTGGGGTTGCTGTCACAGACCAACAGGCCTGAGGACTGTTTATTTTGGTTTCAGATGTTGATGTAAAGAATGTTACTTGAATACGTTCTTTGGTTAGTAAAAAAGGCTGCTATGGCCATTTGTACTCCATTTCATGTCTAATCTCGTTTAATCTAGGTAATGAGAAGGGGCGGGGTGAGTACTTATGGTCGGGCAGGTAAAAGGAAAGTTGGGGACATCTGATCTACACTGGTCATTTCCTTCAGCATATTGTATTTGCAAAAGCAGCTGTCCATTTTATATTTACTCCTTGGCAAATCTCTATCCTAATCCTATAGCACAACGTATAAACACAGTTACTTTTTTTTATTAGGGTTTTGTCCAGGTACATTGGGCACAGATCAGTGGTGAAAGTAGGGTACTCTTCAGTTCTGATCTCTTCCCTGCAGCTCCCCTGGTTCCTGCAGATGACTTCCTCTATTCTTCTTATACTTATTACTGTTTTGTCCCATGAAAGACTCTAAAGTTGTTTCTTTGCACCATTTTTCCTTTTTGAGATGAATGAGATGAATGAGAGCCATTGTACTTCCACAGCTAGAAGCTGCCTAGGTTGGTACAATACTTATAGCCCCTTTAGCTGGTTTTGTCACTGTTATATAGGATAGGGCGAGTTGATGTACCAGTGTGATCTCCTGCTGAGACAGTGGAAAGTGGTGGTGTGTGGTCTGTCTCTTCTGTCTGGGGCACATTGTTCTTTCCCAGACACATTCATACAGTTCATGTCATTAGGCCATGCTCATTGTGGTTATTAGTTTTCCAAATTGCTCCTTGATGCACACGGGCTGAAATTGTGCCACAACTCATAACCTTCAGCTGAGGCATCCAACTGATCACTTAATTAGAGTATATTTCCACCTATTGAGTACTAATATATTTCTAGTAACTTATGCAATAAAAAATCTCATTACTGTAATTGCTTGTGTGTTTTTTTTTATTTTATTTTTTTTTTAATTCTTTTTATTGAAAATTGTCACTGTGAAAGTACAAAACAATGTCATTGGGGCATACCCCGGCCAATTGGTGCACATAGCCATGTGCATGCCAGCGTACAACTCACTATGCATCTCAAAATGAATACATATAGAGCTATAACTAAGAACCAAAACAACTACAAATTTGTAAATATATACTATATGAGCTATAACTACTCTTCCCTCCCATCTGTCTGAGCTGGACGTTGTGAGAACATTTAGGACTAAGTGTGATCACTGGACCTCTGAACTAACCCCACCGCTCACTTGTCTGGGGCATAGACCTCAGCACTCAACAGGGCTAGGTGATTGTGGAGTGTAGCTAGCCAGGGCGACCCCCCCATGGGCTGATCACCCGTCGTAGACTCTGAGTCCGTCCACAAATGCCAAACTTTTTCATATTTTTTTGGGGCATCCCCAGGACAGATATGTTGCTTTGTAGAGGGGTATCATTGTATTGATTAATATTTTCCATGATGACAGGGTAGGGGGATTAGTTGACTTCCATTTTAGTACTACCCGTGGGGTGTAAGTTCTATGGATTTGATCAACTTTTGTATATATATTTTTATATACATAATACCTTTCATACCATGGGTTTCTTAATTTAATACACCCTTTATTACTTACAGACATTACATATTTGCTCCTGATGAGTCGGCACACCGACGAAACGTGTCGAGATATTGAGGATGCAACCCCTCATAATTTCCATCTATTTTACTACACTTCTGTGAATTCTATTGTATATTAGTACTGTATTATTCCTATGTAATCTGTATGAATTTTATTTATTTATCATTCTTTCCCTGCTATGACAATTAAGTTCTATATTATGTTTATTAATATGTCATGTATGTACATGCATTCGAATACTCAGCTGTCACATACAGATGATCATTGAAATTTTTTGTATAATTGTTAATAAAATTTCTACTCTTACATTGCTTTTGAACCTGCCTCATTTAAAGTCCCACACTCGTTTTGTCCTTTGAATTTATTATAGGGATGGAAGCGCACTACCCCCCCTTCCTTGTGCACTTCATTTAAAGTCCCAGTATATGGAGATATACATCCCCCCCCCCCCTTTTTTGCATCGCGTAAAATAATAGGATACTTATTAGAGTACGGGTTGCTTTAGCTAACGCCAGGTGTTCCACAAGGCAGAGGAGGCAGACGCTGATTGTCAGCGTAATAGGTATGGTAGTTATGGATAAATTGAGTTACCTCCCTCCAATACTCTTGGACCTGTGGGCAATCCCAGAATATATGTAGGAAGCCTGCAGGGGTGCCAGAGCATCTCCTTCTAAGGCCTCCATCCATTATAATGTAACCCATGTATCTTCTGTGTTCCCTGGACATGCCTCTGGGCCTCCACCCCTTTTAATCTTACAGTGCAAGGGGGAACTCTGCGAACCCTGATGTAAAGGGGAACACTGATGTAAAGGGCAATGCTGCAGACTCTGATGTAAGTGGGAACTTTGATTTAAAGGAGAATGCTTGGAGGAAAAGCAGCGGAGGTGATCCAGCCCCCAGCACTTGACAGAGAACACAGACACTGCTCTATAATTTTCCTTGACCTCCCATATATGTATTTTACAGGGATTTGCACAGATAGATGTGTGTAAGCAGAGGCTCAGTGTGTCAGGCTGCTGGCTGCTATTTGCATTCCTGAACAGATTGCACAGCCCTTAACATTATGTACATTATGCAGTGTGGATGCTCAAATTGATGAGGAATGTCTTCTATGCAAAGGCTTGGCCCCTCCCACAGGCACAGCTCTGTTTTTCCTTGACCTCCCATACATTCATACACAAAGACTTGGCCCCTCCCACAAGGACAGCTTTATGTTTTTCTTTGACCTCCCATACATACACATTGCTATTATGCACTGGGCCTGCCCCCTTTCTCCAGAGCAGGCTAGGGGCGGGACTGGAGGCGGTGCTGCCAATGACGTAATTAAGCAACTCGCACCGCCTCCGCCCACCTGCTTGAGTCTGTCGTAGAATTTTGGCTATATGCTATGCCCACAGCCATATCTCCTGTGCTCATATAAGTACCCATTTCCGTCTTAATGATATAATGTACATTACCTATCATTCCATGTCTCCCCAGTTCCCTAGTAAAGAGACATCACCAGCATTCTTACGTTCTCAACTCGGTCAGCATCCCTGCCTTCCTGACCCATGCATCTGCTTTTATTTACATCTCAACAGGAAGTCACACCCTGGAGGGTTTGCCTCCAACAGCTAATCCCCTCCTACACAGTTTGTGACCTCACAGGAAATGACCAAATAAGGACATGACCAAATAAGGACATGTCCACACAGGATGTGATTTTCAACACAGGAAATACAACAAACATTACACAATGACTAAGAAAGGATGGGCGAATGGGACTTTAAATGAGGGTACGCCATGTGGAGAATTAAAAATAACAACAATATAAAGTGAAATTGAATTCACAATACAAAATTTATTATACCCTAAAACATGTAACGAATGTTTTATATCAAATGCATAGGCAGTCAACAGACTTTCGATTCATATATTGATACATTGTTTACAATACAGATAAACATAGACACAGTAGATATACATGCTGTAGTACATCATTCTAATAAAGGAATAGCTGTTGGTGTATAGTGGCACTCTACGCGTTTCCTGGTATTTCAACCATTCTTCAGGAGTGTTAAGTAGTAATAAACTGAGAAAAGGAGAGCTGGGGTTAATAATAGAAATAATAAAAGGGGGGGCTGAGACTGTCAGGTCTCACTGTAGTAAAGATTGCATTAAAGTACTTACAGGTAGTTCCTAGGCCCAGTTCGGTGTCTACCAAGGCATGCAGGGGCCGGAGGCATGATGTCGACCACCAGGGTTGAAGTGGGGGAACCCTTCCAGGGTGGGGAGCAGCCCCCGGAGCTCAGCATAGTGGTCACTGTCAAGACTCAATGGGCTATGTGTACACCGGAGGTGCATGGTAAAACTGGGAAAAAGAAAGTGAGTCAAAGGCCGCGTACACACGAAGGGACAATCCCGCGGGATTATCCTCTGGACTGAAGTCCAGAGGATAATCCCCTCGTGTGTGGGCGCCGGCGGACTTTTTGGCGCCAAAGTACGGCGGACTAAAGTTTCAGGTTTTGTTCTCAAATTATCCGCTGGACTTGGAAGTCCAGCGGACAATCCCGCCGTTAGTGGGCAAGTCCGCGGGACTTTTGAAATGAACGGACTTGCCGCTCATCGGCAAGTCCGTTCATTTAGCACGTGACTTCAGGTTACGTAGCTAGCGTAGGCAGTTACTGCCGCCGCGCTAGCTCCGTGACCTGGCATGGATTTAAAGGGAATCCCCACGCCGAAAAAACGGCGTGGGGGTTCCCCCCAAATCCATGTCAGACCCTCATCCGAGCACGCAGCCTGGCAGGCCAGGAAAGGGGTGGGGACGAACGAGCGCCCCCCCCCCTCCTGAGCCATACCAGGCCGCGTGCCCTCAACATGGGGGGTGCCCTGGGGAAAGGGGGGCCGTGCGGCCCCCCCACCCCAAAGCACCTTGTCCCCATGTTGATGAGGACAAGGGCCTCTTCCCGACAACCCTGGCCGTTGGTTGTCGGGGTCTGCGGGCGGGGGCTTATCGGAATCTGGGAACCCCCTTTAATAAGGGGGCCCCCAGATCCCGGCCCCCCACCCTATGTGAATGAGTATGGGGTACGATGTACCCCTACCCATTCACCTAAGGTGTAAAATGTAAAGTAAAAAAAAACACCCACACTTTTGAAAAAATAGTTTATTGCACTGCTCCGGGGGTCTTCTTCCGTCTTGGGGGTCTTCTCGCCGGACTCCCCCGCCATTTACCAAGCTCTTTTACCGAGCGAGGGGAGTCCGGCTACCTTCTTCGTCGTCGTCGCCGCCGTCTGGGGGTCTCGATCCGCCTTCGGGGGTCTTCTTCCGTCTTGGGGGTCTTCTCGCCGGACTCCTCCCCTCTCTTCTGCTCTTTTACCTAGCTCTATCACGAGGGGAGGTGTCCGGCTACCTTCTTCGTCGTCGCCGCCGTCGTCTGGGGGTCTCGATCCGCCTTCGGGGGTCTTCCGGGGGTCTCTTCTGTTCTTGCGGCGGTCGTCGTCTTCCGCGCCGCCGGCGCCTTCTCCTTCTTGTCCTTCTTGTCCTTCTTCTTGTTCTTCCGATGTTGACCCGACGCTCTCTCTGCCCGGAATGCCTGTGCCGCTCTGAGCTCGGACTTATATAGGGACATGGGGACAGGGTCACATGCACATGTCACATGGTGACCCCGCCCCCTTGTGTTGTCACAGTCCCGGAGGATGCTGGGACTGTGACATCGCAAGGGGGCGGGGTCACCATGTGACATGAACATGTGACCCTGTCCCCCATGTCCCTATATAAGTCCGAGCGCAGATCGGCACAGGCATTCCGGGCAGAGACAGCGACGGGTCAACATCGGAAGAAGAAGAAGAACAAGAAGGACAAGAAGAAGGAGAAGGCGCCGGCGGCGCGGAAGACGACGACCGCCGCAAGAACAGAAGAGACCCCCGGAAGACCCCCGAAGGCGGATCGAGACCCCCAGACGACGGCGGCGACGACGAAGAAGGTAGCCGGACACCTCCCCTCGTGAAAGAGCTAGGTAAAAGAGCAGAAGAGAGGGGAGGAGTCCGGCGAGAAGACCCCCAAGACGGAAGAAGACCCCCGAAGGCGGATCGAGACCCCAGACGGCGGCGACGACGACGACGAAGAAGGTAGCCGGACTCCCCTCGCTCGGTAAAAGAGCTTGGTAAATGGCGGGGGAGTCCGGCGAGAAGACCCCCAAGACGGAAGAAGACCCCCGGAGCAGTGCAATAAACTATTTTTTCAAAAGTGTGGGTGTTTTTTTTTACTTTACATTTTACACCTTAGGTGAATGGGTAGGGGTACATCGTACCCCATACTCATTCACATAGGGTGGGGGGCCGGGATCTGGGGGCCCCCTTATTAAAGGGGGTTCCCAGATTCCGATAAGCCCCCGCCCGCAGACCCCGACAACCAACGGCCAGGGTTGTCGGGAAGAGGCCCTTGTCCTCATCAACATGGGGACAAGGTGCTTTGGGGTGGGGGGGCCGCACGGCCCCCCTTTCCCCAGGGCACCCCCCATGTTGAGGGCACGCGGCCTGGTACGGCTCAGGAGGGGGGGGGGCGCTCGTTCGTCCCCACCCCTTTCCTGGCCTGCCAGGCTGCGTGCTCGGATGAGGGTCTGACTTGGATTTGGGGGGAACCCCCACGCCGTTTTTTTCGGCGTGGGGATTCCCTTTAAATCCATGCCAGCTTGCGGAGCTAGCGCGGCGGCATTTACTGCCTACGCTAGCTACGTAACCTGAAGTTACGTTCGAAATGAACGGACTGCTCCGTGTGTGGGCAAGTCCGTTCATTTTCAAAAGTCCCGCGGACTTTTGGCCGGCGGATTATCCGCTGGACAAGTCCGTGCGTGTGTGGGCAAGTCCACACCCTCGGAAAGTCCAGCGGACCTAGCCGGAAAGTCCAGCGGATTGTCCGCTGGACTTAGGTCCGCCGGCAAAAGTCCGTACGTGTGTACGAGGCAAAAGACAAAAAAAGGGGAATTTAGTATTGGTAATGTGAGGTGTGAGATGTGAGGGTGGGGGAATGGGATGTCTATGTGTTTCCATAAGGGACTACATAATGGGAGTGTAAAAAGTGATAGGTAGCTGCAACATACCTTAGGAGGATGGTTAATCTTCCAACAGGGAAGTGACCTGTGTGTAGGATTGGGATGTGTGTCCTTGAAGTTGAGTCAAGCAAATGAACCACCTGCTGTCTCCAGGTTGCTAAATACTCCCAACCACAGGGAGGGGCCCCACTAACGCCATGTCTATTGGCCACAGTAAACAGGAAAGGCGGAGGCACCCAGCTGCACATGGAGGAGCCATCAGCAGTGGGTCCCAAGCCAATCCCGTGTATGGCCATGGATGGAGGAAGAGTGACGTCTAATCAACGTCAATGGCATCGCCAAAAATTGGCGTGCAGGCATGGCGCCGATGAGCAGGGAACCAGGCTCCACCACCACCCGAGATGAAGGGGGGGGGGGGGAGGAAAAAGGGCCGCTGCTCATCGCAACCCTGGGAGCCGAGAGGACACCCCCGTGAACCCCACAACCCAAGCTGATCCGAACTGGGAGTAGGGAAAGGTCAATTGACCAAGTAATCAATGAATAAATTTTGGGTCGAAGGTAATGCATAGATAGGGAATGGCTTG
The DNA here is from genome assembly GCA_028564925.1 of Lithobates sylvaticus. NCBI lineage: Eukaryota > Metazoa > Chordata > Amphibia > Anura > Ranidae > Lithobates > Lithobates sylvaticus. The sequence goes on along the minus strand of CM053034.1, from coordinate 160,563,098 downwards.
GGCGTCTATGGAGATATGAAAAGGTTTCTAATAGTAAATTGATACATTACTGCGCAATTATTAAAACCCCAATAAAGTAGATAGGGTGTGACAGGTCTGGGGGCGGGTTTTTTCAACCCAAAATTTGTGTGTAGAATATGGTCATGACCTGACACACACCTTAAGGCATGGCGGCCTCCATCCCGGATTTGTAGAATAAGAAAGGATGGGCGAATGGGACTTTAAATGAGGGTACGCCATGTGGAGAATTAAAAATAACAACAATATAAAGTGAAATTGAATTCACAATACAAAATTTATTATACCCTAAAACATGTAACGAATGTTTTATATCAAATGCATAGGCAGTCAACAGACTTTCGATTCATATATTGATACATTGTTTACAATACAGATAAACATAGACACAGTAGATATACATGCTGTAGTACATCATTCTAATAAAGGAATAGCTGTTGGTGTATAGTGGCACTCTACGCGTTTCCTGGTATTTCAACCATTCTTCAGGAGTGTTAAGTAGTAATAAACTGAGAAAAGGAGAGCTGGGGTTAATAATAGAAATAATAAAAGGGGGGCTGAGACTGTCAGGTCTCACTGTAGTAAAGATTGCATTAAAGTACTTACAGGTAGTTCCTAGGCCCTGTTCGGTGTCTACCAAGGCATGCAGGGGCCGGAGGCATGATGTCGACCACCAGGGTTGAAGTGGGGGAACCCTTCCAGGGTGGGGAGCAGCCCCCGGAGCTCAGCATAGTGGTCACTGTCAAGACTCAATGGGCATGTATTCGTTACATGTTTTAGGGTATAATAAATTTTGTATTGTGAATTCAATTTCACTTTATATTGTTGTTATTTTTAATTCTCCACATGGCGTACCCTCATTTAAAGTCCCATTCGCCCATCCTTTCTTATTCTACAAATCCAGGATGGAGGCCGCCATGCCTTAAGGTGTGTGTCAGGTCATGACCATATTCTACACACAAATTTTGGGTTGAAAAAACCCGCCCCCAGACCTGTCACACCCTATCTACTTTATTGGGGTTTTAATAATTGCGCAGTAATGTATCAATTTACTATTAGAAACCTTTTCATATCTCCATAGACGCCCAAGCCATTCCCTATCTATGCATTACCTTCGACCCAAAATTTATTCATTGATTACTTGGTCAATTGACCTTTCCCTACTCCCAGTTCGGATCAGCTTGGGTTGTGGGGTTCACGGGGGTGTCCTCTCGGCTCCCAGGGTTGCGATGAGCAGCGGCCCTTTTTCCTCCCCCCCCCCCTTCATCTCGGGTGGTGGTGGAGCCTGGTTCCCTGCTCATCGGCGCCATGCCTGCACGCCAATTTTTGGCGATGCCATTGACGTTGATTAGACGTCACTCTTCCTCCATCCATGGCCATACACGGGATTGGCTTGGGACCCACTGCTGATGGCTCCTCCATGTGCAGCTGGGTGCCTCCGCCTTTCCTGTTTACTGTGGCCAATAGACATGGCGTTAGTGGGGCCCCTCCCTGTGGTTGGGAGTATTTAGCAACCTGGAGACAGCAGGTGGTTCATTTGCTTGACTCAACTTCAAGGACACACATCCCAATCCTACACACAGGTCACTTCCCTGTTGGAAGATTAACCATCCTCCTAAGGTATGTTGCAGCTACCTATCACTTTTTACACTCCCATTATGTAGTCCCTTATGGAAACACATAGACATCCCATTCCCCCACCCTCACATCTCACACCTCACATTACCAATACTAAATTCCCCTTTTTTTGTCTTTGACTCACTTTCTTTTTCCCAGTTTTACCATGCACCTCCGGTGTACACATAGCCCATTGAGTCTTGACAGTGACCACTATGCTGAGCTCCGGGGGCTGCTCCCCACCCTGGAAGGGTTCCCCCACTTCAACCCTGGTGGTCGACATCATGCCTCCGGCCCCTGCATGCCTTGGTAGACACCGAACTGGGCCTAGGAACTACCTGTAAGTACTTTAATGCAATCTTTACTACAGTGAGACCTGACAGTCTCAGCCCCCCTTTTATTATTTCTATTATTAACCCCAGCTCTCCTTTTCTCAGTTTATTACTACTTAACACTCCTGAAGAATGGTTGAAATACCAGGAAACGCGTAGAGTGCCACTATACACCAACAGCTATTCCTTTATTAGAATGATGTACTACAGCATGTATATCTACTGTGTCTATGTTTATCTGTATTGTAAACAATGTATCAATATATGAATCGAAAGTCTGTTGACTGCCTATGCATTTGATATAAAACATTCGTTACATGTTTTAGGGTATAATAAATTTTGTATTGTGAATTCAATTTCACTTTATATTGTTGTTATTTTTAATTCTCCACATGGCGTACCCTCATTTAAAGTCCCATTCGCCCATCCTTTCTTATTCTACAAATCCGGGATGGAGGCCGCCATGCCTTAAGGTGTGTGTCAGTTCATTACACAATGACTACTATTCCTCTGATAGGAATCCGTATCCTACAGTTCATCATGGATGGGAGGCTATCTGCAGTTGTACGTCATGACACCCCAGTATGTTGATCAGGCATACAGGGGTGACAAGAGCGCACATCCACTAAAACCAATAATGTGTTTGCAGGGCGAACAAATCCCCCCCAGACGATCGTTCTGTGCATTACACAGGGGCCCTTCGCTGGCGGACATACCCCCACTCTGCCACAGTCAGCTCTTTAGAGCGGGCTAGGGGAGAACGAACACTGGGAGACACTATGACAATACATATTAAAATTGCATAGCTGCGGTGAAGCCGCGTGAACAGCTGTTTAGTGACATAGCCACACCGGAAGTGAGGGGGTCAAGGCTTTTCATAAGTCGATGATTTTTTTTACAACACACACACTTTTTGAAAAGTCCTTTATAAAAATAAATAAATAAAAGAAATCAGCAAAAGAAAAACGACAAAATATTTTAAAAAATTACATGGGGTCCTGTGATTGACAATGGTTCTACACTGGGGGGCACTTTTATTCTATTCTTATTTTTTAATAAAAGTAAAAAAATTGGTGTTGTATCTTTTCACACTTTTTGGTGAATGGGTAGGGGTACCCCATATTCATTCACATGGGGTGGGATCTAGGGGCCCCCTTCTTATAGGGGGCTTGAAGGTTTCCAATACCCCCCCCTTCCACAGATCCCCATAACCACCGGCCAGGGTTGCCCCCTTGCCACAAAGCACCCCATGTTGATTGGTTTGGTTCAGGAAGGGGGCGCCCCGTCCATTTGCTTGGATAAGAATCTGGTATGGAGTTTGTGGGGGACCCCACATATTTTTTTTTTTTTTTTTTATTTAGTGTGGAATTTCCCTCAATCCATACCAGACCCGAAGGGTACATTTTATAGAAGCATGGCAAAGCAAACCATGGTAAACCCATTTATTTCCTATGCATACTGCTGCTGTATGTTATTGTTAACAAACTGCATTCAAAAGTACACAAAGCAAAAAATAAAAAAAGTTTTAAACGCAAAAATGTTCAGATGATTCTTCTGCTTAGACACATTAAATTCACTGATGTACATCTCTTTTATGTATGTAATTTAAAACACAAACGGATGCATTTGATGTGCATTGTAACATGGTTATATTTTATTTTATAATGCATAATTTAAATGACAAGTGTTGATAATAGTTCTGTGGTTTGGTTCCATCTGTGAGTCTGCTTTTGATCAAATGTAATTGTTAACAAGGATTTACTTTCATATTGCAGTCATCAGAAACCATTTGAATTACCAGAGAGACACTTTATGATTTAGGCAGCACTGCACTGCCGAATGGTAGAAACTAGATTAACAATCTGTATAATTCTTGCCTTTTTGATTCTGACATTAAAGTGAACCTGTCAGAACATCTAACAAAACCTGGGCAGGTTTCATGATGTGCCAGCCCAAGGTACAGCACAGCTGAGTCAATGGGCTACCTATACCATGGACATCCATGCATTGGCGTCACCAGGGTGGGGCCTGAGGGGGCCACGACCCCCCCCCCCAATTTTACTGTATGCCCCCCTATGTGCCCCACCCCCCAAGTTAAAGGGGTGTTTTCCGGCTGCAATTTTTTTTTTAAAGTCAGCAGCTACAAACACTGTAGCTACTGACTTTTAATAAGGACACTTACCTGTCCAGCGAGCCCGCAGTGTCGCCCTCCCCCCCCCTGAGGCCGATCTGTCCAACTGCGCCGCCATCTTAATGAAGGGAAACAGACAGTGGAGCCTTGCGGCTTCACTGCCCGTTTCCTACTTCTCAGGCGCTAGTCGCGCATCGCTTTGAGAATGGGCCTGTTGTGTTCTGGGACACATACATGTCCCAGAACACAACGGGGCAGCTCATGGAAGAGGAGGAATACCGCAGATTAGGAAGACTGCCTAGCAACAGGGGTTTTTGGTAAGTTAATAAAAAAAAAAATTCAAATTTTTTTTTTAAGAATATTAATGCAGTTTTTTTTATTTTAAGGTGGCCCTCCACTTTAAGTACTGTCTAAATGTCAGTTACTGTAATAACCGATAATGGTCGGCACCACCTGCGGCTGTCCCAGTGCAGTCCGCCCACAGACTCACTAGTATGACTGTCAGTCTCTGAGCCAGTAAGCAGGGCTAGCTACTAGCCCAGGTGACGTTGCACGCACGACAGCCGCCACTGTTGTTTATGGGAGTTGTAGTGTAGTCCGTGGCGGCGGCTGCGTGCTCAAGCTCCATGGGGGTGGAGTCAGTCTAAAGAGAGGAGAGCAGCTCAGCCTGTCTGATTCTGCATGCTAGTAAAACAATCTTGACAACCTATGTAATACTGAAATAAATCTGAGAGATAAATTCAGTTCAATCACTCCATAAGGGATTGCAGTTGGCGGCATTTACTCAGTACCAAAAAATACCAACGCCCCGGGGACTGAACTTCAGGCAAACCGCTGAATAAACAGATGAAAAGCATATAAGGAGGCTGTTTTCCCTGCCAAAGAATTGATATTTCTGTCCATCCACTACTAGATTTACACAGTTCTGCCACACAGCATAGCCCTGTCTGAAAGAGAAGGTAACCTGAGTTTTTCTGGTGGAGCTCAGTCACACTTAAGAAAAGTTTAATCATTCGTTTTTTGCATTACTAGTGTGCCAGCTGCGACACGTGACTTTTGTGCCGCAATCGAAAGTGCCTGATCCAACATGATGGATTTTTATTAGAAAAACAAAACAATTGATGGCACAATTAGATGAGCTATTTTCACGCAACAGAATTTTCAGGTTTGGACTTGTCTATGGCCTGCCTTAGGTTTCACAAACACTGGGCATTTATCATCAGTTTGTAAAACTCCGGCATTCAGTTAGGGATTGGTTGGTACAGGCGCACCTGGCAGCCATGCTGCCAGCAGCCTGTCAAATGCTGAGGCTGGATGGTGCACCGAGCAGTATTTACAAATCATGGGGTATGCATCCAGGGATGATTCCCAGAGTGCAGACTTCTTCCATGTACCATCCATATGCACCTAAACGCTGGAGCTTCATGCGCTGGGACTAAATGCTCAGTATGCATGAGGCCTTACAGGTCTCTTCCCTAGCCCCCACCCTGTGACCGGACAGTGAGAGGAGAAGTAGCACACTGGTGAACTCATCTCTCTGTCGCTCTGCTCTCTCATTCTATTAGCATGATCCTAAAGCCTCGTACACACGATCAGATTGTTGGCCAACAAAGCGTCAGACTTTTGTCCGTAGGAAATTGTCCGTAGGAAATTGTCTTGCATACAAACAATACACAATTATCGGCCAACAAACACGAACGTAGTGACGTACTACGTGGAATTTCAGCTCTAGAGCGCCACCCTTTGGGCATCTTCTGCTAATGTCTTGTTTGGTGAGCATTGATTCCGAGCATGCGTGTTTGTACTTTGGAATTTTGTGTGATGGAAAATCTGACAACAGACCGTTGTCCGCCAAAAATACTAGCCTGCCATCCAACATTTGTTGGCAGAAAGTTGGACAACAATTGTCTGATGGAGCGTACTAACGTTCAGATTTCAGGCAAACGGTCTGTCATCACACAATTCCCTGCCGAAAATCCGATCGTATGTATGATACATATAAGATATATAAGCCAAACGCTCCTGGAAATCCATCACAGCCGTCTTATCACCTTTTCAGGGCTCTTATGCTCTCCACTTCTTCATAAAAGCCCTTTAAAATACCCAGTGCTTTTGGGTATGGGATGGTATAAAGCCTGGTACACACTATTAGTTTTTTTCCATTTAACCCATCAGGTTGAATGAAAAAAAAAAAAAACTGTCAGCTCTGGTCGGAGCCGCTGTACTAACTATGCAACGTTATAAAAGTGGTCTCCCCGGCTGAGCTATTGTGTTCTGACAAGAGGACGGCCCCCCACAAGAACACTCCAATCAGCGCTCTCTGACATTGGCTGAGAGCGCTGATCGGGAGTTGGTCAGCTTCTGGTTTTCCAGCATGCACGTCTGACAGATCCTGGCCATACACACGGGCTGAATGTCGGTTGTTGTTTTTTTTTTGTGCACTCCTGGTTTAAGACCTCCTTCCATGTTACAGCTCTGGGACACTACAGCGCTGAAGTGAAGGTGGAAGGTGAGCATAGTTCCACTTTTTAAAAACCATTTGAAGGGCAGATGGGAATCTCATGAATGGATGGACATAAATACAAATCTGTTAGTAGGTAAAACATACCCCTTATAGCCGGTTCACACAGGGGCAACACGACTTCCAGCGCGACTTTGGGAGGCAACTTGGACACAACTTGAGTATGAATCACAGTGCGACTTGAGGCAACTTACAAGGCAACTTGAAGTTACCTCCAGGACAGGGGACTTTGCCAGTGGCCAATCACATAATAATCAGCTCTGTGGGAGGGAGGGGTTTGCCTAAAAAACTATTTTTACTTCCTGGAAAGTTGCTTCAGTTAAGACAGGGGATCCGACTTGGAGGCAACTTCCATTGAAATCAATGGGTACAAGTCACCTAGAAGTCGGATTGAAGTCGTACAGGAACCTTTTTTGAAGTCGGAGCAACTTCAGTAGTGTACATTAAGACGGCTCCATTCACTTCCATTGATTTTCTCAAGCGCAGAACTTGGGGCGACTTGGGGCGACTTGTTGGATCCCAGGTCGCCCCTGTGTGAACCGGCTCTTAGACATTGTCTGGACTTTAGCAATAAATACCCCAGGCCCACAGCCGGTAGGCGGAAAGGGGTTAATCTCATGACTGGATGGACAGAAATGCTAATCTTTTGGTAGGTAAAACCAGATCTCCTAGATGTTTCCTGGAGTTCAGCAACAAATACAGTGAAATTATATACCTACCACATTGTAGCATAAGATAGTGGTACATGTAATCCACCAAGGTACAGAATTATAGCATGGAAGGAATGTTATCCACTGTGGTTTTTATATACCTTGTAAGCAGCCCGATTATCATCTAAACCTGTTAGTCATACTACTAAACCTCGGGCATACTATGCTTTTTCTAATCATACATAAATCCAGCCTCTCCAGCATTTGTCGGGAAATTCCCTTTTGCGAGAAAGTCATTTTCATTATGCAGACATTACAAGTCAGACATAATCCTCTAGTCTTTACCAGCAAATGTCTACTAGGAGATAATTTATTTACCATATCAAACAGAACACAAAAACACATCAAAATCAAATCCTTGTATGACATTAATATTAAAACGCAAGGACAGCCGTAGCTATGTGTGTCTAGATTATATACCAACCTAATCGTTCTCTTCGCTCCTTCCAAGACCTCCTGCTCTCAAACTCCTTTGTCACCTCATCCCATGCTCGCCTTCAGGACTTCTCCAGAGCCTCTCCCATCCTCTGGAATGCTCTACCCCAATCTGTCCGATTTTCTCCTACTTTATCCACTTTCAGACTATCCCTGAAAACCCATCTCTTCAGAGAAGCCTATCTGTCCCCACCTAACAACTGTACATTTATCTTCTCAATCAGCACATCGCCCACAGTTATTACCTCTTGTATCTCTTGACCTTCCCTCTTAGATTGTAAGCTCTAAGGATTAAAGTGTATTGTTTTTTTACTGTCTACCCTCAAGTTGTAAAGCGCTACGTAAACTGTTGACGCTATATAAATCCTGTATAATAATAATAATAATTATAATAGATAAAAACTGAGTGATGCAATAAGCATAGCTCCCAACTGTCCCTGATTTGGAGCAATGTCCCTCTGTCCCTCATTCCTCCTCATTTGTCCCTCATTTTGGTCTGATCTATATAGTTGTATATAAAATGCACTTTTTATCTATCAAAAAATGTTTCCCAGTGCTAAACCTTTCATCTGATTTCTAAATTGCTGTATTTGTAAATTCCAAAAGCCAATATAAAGGAATAGTAGTGGTAAAAAAAGCACTTGTGGGTTTAACCAATTTTGTTTTTTTGCACAATTCTCCATTAAGGGGGCGTGGCAAGGGTGTGTCCTATGCCTGCATACTTTTGCTGATAGGTGTCCCTCATTCCCATCTCAAAAAGTTGGGAGGTATGTAATAAGAGCTTGTCCTTTTCTGCTCTACCATGAACTCTTGTATCAGACCATATGGTATAATGAGAGGTAGGTACAGACACAATACTCAAGGTATCAGGCACTAAATTCCACAAGAGTTGCTCACTATTTGCAAGAAATGGGGGTAAAATTGTTAATTGGTATTTTGAGGGTGTCAGTAGGTCATTGTGTTATTATTAACAGGAGCTGAACAAGATCAATTGCACATAATGGTAAATGCAGTCTGTGAACTTTTAGGAAGAAAATATAATGCGTTAAAAAAGCTAAAACATATGACTGGGCAAAAAAATAAAAATAAAAGATATTCAGTACAACTCTGCAATACATGCATTCTTCCCACTTTTGCCTTGCGAATGAGGCCTTTCTCTCTAACCCCTTAGCACCGGTTCCACCAGACCTTTAAGGGGTTTGACATTCCCGGATGCGGGGCGGGGCTTGTGACTGGCGTGATTGGCTGTCACAGCGGTCGCATGATTGGAAAACTCCAGATTGTAAGAATCGATTGGGAGCTTTTTGTGAGCCGCCGGTCAGGAAGCCCGCACTCTTGTCACAGCTCTATCGGCGCTAATGTCCAAGGCCCGGCCGCATATTTGTGTAGGGTCGGCGCCTAGGTGTTAAAAATTCTTAAAGTACTAAAATTACCAGTTAAAATTGCCAGAAGTCTAAAGCGCTCAATTTGTCTTTGCTGCACTGAAATCCTAACCAGAGTTATCAGCCCTGTCCAGTTCTTCCTTGGACTACAGAACACTTTATAGAGGAAGTAAAGCCTCTTAAAAAAAAAAAAAGACACCCTGCAAGGCAAAGGCATAATGAGCTAGTATGCATAGCATACTAGCTCATTATGAATGACTTACCTGAAAACGAACCCCCCGAAGCGGTCCTCATCCACGATCTTCTGCGCCACCATCCAGCGCCGGAGTGACTTCCGGGTCTCGCCGCTCCAGCGCTGTGATTCGCTGGAGCGGCGATGACGTCACTCCCGCGCATGCGCAGGAAAGCGGCATATCGCCGTGAACCCGGCATGCACAGTGCGCCTGCGCGCCGCTGTCTACGGCGCCTGCGCCGTAGACAGCGATACCTTTTCTCTTCTAAATATCTCCTAAACCATGTAGGTTTAGGAGATATTTATTGGACCTACAGGTAAGCCTTAACCTAGGCTTACCTGTAGGTCAAAGTGGTTTGTAAGGGTTTACAACCACTTTAACCTTTACAGTATGGAGATGAAAAAAGCGAAGAGTATTCTGTAGTCCTGCTAAGAGAACTGTGCAGGTCTAAAGCAAGGCTTTGTATGTCAGAGCAGCAGTGGCAGACTTGAAAGTGCAAATGAAAATGGATTTCTGGCAGATATCAGTTTGTCTGTATGCTAGTCTGACGGAAAAAAAACGATGCAAGGTCAGCTATTGGCTACTGGCTATGAACTTCCTTATTCTAGTCCCTTCATACACCATCACGTTCAAACAGCCAGACTTTCTAACAGACTTTAGGCCGTTTGTGTGTGGGCAAGTCCGGTCGTTCGAAAGTCCGTCGGAAAGACCGTTGGACCTTTGATGGCGAAAAGTCTGGTCGTGTGTACACGGCATTACACTAAAAGGAATTTACCCAAAGGAACCTAATTCATAGTTACTAGGGATGAGCCGAACACCCCCGGGTTCGGTTCGCACCAGAACCTTCGAACCGACCGAAAGTTTGCGCGAATTTTCGAACCCTATACGTTATAATGGACGCGAACGTTCGAAATCAAAAGTGCTAATTACAACGGCCAATATGCATGTTAATGTCATAAAACAGGTTTGGGGACCCGGGTCCTGCCCCAGGGGACATATATCAATGCAAAAAGAACTTTTAAAAACTAACGTTTTTTCGGGAGCAGTCATTTTAATGATGCATAAAGTGAAAAAAAAAAGTGAAATTTTCCTTTAAATATGGTATCTGGGGGGTGTCAAAAGTATGCCTGTGAAGTGGCATGTGTTTCCCGTGTTTAGAACTGTCCTTGCACAAAATGACATTTGTAAAGGGAAAAAAAGAAGCCATTTAAAACCACTTGCGGCTTTAGGTTTGTTCTTAAGTAGAATCTGAACAGGTACATTATGAAGTGTAGCTCCATCCCAAAAAAATCTATTTTTAAGCTTTTTGGAGAACATAGGGAGGGGTTATCACCCCTGTAACATTTGCTGTCTTTGCACATCTGTTCAGAACATGTCACCTCACTTTCCGTCCCAATGACAAATGTTTTTGGAAAAAGTGGGGTTTTAATTGAAACAAGGATTGGTGATAAAGTATCAGTAGAGAGGAGATACCTTTTTCCCAAATTAAATCTAACAGGATAGAATTTCCCTTCCTAGGGGTAGATTTCCTCTCACTTCCTGTTTTCTCTTTCCATTTGCAAGTAGGAGTCGTTTGTAAGTTGGATGTTTGAAAGTAGGGGCCTGGCGTATATACTCTGCAGAAATTTGCCCTATTAGATGTTGGTGTAGCCACAAGACTGGTGGGCACAGGAATGGGCCCTGCTGTGAGTTAATAGATCAAGATTTGTAATTGCATGCACCTGTTGAACAGGGCAGAAAAATTGGGGGTGGTGGTGGTGGACGGTGTTGCCACAAGACTGTAAGCTCTCACAGTTACTCTTGGTGGGCGCAGGAATGGGCCCTGCTGTGAGTTATTAGATCAAGATTTGTAATTGCAAGCACCTGATGAACAGGGCAGAAAAATTGGGCCTTTGGCGGTGGTGGTGGACGGTGTTGCCACAAGACTGCAGGCCCTCATAGTTACTCTTGGTGGGCGCAGGAATGGGCCCTGCTGTGAACTATTAGATCAAGATTTGTAATTACCCGCCCTGTTAAACAGGGGCTGAAAAATTGTGCCTTAGGCACTGGTGCTGGTGCCACAACACTGCAACCCCTCACAGAGACTGTACTTGGAGCACAGCAGTCACACGTGTTGCGAAGCATTTTTTTTAAAAATTGTAATTACCCGCCCCTGTTAAACAGGGGCTGAAAAATTGTGCCTTAGGCACTGGTGCCACAACACTGCAACCCCTCACAGAAACTGTACTTGGAGCACAGCAGTCACACGTGTTGCGAAGCATTTTTTAAAAAAATTGTAAGTACCCGCCCCTGTTAAACAGGGGCTGAAAAATCGTGCCTTAGGCACTGGTGCTGGTGCCACAACACTGCAACCCCTCACAGATACTGTACTTGGAGCACAGCAGTCACACGTGTTGCGAAGCATTTTTTTAAAAAATTGTAAGTACACGCCCCTGTTAAACAGGGGCTGAAAAATTGTGCCTTAGGCACTGGTGCTGGTGCCACAACACTGCAACCCGGCCCTCACAGATACTGTACTTGGAGCACAGCAGTCACACGTGTTGCGAAGCATTTTTTAATAAAAATTGTATGTACACGCCCCTGTTAAACAGGGGCTGAAAAATTGTGCCTTAGGCACTGGTGTGGTGGCATGGATCATTGAGGAGGAGGAAGAGGATAGTCAGTGAACATAAGAGGACAGTCACTCAGCATCAGCATAGGCAGTCTTGAAGGGATGTGACATTAAAAATTATTCGGTTATATCCGCCTCAGGTGCCTGGTAGCTGGTGGTGATCCAAGACTGATTCATTTTGATGAAGGTCAGTCGATCAACCGAGGCGGTGGACAGGCGCACCCTATGATCAGTCACAAATCCTCCAGCAGCACTGAATGTGCGTTCGGAAAGAACGCTGGAGGCAGGACAGGCCAGTAGCTCAATTGCACACTGTGCAAGCTCTGGCCAGTGATCCATCCTCAGGACCCAGTAAGCCAGAGGATTTTCGGTGGGAAAGGTGTCCAAGTCTGACCTTGCCCCAAGGTATTCCTGCACCATGTATATCAGACGCTGGCGATGGTTGCTGGAACCGATCATACCTTGGGGCTGCGGACTAAAAAATTGTCTGAACGCATTGGTCAGACGTCCACCTTCCCCACCGCTCCTTCTGCTACTGACCGAAGCCTCAGCAACTCGTCACCCAGGACCAGGAGTTTGTAGCCTCCCAGTTTCTGGGAACGCGTTGCACAGACCTTTCTGCAAGGCCTCCCTGAGATGTCTCATCCTCTGCTCCCTCTGCGACGGCAAGATAAGGTCCGCAACCTTACCCTTGTACCGCGGATCAAGGAGAGTGGCCAGCCAGTAATGGTCCCTCTCCTTGATCCGAAGAACACGAGGATCCTTCCGCAGGCTTTGCAGGATCAGGGAGGCCATGCAGCGTAGGTTAGCTGAGGCATTCGGTCCGGAGTCTTCTGGGTCACTGAGGATGACATGATCGCCAGCCACCTCCTCCCAGCCACGTACAAGTCCACTGGTTTGTTGGGACTGTACATCATCCCTAAAAGACTGCTGCTGCTGATGCTGAGTGCCAGGCTCCACCTCCATGCTCACACAATCCTCCTCCTCCTCCTCCTCCTCCTCCTCCTCCTCCTCCTCCTCCTCCTCCTCCTCATCCTCTTCCTGTGTGATGGGTGGGACAGAAGGAACACTGTCCGGATAAAGGGGGCCTTGAGAGGCAAGGAAGTCCTCCTCTTCCTGCCTCTGTTCTGCCTCAAGTGCCCTGTCCATTATCCCACGCAGCGTATGCTCCAACAGGTGGACAAGAGGGACAGTGTCACTGATGCATGCACTGTCACTGCTCACCATCCTCGTGGCCTCCTCAAATGGTGAGAGGACAGTGCATGCATCCCTGATCATGCTCCACTGACGTGGGGAAAAAAAACCAAGCTCCCCTGACCCTGTCCTGGTGCCGTAGTCGCAAAGGTACTCATTGATGGCCCTCTGCTGCGTGTGCAGTCGCTGCAGCATGGCCAACGTTGAGTTCCACCTGGTGGGCATGTCACATATTAGGCGGTTCTTGGGCAGGTTCAGCTCCTTTTGCAGCTCAGTCAGCCGAGCACTGGCATTATAAGATCGGCGGAAATGCACACAGACTTTCCTGGCCTGCCTCAGGACATCCTGTAAGCCTGGGAACCTGCCCAAGAACCGCTGCACCACCAGGTTGAGGACGTGAGCCATGCAGGGCACATGGGTGAGCTGCCCCTGTCGCAGGGCGGAGAGGAGGTTGGTGCCATTGTCAGAAACGACCATTCCTGGCTTAAGCTGACGTGGCGTCAACCACCTCTCGGCCTGCCCCTGCAGAGCTGCCAGAACCTCTGGCCCAGTGTGGCTCCTGTCCCCCAAACACACCAGCGCAAGCACGGCATGGCATCTTTTTGCCTGCGTACTTGCGTAGCCCCTTGTACGCCTACGGAGCACCGCTGGTTCCAAGGACAGAGCACTGGAGGAAGAAGAAGAGGAGGGGGTGGAGGAGAGAGGTGTGTCACAACCAGTAGCAGTAGTAGCGTTTTGGAGGCGTGGTGGCGGAACAACCTCCAACACTACTGCACCTTGTCCTGCATCCCTCCCAGCTGCCAATAGAGTGACCCAATGGGCCGTGAAAGAAAGGTACCGTCCCTGTCCATGCCTGCTGGACCATGAGTCAGCGGTAATATGCACCTTACCGCTGACCGCCCTGTCCAGCGAGGCATGGACATTGCCCTCCACATGCCGGTAGAGAGACGGAATCGCCTTCCGTGAGAAAAAGTGGCGTTTGGGAACCTGCCACTGAGGAACCGCACATTGAACAAACTCACGGAAGGGGGCCGAGTCTACCAACTGAAAAGGCAGCAGTTGAAGTGCTAGCAATTTAGCCAGGCTAGCATTCAACCGCTGGGCATGTGGATGGCTGGGAGTGTACTTCTTTCTACGGTCCAGCAGCTGGGGCAGGGAAATTTGCCTGCTGCAATCGGACGTCGGTGTACTGCAAGTACTTGGTTGTGACACACCTAATTCTACACCTTCAGTCCTCTCAGAGCAGCTTTCAGAGAGGACTGAAGGTGTAGTGGGGATGGAGATCCCAGCTGAGGAGGAGCAAGGAGAGGTCCGCTTAGTTCTTTGGTGTGGGTCTTTTATGTGTGCCTGCCAACGAGCTGCATGGCAGGTCGCCATATGTCTGGTCATGCTTGTGGTGCCCAAGCGGCTGATGTTTTGGCCACGCGAGATACGCTTGAGACAAATATTGCAAATAGCAGTGGTGCGATCTGATGCACTCGTCTCAAAAAAGGCCCACACCAAAGAACTTTTCTGATAACGTGCAGAGGCAGCGCCCTGCACAGGCGGAGCTCTGCGGTGTTGTACAGTTGCTGTGCTGGCCTCTACCTGGCCTCCAGGGGGCATCCTGCCTCGTTGGACATGTGACGCTGCATCCTCGTCCTCCTCGTCCTCCTCCTCATCCTCTCTCCCTTCAGGCACCCACGTGGAGTCAGTGACCTCATCATCCCCTCCCTCTTCACCACTAGAGCAAACCTGGCAGTAAGCTGCAGCTGGTGGAACAGTACTGCCAGATTCCTCAAGCTGGGTATCATCATCCGAGCCTTCGAATCGTTGGGCATCCTCCTGGAGCATGTACCCAACACTGTGCTCAAAGAGTTCGGGGGACTCCTCAGGAGGACATGGTGGGTCTAGGGAAGGGGTGGCTGATGATGCTCTGTCAGTACCCTGAGCCTGGGTGAGAGAGGATGAGGAGGATGAGGAGGGCTTGGTCATCCATTCTACCAAGCCTTCAGCATGATGCGGCTCCACATGTCCAGCTGCCGAAAACAAAGACGCGCGTGTCCCATGGCCACGTGCTGATGACGATGCACGACCACGTCCACGGCCACGTCCACTAGAAACAGAGCCTGCCTGCCCTGTGTTCTTGGCTCTGCACGCTCTGCCTCCTCTTGGCGGTCTTCCAGCCATTGTAGTCGGTAGTCCTGTGGGTGCTGCTGAGAAGAATATATAGGAGCTCTGTGTGATGCCACTAACACACTAGAAGTCCTATGGGTGCTTCTGCAAAGAAAATAGAGGAGCTCTGTGTGATGCCACTAACACACTAGAAGTCCTGTGGGTGCTGCTGAGAAGAAAATATAGGAGCTCTGTGTGATGCCACTAACACACTAGAAGTCCTATGGGTGCTTCTGCAAAGAAAATAGAGGAGCTCTGTGTGATGCCACTAACACACTAGAAGTCCTGTGGGTGCTTCTGGAAAGAAAATAGAGGAGCTCTGTGTGATGCCACTAACACACTAGAAGTCCTGTGGGTGCTTCTGCAAAGAAAATAGAGGAGCTCTGTGTGATGCCACTAACACACTAGAAGTCCTGTGGGTGCTGCTGAGAAGAAAATAGAGGAGCTCTGTGTGATGCCACTAACACACTAGAAGTCCTGTGGGTGCTGCTGAGAAGAAAATATAGGAGCTCTGTGTGATGCCACTAACACACTAGAAGTCCTATGGGTGCTTCTGCAAAGAAAATAGAGGAGCTCTGTGTGATGCCACTAACACACTAGAAGTCCTGTGGGTGCTTCTGCAAAGAAAATAGAGGAGCTCTGTGTGATGCCACTAACACACTAGAAGTCCTGTGGGTGCTGCTGAGAAGAAAATATAGGAGCTCTGTGTGATGCCACTAACACACTAGAAGTCCTATGGGTGCTTCTGCAAAGAAAATAGAGGAGCTCTGTGTGATGCCACTAACACACTAGAAGTCCTGTGGGTGCTTCTGCAAAGAAAATATAGGAGCTCTGTGTGATGCCACTAACACACTAGAAGTCCTATGGGTGCTTCTGCAAAGAAAATAGAGGAGCTCTGTGTGATGCCACTAACACACTAGAAGTCCTGTGGGTGCTTCTGCAAAGAAAATAGAGGAGCTCTGTGTGATGCCACTAACACACTAGAAGTCCTGTGGGTGCTTCTGCAAAGAAAATAGAGGAGCTCTGTGTGATACCACTAACACACTAGAAGTCCTGTGGGTGCTGCTGAGAAGAAAATATAGGAGCTCTGTGTGATGCCACTAACACACTAGAAGTCCTATGGGTGCTTCTGCAAAGAAAATAGAGGAGCTCTGTGTGATGCCACTAACACACTAGAAGTCCTGTGGGTGCTTCTGCAAAGAAAATAGAGGAGCTCTGTGTGATGCCACTAACACACTAGAAGTCCTGTGGGTGCTTCTGCAAAGAAAATAGAGGAGCTCTGTGTGATGCCACTAACACACTAGAAGTCCTGTGGGTGCTGCTGAGAAGAAAATAGAGGAGCTCTGTGTGATGCCACTAACACACTAGAAGTCCTGTGGGTGCTGCTGAGAAGAAAATATAGGAGCTCTGTGTGATCCAACTAACACACTAGAAGTCCTATGGGTGCTTCTGCAAAGAAAATAGAGGAGCTCTGTGTGATGCCACTAACACACTAGAAGTCCTGTGGGTGCTTCTGCAAAGAAAATAGAGGAGCTCTGTGTAATGCCACTAACACACTAGAAGTCCTGTGGGTGCTGCTGAGAAGAAAATATAGGAGCTCTGTGTGATGCCACTAACACACTAGAAGTCCTATGGGTGCTTCTGCAAAGAAAATAGAGGAGCTCTGTGTGATGCCACTAACACACTAGAAGTCCTGTGGGTGCTTCTGCAAAGAAAATAGAGGAGCTCTGTGTGATGGGACTAACACACTTCAAGTCCTATGGGTGCTTCTGGGAAGAAAATATAGGTCTGTGTGATGGGACTAACACACTTCAAGTCCTATAGGTGCTTCTGGGAACAAAATATAGGATCTCTGTGTGATGGGACTAACACACTTCAAGTCCTATGGGTGCTTCTGGGAAGAAAATGTAGGTCTGTGTGATGGGACTAACACACTTCAAGTCCTATAGGTGCTTCTGGGAACAAAATATATGATCTCTGTGTGATGGGACTAACACACTTCAAGTCCTATAGGTGCTTCTGGGAAGAAAATATAGGTCTGTGTGATGGGACTAACACACTTCAAGTCCTATGGGTGCTTCTGGGAAGAAAATGTAGGTCTGTGTGATGGGACTAACACACTTCAAGTCCTATACAGTGGTGTGAAAAAAGTGTTTGCCCCCTTCCTCATTTCCTGTTCCTTTGCATGTTTGTCACACTTAAGTGTTTCGGAACATCAAACCAATTTAAACAATAGTCAAGGACAACACAAGTAAACACAAAATGCAATTTGTAAATGAAGGTGTTTATTATTAAAGGTGAAAAAAAATCCAAACCATCATGGCCCTGTGTGAAAAAGTGATTGCCCCCTAAACCTAATAACTGGTTGGGCCACCCTTAGCAGCAACAACTGCAACCAAGCGTTTGCGATAACGTGCAATGAGGCTTTTACAGCGTCCTGGAGGAATTTTGGCCCACTCATCTTTGCAGAATTGTCCTAAATCAGTTACATTAGAGGGTTTTCGAGCATGAACGGCCTTTTTAAGGTCATACCACAACATCTCAATAGGATTCAGGTCAGGACTTTGGCTAGGCCACTCCAAAGTCTTCATTTTGTTTTTCTTCAGCCATTCGGTGGTGGACTTGCTGGTGTGTTTAGGATCATTGTCCTGCTGCAGAACCCAAGTTCGTTTCAGCTTGAGTACACAAACAGATGGTCGGACATTCTCCTTCAGGATCTCTTGGTAGACAGCAGAATTCATAGTTCCTTTTATCACGGCAAGTCTTCCAGGTCCTGAAGCAGCAAAACAGCCCAGACCATCACACTACCACCACCATATTTTACTGTTGGTATAATGTTCTTTTTCTGAAATGCAGTGTTCCTTCTACGCCAGATATACTTGGACACACACCTTCCAAAGAGTTCCACTTTTGTCTCATCGGTCCACAGAATGTTGTCCCAAAAGTCTTGGGGATCATCAAGATGTGTTGTGGAGAAATTGAGACGAGCTTTGATGTTCTTTTTGCTCAGCAGTGGTTTTCTCCTTGGAACTCTGCCATGCAGGCCATTTTTGCCCAGTCTTTTCCTGATGGTGGAGGCATGAACGCTGACCTTAACTGAGGCAAGTGAGGCCTGCAGTTCCTTGGACGTTGTTGTGGGGTCTTTTGTGACCTCTTGGATGAGTCGTCGCTGCGCTCTTGGGGTAATTTTGGGCGGCCGGCCACTCCTGGGAAGGTTCACCACTGTTCCATGTCTTCGCCATTTGTGGATAATGGCTCTCACTGTGGTTCGCTGGATTCCCAAAGCTTTGGAAATGGCTTTATAACCCTTTCCAGACTGATAGATCTCAATTACTTTCTTTCTCAATTGTTCCTGAATTTCTTTGGGTCTCGGCATGATGTGTAGCTTTTAAGGATCTTCTGGTGGACCTTACTGTGTCAAGCAGCTCCTATTTAAGTGATGCCTTGATTGTGAACAGGTGTGGCAATAATCAGGCCTGGGTGTGGCTAGAGAAATTGAACTCAGGTGTGGACAACCACAGTTATAGTATGTTTTAACAAGGGGGCAATCACTTTTTCACACAGGGCCATGATGGTTTGGATTTTTTTTCACCTTTAATAATAAACACCTTCATTTACAAATTGCATTTTGTGTTTACTTGTGTTGTCCTTGACTATTGTTTAAATTGGTTTGATGTTCCGAAACACTTAAGTGTGACAAACATGCAAAGTAACAGGAAATGAGGAAGGGGGCAAACACTTTTTCACACCACTGTAGGTGCCTCTGGGAACAAAATATATGATCTCTGTGTGATGGGACTAACACACTTCAAGTCCTATAGGTGCTTCTGGGAAGAAAATATAGGTCTGTGTGATGGGACTAACACACTTCAAGTCCTATGGGTGCTTCTGGGAAGAAAATGTAGGTCTGTGTGATGGGACTAACACACTTCAAGTCCTATAGGTGCTTCTGGGAACAAAATATATGATCTCTGTGTGATGGGACTAACACACTTCAAGTCCTATAGGTGCTTCTGGGAAGAAAATATAGGTCTGTGTGATGGGACTAACACACTTCAAGTCCTATAGGTGCTTCTGGGAACAAAATATATGATCTCTGTGTGATGGGACTAACACACTTCAAGTCCTATAGGTGCTTCTGGGAAGAAAATATAGGTCTGTGTGATGGGACTAACACACTTCAAGTCCTATAGGTGCTTCTGGGAACAAAATATATGATCTATGTGTGATGGGACTAACACACTTCAAGTCCTATGGGTGCTTCTGGGAAGAAAATATAGGTCTGTGTGATGGGACTAACACACTTCAAGTCCTATAGGTGCTTCTGGGAACAAAATATAGGATCTCTGTGTGATGGGACTAACACACTTCAAGTCCTATGGGTGCTTCTGGGAAGAAAATGTAGGTCTGTGTGATGAGACTAACACACTTCAAGTCCTATAGGTGCCTCTGGGAACAAAATATATGATCTCTGTGTGATGGGACTAACACACTTCAAGTCCTATAGGTGCTTCTGGGAAGAAAATATAGGTCTGTGTGATGGGACTAACACACTTCAAGTCCTATAGACGCTTCTGGGAAGAAAATATAGGTCTGTGTGATGGGACTAACACACTTCAAGTCCTATAGGTGCTTCTGGGAACAAAATATATGATCTCTGTGTGATGGGACTAACACACTTCAAGTCCTATGGGTGCTTCTGGGAAGAAAATATAGGTCTGTGTGATGGGACTAACACACTTCAAGTCCTATGGGTGCTTCTGGGAAGAAAATGTAGGTTTGTGTGATGGGACTAACACACTTCAAGTCCTATAGGTGCCTCTGGGAACAAAATATATGATCTCTGTGTGATGGGACTAACACACTTCAAGTCCTATAGGTGCTTCTGGGAAGAAAATATAGGTCTGTGTGATGCCACTAACACACTAGAAGTCCTGTGGGTGCTGCTGAGAAGAAAATAGAGGAGCTCTGTGTGATGCCACTAACACACTAGAAGTCCTGTGGGTGCTGCTGAGAAGAAAATATAGGAGCTCTGTGTGATCCAACTAACACACTAGAAGTCCTATGGGTGCTTCTGCAAAGAAAATAGAGGAGCTCTGTGTGATGCCACTAACACACTAGAAGTCCTGTGGGTGCTTCTGCAAAGAAAATAGAGGAGCTCTGTGTAATGCCACTAACACACTAGAAGTCCTGTGGGTGCTGCTGAGAAGAAAATATAGGAGCTCTGTGTGATGCCACTAACACACTAGAAGTCCTATGGGTGCTTCTGCAAAGAAAATAGAGGAGCTCTGTGTGATGCCACTAACACACTAGAAGTCCTGTGGGTGCTTCTGCAAAGAAAATAGAGGAGCTCTGTGTGATGGGACTAACACACTTCAAGTCCTATGGGTGCTTCTGGGAAGAAAATATAGGTCTGTGTGATGGGACTAACACACTTCAAGTCCTATAGGTGCTTCTGGGAACAAAATATAGGATCTCTGTGTGATGGGACTAACACACTTCAAGTCCTATGGGTGCTTCTGGGAAGAAAATGTAGGTCTGTGTGATGGGACTAACACACTTCAAGTCCTATAGGTGCTTCTGGGAACAAAATATATGATCTCTGTGTGATGGGACTAACACACTTCAAGTCCTATAGGTGCTTCTGGGAAGAAAATATAGGTCTGTGTGATGGGACTAACACACTTCAAGTCCTATGGGTGCTTCTGGGAAGAAAATGTAGGTCTGTGTGATGGGACTAACACACTTCAAGTCCTATAGGTGCCTCTGGGAACAAAATATATGATCTCTGTGTGATGGGACTAACACACTTCAAGTCCTATAGGTGCTTCTGGGAAGAAAATATAGGTCTGTGTGATGGGACTAACACACTTCAAGTCCTATGGGTGCTTCTGGGAAGAAAATGTAGGTCTGTGTGATGGGACTAACACACTTCAAGTCCTATAGGTGCTTCTGGGAACAAAATATATGATCTCTGTGTGATGGGACTAACACACTTCAAGTCCTATAGGTGCTTCTGGGAAGAAAATATAGGTCTGTGTGATGGGACTAACACACTTCAAGTCCTATAGGTGCTTCTGGGAACAAAATATATGATCTCTGTGTGATGGGACTAACACACTTCAAGTCCTATAGGTGCTTCTGGGAAGAAAATATAGGTCTGTGTGATGGGACTAACACACTTCAAGTCCTATAGGTGCTTCTGGGAACAAAATATATGATCTATGTGTGATGGGACTAACACACTTCAAGTCCTATGGGTGCTTCTGGGAAGAAAATATAGGTCTGTGTGATGGGACTAACACACTTCAAGTCCTATAGGTGCTTCTGGGAACAAAATATAGGATCTCTGTGTGATGGGACTAACACACTTCAAGTCCTATGGGTGCTTCTGGGAAGAAAATGTAGGTCTGTGTGATGAGACTAACACACTTCAAGTCCTATAGGTGCCTCTGGGAACAAAATATATGATCTCTGTGTGATGGGACTAACACACTTCAAGTCCTATAGGTGCTTCTGGGAAGAAAATATAGGTCTGTGTGATGGGACTAACACACTTCAAGTCCTATAGGTGCTTCTGGGAAGAAAATATAGGTCTGTGTGATGGGACTAACACACTTCAAGTCCTATAGGTGCTTCTGGGAACAAAATATATGATCTCTGTGTGATGGGACTAACACACTTCAAGTCCTATGGGTGCTTCTGGGAAGAAAATATAGGTCTGTGTGATGGGACTAACACACTTCAAGTCCTATGGGTGCTTCTGGGAAGAAAATGTAGGTTTGTGTGATGGGACTAACACACTTCAAGTCCTATAGGTGCCTCTGGGAACAAAATATATGATCTCTGTGTGATGGGACTAACACACTTCAAGTCCTATAGGTGCTTCTGGGAAGAAAATATAGGTCTGTGTGATGGGACTAACACACTTCAAGTCCTATGGGTGCTTCTGGGAAGAAAATGTAGGTCTGTGTGATGGGACTAACACACTTCAAGTCCTATAGGTGCCTCTGGGAACAAAATATATGATCTCTGTGTGATGGGACTAACACACTTCAAGTCCTATAGGTGCTTCTGGGAAGAAAATATAGGTCTGTGTGATGGGACTAACACACTTCAAGTCCTATGGGTGCTTCTGGGAAGAAAATGTAGGTCTGTGTGATGGGACTAACACACTTCAAGTCCTATAGGTGCTTCTGGGAACAAAATATATGATCTCTGTGTGATGGGACTAACACACTTCAAGTCCTATAGGTGCTTCTGGGAAGAAAATATAGGTCTGTGTGATGGGACTAACACACTTCAAGTCCTATAGGTGCTTCTGGGAAAAAAATATATGATCTCTGTGTGATGGGACTAACACACTTCAAGTCCTATAGGTGCTTCTGGGAACAAAATATATGATCTCTGTGTGATGGGACTAACACACTTCAAGTCCTATAGGTGCTTCTGGGAAGAAAATATAGGAGCCCTGCCTGCCACGGACACACTACAAGTCCTATAGGTGCTTCTGGGAAGAAAATATAGGAGCTCTGCCTGCCTGCCACGAACACACTACAAGTCCTATAGGTGCTTCTGGGAACAAAATATAGGAGCTCTGCCTGCCTGCCACGAACACACTACAAGTCCTATAGGTGCTTCTGGGAACAAAATATAGGAGCTCTGCCTGCCTGCCACGAACACACTACAAGCCCCTCTTTCTAAATCAATCTTTGTAAATGAATCTATCTAACTCAATCTCTCTAAGTAAATCTCTCTAACTAAATCCAGCAGAGTGTCACAGATCTATCCTGCTCTATCTGCGCCGGAACAGCATGTGACCGGCGCAGACGGCGTGGCGGCCTTTTATAGGGGGGGGCGTGTACTAAAGCCCCTGAGCTGTAATTGGCTACAGGCGTCCTGCCTGTAGCCAATTATGGCTCTTCGAGTTTCCGGGGCTGTGATTGGCCAAGCATGCGGGGTCACAGTGCATGCTTGGCCAATCATCAGCCAGCAATGCACTGCGCCGGCCGCGCCGGCCGCAATGCATTGCGGGGCCGCTCGCATCACACGAACGTGATGCGAGCGGCCAAAATAGTTCTGGGCTCGCCGAGCGAGCGAACGCCCGGTGCTCGATGCGAACGTGGGTTCGCATCGAGCACCGGGCCCATCCCTAATAGTTACATAGTGGGTGAGGTTGAAAAAAAGACACAAGTCCATCCTATGTGCGTGATTATATGTCAGTATTACATTGTATATCCCTGTATGTTGTGGTCGTTCAGGTGCTTATCTAATAGTTATTTTAAAACCGTCAATGCTCCCCGCCTCTGGGAGGGAATTCCACATCCTTGCCGCTCTTACAGTAAAGAACCCTCTACATAGTTTAAGGTTAAACCTCTTTTCTTCTAAATTTTTTATTTTAATGAGTGGCCACATGTCTTGTTAAACTCCCTTACGCAAAAAAGTTTTATCCCTATTCTGGGGTTACCAGTACGGTATTTGTAAATTGAAATCATACCCCCTCTCAAGCATCTCTTCTCCAGAGAGAATAAGTTCAGTGCTCGCAACCTTTCCTCATAACTAATATCCTCCAGATCCTTTATTAGCTTTGTTGCCCTTCTTTGTACTCGCTCCATTTCCAGTACATCCTTTCTGAGGACTGGTGCCCAGAACTGGACAGCATACTCTAGGTGAGGCCGGACCAGAGTCTAGTAGAGCGGGAGAATTATTGTTTTATCTCTGGAGTTGATCCCCTTTTTAATGCATGCCAATATTCTGTTTGCTTTGTTAGCAGCAGCTTGGCATTGCATGCCATTGCTGAGCCTATCATCTACTAGGACCCCCAGGTACTTTTCCATCCTAGATTCCCCCAGAGGTTCTCCCCTCCAGTGCCCTAGTGTATAGATTGCATTCATATTTTTGCCACCCAAATGCATTATTTTACATTTTTCTACATTAAACCTCATTTGCCATGTAGTTGCCCACCCCATTAATTTGTTCAGATCTTTTTGCAAGGTTTCCACATCCTGCGGTGAAGTTATTGCCCTGCCTAGCTTAGTATCGTCCGCAAATACAGAGATTGAACTGTTTACCCCATCCTCCAGGTCATTTAATAACAAGTTAAATAGGATTGATCCCAGCACAGAACCCTGGGGGACCCCACTACCCACTCCTGACCATTCTGAGTACTCCCCATATATCACCACCCTCTGAACTCGCCCTTGTAGCCAATTTTTGATCCATTTTCTGACCCTATGGTCCATGCCAACAGACCTTATTTTGTACAGTAAGCGTTTATGGGGAACTGTGTCAAATGCTTTTGCAAAATCCAGATACACCACGTCTACAGGCCTTCCTTAATCTAGATGGCAACTCACGTTCTTAAAAAAGGTTAATAGATTGGTTTGGCAAGAACGATTCTTCATGAATTCATGCTGATTACTGCTAATGATACCATTCTCAGGGCAATTCTAGGGCATAGCCTCTCCATACTCCACAAGTCAGAGGGGAGATAACCAGGGGTGGTGCAAGGGTTTTTCACACCCTAAGCAAAACCAAATTTTTTTGTCACCATTGGCTCCACCCCCTTTACACTGTCCCTGTGACAGAAGGCGGCGCTATACAGAAAGCATCGGCTCTGCTTCCTCTAGCACTGGCTCCAGTGCTGCGCCTCCAATAACACTACCGGTCAGACTTAGTTGCATTCTGCAGCCTGCAGAGCATGCAGAAGCAGAGGGAAACCGGTATCCGAGTGCCCCTAGGCAGCAATGCGCCCTAGGCGGCTGCCTAGTTTGCCTAGTGGTAGCAGCGGCCCTGGAGATAACTAATGTTAGTATATGTTGAGGCTCAAAGTCTAGGTGAGAGGTCTAGAGGCCCACTGCACAAGCTGATGATGACAGGGTCCTCCCCTTGCAGGTAACAGGTTTAGAACCACATTTGGAACAGCACCCTCAGGAACCCTGGGATGTGGGTAAAATACCCTCTGGAGCCACAGCATCTGGATTCAGCACAGCAGACAGAATACAGCAGGTATACTGGGCTATTTGGTTCCACAGCAGCACAGTGTGTGATTCAAAGGCAGTAGCAATCTCTTGGTCTAGCAGCCAGCACGTGTCTCTTGTGCCTCCCCCCTAGTTCAGCAGCACAGGGCTAAGAAGCAGCTCATCCTCCTCTCACAAAATACAAATGTATCTTTCACAGCACTGGACAGAGATCCTCCCCACTATCCTCCCCGAATGAGACTGCTGCAGAACTTGGATTTTTTAGTCCTCCATCTCCCTGTCCAGCCTCCAGCTTCCAGGACTTGTAGTCCCACACTGCCTCTGGGGACCACATCCCCATGGTCCTGCAGCCAATCCAAGTCCTCCTAAAACTGCTCCTCTGTATCTCCCAGCCCTCTGTCCTATCCAGCAGCTGACAACATAAAACTGAAGGGCTGTACACTCTACTAACCTGTGCAGCAGCACATGCCCCCTCACAGAGTCTGCATATCCCCCCCACCAAAATGTCTTTGGTCCACATTTATTCAGGCAGGTATAATATAACAGTAAACCTGGAAAAAAAAATATATATATAACAGTAAACCTGACATAGGAATATACAATAGTTTAACAACAAACATATCAGCCAAAGGAACCACCCACAAAGGTGTCAGGACTCAAGAGGCAGTCCAGGGTCTTTGTCCTCCAAAGCCACCCCCCACGGCAGACAGCATTAGCAGCTCCTGTAATTTACGAGATATGAACACTTGTTCCCAACTGTGGCCTAGGTATTTGTAGGTCAGTCTCTTAGGAGGGTGTCTAGATCTCTTCACTCTTTGCTCCTTAGGCTCTGACTAAATTTCTTCTAGGGACTCTTCATCAGATTCAGGGGGTGGTTAAGAGCTGTTCTTTCTCTTTAATGGGTTGAACTGAAGCCTCCTCCTTTCTTTTCTTCTCTTGAATCTGATGCTGGTAGGTGAGAAAGACTGATCTGGTTTCTGGTCCTTGCTTGAAGATGGTGCACTAGTAGAGGGTGATTCTGTCCAAACAGTTTTACTAAGGGGCAGATGATGATTTCAGTGCCAGAGTTTCAATGGTCCCATCTTACCCTCTGGGCAGATTTGATACCTTAGCAGGTAAGACAGTTGCTTGTGAATCATGTAGGATTGTGAGCTACACCAGTCAGCTACAGTAGCTTGTGCTTTCTGGGGATACCTAGATTCCCCAGCAACAATTGATTGCTCGGTTACAGGTCTGAACCTTTGCACTTAGGTAATAGTATCCCTTAAACACCTGAAAAAAATGGGCCTTTTCATATGTAGCCCTGAGTCAATCCACATTTCCTCTGTGAGTCGCAACAGATGCCTGGGATGGATGGAGGTACTGAAAGCCAAGTCCACAAGCAGTCAGGCCCCTCTCTCAAAAATATACTGTTATATGCATGCACAACTGCAGGCAGAACCGTGCCTGCTCCAATGCTGTTTCTTTTCCAGACCTTGTTGCATTATTAATCGTCTCTCAGCACTATCCCCCACAGACTTACCACCAGTCTTCTGGATTGGATGACATCCAGCATCTTACAAGCCACTTCCTGTGAGCCCAATCTGACAATTACATTCCTTCTGGTACTGCATTATCAAGCTGGCTGACAGTCATACCTGTGAACTTTTGGATATCATAAATCCTGGAAGGAGGGCAGAGCTAATCATGGAATGTTAGGTGTAGAAAAATTGTGAACAAAGGGTCTGGAGTCTACAGTAAATCAATATCAAAAACACAATACAGTTTTTTTTTTATTGGACACAACAGACCTCCTACACCAAGGAGCATAAGAGAATATGTATAAATGAACCAGAAATAAACAGTAGGAAAAAAAAAAAAGGAATAAAGTAGAACCGTGTCCCTTTAGAAATATTTATTAGTGTTTGCATTAGTGATGATGAATGACAGTCAGCGGCAGGTTTTCCTTTCTTCCAGGCACTCACTCATTATATTAAAACAGCTCAGCCTCAGTTACAGGCAACCCACATAAAAAATATGCCTTTTCCCTCTCCATTTATTTGGTCCTGTATAAAATAAATTCTGCCTTGTCTAATTTGGCCAGCTGGCCTGCTTCTGTTTCTCACATGCTGTGCTGCTTGTAATCTCGCCCAACCATTGTGCCCACTAGGCCCATTGCCAGCCGCTACCACCTCTTGTTCCCTTCATCGTTAGAGTCACCTCCATGGCCTCTGGGTCCTACGGCCAGCATAGCAGTTTGTGCCATTCACCAGCCCACCACAGACAAGTTACTTGGCTCCTCAACCAAAATTCTTTTTGCCACTAAGTCACCAATGGCATTGGCAAACTATCCTGAAAAGTGCAGTTAAAAGGCAAGTATAAAAAAAAAAAGCAGAAAGGGGGGTTTCAGGGAGAAAGTGGGGACAGGGTGGGTGGGGGGAAAGTAGAATTGGGATTTAATGATACAATTATTTATTTACAACTGAAAGTCTCACTAAATCAAGCTATCCACTCCTTCTCCCGCACTGCAGCCAGCTGGGTGCCAGAGCCCAAAGGGTCTGTCCATGCTCCATGCAATATGTGCCACTATGAAGAAAAGGGCCACTCCAATGTAGTCCCTAAAGCTTGACAGCTTTCATGATACAAACGCACTGCATCCTTCCACCCTAGGTCTGTCCCACTAAAGCGTTTCACCCATCCAGGTTTAGTTGTAGAGAAGTCTACTATTTTTAGGTATAACAGTGAAGGTAGCCAGTTTAACCACTTCAGCCCCGGAAGGATTTACCCCCTTCCTCACCAGAGCGTTTTTTTGCGATTCGGCACTGTGTCGCTTTAACTGACAATTGCGGGGTCATGCGATGTGGCTCCCAAACAAAACTGACGTCCTTTTATTCCCACAAATAGAGCTTTCTTTTGGTGGTATTTGATCACCTCTGCGGTTTTAATTTTTTGCGCTATAAACAAAAAACGTTTTGCTATAATACATATCCCCCAAAAATATATATAAAAAAATGTTTTTTCCTCAGTTTAGGCCGATACCTATTCTTCTACATATTTTTGGTAAAAAAAAATCGCAATAAGCGTTTATTGATTGGTTTGCGCAAAAGTTATAGCGTCGAGAAAATAGGGGATAGTTTTATGGCATTTTTATTAATATTTTTTTTTTTTTACTAGTAATGGCGGCGTTCGGCGATTTTTATCGTGACTGCGACATTATGGCGGACACATCGGACTATTTTGACACATTTTTGGGACTATTGGCATTAATACAGCAATCAATGCTATAAAATTGCATTGATTACTGTAAAAATGTCACTGGCAGTGAAGGGGTTAATCACTAGGGGGCAGGGAGGGGTTAAGTGTTCCTAGGGGCGCGTTTCTAACTGTCTGGGTGTGTGGCTGTGTGTGACACCACACTGATCGCTGCCCCATCAGGGAGCAGACGATCAGTGTGCTGCGGTTAGGCAGAATGGGGAGATGCTGTTTACATCGGCATCTCCTGGTTCTTGAGCTCCGTGACACGATCGCAGGTATCCCCGCGGCGACCGAGTCAACGGGACCTGTGGACACGGTCACGGAGCTCGCGGCAGGTACGGGTACGTTACTTTGCCCAGCCGTGCCATTCTGCCAACTTATAAGTACAGGAGACGGTCGGGAACTGGTTAAAGCGGAGTTCCAGTTCCCCAATTAATTTTTTTTCTAAAAGCTCCCCCATATTTGTTACCACTTCCACTGCAACACTTGGATACTGTAAGCAATGTGGTCCTTTTTGTTTGTATTAAATCATTATAGAGTTTTCCCGATACCACTTTTTTAAGACCGAGTACAAATACCGTTACTTTTTTTCAAGTACGTCGATTACCAATACTTTTTTTTTAAATGTCATGTGACAGTGAGGCACTGATAGATGGCACTGACTGATGGGCACTAAAAGGTGGCACTGACTGATGGCTGGCAGTGGCACTGATGGATGGGCACTGATAGGTGATACTGACTGATGGGCACTGATAGGTGGCACGCACTGATGGCTGGCACTGACTGATGAGCACTGATACCACTGAATTGGTGAAAAGGTGACAACAGTTGGTGCAATTATTCGCAAATGGAAGAAACACAAAATAACTGTCAATCTCCCTCATTCTGGGGCTCCATGCAAGATCTCAGCTTCAATGATCATGGGAATGGTGAGGAATGAGCCCAGAACTACACGGGAGAATCTTGTCAATGAGCTCAAGGCAGCTGGGACCATAGTCACCAAGAAAACAATTGGTAACACACTACGCCATGAAGGACTGAAATCCTGCAGCACCCGCAAGGTCCCTCTCATACCTCCCAACATTTTGAGATGGGAATGAGGGACACCTACTAGCAAACATATGTAGGCATAAGACACGCCCCCTGCCACACCCCTTAAAGAAAAACTAACCAAAAACAAGTGTTAGTTAAATCCACAAGGGCTTTTTTTTAACACTACTATTCCTTTATATTGGCTTTTAAAATTTACAATTTTTGCAGCAATTTAGAAATTGGATGAAAGGTTTAGCACTGGGAAACACTTTTTGAAACATAAAAAGTGCATTTTATACACAACTATATGGATTAGACCAAAATGAGGGACAAATGAGGGGGAAAGAGGGACAGAGGGACATTGTTCCAAATCAGGGACAGTGCCTCCAAATCAGGGACAGTTGGGAGCTATGCCCTCTGCTCAAGAAAGCCCATGTACAGGCCCATTTGAAGTTTGCTAATGAACATTTGAATGATTCAGAGGAGAACTGAGTGAAAGTGTTGTGGTCATATGAGACCAAAATCAAGCTCTTTGGCATCAACTCGCCGTGTTTGGAGGAGGAGGAGGAATGCTTCCTATGACCCCAAGAACACCATCCCCACCGTCAAGCATAAAGGTGGCAGTTATAACCTCTGTCCGGTTTTCTTTTCAGCATCTGTGTCCCATTTCAGAGATTTCCCTTCACTTCCTGTCCCATAGACAAACAGGAAGTGAGAGGAAATACCTGTAAATCAAGGGAATGTCTTGGGGACCCCCAGTTCATCAGAACTAGTGCACCCATTTTAAGATTTCCCCTCTATTACTTTTCTAGGGACAACCCAAAATTTGGGTAATTTCTTTTACTTTCATTTTCAATGATAAAGGTAAACATGACAATAGAGAGGATGAATCTCATTAACAGGGTCACAGACAGCAATAAAAACTGTCAGGTGTTCTAATCCATCTCTACTCTATCCAAAATGAAAAAAATCATGGTGGTCACATAACACAGAAGCCGCGCCTGCATTATAGGGTTAAAGAAAGTTTCCTACAAAGTGAACTTAAATGAGTATTGGCAGGAGCTGAGAATTATAATCAAGCAATCAGAGGATATGTGTATTCTGAGAGTGAAGAAACCATTTTTATAGCACTAGTTGTTGTTACAATCTTCTTGAAACTGCTTGTTAAAGTACATTTGTAGCAATCTAGCAGCACAAACTGTTCCTGATCTTAACAACATTATATTTCATACTACAGGATTGAACCTTTATAGAACAAGCACAGAACAGGTGTCGAAGATTAATATTTGATTATTGATAACACTATACAAAAATGTATATAAAAATCAAAAATAAAATCCTCCTGTCAACAAAAGATGGTCCGCCAACAAAAGGAAGACGAACAATGCTGTAAATAAATTATATTTCAAACACATACATAAATGCACAAAGGCCATACATGATGCCTTTTCGATTTCCCTATCAACGCACTCGGTGTTGATGAGGGAATCCATCCTGCAGAGCTATTGTGTTTTGATAGCGGGGAGAGTTCTATGCTGTCAGAATACAACGATCAGCGTTAATGGCTATAACCGGCGGCATTGATCGAGCAAAAACAAAAATAACACACAGCAGGCTGTACAGAAGTAAAAAAATTGACTTCTGTACAACCAGCCTGCTCATAGATGGATTAAAATTCATCCGGTCCCTGATGAACTGGCCAAATTTCAATCTATTGCCAGCTAAAAGGTTGAATGCCACAATTACATTGGAATACAAATAACAAGAAATTAAATCAAACAATTTGCATGAAAGAAGAAACGGTACAGACTGGGAACATTAGGATATTACAGATTCTGTAACCTTATACACTGGAGAACTAAATCCTCAAATTTTACAAAATGCACTGAAATTTCAGCTCCTTTGCCCTTACTTTATATAGCAGCAGGGACATAGTAGCCTGCCAACGTCCTTATATGCCCCTGCTACTATTTCAGTACACCTGTGTCCATAGTTTGAACACAGATGCACTTTAACCTTGCAAAGAAATCTAAATGTTACATATAGAAAACACTAAGTTCCAAACATCATCGACTGGTACATGCAGGCATCAGGAGTTCCCTGCTTTGATTTGCCCCTGTTGCTTTCTAATATTCATGGCCATTCAATAAAAAGCAAACAATTATTCACCTTAAAGGGAAATAAACTTTTCCACAAAGTTCCCTCACCCTTTTGCCTCCACCACCCTAGGCAGATGTAACCCACTCTCTCCCCCCAAATTACTATACTTAATTAGATCCCACTCCCAGGCCGAGGGATCAGGGGTTGTCTGCTTAACTTTGTACTTGTTTCTTTCCAATATTTATGGCTATTCAGTACCAAGCAATAAATGAATAGACCTATAGAATAAGAAAACTGTCCCAAAACATTTCCTTAACGTTTTGCCCCTTACTACCCTAAGCAAGTGTAGCCCACCCTCTTCCCCCAAATTGCTATAGTTAATTAGATCTCCTTCTGAGGCCTACAACCTTGTTTACATTATCTTCCCGCTTTTTGATCCTTGCATGTGCAGTTCGGCCTCAAAGACTTCCACAGGGTTGGTAGATGAATCTACTCCTATCCGTCTGCCAACCTCATAAAAGCCTATGGAACAAGTGTGCATGTGCAGACATTGGGTTAAGAAGCCGGAGGATGAAAGTAAAGAATGCCATGGATCTCAGACCAAGATCTAGGTATGTAGCAATTTTGGGATGAAAAGGTGGTCTAAAACTGCTGGGTGTGGGAGCAAAAGGGTAAGGAACTGTGTGGGAAAGTTTCTTTACCCTTTAAAAAATGGTCTAAAATGTAGATAACCAGTGTTTTTTACTGCAGTAAGACCAATGAAATGTAACTAGTAGTAGTTAGTCATATTCAACTGGGATTATTTTGTAATGTTGAAGTAGCATTCTTAAACAAATTGCCAAAGCATTTAAACCCATATGGGTAACTCAAAGTAGATATCAAGGTAGATGCTGATGGTCCAAGAAAATGAAGGGAGGTGTTAACGTTTTTGAAAGTGTAATTTCTTCAGTGTCATCACGTGAAAATATATAATAAAATATTTACAAAAATGTGAGGGGTGTACTCACTATTGTGATATACTGTATATATTAAGGAAGCACCTGAAACTGAGTCAGTCAATTGTGCTGCAGCACTTGTCCTTACAAGGGACATGCTAATATCAGGAGAGAGCAGAATGACACAGAGTGTTCATCGGTGACAGAACGATCGGGTCTGCCTGTCAGTTCCTCAGGCTGACCCGATCGAACCATCAATTTCTCTCTATGGAGCAGCGGATGTCAGCGGACAAATGTATGCCGATCCAATCTGCTAAAAAACGACAGATGGGGATCCGCTCCCCATCTGTCCAGCGGATCGGATGATAGTCAGTACTAAATGATTGCACAATCCTAAAGAGAATAAAGAATAACAAAAAGCAATGGGGGGGGGGGGGGGGGGAGGAAGGAAAATGGGATGGCTAAAGAAAAAAACTTGAGTATATTATCAACTCATTCATATTTTTGGGTAACTTCCCATTCAAATCTTATTGCTTTTAGAATTTCGGTCTCAAAGTTAATGAACCAATATACCTCTCCTCTAAATGGTAAGTAAAATTGATCATCTCCCCTTAATGGGGTTGTTGATCCTTTCTATAATGTGCATCATAAGATGTTGGTCCTAATATTAGACAGATGGTCCCTGAAATGGCTTCTTAACTGTCTTGCAGTTCTGCCAACATAGTATTTGTAGCAGATCACACAAAAATAACTTGTGTGACAATTCACCAACTGCCCAATAAAAAATTAGTAACCATTGACAGACAGAGTGGGCATTGCCCAGATAGAGACACTTCAAACAACGAGTGAACCCGCACCAGAACATGCCCACGGTGTCCAGCCATGTACGTTGATTTCTACTGCATTGAAGTAAACTAGGAGACTGTACATTGTCAACTGTGGATGCCTACACTTGGCCACAAATAAAACCCCTGGGGTCAGTACCTTATTAAACTCAGCATCAACCTGTGGTATAGGTAAGTACCTGTGTATAATGGTTTTTAAAATACACACACAATGTTAATAATTATGTGAAATGGGTGCGCTCTCAATCAACCTTAAAAATCGTGTAGATCTGATTAAAAATTGCTTGTGCAATGATACTATTCAAGTGATGTGTAAAACCTCCTTAAAATCCGTGCACTGAGTGTGTATACATAAATAAATAAATACATAAAACCATATGTAAATATATAAATAAGTGGATCCTTTTCCTTTTTGTGGTACCAGTGATTAAGTGATAATTGTGCGATAGTGCTGTGAATAAAAGACAGTTTAAGAATGAGGTAAAACCACGTTTACATTCCAACCCTTAAAAAATCCATGCGTTTAAAACTGAAAAAAAACGCATTAAAAAATCCATGCGTTTAAAACTGAAAAAAAAACGCATTTAATTGTGCGATTTATTTGTGGAAAAACGCATATTGGGTTATGCGATTAAATTGGGAGAAACACCATAGGTGTTTTTAGAATCCTTTAGGAGTCCATGCATCTAATTGATGTCTCCTTAGGTGTTTAATTTGCGGTTGCTTAGACAGGTGTTGTTCCTGATTAGTTAGTGCTGAGATGTTTTACTAACTAATTGCCCTTTGGTGTTGAGCACAGGTTAAAACTTGAAGGATAAAAGGTGTACACCACAAATGAGAAAGATAAGCACCATTTAGTAAATGTATATTTTTGAGCAGGTATACACATAATACTTTTACTTATCTTTAGTTGTGGTGTCCTCTTTCCTGCTGGTCACGTCCTTACTATCTCTTCCGTGTTTGCATGAGGATAGAAGACAGATAAAAAACCATTGCGCAATATAGTTATACTTTGAATGGTGTGCATGTGTTGTGGCTGAAGCCCATCTACTTACACAGCACCCTACGAACGAAGCGCGGTGGTTAGAAATATGTCAGGCACTGTTTGGGCTCCCTGCCCTGCTTGTCTCAGTAGTGTTGCTTAGCTCCTCCTCCCGACGCGTTGCGACACGCCCACGTGTCTTTATCAAGGGATTATAATCATATAATCCCTTTATAAAGACACGTGGGCGTGTCGCAACGCGTCGGGAGGAGGAGCTAAGCAACACTACTGAGACAAGCAGGGCAGGGAGCCCAAACAGTGCCTGACATATTTCTAACCACCACGCTTCGTTCGTAGGGTGCTGTGTAAGTAGATGGGCTTCAGCCACAACACATGCACACCATTCAAAGTATAACTATATTGCGCAATGGTTTTTTATCTGTCTTCTATCCTCATGCAAACACGGAAGAGATAGTAAGGACGTGACCAGCAGGAAAGAGGACACCACAACTAAAGATAAGTAAAAGTATTATGTGTATACCTGCTCAAAAATATACATTTACTAAATGGTGCTTATCTTTCTCATTTGTGGTGTACACCTTTTATCCTTCAAGTTTTAACCTGTGCTCAACACCAAAGGGCAATTAGTTAGTAAAACATCTCAGCACTAACTAATCAGGAACAACACCTGTCTAAGCAACCGCAAATTAAACACCTAAGGAGACATCAATTAGATGCATGGACTCCTAAAGGATTCTAAAAACACCTATGGTGTTTCTCCCAATTTAATCGCATAACCCAATATGCGTTTTTCCACAAATAAATCGCACAATTAAATGCGTTTTTTTTCAGTTTTAAACACATGGATTTTTTAATGCGTTTTTTTTCAGTTTTAAACGCATGGATTTTTTAAGGGTTGGAATGTAAACGTGGTTTTACCTCATTCTTAAACTGTCTTTTATTCACAGCACTATCGCACAATTATCACTTAATCACTGGTACCACAAAAAGGAAAAGGATCCACTTATTTATATATTTACATATGGTTTTATGTATTTATTTATTTATGTATACACACTCAGTGCACGGATTTTAAGGAGGTTTTACACATCACTTGAATAGTATCATTGCACAAGCAATTTTTAATCAGATCTACACGATTTTTAAGGTTGATTGAGAGCGCACCCATTTCACATAATTATTAACATTGTGTGTGTATTTTAAAAACCATTTCTTCTACGTGTGAGAACACTAATATATGGGTTGCAGCATCATCATTTGGCTATCTTAAAAATATTGTTGCCGTTCTGTCTTTGAATACCCATTCTAGCGCTTAAGTACACATACCTAACATACCTGTGTATAATATGTTTAACAGTATTAAGCTCCAAATTAATGGGTCACAAAATAAACCATTTGAGAGACATACTTCTTGTATCCCCATCCTATTCCTAGTACTACAAAACTGAAGAAGATCATCTACTCTTTTCAAAGATGTGGTGATTCAATGGGCACCAAGTTTGCACCCACTTATGCCAACCTATATATGGGATGGTGGGGAGAGAACTATGTCTTTGGAGACACTAACCTCTATTCTTACACGTTCTTCTCTTGTTATATTAATGATTTTATTTCCATTGTACATCATCAGTTGTCAGAGAGATTTTAGAGAGGCTGAATCTCACTAGCAGAGTAAACAGGGGTTTTAACACTTTTTATCTATCTGTGATGGAGAGGAATCTGTGATGGAGAGGAATCTGTGATGGGAGGCTCTGTGATGGAGAGGAATCTGTGATGGGGAGGGGGGCTCTGTGATGGAGAGGAGTCTGTGATGGGAGGGGGGGGCTCTGTGATGGAGGGGAGGGAGTCTGATGGAGGGCTCTGTGATGGAGGGGTTCTGTGATGGCGAGGTGTCCAGCCCCCCAACAGTCTGAGGGACTTTGAGGACTCCTGCACTACATAGTTGAAGGTAAATTTAAAGGAAATTGAACAAGAAAATTGTATAATGTATGGCCAGTTTTACAAGTAGGTTAACCACTTGCTAACCAGCCGCCGTCATTATACGGCCGCAGGTCGGCTCCTTCGCGCGAATCGCCGTAACTGTATGCGGCTCCTTTAAAAGCCATAGCAGGCGCACGCTGCGCGGCGGGGAACCCGATGCACGTGGCTGGCGGCCGCAATGTCCGCTGGCCACCTGCGATCGCGGGCACGAGAGCCAGAATGGGGATTTGTGTAATCCCCATTCTGACAGGAGAGGAGAAACAGATCGTCTGTTCCTAGTAATTAGGAACAGCGATCTGTCTCCTGCTAGTCAGTCCCCTCCTCCCCACAGTTAGAAAAACACATGAGGGGACACAGTTAACCCCTTGATCGCCCCCTAGTGTTAACCTCTTCTCTGCCATTGACCCTACACAGTAATCAGTGCATTTTTAAAGCACCGATCGCTGTATAAATGTCAATGGTCCCAAATATGTGTCAAAATAGTCTGATCTGTCTGCTGCAATGTCGCAGTCCCACTAAAAATCGCAGATTGCTGCCATTACTAGTAAAACACATAATAATAAAAATGCCATAAATCTATTTCCCTATTTTGTAGACGCTATAACTTTTGTGCAAACCAATTAATATACGCTTATTGCTATTTTTTTTTTATTTTTATTTTTTTTACCAATGAAATGTAGAATGCATTATGGTCTAAACTGATGAAGAAATTATTTTTTTAACATTTTTCTTTTGGATATTTATTATAGCAAAAAGTTAAAAATATAGTTTTTCTTTTCAAAATTGTCGCTCCTTTTTTTTTGTTTATAGCGCAAAAAATAAAAACCGCAGAGGTAATCAAATGCCACCAAAAGAAAGCTCGATTTGTGGGAAAAAAAGGACGTAAATTTTTTGGGTACAACACACAACCGCGCAATTCTTACTTAAATGTGCCGTATCGCAAAAAATGGCCTGGTCTTTAAGGGGGAAAATCTTCTGGGGCTGAAGTGGTTAAGTAAGCAAATATATTTGTGAATCTAGACAGTGGACACCAGGCAATTTCTATGCTAAAAATCAGTATCTGGTATTGTATGAGTGATAAAGCTGGTTGCAGCCAGTTTGAACTGGGAACTGCATTGCTGTCTTATAAAAAACACTTAAGGGCATCTACCCAAGAGATTGCAAAACAAAAGCTGCTGCCATTTCATTAGCCAGAAAATTCCTCAACCAAATATCCCAGCACTGATATCTCCGTAAAAGGTAAAGGTTAAGTGATAGTTTAGGACTAAGAAACAGGGGACTACAGTAGGTAAATAACAGGAATAGAATTATGCTAGACCAAAGGGTATGGATATAGTTAGATGATGGTATTGGCACAGATTTTAGGGCAGAGGGAGTAGTCTTTTGAGATTTCACCAACTCCAGACAGACCTTTTTGTTTTTGGTTTTTGAAAAATCAAGAAAGAGAACCCTTGCCAGAGTTAAAATGATATCTGTGTCCCCAATAAGGCTCCTTTCACGTGATCAGATCGATCGGGTCCACCTATCTGTTTTTCAGGTGGACCCAATCGGTGCACCCATTGTCCTCTATAGGGAGGCGGATGTCAGCAGATACGTGTCATCTGATCCGACAAAATCCACTGAAAACAGACGCATGGGGATACGCTCGCCATCTGTCCAGCGGGTCGGATCGGATGAAAGGCTGTCCATTTTCATCCGATCTCCCCTAGAGGAGAGCGGGACTCTGACAGGTCCTTCTATGCACAGTGAGCAAAGATGGAGCTGTTATCCGTCTGCTCAGAGGGGATCATCAGAACGATCCCCGCTGAGCAAGCGCATGTGATGTGCAGTTAGTTTTCGGCCACACATAGCGTTTTGCTTTTTAGGTCAAAAAGGTACATTTTAGATTTTTTTTTTTGATCTGACCAGAGCACCTTCTTCCACATGTTTGCTGTGTCCCCCACATGGCTTCTCACAAGCTGCAAATGGGACTTCTTATGGCTTTGTTTCAACAATGTCTTTCTTCTTGCCACTCTTCCATAAAGACCAGATTTGTGGAGCGCACAACTAATAGTTGTCCTGTGGACAGATTCTCCCACCTGAGCTGTGGATCTCTGCAGCTCCTCCAGAGTTACCATGGTGGACGGCCATGTCTTGGTATGTTTGCAGTTGTGCCATACTATTTCTATTTTCAGATTATGGATTGAACAGTGGTCCGTGAGATGTTCAACGCTTGGGATATTTTTTTATAACCTAACCCTGCTTTAAACTTCTCCACAACTTTATCCCTGACCTGTCTGGTGTGTTCCTCTGCCTTCATGATGCTGTATGTTCACTAAGATTCTCTAACAAACCTCTAAGAGCTTCACAGAACAACTGTAACAACAACAGAACAACAAGATTAAAGCGGAGTTCCAACCAAAAGTGGAACTTACGCTTTAAGCACTCCTCCCCCCTTACAGGCCACATTTGGCATGCAATTTTTTTTGGGGGGGGGAGTAGGGGTCTACTTTAGAGTGGGACTTCCTGTCCCACTTCCTTCTTCCGCCCACAGAACCATCTAGGTGACTCCTCCTCTCCTCTAGGCGGTCCCTCCCTCTCGGCAATCTTCTGGGACACGTGACAGGTCCCAGAAGATTGCCTGTCCACTGGGAGAGCGCAGTGCGTCTCGCGCATGGGCAGTGCGCGCCCGGCCGTGAAGCCGCAAACTGTCACGGCCGGGTGCCCACAGTTCCAATGAATGCGCCGAGGAGAGGGAGAGGAGCGAGGCTCCATGCGGCCGCATCGCTGGACCGTTGAACAGGTAAGTGTCTGTTTATTAAAAGTCAGCAGCTAAACTTTTTGTAGCTGCTGACTTTTAATAAAAATAAAAAAAAAGCCTGGAACTCCGCTTTAAATTACACACAGGTGGACTCTATTTATTAATTAGGTGACTTCTGAAGGTAATCGGTTCCGCTGGATTTTAGTTAGGGGTATCAGAGTAAAGGGGGCTAAATAAAATAGCACACCACACTTTTCAGGTATTTATTTGTACAAAAAAATGAAAACTATTTATCATTTTCCTTCCACTTCACAATTATGTGCCACTTTGTATTGGTCTATCACAAAAAAAATCCCAATAAAATAGATTTATTTTTGGTTGTAACATGACAAAATGTGAAAAATGTCAAGGGGTATGAATACTTTTTCAAGGCACTGTAAATCTTCTGGAGGTCAAGTGTATACAGCTGCCTGCTACAATTAGTAAATGAAATAGATCAATTGGGCCAGCTTAGCCCACACTATATAAAGGGAAAGGAAAGATGGACTTGGGCTTTAACAAACAAAGATCTCTTGATTAGCATACTGTATGATATAATACATCAGGTGTATTGGGGTTCCCTCTGCGGCAGGGTTTTGGTAACACTAATCTCTTGGTTGTGGTTACTGTATGTGAATGGGGGAAAAAACTGCGCTAACTTCAGATATGTGAAAAAAAGCAGCTAACATACAAAACAAAAGTCTAAAGTGATAAATATACACAATATAAACAGTGAATACCACACATGACATGTGAGTGGGGGTGACCCCAAAAAAAATAAATTGGAAGTGAGTCCAAGGTAAGTATAAAAGCAAAATAAATAGTCCCAAACTAAATCAAGTGAGGCACTGATATCCACGGATCTCTATAAAGGACTCAGGAGCGTATAAAGATCAGACAATGATGTCTTAAAGAGGAAGTAAACCCCCCCCAAAAATTATATTTTTTCAATAATTGCATGTGTTGCAACATACCCAATCATGCTAGCTGTTCTAAAGCGAAAAACGAGCGCTCTAAGTACCTTTTTTTTTTAGTTGTATTTTCCGTTTTCCTCTTGTTCTAGGCTGCTCCATTTTTAGTAAGGATTCCAGGCAGAGATGCGGACGTCATTTCTGCCCTTACTGCGCTGCCCTGTCGAAATCTCGCGCATGCGCCGTACCGCTGTGTCTCTCTCTCTCTCTTTCCTCTAATTCACTCCCCTGTGTGACGTCTTGTTCAGTCACAAGGGGGAGTGTCAGGAAGAGGGGAATGAGTTTTACATCACGAGACTTCTCCTCTATGCCGTTCAGAGGAGAATGTCTCGCAGTTCAGGAGGCATAATAGCCGGACATTGAAAAACGGCATTGACATATGCCGATCTATAAACTACAGACTGCGCAAGCGCGCATGACATCATACCTAATGAAAACAGGCATATCTTGGAAACTAAGCAAGTAAGGCCCCTTTCACACCGGGGCGGTGAGCCGCGGTGACGGTAAAGCAGCGCTATATTTAGCGCTGCTTTACCATCGTTTTCACCGCGGTTTTCGGCCGCTCGCGGTGCGGTTTTACCCCCCGCGCGAGCGGCCGAAAAAGGGTTAAACACCCCCCGCAGAGCGCCGCCGTAGCCGCGGTATTACCGCGGTAACCGCGGTATTTGCCGCGGTTTTACCGCGGTCTCCCATTCTTTTCAATGGGAAGGAGCGGTATAGGAGCGGTGAACACACCGCTCCTATCCCGCTCCAAAGATGCTGCTAGCAGGACTTTTTTTTTCATCCTGCTAGCGCACCGCTCCAGTGTGAAAGCCCGCCGGCTTTCACACTGGAGTTAAAGGGGCAGGATTTTTTCATGCGGTGAACAGGCGCTATTTTTAGCGCTGCACCGCAT
The DNA here is from genome assembly GCA_028564925.1 of Lithobates sylvaticus. Lineage (NCBI taxonomy): Eukaryota > Metazoa > Chordata > Amphibia > Anura > Ranidae > Lithobates > Lithobates sylvaticus. The sequence continues at coordinate 160,522,006 of CM053034.1, read as the reverse complement.
GAAAAACGCCCCAGTGTGAAAGGGGCCTTAGTGCAGTTTCACAGGCAGCAAGAAACAACAAAGTTGTCTCTGAGGGTTTACTTCCTCTTTAAAACTTGACAAACGATGTAGAGAGATTGAATACTCTTACCGCAAAAGTTGGATACAACTGCCATACGACATTGTATCTTGAAGGCTTGTGCGCTTAGCCTCTTGCGCTGGAGGGTACCGGATCAAGCAGGACCGAAGCAGCAGGGCAGAAGAGCAGCACGACCAATGGACAGCATGCACCCAAGCCAGGAACTAGCAAACGATTCAATCGACGGACTCCCCAAGGCAAAAAGGAACAGGGTACAAACCAAAAAAGCGGAAGCAACTCCGATGGTGCAGGTCAAAAGATGACTAAAATGTATTCACATAATACATGTGACAAATAAAATCTCGAGAATGAAGGATAAAAAATGGATCAGCAATGTGGGAAACACGAGATAGTCTATCCAAAAAAAAATGAAAACATTTTCATCACATCAGCCGTAGTATTTTACATTTCTTTACACATAAAGAAAAATATAAATAAAATTGACAGTGCACAATTAACTAAATACACACAAAAAGTGCGAAAAACACAAATAAGAATAACACTAAATAAAAAAAAACCTAATCAAAATATACCCCCTTTAATCTAAAATAAAGAAAAAAAAATTCCTATGAGTGTTTTACACCCCACTCTTCTAAGACTAAACAAAGGCTCCTGGAGCGAAACAATATAGTATATACGTAATTGCTAAAAGGATGTTGCTAAAGCAGGGGTGACTCAGAAAGCCTCCGGGGTCCAGATATTTACATGTATACATGAACATTGCTGGTTCTCAAACACTTGGGCGGTAAAGTAGCGCATGCTGGCAGATTAACTGGCCTTAATCTAATAATAAACAGAGGTTTCAGCTTATTCTTTATTAATCATTCGCATCACAGCGTACCTTGTCAGAGTTTATAGTCATTGCTTTTGATCATATTTAAAGATCATTTTTTTGGAAAGAAAAGTTCAGAAATCTGTTGGCCTCGTCTGACTTTTTTAATTTTTATACATATGACTTTTGTACACTAATATATTTTTATTATTTCAAGTATTGGCAGACCCCTCTAAATAGGTATTTACTCTACCATCCATGTCCAGGATGGACAAGGAAAAAAAAGACTTGCGGGTTTATATGGTGGAAAACAGGTTGCCTGGAACTGGCTTCTCTTCCTCTACTGATCCCCTAGGCCAGTGATGGCGAACCTTGGCACCCCTGATGTTTTGAAACTACATTTCCCATGATGCTCAACTACACTGCAGAGTGCATGAGCATCATGGGAAATGTAGTTCTAAAACATCTGGGGTGCCAAGGTTCGCCATCACTGCCCTATGCCATTTTACTGGCTCTTATCAAAACAACACAACAAAGTGCTTCCAAAAATGTGTGGAAAATTGTCCCTGCATGGTGAATTGATTTTGATCCCTTGCATAGTGATAAGGGGTTTTGACACCCAATAACAGTGACCACCATGAGAGAAAAGTTTGGATTTAACAGAAGAATGTCTGTTTCATTGTTCTTGCTGGTTCCTTGTAGGAAAGTAGTTCAGTATCTGAAAGAGAAATGGGCAAAGTATGGTACACAAGACAATGCAATCTTTGGAGATGGGCACTGTTCATTTGTGAGTATAGGTAGACCATTGCCAAGGCAGATCTGTAATTTGGGTACCCTGGAGGTTCTGCAGGGTTTGGCAAGGGTAGATACAATGCAAAGGTTATGTGTGGGACATGCTCCTTGAAGTTGCAAGCAAATAAGGCTGGGTTCACACTTGCTGCTGCCGTGGCTCACAGCAGGGGGTCTGATGTGTCCCTATAACTCCATCTACACCAATTCAGGTGTGAATCAGGTCTGAATTTCTGCCTGAATTTGCACCTGATTCGGAGCCAAAGATGCACAGGATCCTCCTTCAATGCGGACCGTGGCCACCCCATAGGTGTGTGAACTAGCTCCATTGAAAGCCGGGCACACTCTCCTGTCATGCGAATTGAATGCGGGCAATACCGCATCCAATTCGCATAAGTGTGAACCCAGCATAGAACTGTTTTCCATATGCTGTTCCAGAAGGCCCACAAAATAGAGGTAAGAGTGTTTTGGGACCTGGAATATGCTTGAAAGCTTTGGGGATATTTAACTCAGTCTCAGCTTGATGGTTGTGACCTCCCTTGTAGTTATAGAAAGTTTGTGCAAAAGTTTAAGGCAGGTGTGAAGAAATGCTATTAAGAATGCGTTCAAAAATATATATTCTATTGTTTATCTGTATCAATTTACAAAATGGCAACAGGTGCTCTGGACTGATGAGTCAAAATTTGAAATATTTGGCTGTAGCAGGAGGCAGTTTGTTAATGAAGGGCTGGAGAGCTGTACAGTTAATAGTCTTCAGGCAACAGCGAAGCATGGTGGAGGTTCCTTGGATGTTTGGGGCTGCATTTCTGCAACTGGAGTTGGAGATTTAGTCAGGCTCAATGGTGTGCTCAAAACTTGTGCGCCATACCATACCATCTGGCAGGTGTGTGATTGGCTCCAAATTTATTCTGCATTAGGACAATGACCCCAAACATACAGCAAATGCCATTAAGAACTATGCTCAGCTTCAGCAAAGAAGAGCAAGGAGTCCTGAGAGTGATGGTTTGGTCCCCACAGAGCCCTGATCTCAACATCATCAAGTCTGTCTGGGATTACATGATGAGACAGAAGGATCTGAGGCAGCCTACATCCACAGAAGATCTGTGGTTAGTTCTCCAAGATGTTTGAAACAACTTACCTGCTGAGTTCCTTCAAAAACTGTTGTGCAATCTACCTAGAAGAATTGATGCAGTTTTGAAGGAAAATTGTGGTCACACCAAATATTAATTTGATTTGGATTTCTCTTCTGTTCATTTACTTTCAGTTTAGTTAAAAGAGAAGAATGGACTTTATTTTTTTAGATTCATACTAACCTAGGTGGATGCAGCAGTGGTCCGATGGTGCATCCGACCCCGCCCCCTCTGACAATGAGAACAGAGAGCTCTAATACTGCAGGTTGCTGGGTTCTCACAGCTCCCTAGCAGAGAGCTGCTGACTGCCAGTCAGCAGCTCTCTGCTCTACCCCCTCCTTGCTCACTGGAGTGCAGGGCTGTGGAGGAGGGTGGGAGTGGCCGGCTTAGTCTCTCAGTGGCTCGCTGAGAGGCTGAGCCGGGTGCTGGTCCAGGCACGTGGGAGGATTCCCATTCCATAGTCGCGATCTTGCCCAAGCCTGGATCGGCTCTGTGACGCCAGCACACAGCGGGCTTCAGCCCACTGTGTGCTGAAAATGGGTCACAGGGGTGCAAAACGAACTGAACTCCTTTTGATCCACAGGAGAAGTACAGCCAAACAAGTTAAGGAGGGGTGGGCTCCCTCCGGCTCAGCTGCCATCTACCTATTCATAAAAATGCATGTGCTTCCATTGTGGAGAGTCTTACAAGTTAGGCCCCTTTCACACCGGGGCGTTTTTCATGCGGTGCAGCGCTAAAAATAGCGCCTGTTCACCGCATGAAAAAATCCTGCCCCTTTAACTCCAGTGTGAAAGCCGGCGGGCTTTCACACTGGAGCGGTGCGCTAGCAGGATGAAAAAAAAAGTCCTGCTAGCAGCATCTTTGGAGCGGGATAGGAGCGGTGTGTTCACCGCTCCTATACCGCTCCTTCCCATTGAAAAGAATGGGAGACCGCTGTAAAACCGCGGCAATACCGCCGCAAAGCGCCGCTACGGCGGCGCTCTGCGGGGGGTGTTTTACCCTTTTTCGGCCGCTCGCGGGGGGTAAAACCGCACCGCGAGTGGCCGAAAACCGCGGTGAAAACGACGGTAAAGCAGCGCTAAATATAGCGCTGCTTTACCGTCACCGCGGCTCACCGCCCCAGTGTGAAAGGGGCCTTAGAGTTAGGGACTACAGAAAATGGGTTGCCTTGACTGGTCCTATAGCTTACGCATGTATTTGCAAATGTGGCACAGTGGTGTAGTGGTTAGCACTTTTGCCTAGCAGAAAAAGGGTCGCTTATGTGAATCCCAACCACAACACTACCTGCCTGGAGTTTCCATGTTCTCCCTGTGTCTGCTTGGGTTTTCTCTTGGTACTCCGGTTTACTCCCACACTCCAGAGACATGCTGGTAGGTTAATTGGCTCCCGTCTAAATTGGCCTGAGTATGTGTATGTATTAATGTGAGTTAGGGATCTTAGATTGTAAGCTCCTTGAGGGCAGGACCTGATATGAATGTACAAAGTATATGTAAAGTATGTACAAAGTATTTGTACTTGACCTCTCTGCGGCCTTTGATACTGTTGACCACCCGCTCCTTCTCAATAAACTCCATTCCCTTGGCTTCCAAGATTCGACTCTATCCTGGTTCTCTGCCTACCTATCACAGCGCTCCTTCAGTGTTACCTACAACTCTGTCTCCTCCTCTCCATTGCCCCTTTCTGTGGGGGTCCCCCAGGGCTCTGTTCTTGGACCCCTTCTCCTCTCTATCTACACCTCCTCTGTGGGCCACTTGATATCCGCCCACTGCTTCCAATACCACTTAAAAGCCAATGACACCCAAATCTATCTTTCTAATCCTCACCTCACTCCTTCAGTCTCCTCTCGCATTACTAACCTACTAACTAACATAACAGCATGGATGTCGCACCACTTCCTTAAATGACATCTCTCTAAAACAGAGCTATTAATATTCCCCCCCGCCCATGCCCCCCTTCATGACTTTTGCATCAAAATCATCGATGCAACTATCAGTCCCTCCCTTCATGCCAGGATACTAGGTGTAATCCTAGACTCTGACTTGTCCTTTCAGCTTCAAATCCAATCATCAAAAGTTTGTAGAATTCACCTCTGTAACATCTCTAAAATTCGCCCCTTTTTAACAAATTAAACCACCAAGCTCCTCATTCCCTCCCTTGTTATCTCTCGCCCTGATAACTCCCTTCTCATTGGCCTGCCTCTCCATGGGCTATTCCCTCTTCAGTCTGCCATGAATGCTGCTGCCAGACTTATCCACCTTACCAACCGCTCAGTGTCTGCCAACCCTCTCCTCCAATCCCTACACTGGCTCCCAATCACCCAGCAAATTGAATTAAAAATACTAACCACAACATACAAAGCCATTCACAACTCTGCCCCAAGCTACATCACCAATCTTGTCTCCAAATATCACCCAAACTGTCCTCTCCGCTCTTCTCAAGACCTCCTACTTTCAAGCTCCCTGGTCTCCAGGATTTCTCCAGAGCCTCTCCCTTCCTCTGGAACTCGCTACCTCAACCTGTCCGGCTATCCCCTACTCTTGCTACCTTCAGGCGATCCCTGAAAACTCATCTCTTCGGGGAAGAGCCCCACCCATTACCACTTCCATCAGCTCATTCCCCACAGTTACAACCTTTTGCACCACCTGCCCCACCCTATTAGATTGTAAGCTCTTCTAAACAGGGTCCTCTTAATCCTCTTGTATTTTATTGTATTATAACTTGTATTGTCTCCATTTTATATGGTAAAGCGCTGCGTAAACTGTTGGTGCGATATAAATCCTGTATAATAATAATAAAGCGCTGGGTAAATTGACAGCGCTATATAAGCGCCTTAAAGAAAGAAAATGTGTGCAGACTAAACCCCTGTTTTTAATGCATAATGTTAGACAAGTCAATTTGGTTTGGTCGCAGGTTGTTTGGTAAGTTGAGCTGGAAAGTTGGAAATTTACTGGTTTTGTTTGATATGATTACCCTTCCAGTGCTCTTTGCTGTATAGGCCAGTTATAGGTGGGGAAAGTGGCCACTTGTTTGTGATGTTAAAAGCAGCTGTATTACCCCATCAATAGATGCCCAAAGCCTGTCCACACACTCCCTTACCCGAATCAACTATTCACCCATTTCTGTCAAGTAGTTCTTCAGTCGTTCTTCCTTTAAACATGTTGACATGAGGTCCACTGCAAACTTTGGGGCTGTGTACTTTTTTCGAATGTAAAATGCAATTTTTCTTTATTTTTAACTAATAAAAGTATATGCTACTCAATAAAGGTATGAATTGAATTGTACTTTTAGGAATTCACAGCACTGCAACGCAATAATAATAATAATACAATATCATTTTCTTTCCTGACACAGCAATGACTGTCAGATTTATCACTAAACGCTTTATTGGAGAATACGATCCCACCCTCGGTAAGTAGAAGTTGTGAAGATAACAGAATTATTAGTTGGATAGAATATCAATGCATCATTCAGCCTCAATTTGATCTTGAAGGGTCAATACTATTGATTTATTGTCCTATATATTTAGGAGATAATTGATGTTTACTTAGGATCAATTAAATGTTTATTCTTATTTTGCCTATTGCTTGCCAAATATTGATCGGTAAAACCTATTCAATTTAATTACAGTAGCCATAAATTCTTCTTTTCCTTGTTTTTCGATTTTAGATCTCTTTATAATGTGAAAGGGAGATTTGCCAAATTTATAAGGACTGGAATTGTATTTTTACAAGAAGATTTGTGGAAAACTTTACTGCCTCTAAATAATCACTTGCCACAAAGAATATAACCGAATAAAGCTGAAATAAGAAAAGTCGATTTTTTTTTTTTTCCTGATATGCACATGACCAGCTCACTCCCCAATATTCATCCCACCAGTAAAATCTGTACTCCAGCACATGCAGTTCATTCCTTGGTATCCATGTCCTCAGTGAGGTAATAAAAGGGATGAATAGTCAGCAGGGCTCGATTAACCACTTTCAGACCGGACCAATTTGCAGCCAAAGGACCAGGCCCCCTTTTGCGATTCGGCACTGCGTCGCTTTAAACTGACAATTGCGCGGTCGTGCGACGTGGTTTCCAAACAAAATTGACGTCCTTTTTTTTCCCACAAATAGAGCTTTCTTTTGGTGGTATTTGATCGCCCCTGCGGTTTTTATTTTTTGCGCTATAAACAATATATAAAAAAAAAAAGCGACAATTTAGAAAAAAAACGCATTATTTTTTATTTTTTGCTATAATAAATATCCCCCAAAAATATATAAAAAAAAAAATTTTTTTTCCTCAGTTTAGGCCGATACGTATTCTTCTACATATTTTTGGTAAAAAAAATCGCAATAAGCGATTATTGATTGGTTTGCGCAGAAGTTATAGCGTTTACAAGATAGGGGATAGTTTTAGAGCATTTTTATTATTTTTTTTTTTATTAGTAATGGCGGCGATCAGCGATTTTTATTGTAACTGCGACATTATGGCGGACACATCGGACATTTTTGACACATTTTTGGGACCATTGTCATTTATACAGCAATCAATGCTATTTAAATGCATTGATTCCTGTATAAATGACACTGGCAGTGAAGGGGTTAACCAGGGGGTGGCAGTGTAGGGGTTAAGTATGCCTAGGGGTGTGTTTCTTACTGTGGGGGGGGGGGTGGCTGTCAGCTAGTGAATGCTGATCTCTGCTCCAATCACAGGGAGCAGAGATCGGCGTCACTAGTTGCTAGGCAGAACGGGGAGATGCTGTCTATTTCCGCATCTCCCCGTTCTGCCTTCCCGTGAGACGATCACGGGTGTCCCCGCGGCGATCGAGTCCGCGGGACCCGCGACCGGCCTCACGGGGTCCTGACCGGCGCGGGAGCGCGCCGCTCCCGGCGTGCTCCTGATTGCACGGACGGCATTAAGGAGGGACTTATATATACACCCTCCTGCCTGTCCGTGCCATTCTGCCGACGTATATCGGCGTGCGCCGGTCGGGAACCGGTTAAAGATTGCATTTCTTTAACCACTTCAGCCCAGGAAGGATTTACCCCCTTCCTGACCAGAGCACTTTTTGCGATTCGGCACTGCGTCGCTTTAACTGACAATTGCGCGGTCGTGCGACGTTGCACCCAAACAAAATTGACATCATTTTTTTTCCCACAAATAGAGCTTTCTTTTTGTGGTATTTGATAACCTCTGTGATTTTTTTTTTTTTGCTCTATAAACAAAAAAAGAGCGACAAATTTGAAAAAAAAATGCATTATTTTTAACTTTTTGCTATAATAAATATACCCCAAAAATATATAAAAAAAATTTTTTCTCAGTTTAGGCAGGATATGTATTCTACAAATTTTTGGTAAAAAAAAATTGCAATAATCGTATATTGATTGGTTTGCGCTAAAGTTATACAAAATAGGGGATAGTTTTATGGCATTTTTATTATTCATTTTTTTTATTAGTAATCGCGGCGATCTGCGATATATTTTTATTTTTATCGGGACTGCAACATAATGGCGGACACATCGGACATTTTTTACACTATTTTGGGACCATTGTCATTTATACAGCAATCTATAAAAATGCATTGATTACTGTGTAAATGACACTGGCGGTGAAGGGGTTAAGTGTGTCCTAGGGAGTGATTCTAACTGTGGGGGGGAGGGGCTACACACATGACAGGGATCACTGCTCTCGATGACAGAGATCACTGCTCTCTGTCCTGGTACTAGGCAGAACGAAGAAATGCTTTGTTTACAAAAGCATCTCCCTGTTCTACCTCTCTGTGACGCGATCGCAGGCACCCGGCAGACATAGAGTCTGCGGGACCCGCGGTCACGGAGAACTCGGCGGGCGCGCGCTCCCGCAGCGCAGATTCTTAAAGGGGACGTAGCTGTACACCCTTTTACCAACCAGTGCCATTCTGCCAACGTATATCGGCGCGCACTGGTCGGGAAGCGGTTAATGGATTTATTTGTGAAAGGTCACTTAAATACAATATAGCTGACATTTTGGGGCAATGCAGGGTCCTTTTCATAAGGCCTGACCTGCTGAAGAAGCCCATTAGGAGGGCATAACATGTATGGGTGAGAGGAGCCGTTGTCCATGACGTAATTACTTACTTTTGCATCAGCGTAGTGAGCTGAATATATGCTTGTTTTACACATATCTATGTGAATGTTTTTAATCTCTTTTATTCAGTTTTAATAAATAATTTGAAGCAGAGAGCACTATGGTTTCTCCATTTCTATTCTATGGTATGTCACATAGTTAATCGATATTTAAGAAGTGGAGTAGCGTGTTTTTAGGGACAATTCTTGTAGGAGTGTTCCAGTACCATCCTGAATGATGTTCACTAATGCCCCGTACACACGAGCGGAAATTCCGCCAGCAAAAGTCTAAAGAGGGCTTTTGGTCCGAAAATGCGACCGTGTGTATGCTCCATCGGACTTTAGCTGGCGGCATTCCAGCCAGCAAAAGATTGAGAGCATGTTCTTAATTTTTCGGTCGGAAAAAGTTCCGATCGGAAATTCCGATGGTTTGTACCAATTCCGACATGCAAAATTCCTACGCATGTTCGCAAACAATTCGACGCATGCTCGCAAGCGTTGAACTTCATTTTCGCGGCTCGTCGTAGTGTTGTATGTCACTGCGTTCTTGACGGTCGAAAGTTCAGCAAACTTTTGTGTGACCGTGTGTATGCAAGACAAGCTTGAGCGGAATTCCATCGGAAAAACCATCCAAGATTTCTCAGACGGAAATTCCGCTTGTGTGTACGCCACATAAGGCTATTACGATTTTGTAGTGGGGTCATAGACTGGAGGTGAGCAGGCAACTTTTCTGGAGGTGGTGGTCACTGAACACATTGGATGTTACTATATGAACTATCACTTCGCACAGTGGTGGAGCATTTATATTTATATTTGGGACTCTGACACTGTTGCTTATTATATCAACTATTGGAGTTGTATTTCTGTTTATTCTTTTTCTCAGATATATTGTATATGTGATTGCTCTGCACTTACAATTTGCACGTTATGGTTATGAAGAGAGTCTGGTGGACACTCTAGAAAGTGTTAGCAGCAATCTTCGCCTGAATATTAGGCAAACAATAATTATTGTTAGATATTTGTCCTGATTATATTTCATTTACAGATTAAAAACACTGGCATATGCTAGCTTAGTTCCCTTAGGGCACATGACAAAATCGAATTTTTCAAATACCACTTGTTCTGGCAAAAAAAAAATCCTAACTGCACTCTATAAACTCCCACACATGGCACAGAATAAAAATGATTCTTTAACCAGTTTCCAATGAACAATGGTGCAGAGTATGCTGTGATTTTCCACCTAAATAACTCTTGTACTTTCTTGCCAGATTCTGCTAGGATGATAAAATTATCATACAATCAGTCATTGTTTCTGGTAATAAAAACATACTGCATTGCTGTCTACTGTTACAAAGCACCCGTCTTACAGTATCGAACATACGTAGAACTTTGGGCACTGGGAGATTTTTTTTTTTTCTTCATGTGGCTTTATTAACTATACAACACACACTAACAACCAATAAGGCTAGAAAAATAAAGGCTCAGAACCAAAAGTTTACTTTTTCACTTTTTTTTTTTTAACCTTGTCTGACTATTGTTGGATTTTTCGGGGTAAACCCAACAACAGAAAAAAAAGTGAGGTTAGGGGACTGCAAAAAGAAAAGTTGTCACAAGTCTCTCTGCAGCTGTTGAAACATGCAATCATATCCTCTTTTCCTGCAAACTTCTGATTCGTGGGCTGCACAGTATATTGTGTTTTTGACCAACAAAAATAATTAAGTTGTTTAAAGGTAAGAAACTAATGGCTAGATGACCCTAATATTTATATATATATATTTTTTTTGTACACGTTACTGCAAAATATTGCAGTGATGTTATAGCTGAAATTCACATATGGGAGCTGTTTTCCCCCATAAAGACATTGCATATCTGTACATTTTTCTCTGTTGTAACTTTACTATAATACATTAAGCTTGTGTATGATAGGGTTATTTTTACTTAAAAAGTCAAATTTTGGCCGAAACACCACTTTAACCACTTCAGCCCCGGACCAATTGGCAGCCAAAGGACCAGGCCCCTTTTTGCGATTCGGCACTGCGTCGCTTTAACTGACAATTGCGCGGTCGTGCGACGTAGCTCCAAAACAAAATTGGCGTCCTTTTTTTCCCACAAATAGAGCTTTCTTTTGGTGGTATTTGATCGCCCCTGCGGTTTTTATTTTTTGCGCTATAAACAAAAATAGAGCGACAATTTTGAAAAAAATGCAATATTTTTAGCTTTTTGCTATAATAAATATCCCCAAAAAATATATAAAAAAAACATTTTTTTTCCTCAGTTTAGGCCGATACGTATTCTTCTACATATTTTTGGTAAAAAAAAATCGCAATTAGCGATTATTGATTGGTTTGCGCAAAAGTTATTGCGTTTACAAAATAGGGGATAGTTTTATAGCATTTTTATTAATATTTTTTTTTTGACTAGTAATGGCGGCGATCAGTGATTTTTATTGTGACTGCGACATTATGGCGGACATATCGGACATTTTTGACACATTTTTGGGACCATTGTCATTTATACAGCAATCAATGCTATTTAAATGCATTGATTCCTGTATAAATGACAGTTGTAGTGAAAGAGTTAACCACTAGGGGGAGGGGTTATGGGCTCTGACGTGTGTGTGTTTTTTTTACATTAGGGGGCGGGGCTGACGTCTGATGTCATTGATCGGCTTTCCCGATGACCGGGAACAGCCAATCAATGACAGGCAGAGTAGGAAGCGCGGGGAGAGGTTTGTTTACACAAACCTCTCCCCGTTCTTCAGCTCCGTAACCCGATCGCGGGACACCAGCGGGGATCGGGTCCGCTGGTCCCGCGCCCGGGGTCACGGAGCTCCCGACCGGGTCGCGAGCGCGGCGGCGGCGCGCGCGGGACCCACGGGTAGGCATTTAAAGGGCCACGTACAGGTACGTGGTTTTGCCTGCACGTGCCATTCTGTAGACGTATATCTACAGGAGGCGGTCGGGAAGCGGTTAAGTAACAGCTATAGGTTTTGTTGTTCTTCCACCCTAGGACTGCACAGTATTGGCGGTGAGGTAGCATACTTATAAGCTCACCTACTGCAGGGCTCAAAATTTCAAGTCCTGAGCTACTAACCAGGCCTCAAGGGTTACTCGCCACCAGTTGCCCCACCCAACCCCTACCCTGCCCTGCCCCTAATTCCACCTCTAAACACGGCCTCATAAATTATATCATGAAATTACTCTTAAATGTTTTATGCAAAATTAAGCAACTTTATCCATGCTCATTAATGCAGTCTCACCCGTGTCCACCAATGCAGCCTCATGATATGAGCGCCGAGGGACAATACTGGAACAGCTTTGATTTAAATTGCCGTGTGTTCCCGCCGCTCGGTGTCCCATACAGCCCCGCCCCCTGGCCAGGGAACTTTGATACACATCACTCGCCCCGTGTTGGACGGGTGATCTGTCCTTAAATTTCCCCGGGACCAGGGGGCGGGGCTGTGTGTGAAAGCGAGTGCAGGGAACACACTGCAATTGAAATCAAAGCCGCTAGTGATGTTCCCTGCGCTCATATCATCCGGCCGGCTCTGTCCTCTCTCTTCCCCTTCGTGAGCGATGGGAAAAGGACTCGCCGGCCAGCAGTGCTCGCCTCCCCTCGCTCCCAGACAGCCCTTCCTTACCAGCCCTCAAAAGCAGGCGAGTGTAAATTTTGAGGGCTGCCTACTGTATATGTTATGCCCTGTACACACGATCGGACATTCCTACAACAAAATCCCATGTTTTTTTGTTGGCTCAAACCTGTCCTGCATACACAGTCACACAAAGTTGGTCGGAAATTCTGAACGTCAAGAACGCGGTGACGTACAACATGTACAACGAGCTGAGAATAATGAAGTTCAATAGCCAGTGCTGCTCTTCTGCTTGATTCCGAGCATGCGTGGCACTTTGTGCGTTGGAATTGTGTACACACGTTCGGAATTTGCGCGAACGGATTTTGGTGTTGGAAAATTTGAGAACCAGATCTCAAATTTTGTGTGACAGAAATTCTGATGGAAACTGTCCGATGGAGCCTACCCATGTTCGGAATTTCCGACAACAAGCTCCGATCGCACATTTTCCGTCAGAAAGTCCGACCGTGTGTACGGGGCATTACTCTGCTTTCTCATTCCATCAACATGCTTTCTTCCTCTTATGCCGGGTACACACAGTTGGATTTTCCGACGGGAAATGTTGGATGTGAGCTTGTTGTCGGAAAGTCCGACCGTGTGTATGCTCCATCGAACATTTGCTGTCGGAAAGTCCAATCGTGTGTACGGGGCATTACAGTCTAAGTTGTACAGGAATTACAAGAGGCTAATACCTTTTTAAATCACGTACTTAACCTACTTGCATTTACAAAATTACATTTAATGATGTATTAATGATTACAGAGTTGCTTTAATGTGTGTCTTTTAAATCTCCACTAAGGGAAACTGGCAGTGAAGCCTTGCGGCTTCACAGCCGGTTCCAGACTGCGCATGCCCGAAGCCTGCTGTGCTTTGTGAATGGCCCTGTGGCGGGGGAAGGAAGAGGGGGGGCAAACTTCCAGCTGATTTTGCTTGATCTTCCAGATGTGGGAGCGGGTACCTGTCAAAACCAGGTACCCACTCCCTCCTTCCACCGATAGGTGCCAAAATGTGGCAGCAGAGGGGAGGGGGGCAGGGGAAACAAGCAGCGCTTTACCTTTTGGGCGGAGCTCTGTTATAATGTTGCATTCTAGGCAGTTACACACATGAATCCAGCTCTGTAATCATTCATGCACATTTATATGTGTTTTTAAATACAAGCCATGTAAGTATCCAAATTTGACCTGGTGTCAGCCTCTCGCAATCCCTGTACAGTAGAGCTGGAGTGTCAAAGGAAAAAGCAGCACAAGAAGCAAATCAGTTCATGTGCTGACTAGAAGCACGCTAATAGGAAGAGAAAGCAGAGCAACAGAGACATGCCTTTATCACCGTGCTGCTTCTCCATTCACTGTCCAGTGACATGTTGGGGTGGGTTCAGAATGGCCTGGGCTCAGAGGAATTGGGTGATTGGTGCTGGCCATCAGATTGAGGACATCTATTAAAAAAGGAATAATACTGGGGAGGAAATCTTTGGGTTGAAGGTGAATATTGCAGCAAAAGCTCTTGATTCCTTTATTATTTAATGGGCTATTAATTTGCATCCCTGTATTTTTGGCTTTTGCTTTAACTGGAAATATTGATTTAACTATTTGCCGACCAGCCACCATCATTATACTGCGGCAGGTCGGCACCTTCCCGCGAATCGCCGTAGCTGTACTGCGGCCCTTTAAACAGCTCTGGCAGACCCACTGCACGGCAGGGGAACCACGATGCACGTGGCTGTGATGTCTGCTGGCCACGCGCGATCGCGGGCACAAGAGCCAGAATGGGTATGTGTGTGTGCAAACACACACATCCCCATTCTATCAGGAGAGAAGAGACAGTTCCTAAGTAGAAACAGCGATATGTCTCCTCCTCTAGTCAGTTCTATCCCCCCACAGTTAGAAACACACAGGAGGAAACACATTTAACCCCTTGATTGCTCCTAGTGTTAACCCCTTCCATACCAGTGACATTTACACAGTAATCAGTGCATTTTTATAGCACTGATCGCTGTATAAATGTCAGTGGTCCCAAAAATGTTTCAAGTGTCCGATCTGTCCGCCGCAATGTCGCAGTCCCGCTAAAAATCGCAGATTGCTGCCATTACTAGTAAAAATAAAATAAATAATAAAAAATGCTATAAATCTATTCCCTTTTTTGTAGACGCTATATCCAATCTATATACGCTTATTACGATTTTTTTTTTTAACCAAAAATATGTAGAAGAATATATATCGGCCTAAACTGATGAAGAAATTTCTTAAATTTTTGGGGGGATATTTATTATAGCAAAAAGTATAATTTTTTTTTTCAAACTTGTTTGGGTACAGCGTTGCATGACTGCGCGATTGTCATTTAACCACTTCCCGACCGCCCCCTGTATATATACGTCGGCAGAATGGCACGTACAGGCAGAATCACGTACCTGTACGTGACATTCTTCCGGCGGTTGGGGGGTCCGATCGGACCCCCCTCCGCCGGCGGGGACGGTCGGGATCGCTTCAGGAGCGATCCGGGACGAGGGGACGGCCAGTGGTTTCTGGCCACCCCCTCGCGATCGCTCCTGGCCAATGAAAAGCTTCCCCTTCCTGTCTATTGTATAGACAGGAAGGCGGAAGTGATGTCACGCTCGGTGCGCCGGTCTATGTGACCGGAGACGCCGAGCGGCGAACATGTACAGGTTAGTGCACAACACTACACTGACACCAGTACAGTTAGGCACATATTCCACCCCCCTGTCACCCCCTGATCACCCCCCAGATCACCCCCTCCCCCCCCCCCAGTCACAGTGTCACTAATTGCAGTGATCATTTATTTACTGATCACTGCATTTAGTGTCAGTGTGACTGTAATAACTGTCAGGGCAGTTAGTTTTAGGTCCAAGGTAGCCCCCCTACCCCCCCCTAATAAAGGTTTAACCCCTTGATTGCCCCCCAGGTAACCCTTTCACCCCCTTTTGCCAGTGTCACTAAGCGATCGTTTTTTCTGATCGCTGTATTAGTGTCACTGCTGTCGCTAGGTAACCATTTTTTTTTTTTAGGTAACCGCCATGTTTATATAGGTTCATAAATAGTTTTATAGGTCAGGTACCCCCATATTACAACCTAAATAAAGGTTTTAACCCCCTGATTGCCCCTAGAGTTAACCCTTTCACCAGTGATCACTGTATAACTGTCACTGGTGACGCTGGTTAGCCAGTTAGTTATTTCGTTATTTAGGTTCCCCGTCAGGTTTTTATATAGCGTCAGGTACCCCCATATATTACCTAATAAAGGTTTTAACCCCCTGATTGCCCCTAGTTAACCCTTTCACCCCCTTTTGCCAGTGTCACTAAGCGATCGTTTTTCTGATCGCTGCATTAGTGTCGCTAGGTAACCATTTTTTTTTTTTAGGTAACCGCCATGTTTATATAGGTTCATAAATAGGTTTATAGGTCAGGTACCCCCATATTACAACCTAAATAAAGGTTTTAACCCCCTGATTGCCCCTAGAGTTAACCCTTTCACCAGTGATCACTGTATAACTGTCACTGGTGACGCTGGTTAGCCAGTTAGTTATTTCGTTATTTAGGTTCCCCGTCAGGTTTTTATATAGCGTCAGGTACCCCCATATATTACCTAATAAAGGTTTAACCCCCTGATTGCCCCTAGTTAACCCTTTCACCCCCTTTTGCCAGTGTCACTAAGCGATCGTTTTTCTGATCGCTGCATTAGTGTCGCTAGGTAACCAGTTTTTTTTTTGTATTACTGTTACGGGTGACGCTGGTTAGTTAGCTTGTTTTTTATACTGTCAGGGCACCCGCCATTTATTACCCAATAACGGTTTAACCCCCTGATCGCCCGGCGGGTGATATCAATTAGGTTTTAGGGTCAAATAAGGTCTGCGTCGCCCCAGGTTAGTGCCAGTACCGCAAACACCCACGCACAAAGCATACACCTCCCTTAGTGGCACAGTATCTGAACAGATCAATATCTGATCTGATCAGATCTATACTAGCGTCCCAGCAGTTTAGGGTTCCAAAAAAAAACGCATTGTTAGCGGGATCAGCCCAGATACCTGCTAGCACCTGCGTTTTCCCCCTCCGCCCAGCCCAGCCCACCCAAGTGCAGTATCGATCGATCACTGTCACTTACAAAACACTAAGCACACATAACTGCAGCGTTCGCAGAGTCAGGCCTGATCCCTGCGATCGCTAACAGTTTTTTTGTGGTAGCGTTTTGATTCAGTCGCTTCAGTCAGGAGCTTTTTTACCTGTGAATCTCAAAAAAATAAAAAAAAATAAAATAGTTGTCGTTTTATTGTTCTCTCTCTCACTCTATTCTCTCTCTATTGTTGCTCTTTTTTTACTCCATTCTATTCTGCAATGTTTTATTATGTTTTATCATGTTTTATCATGCTTGCTTTTCAGGTATGTAATTTTGTTTACTGTGTTTTAGTGTTAAGCATTTTTTTGTTTTCAGGTGCGCCATTCAGTTGCAACGCGGATTTATTTATCTTGACAGCAACAGCGTTTGCTCCCACGATACATAAAGACGCGACTCCAACACTGTAGGAGGTGATTTCACCACCACAGTTAAAAAAAAGAGCATATATGCCGAAGCATGGGGGCAGCAGGGGGGGGGAGGAGCGATTGGCTCCTAATGCCACGTACATACGGTCGAAATTCCGACCGTGTGTACACGGCATAACTTTTGCGGGAGGATGCCCCCATGCATCGGCATATATAAATGGTGCATGTATGCCCATCATTAGAAGTGGGTGGATGAAGGGAGGTATTCTAATGGTGGGCATACCCACCAATCAATCTCTTTTTTTCGTTCAGCCAAGAGGCTGCATGAAAAAAAAAAGATTACAATATATGTCCAGTATGTTGCTGGACTTTGAATGGTTATACCAGAATGATGCCTGCAGGTTTAGGTATCATCTTGGTATCATTCTTTTCAGCCAGTGATCGGCTTTCATGTAAAAGCAATTCTAGCGGGTAATTAGCCTCTAGACTGCTTTTACAAGCAGTGGGAGGGAATGTCCCCCCTCCCGGATATAAACCGCGCCATTGGGAAATTGGGAAAGCATTTTATCACACCAATCTTGGTGTGGTCAGATGCTTTGAGGGCAGAGGAAAGATCTAGGGTCTAATAGACCCCAATTTTTTCAAAAAAAAGAGTACCTGTCACTGCCTATTGCTATCATAGGGGATATTTACATTCCCTGAGATAACAATAAAAATCATAACAAAGAAAAAAAAATGGAAGGAACAGTTTAAAAATAAAATAAAAAAGCTAAATAAATAAAAAAAAACCAAAAAAAAAAAAAAAAAGCACCCCTGCCCCCCCTTCTCTTGCGCAAAGGCGTACACAAGCGTTGGTCTGGCGGCATATGTAAACAGCAATTGCACCATGCATGTGAGGTATCACCGCGAAGGTCAGATCGAGGGCAGTAATTTTTTAGCAGTAGACCTCCTCCGTGAATCTAATGTGGTATCATGTAAAGGCTTTTAAAGGCTTTTAAAAATGTATGTAGTTTGTCGCCACTGCGTGTTTGTGCGCAATTTTAAAGCATGTCGTGTTTGGTATCCATGTACTCGGCCTAAGATCATATTTTTTATTTCATCAAAAATTTGAGCAATATAGTGTGTTTTAGTGCATTAAAATAAAAAAAAGTGTATTTTTTCCACAAAAAATGCGTTTGAAAAATCGCTGCGCAAATACTGTGTGGAAAAAAAAAATGCAACACCCACCATTTTAATCTGTAGGGCCTTTGCTTTAACATTATATATAGTGTTTGGGGGTTCAACGTAATTTTCTTGCAAAAAAAAAATATGTTTTCATGTAAACAAAAAGTGTCAGAAAGGGCTTTGTCTACAAGTGGTTAGAAGAGTGGGTGACGTGTGACATAGGCTTCTAAATGTTGTGCATAAAATGCCAGGACAGTTCAAACCCCCCCAAATGACCCCATTTTGGAAAGTAGACACCCCAAGCTATTTGATGAGAGCAATGTTGAGCCCATTAAATATTTTTTTTTTTTGTCCCAAGAGATTGAATAATGAAAAAAAAAAAATATATATATTTTTTTTTTACAAAAAGTTGTCACTAAATGATATATTGCTCAAACATGTCATAGGCATATGTAGAAATACACCCCAAAATACATTCTGTTGCTTCTCCTGAGTACGGGGATACCACATGTGTGGGACTTTTTGGGAGCCTAGCTGCGTACGGAACCCCAAAAACCAATCACCGCCTTCAGGCTTTCTAAGGGTGTAATTTTTTTATTTCACTTCTCACTGCCAATCACAGTTTCGGAGGCCATGGAATGCCCAGATGGCATAAAACCCCCCAAAATGACCCCATTTTGGAAAGTAGACACCCCAAGCTATTTGCTGAGAGGTATTGTGAGTATTTTGCAGATGTTGCTTTTTGTCACAAAGTTTTGAAAATTGAAAAAAGAAAAAAAAATTTTTTTTTTCTTTACTTTCTTCATTTTCAAAAACAAATGAGAGCTGTAAAATACTCACCATGCCTCTCAACAAATAGCTTGGGGTGTCTACTTTCCAAAATGGGGTCATTTGGGGGGGTTTTGTGCTATTTTGGCATTTTATGGCCTTCGAAACTGTGATAGGTAGTGAGGAGTGAAATCAAAAATTTGCACCCTTAGAAATCCTGAAGGCGGTGCTTGGGTTTCGGGGCCCCGTACGCGGCTAGGCTCCCAAAAAGTCCCACACATGTGGTATCCCCATACTCAGGAGAAGCAGCAAAATGTATTTTGGGGTGCAATTCCACATATAACTATGGCATGTGTGAGCAATATATCATTTAGTGACAACTTTTTGAAAAAAAAAAAAATCTTTTTTATTTTTGTCTTTATTCAATCACTTGGGACTAAAAAAAAAAAATATTCAATGGGCTCAACATGCCTCTCAGCAAATAGCTTGGGGTGTCTACTTTCCAAAATGGGGTCATTTGGGGGGGTTTTGTACTTCTCTGCCATTTTAGCACCTCAAGAAATGAAATAGGCAGTCATAAATTAAAAGCGGTGTAAATTCCAGAAAATGTACTCTAGTTTGTAGACGCTATAACTTTTGCGCAAACCAATAAATATACGCTTATTGGCATTTTTTTTACTAAAGACATGTGGCTGAATACATTTTGGCCCAAATGTTTGACTAAAATTGAGTTTATTAGATTTTTTTTATAACAAAAAGTAGAAAATCTCTTTTTTTTTCAAAATTTTCGCTCTTTTTCCGTTTATATCGCAAAAAATAAAAATCACAGAGGCAATCAAATACCATCAAAAGAAAGCTCTATTTGTGGGAAGAAAAGGACGCAAATTTCGTTTGGTTACAAAATTGCATGACCGCGCAATTACCAGTTAAAGTAGTGCAGTGCGAAATTGAAAAAAGACCTCTGGTCCTTTGGCTGCCAAATGGTCCGGGGCTGAAGTGGTTAAAGTGACGCATGGCTGTATTGCAAAAAAGGGCCTGTTCATTAAGGGCTCTTTCACACGGGCGGTCCGTTCAGGTCCGCCTGTCAGTTTTTTTAGCAGACCTGAACGGACCCTCCATAGACCTCTATGGAGGGACGGATGTCAGCGGTGACATGTCCGCTGACATCCGACCCGCTCCGATCCGAAAAAGTGTGACGGAGGAAAAAAACTATTTTTCCATCCGTCTGCGGATCGGATCAGGTGATGACGGTCCGTCGTCATCCGATCCCCCATAGGGGAGAGCAGCGCTCTGACAGGTCCGTCCCTGCACAGAGTGCAGAGACAGACCTGTCATCTGCCTGCACAGCGGGGGATCGACGGAGCGATCCCCCACTGTGCAGAGCGGGCTCCGTACACGGATACTTCTTTCGGTCCTTAAGTAGTTAAAGAAACATTTTATGAAATGTTCTGGGACCTTGGAGCTTAAATTGTGTCAATCCTCTTTGTAAACAATAAAAACTATTAAAATCAATGTTAGTTATGAAATTCCTTAACATGCCATGTCTGACCTTTTAGAGTATAGGCCTGTGGGTGTCTGCGGGCAATGAGCCACTCAGTAAAAAATAGCTGATCTACTGGGTACACTTTAAGAGACAACATTCAATGAATCACTCCAAATGGCAGATGGCAAGCAGTCTCCATCCTATGAGTCATTTGTCTTACCAAACAAACAGACATTTGTGTCGTTTCCTCTGAAACGTCCAGTATTTATAAAAAAAAAAAAGACAGAATTGATCTAAAGGAAGCATGGACACTATATTCTACATCCCCTCCAATTACAGAGCATTTATTAAAGTAGACACAGGGACTGTTGGATTACTTCTTTTAATGAAATGCTTTGCAATTGCCAAGGCTGAAGCTAATATTTTATGTACGGCATAAGGCAGTGCCAACATTCATTGTGGTGTACCCAGTTCACTGCAGATGCCGCAGTGTTTTCAAGTAACTTAAGAAGATTGAAGCACATGTCTTGCCGAAAGGCATTATGAGCTTGTATGGGTTGCAGTGACTGCAGGGAGTCGACATTTCCTTTAATTAAACAGACTAGATTTAAAGCCCAAGTTTATTCAAAAAATGTTTTTTTAAATCAGCACAAGGGACAGCACTTTACTATTTAATGAGGTACTGTCTATCATCAATGAGGAGTGCTGCGGTTTTACGTGAAGTCCTCTGAACCCCCACAGCAGTTCTCTTCTGATGCTACAGATGTTAATAGAGCTGAGGGCCTAGTCACAGACTTATCAAGGGAGGTTGTACTTTAGTTTATATGAAAGAAAAGCAATTTATGAATGACTTTTATTCATACGCCTGTCTCCCATTCATACAGGACTTTTCATTCATGGAAGACCGAGACAGAAGTACAGTTAAATCCCACTTGTTTAATAATAAAAATAAATAGAACAAACGTAGTCAAAACATAGCCAAAGTTCGGTAACCGGAATGGATAGTCAGCCAAGACAGAAAGTCCAGAAGCCAACAGGATCTGGAGCCAGAAGGAATGTCAGCCAAGCAAAATTTTAACAGGAGCGCCGGAGAAAGTCTCTGTGATGTTGACCAAGGCGAGGGCAGAGCTCATCTGGGCTGGACAGCTTAAGTAAGCAGGACTGACGAGCAGGATATCATCAGGTGACTCACTGTGGAGAGATAGGAGCTGGCAATTAGCCGACAGCTGAGTAGCCAGCTCAGAGAAGGAAGGGCTGAGCCCAGCCCTGACACGATCACATGGAGCGATTGGGAGCTTTCCATTAGTAACTGTCCCAGGAGTGCGCTCTTGGCACAGCGGTATTTGCACTAATGCACACAAGTATGCGGCCGCTCTGCGACGAGGCCCACCCGCCGAGAGGCTGAATATTTACGTGCGGCTGGCACGAAGAGGTTAAGGATTGGCATCACATCAACAGTTGAAAGAGATGCCTTAACAAGTTTTAATAATAGAAGCTCATCAGTAGACCTGCATATAATATATGGAAGATGGAATGTATTGGTCCTAAATACGTTCAACACATTAATTTACAATGACACGTTAGTGGATTATAAAAGGTATTTAATTGCATACTAGCATTTGGAATCACTGACAAGTAATTTCAACTTAACATCTTCATAGTAGCCAAATACATTCACAAGAATAAATGGAAATGGTAACCCTAAAGCCGGCTACACACAGGCTGAATGTCGGGAGACATTTGCCAGTACAAAAAATACTGGCCAACATTCTGCCCGTGTGTACGTCAGGCTGTCTAACAGAAGCCGTTCGGCCGGCTTCTGTCGGACGTGCATGCTGGAAAACCAGCAGCCGACGACTACCGGGCATCGCTCTCAGCCAATGGCAAAGCCCCGTGCTGGCGCTCGTGCATGCGATCGCACGTGGCCGGTGGCGATTGTGCCCGCCAGCCACACGCATTGGGTCCTCCCTCTTGCAGCGACCATGCGCCCTCTGGTGGCCACTAAGGGGAAGGACGTACCCATACGGGATTTCACCCAGGAGAGCCATTGTGCCGCAGTATATCTGCATGAGTAGGTCGGGAACCGGTTAATGACACCCCCAGATCGATTCACAGATCGCAGTGCAATCAGATCCGATTCCAGTGCGGGGGGGGAAGTCCCTGCGCCTTTTTTTTGCGAATCCAATGCGAGTTCAGCCATACATACTGTCACATGCAATATCTGTGTGAACCCAGGATCAATGTAAAACTAAACCCAAGAACAAACATTTTAAATATTGCAAGGCAAGTACAGAAAATACTACAGTTTTTTTTTTTTTTTTGGGTTGCACGAAAAAAAAATAAACTGTCAGCTCCTGTCAGAGCTTCTTTACTAACCAGTCGACATTAGTACAGCGATCTCCTTCGCTGAGCTGTTGTGTTTTGACAGTGGACGTCCCCCGGCCCCCCGCAGTGTCTATATCAACTTCTGTGAGATGAACAAGTTGAAAAACCAATGTTACCTTTCTTCTGTAATCTATTAATACCATCATCTCTAAAGTAATTTAGATGAGACATGTTTGAAGTACAGACTGGTTGGCAATCATTGCTCCCGTCATAGCTGTAGTGAAAGAATGAACATTCATATAGTAGTAAATGGTGCTGCACTAACAATATACCGCCACCCAGGCTCCGCCCTACATGGTATGTTATGGGTCGTGTGACTTTATCAGGGCAAATAATAATACCAACCTTATTTATCGTTTTTGCACTTTATTAAAAAAAATTTTTTATTGTTTACCTTATATTGGCACAAATATATTGATTGTTATATACCATGTCATGAGTGGCACCATTTACTACTATAGGTTTTCTTGTATATGTAGGAACACATTAGGTGTTAGCAACAACTGTTTGTTGGTTTTACTGGTTTTGATGAGGTAGCGCAGTAGTTATTTTTGGTTTAGAACAGAGATATGCAATTAGCGGACCTCCAGCTGTTGCAAAACTACAAGTCCCATCATGCCTCTGCTTCTGGGTTGTCATGCTCGTGGCTGTCAGTCTTGCTATGCCTCATGGGACTTGTAGTTCTGCAACAGCTGGAGGTCCGCTAATTGCAAATCCCTGGTTTAAAAGAATGAACATAGTCAATCAAGTACAGGAATTGTGTTATTTGCAAGATTACCAGGTGAAAATAAGGGAAAGAAAGCCTGAAAAAGGAAAACAATTGCAGCTACCCTATATAAGGCCTGGTAAGCTGCAATATACAGTATTAAGGTTTTGTTTTGGGGTTTAGATATGCTTTTAAAGTCAAGCTGTACTATGCTATAGACATGTGCGATTAGTTTCGTACGAATCGGAAATTCGTACAAATTTTTTGAAATTCGTACGAATTCGAATTACGAATTTTAACGAATACGAATTCTGTACGAAATACGAAATTTATTTTACGAATTTCGGATCCAAATTATCCGAATCCAAACTACCAAATGATGAATTTCAACTAATATGAAAGAAATTATAGCGGATATAACGAATGATTCGAATGAATTTGAGATTCAGTATAACGAATATCGACACTCTACGAATAATAACGAATTATCCAAAAACGTATTAACGTTACATAACACATAAGTATATTGTCTATTGTTCACCAATCACTCAGAGGAAGTACGAAATACGAAATTTCGTATTCGTAAACGAAATTTCGAATTTCGTACTTTCTCTGAGTGATTGGTGAACAATAGACAATAGACTTGTGTTACTTATGTAACGTTAATACGTTTTTGGATAATTCGTTATTATTCCGTTATTTTTTTTTTACTTGTAGAGTGTCGATATTCGTAACGATTCGTAACGATATTAACGATTTGTAACGATTACCAATTGTGTGTACTTCGTATTTCGTAGGTAATTACTTCCTGGGAATCCGAATTAAATTTCGCCGTTCCACTGTACACGTGTGCCAATTATGATGAACCCAGAACGCTTTTTTTTTTGCCCTTTTGGATCAGTATAGGAATCTTTTCCCTCGGGAGCTCTATAGTATTGAGGAGTGTATCCAGTTCTGCTCCTACGTAAATTGATCGAAACGAAACAGTAAGGATATCGTTTTTTAGACCTGACGGCTCCCATGTTTTGAATTGGAAGTGTTGCTACTATGCTAAATAAAAGAAAAAAAAATGTTTCTACAGAGGAAGCTTTTTTAAGTCCAGAACTGGACGAAGATCCCCCGTCTTTTTCTGTACCAGGAACAAGGGTGAGTAGACCCCTTTCCCCCTCTGGGATAGTGGAACTTTTACTATCGCCCTGCTTTTGGTCTAAGCCTTGAATATATTCAGTAACGAGTTTTGTTATACAGAACCTATTAAGGTTCCTTCTGAAGGTGGGCGGTCTTTGTTGTTTTGGCCTTCTATCCGAAGGGATAAGGCCAGATTTTCCCCCGGTTACTTTTGAGATATCCGAATTAAATTTCGTACACGAATTATGATTTTTTTTTTATACGTAACGAAACGAAACAAATTTTTTGACGGCTCCGTACGAAATTCGTATTTCGTAAGAATCCGAATTAAATTTCGTACACGAATTATGATTTTTTTTTTATAAAGAAAAAAAAACAGAGGAAAAAAAACAAAAAAGTGAAATAAAGAAAATTACTGATACTCCTGGCACCTATAGCATATTAGTACTGTTTGTTTTACTGAAACATACTCAAGTTGCTGAATCACACTAATATTCTGCAGTAGCCCAGTGTCACACACCTACGAGTAATGTATTATATTATTATATGTAGTATAATGATGTGCATTCCATTTATGTGTTTATTTTTATTCCACTTTAACCAGTTTGTATGATGTCAGTGTACCCTTGCCTGGGTAAAAGAATAACTTCTCAGATTTCTGTTTGATCAGAGGCATGTCATTTCCTTTCCATTGTCAATTCTGACAGCTAGAAAGACCAAATTAATTATGGGTTACTGTCCACTATTTTCAATTTCCTTCGTAATTCTTTAAAGAGGTACATCAAAGCCAAATGCAAGTAGCTGTTATAGCAACCTTGGATTAACCACTGCTAATATTACTGATCAAAATGATGTGAAAATCTGAAGTAAATGTATCCAATTGTGTTAATAATGCTTTATTGATCCTGCATTAACTCACATGGAATATGTGTTTGAACCCCTTCCATGCACCTATATTTAAATACATTTAATACATTTTTCTTCTTCATTTATCTTACTAAGAATTTTTTTATTTTAAAAATGTTTTAATATTTAGATTTCTGTTTTTCCATTTTTAAAAATGTATTTAGAGTCTATTTACTTACAGATAAAAGGAGCACAAACTCGAATTTCTTCATCAATTTAGGCAAATCTGATATTTTCCCCTCTGGCAGGATGGCGGTCTGCCTTGTTTACCTACCTTGTGGTAGTAAAGTGTGCAAAGAAAAAATATCCCCCTGCAAGTTATTGCCATGATGCGCTAGTATGCATCGCAGTCAAGTAACTCATCACAGTACTGGTGCTTGATGATTGGCTCAGCCTTGTCATATGGAGTGTTTTACAAGACTATCTATGCCTGGAAATACTGGTTATTTATTTAGCCAAAAAGCTTTGGCCATACTTATCCTTTAGTTCTAGTTTGTATGAGCACAGCACAGGTTCACTTATAAGAAAAACATTCTGCGTACTTAACCCTCAAGAACCCCTAGTATTTAGGTAAACCACTACCCAGACTATGAGCACTAGTACTTACATATTCGGAACAAACAGGAAAGGGCCTTTTAAACAAGATATCAATCAACCCTGTAGCTATAGGCATTGTGGGGAAATGTTTGAATTTCCTTAAATTCTTAGCAGAGGCACTAAAACCTTTGCTGTCTCTCTTTTACTTTCTATTGCAACAGAATCTTGGTAAGCTGTCAGTCCTCTAAAAACACACACACAACAGGTTAACTGGTTCCCGACCAGCCGCTGCAGTTTTACTGCGGCAGAATGGCACGGGTGGGCTATTTACGGAGGCCCTATCACAGTTATGGAGGCCTTGAAATGTCCAGATAGCACAACCCCCCCCCCCAAATAACCCCATTTTGGAAAGTAGACACTCCAAGGTATTTGCTAAGTGGTATGGTGAGTATTTTGCAGCTCTCATTTGTTTTTTGAAAAAGAATGAAAAGAAAAATGTTTTTTGAAAACGAAAGAAAAGAAAAATGTTTTTTGGAAAAAAAAAAATTTCTTTACTTTCCTCATTTTCAAAAAACGAATGAGAGCTGCAAAATACTCCCCATGCCTCTTAGCAAATACCTTGGGTGTCTACTTTCCAAAATGGGGTCATTTGGGTGGGGGGGTTGTGTTATCTGGGCATTTCATGACCTCAGAAACTATGATAGGCAGTGAGAGTGAAAGAAAGCTTAGAAAGCCTGAAGGTGGTTATTGGTTTTCGGGGTCCTGTCTGAAGTGGGGTGCAGTAAAAAAAAGTCAGGGGGGCAGGGAAATGTATAGGAGTCAGTAGGGCAGTGTACGGGGGATCAGCAGGGCAAAGGATAGGGTCGGCAGTTTGTAGGGAAGTGTATAGGGGCAACAGGGGTTAGCAGGACAGAGGACAGGGAATCAGTAGGGCAGGGTACAGGGGTCAGCAGGACAGAAAAAAGGGGGTCAGTAGGGTAGGGTACAGGACTCATCAGGACGGAAGACTGGGGGTCAGTAGTATGGAGGACAGCAGGATTGAGGACAGGGGGTCAGTAGAGCAGTGTACAGGGATCAAAAGGATGGAGGACAAGGGGGGTTAGTAGGGCAGGGTACAGGGGTCAGCAGGATGGAGGACAGGGGGCCAGTAGGAAGGAGTACAGGGAGTCAGTACGGCATAGTACAGGGGTCAGCAGGACAGAAGACTGGGTCAGTAAGGCAGGGGACGGGTTCAGTAGAGAAGAGTACAGGGGGTCGAATTCCCCCCATTCCTCCTCTTAACCCAAATCCCCCCACCCGCTCCTAGCAAATATCCCCCCCCCCCCATTCCTCCTCCTAGCAAAAATTCCACCCCTCATCCCAACCCAAGTACAATGATTCTTGCGGTTGTGGGCTGTGCTCTCCCTCTCCTGTCATACCAGCGATCCTCCATATAGCACATTACACCAGATCCATAGATCAAACTGTACACAGTATGAGTACTGCCCCCCATCCCCATTTTCTTCTGCTGGAAGATGAATAGTCCTTGCCATAGGGAGTGCTAATCATACCATGCACAGTCCAAGCTATGGATCCAATGTCACCTGCCATATAAAGGATCGCTGGAATGAAAAGAGGGAGAGGGCACAGCCACTGTCACCTCTCTCTGGACTCTTCACTTTTCTGCTCCAGGCGACCTTCCCCATGTCCTAAGTGCGGGGATAGGAAGAGGAGCTCAGGCACTATATCCTGTCTGGGAGGGGGGCAGAGGAGAAATCATGGTCTAAATCCAGCCATGACTTCTCAGCGCCTCCCCCTCCTGTCTCTGTGCAGGAAAGCCTCAAGGAGGAGACCTGCCCTGCAGTGCACTGTGTATGTGTGAGGCAGCTGGCATCTCTAGCCGCCGTCTGCCTCTCACATAAACACATAAATGTGTGTGTGTGCGGGACCTCACACATGCCACAGGGCAGGCGTTACTGGTGCCCGCACTAGTGTATGCTGCCAGGCAAGTCATTGATTTTCCGGCACTGGGCTCCACTCTGGGACGAAATCTTGATTTGCCAGGATTTTCATCAGATCCCGGGACAGTCCTGGCAAATCTGGGATGGTTGGGAGGTATGGTTGTTGACACTAGTACATATTCTCCCGTAGAGATTTCCTTCACAGAAATCCTAAATATGGCCTTACACAACCTCTTAAAGTGAGGATTTCTAACAACTATTACATGTTTCTCACATTATGGGGTCTATAACACTAACACTTCATAATGTATACTATTATCTCATCATTTGATTTCAGGTTCTTTTGTTCACTATGTAAGGAGCTTCACATTTGACAAGATTAAACTGACTATGATTAATTTAAATCTCTACCTTGCTTTAAGCTTATTACACACAGACTGTGCAAGCACAAAACAATGGGTTTATCCTACTCCTACAATAATCACCTTTTCTCAGAGAACACTGCAAGATGTACTAATTGCATGTGATTTTTACTGCAAAGGATAAGTTGCTCTTCACTATAAAGCCAATTAGTTCCTTTTAGTGCTGTAAGCAATTTAGAATGCCCTTCGACAGGAATGTAAATCCTGGGATTAGTATTATGTGCTGTTGAAAACAGTGATAGCGCCAATAACAAAATCCTTCCCCTGAGTAACAAACTCCCTGCTATTAGAAAATAACAGTATAATAAATGTGAAAAATGTCTGCATTTGGGTTGCCTACAGAAACTCACTGGATTACGACTAAAACGTTTGTATAAGTTAATTAAATACGCTGACTTGATGCTGTGGGCAATCTACGGTTACAGGAGACTATTGGAGGGCACTGCCATTACAGCCCTTTTAACATTCAATGCTTTCACAAAGGACTGCTAGGGTCTGGGGGTCACCCAAGGATCAAATGGTCACATGTGGCCCTCTAGCCACAGGTTGGGCACCAGGGTGGAATTGTGTACATGGATTAGAAAACGTATAGTTTTTTCAAAAAGGCAGTGCAAAAAGTGGGAAGTCTTGTAACCTACAGCATGGTAAATGAAGACTAATGCGGCGTACACACGGTCGGAATTTCCGATGGAAACAGTCCGATGGGAGCTTTTCATCGGATTTTCCGACCGTGTGTATGCCCAACGGTCTTTTTCTGTCGGAATTTCCGACGGACTTTGAATTGAGAACCTGTTCTCAATTTTTCCGACGGAAAAGGTTTCTATCGGAAATTCCGATCGTCTGTAGCAATTCCGACACGCAAAATTCCGACGCATGCTCGGAAACAATTTGACGCATCTCGGAAGCATTAAACTTTCCTTTTATAGTGCTGTCGAACGTGTTTTATGCCGCTGTGTTATTGACCGTCGGAATTTGGTGTGATTGTGTGTAGGCAACACAGCTTGAGCAGAATTCCGTCGGAAAAACCGTCAGAGTTTTTTCCGACGAGAATTCCGATCGTGTGTACGTGGCATTATAGTTGTGGCTTCACATGGGGTGGTTTTAAGTTGGTGTGTGTTAAATTTAAGAATATTCTCCTGATATTCTGTAAACTTATATTGATGAGAAAAGTTCCAAAATAGAAAGTCCTTCCAGTTCTTGTGTAAAAAAATTTAAATGGATTCAATAATAAAATAGCATAAGATTACAAGAAAAATATTAAAATGCAGAATGTAAAAATAATATCAATAATGTAGTTATATTCTTGAGATAAATATTGTGTGTCTCAGATGTTTCCTCATGTCTACATTCAAATGTGTGTCCCCAAAATGTCTCCCCTCCCCTAACTTATAAACCAGTCCCTTTTTGTTTCAATAATCGCAGGCTTCAATTTGGCCACCTCCCCTTTTACGTAACAGTGGGGGTTGACTTACTAGAGGACTAGCTAGTAAAATGCTATACTCAGGAATGTCTCTGCTAAGTTGGAGCAGGGGTAACTCTCACCTAAACAACTAAGTCTATACAAGATGTAACTATTTATCATCTAAATCAAATAATTTATATACCTATATGTATATTCCACGAAACGCCCTTTTTCTTTAATATCTTAATCAAGAAATATTACAGTATAAAGAACTTATATTCTTAACTCATACGTGGAACTTTATAGCATTTGAGATGGGGGAAAAAAGCCAATTACTACCTTATGTAAGCTTCTCCAAAAAGATGCATGGACTAAGCTATATTAAAATTATTACTATTATTATACACGATTTATATAGCGCTAACAGTTTGCGCAGAACTTTACAACATGAGGGCAGACAGTACAGTTACAATACAGATTGATACAGGAGGAATCAGAGGGCCCTGCTCACTAGAGCTTACAACCTAGGAGGGAGGGTCAAGTGATACAAAAGGTAATAGCTGTGGAGGAGGAGGTGATGGAGAAATAAAAGTACAGTTGTTAGGTGGAGGCAGGATAGGCTTCTCTGAAGAAAGGGATTTTCAGGGATCAACAGAGCAAACAGAGTAGGGAATAATCTGACAGATTGGAGTAGGGAGTTCTATAGGATGGGAGAGGCTCGGGAAAAATCCTGAAGATGAGAATGGGAGAAGGTGACAGGGGATAGAGAGCAGGAGGTCTTGGAAGGCACAAAGAGAATATTTTAACGAAAATATTGTTTTGATAAACATTTACACAACTATCGCAGGGCCTTAAAAATCAGTAACACCATCTTTTGATTCTACTGGTCATGTGCTTTCAGAAAATATATGGTTTATTTTTTTTATTTTTACAAACTCTGGAAGCCGTAAAGGGAAAAATAAAAAAATTGCAAAAATGGTCTGGCTACCCGAGTTTAAAAGTGGAGCGAATATGTTACACCCATAAAAAAAAAAAAAAATATGGGGATGGAAGAGGGGGGATTATAACGGTGCCAAATATTAATAAATTTGTCAAGATTTACATAAAAAAGATGGACAACGGGGGTGCTTATGATTTTTGATGCTCCACTTTATGGTCTTTAATTGCTGCTGCATCTAAATGCTGTATTGGAGCGTTCCATCTGATCACAACTGCTACTTTTGTTGAGCAATCTTGATAGATATTTAGGGAAATCCTTTTCCTCTCCTCCAATTGGTTTACATCATTTCGTTTGGAAGTTCCAAAATATACCATCTTGACATTGCGACCATCACCTTACTTTCTAAAATACTGGTTTATATTGAATATTGTCTCTGTGTGCCCCCTGCAGCCAAAATTGTGGCGTTTGGCTGATGACCCCACTGTGTTGTTGGGTCGTTGTCCTTAATGACCGCTGTCACCGTTGAGGCCAAGCGGAATCTACAGTTTTGGACAGGTTTATGTAATTTCCCTGAGGAAGCCAATGTCTTTGGCGAAACATGTAGGAATGTGACAACCTGCATTATCTACTGGCCTCTTAAACATCACTAGGCCTTTGCTTTTTGTTATATGTCTGCGGTTTACCTTTTATTGCACACCGATGTCTATATATGTATTTGATGTCAATATTTTCAACTTTGTATAAAAGTAAATAAATTATATTTTTTTATGTAAATCTTGACCAAGTTATTAATATTTGGCACCTTTATAATCTCTCTCTTCCATCCCCATATTTTTATTTTTATTAAACAATTGGGATAAGGTGCCGTTTACATTGAGGATTTCTCAGCCATTTTTTCTCCATGTTACACCCATATTAAAGGTGTAACATGTAACATGTTACAGATGCACAAGCCTCCGCACCCCCCCCCCCCCCCGTTTTGACAGCTAGAGGGGAATATTCTCACCCTGCTAGATGTCAAATCTGGAGAGTAAAAAATGCAACCATGCAGGGTTTTGCCGCGTTATTCATTAACAGTAATCTGTGGCACCATTGCACCAGCCCACATAGCAAGGATAACTTGCCACAAATTTGTGACAGTGTTGAATTGTAACACTGTTAAAATGCTGCACATTTTAACTGGCAAGTTGTAACACTAGTACAAGTTCTAGTTGACATTTTTCCAATTTGTAGCAAATTTGCGTGGCAAGTCTCTAGCAAGAGCAAAGTTGCGGTGGTGAGTCTACAGCATGGAAATTCAGCCACAGTGACCTCTGTGGTAGGATGACTACTGAGCCGCAGGGGACAGCAGGAGATGTAATCAGGGCACTGATCATCAGTGCCCTGATTACAATAAAGCGCCAGCAATCAGTGCCCATCAGGGCCAGCAATCAGTGCCCATCAATGCCAGCAATCAGTGCCCACCAATCTGTGCTGGCTTTCAGTGCTGCCTATCACTGCCACCCATCAATGCCCATCGGTGCCGTCTATCTGTGCCACCTATCAGTGCCCACCAGTGCAGCATATTATTGCCTACTCATCAATGCCACCTAATCAGTGACATAAGTGCTGCCTCATCAGTGCCCATCCGTGCAGCCTCATCAGCGC
Organism: Lithobates sylvaticus; assembly: GCA_028564925.1. Lineage (NCBI taxonomy): Eukaryota > Metazoa > Chordata > Amphibia > Anura > Ranidae > Lithobates > Lithobates sylvaticus. The sequence goes on along the minus strand of CM053034.1, from coordinate 160,489,566 downwards.
ACATCAGTGAAGGAGAAAAATTACTTATTTACAAAATTTACTGACAGAAACTAATAAAAACGTATTCTTTTCAAATTTTTCTTTTTTTTTGTAAAAAAAAAAAAAAAAAAAAAACAGCAGTGATTAAATATCACCAAAAAAAAGCTCTATTTGTGTGAAGAAAATGATAAAAATTGCACATGGTTACAGTATTGCATGACCGTGCAATTGTCATTCAAAGTGTGACAGCGCTGAAAGCTGAAAAAATGGCCTGGGCAGGAAGGGGGTGAAATTGCCCGGTATTGAAGTATTAAAAAAATTAAAGATAGAGATGAACAGGAACAGATGATACCGATGGCGCATTAGAGGGTCGCCTTAGTTATACAATACACATAGTTAGCTGCCTACCTGCTTTAATCTGCCACAAAAAGGACAGAAATACAACAGATGCCTTTGCGTGTGCTTGAGAGTGCTAGCTTTGGGACTGTCATTCTCATCTGTAAAGTTGAACTCTGGGTTAGAGTTAACCTTGCAGTGCCTTCCTGTACTGCAAGGGTTAAAGTCTTGTTTAGTCTAGCAGTATAGGAATTAGAAAATTACCATATTCCTTCCTCCCCTTACAACTGCTCCTCCATTTTTTTAATGCACCCAGAATGTGGATGGGCCTTTAGCATTCTTAAGTACAATGCTGGTCCTACATTGATCATGATGATGCCACAGATGATGATCCTACATTATTGATGAGGATGTCAGGCAACTTTGAGGGATTGGTTATACGGAGCAGAGAAATCCTGCGGAAGCCTCTCCTGGCCTCATAACACTGCTAGATTAAACCAGCATTTATCCCTTGCAGTCTGGGTAAAAGGGGCACTGCTCCCAACCTGTATACTGGTTCTGGTGAAGATGACAGCTCCAGCACTTTGCGTTTTGGCATAAGAAGCATGTTGAATGACGTTGAGGAGTGGTGACCAGGAAGAGGAGTGGTGACCAGGAGTGGTGACTTTAGAGAACACTTTCTAGACAGTAGGTCAATATTGTAGTGAAAGCTTTCTTTAAGTTTTCCACTGCTTAGCAATATATATATATATATATATATATATATATCTGTCTATATGTATATTTGATTCATTTTAGCATGTAGTTCTGCTTTAAAAGGTTGCATTGAAGGCCTAGTAGCCACTCTATAAATCCCTGTAAAATACATTGTTGCTATATAATTGAAAAAGTATTTTCAGTTCATGTCGTAAATGGTAGCCATTTCATTTTATTTGTTCCCAACAGAGATATGTTCTAAAACCTGAGAAATGTAATATGTGACTAGTTAATAAAGTGGATTTTGCTCTTATATTTTAACTTTTTTTTTTTGCAACTGCAAACAAAGCTTTAAAGGTTCAGTCCACCCAATTATGATATCTCAGTTTTTAGTAGATGGTAAACCACCTGATAGTTTATTCTATCCCTTATGCCACGTACACACGATCGGAATTCTTGTCGGAAAAAGCTCTGATGGTTTTTCCGACGGAATTCCGCTCAAACTGTCTTGCCTACACACGGTCACACCAAATTCTGACCGTCAAGAACGTGGTGACGTACAACACTACGACGAGCCGAGAAAAAGTTCAATGCTTCCGAGCATGTGTCGAATTGTTTCCGAACATGCGTAGGAATTTTGCGCGTCGGAATTGCTACAGACGATCGGAATTTCCGATAGAAACCTTTTCCGTCGGAAAAATTGAGAACATGCTCTCAAATTTTTGCTGGAGCGCACACACGGTCGCATTTTCCGATGAAAAGCTCTCATCTGTCTTTTGCTGGCCGAAATTCCGATTTGTGTGTACGCGGAATTAGACCATCTCTGCAGCTAAGTTTCTTGGTCTGCATACTTGCTGTGACCAATACCACGGGTTACCATTGAGTTTTTTAATTGATTTATGCTGTATAGAAAACAGCGGGGGAACTGGAACATTGGTGGGCAGGAACGCACACAATTACCAGGAGAACAGGATAGAGTTGGCAGTTATGGCAGGGAGATCTGGCTGTTGGCATATTCAAGACATTTTAGAAGCTAGAGGCTGACTCGCTCCAAAAGGCTCCATCTCTAACGTAAAAAGCACTTCTGGGAAGGCTGATCCTTTAACTGCCGACTTTGGAAACATGCATACCTGCTTCAGCTATATACATTTGTAATGTTTTAGTGATGCCAAGAAATATGTACACTGTATTCATTGTTGGTATCCTGTCTTGGCAGAAACAATTTACAGACACACCGGGGTTATAGATGGGGAATTTGTCCATTTTGAGATCCTAGATACTGCAGGTCAGGTATGGATCTATTTTTTATTCTCACATATTTTTGCATAATTGGGAGCATTGGATTTATAACTGAACAGCTAAAGGGGCTATGTTAAGAGCGTTATTCTGCAGCAGTGATTTAAAAGCAAAGTTGAACCGTTTCTGCTGTAATTCACACTGCTTAACTTGGATCCCTTGGCAGCTCCAGGAAAAAGCTTAAAATACCTATACATGAACCGTATGACCTGCCAAATTATTTCACATAATTAGGAAACGGGTTATCGACCTATGGCAGCTAAAACAGTTCATGCATAGATATTTCAGCTGTGTATGACACTGTATTACAAACTGGTTTCTGGATAACTGCTGTTTTACATAGAATATTTATTCTCATTCCCTAAAAATGATTTAATAAGATCTTCACAAAATAGTAGCCCATACACCTACGGGCATCCATATATCTTTGGATTTTCTGGTGAGTCATGTGACCAATTTGAGCTCAGCAAAGCAAATAAATCACAAGGAGCTCATCAATTTACTGTATATCCTGCTTTGCTGCTAGGGATGCCTTCTGGGGAGGCAATTTATTTATTTTATTTATTTATTACAGGATTTATATAGCGCCAACAGTTTACGCAGCGCTTTACAATATAAAAAGGGAGACAATACAGTTATAATACAATAAAATACAAGAGGATTAAGGGGGCCCTGCTCAGAAGAGCTTACAATCTAATAGGGTGGGGGAGGTGATACAAAAGGTTGTAACTGTGGGGAATGAGCTGATGGAAGTGGTAGAAGATTAGTTGGAGACATGATAGGCTTCCCTGAAGAGATGAGTTTTCAGGGATCGCCTGAAGGTAGCTAGAGTAGGGGATAGCTGGACAGGTTGAGGCAGCGAGTTCCAGAGGATGGGGGAGGCTCTGGAGAAATCCTGGAGACGAGCATGGGAGGAGGAAACAAGAGAGCTTGACAGGAGGAGATCTTGAGAAGAGCGGAGAGGACGGTTTGGGATATGTTTGGAGACAAGATTGGTGATGTAGCTCGGGGCAGAGCTGTGGATGGCTTTGTAAGTTGTGGTTAGTATTTAGAATTTAATTCGCTGGGTGATTGGGAGCCTGTGTAGGGATTGGAGGAGAGGGTTGGCAGACACTGAACTGTTGGTAAGGTGGATAAGTCTGGCAGCAGCATTCAAACGTCTGTAGGCATAGGACACGCCCCCCTGACACACACCCTTAAAGGAGAATTAACCCCCAAAAAAGGTTAATTAAATCCACAAGGACTTTTTTTGCCACTACAATACTACCACTACAACACTACAAGGCAATAAAGTGAATAGGGCTTCATAGCTCTCAACTGTCCCTGAGTTGGAGGGACTGTCCCTGATTTGGAGCAATGTCCCTCTGTCCCTCTTTCCCCCTCATTTGTCCCTCATTTTGGTCTGATCCATATAGTTGTATATAAAATGCACTTTTTATCTTCCAAAAAGTGTTTCCCAGTGCTAAACCTTTCATCTAAATTCAAAATGGCTGCATTTGTAAACGTTAACAGCCAATATAAAGGAATAGTAGTGGCAAAAAAAGTCCTTGTGGATTTAATTAACCTTTTTTGGGGTTAATTCCCCTTTAAGGGTGTGTGTCAGGGGGGCGTGTCCTATGCCTACAGACGTTTGCAAGTAGGTGTCCCTCATTCCCATCTCAAAATGTTGGGAGGTATGGGGCTGCAGTGTATGGAGGGGCCTAGACAAGGCAGGCAACATTCACTGCATTAAGATGAGGGGTAACACAAATCAAATGCTTCATTAGGCTGTTTTGTATTCTGAGCCATTTGACTCAACACACATTTGTATAGCATGGAGGGTGGTGGGAAGGGGAGGGAGATTGGGGCACCATCTGTTTTTATCATCCGTTTAGGAGGCCTTAGACACAGGGATCACATAGGGAAATAAAGAAAAGCTTTAAAGCCTAATTGATTTACAGAAATAGATATTAAGTCAGACGTTGCACTAACAATTTTCATTTTCATAGTCTTATCTCTATGTTTCTGGTAATGCAGTTATACTGTGTGTATACTGTAAATATGACTGTCATCCAGCAGGCAACAGAGTACTACAGAATACAAAAGACCTGGTCAAACATGCCCCATTATTTTTCAGCACTGCAGGCCTATGCAAGAATGGGTGTGGTTGTTACTCAGCTATGACAGCACAGAGCACTGCAGTTGGAGGGCAGAAAGTGCATTTATCTAAAGAGAAAAAGGTAATTTGACCTTTCCATGACCAGAAGTCATTTAGGTCTAGATGTGTCCAGACCACATTTAGCAGTTTCAGTGTGTCAGTTAATTTAATCATATCTACATAAATAATATTCCTACTTAAGCCCCATACACACGGTCGGATTTTCCGATGGATTCTGTCCTATCAGACAATGTTGTCGGAAATTACGACCGTGTGTAGGCACCATCGGACAGTTTCCATCGGATTGTCCGACGGACAAAGTCCTATCTCCTGCTGGATAGATTTTTTGACAACAAAGTCCGATCACACCAAATCCGATCGTGTGTAGCGAATTCCGACAGACAAAGTGCTACGCATGCTCAGATAACATTACAAGACCAAAGCTATTGGCTACTAGCCTCTACGTAGTCCCGTCGTAGGCAACAAACGTCACCACGTTCAGAATGATCGGATTTTCCGACAACTTTGTCCGACCGTGTGTACGCAAAACCAACATCGGACAAAGTACGACAGACATGATCCGACGGACCTGGTCCTCGGATAATCTGAGCGTGTGTATGGGGCTTTAAAGTGGTGTTGCTTAGAAAAAAAAAAAAAAATCATTAAAATTCCTAAAAAATAAAATAAAAAATAAAAAAACCATTTGGAATTTTTTTTTTTTAACTCACCTCTAAATGCCTGTTGCTAGGGGGTTCCCTCATAGTCTGCCTCCTTCAGTGCCTGGGCTGGTGACATCACTTCCCCTCGGCACAGGAAGGGCTCAGCTCTGCCCCCTCCCACCTGTCTGTCATCTGGGACACGTGACAGTTCCCAGATGACTGCGCTGCCAATCACGGCGTGCTGCGCCGCTCGCGCATGGGCAGTGGGTGCCACAGCCGGGTGCCCACAGTTAGAATGCCGGCGTCGACGGGCGGAGGGGGGAAAGAGCGGGGCTTTGTTCCCCTGCATCGCTTAACACTGGGACAGTTAAGTGTCCGATTATTAAAAGTCAGCAGCTGCAGTATTTGTAGCTGCTGACTTTAAAATTTTTTTTTTTAAGGGGAACTCCTCTTTAAAGTGTAAGTTCACCTTTACAGAAAACCTGGTCCCGCAGTACCTAAGGCAAGCAATCTCCCGCACTGACACATCGTATAGGAACGAAGCACCAGAGAGAAACAACACTAAAGCCCCATACACACGGTCGGATTTTCGCATGGATTCTGTCCGATCGGACAATGTTGTTGAAAAATCAGACCGTGTGTATGCACCATCGGACAGTGTACGTCGTATTGTCCGACGGACAAAGTCCTATCTCCTGCTGGATAGATTTTCCGACAACACGGTCCGATCACACCAAATCCGATCGTGTGTATGGTAGTCCGACCGGACAAAGTGCTACGCATGCTCAGATCACATTACAAGACCAAAGCTATTGGCTACTAGCCTCTACGTAGTCCCGTCGTAGGCAACAAACGTCACCACGTTCAGAATGATCGGATTTTCCGACAACTTTGTCCGACCGTGTGTACGCAAAACCAACATCAGACAAAGTATGATGGACATGGTCTGACGGACCTGGTCCTCGGATAATCCGCGCGTGTGTATGGGGCTTTAGAGCTTTGGAGATAGACAAGTAAACACTACAGATATATGTGCTTAGTTCAGATTTAATGACTGAGGTTAACAACCACTTTAACCGCTTGGTACCCGCCCACCGTCAAATGATGGAGGGATGGTGCGGCTCTCAGAATGGGAGGACGTCCTATGACAGCACCCCAGAATGGCCGCTATTGCACGTCCGGGGGGGCGTGCGGCGTGGCTATTATGGCCGTGCCATGTTGCTAGGACACGGCGCAACCCCGACCTCTGTAAAGAGCCGCGGCTCTTTAACCATGTGATCGGCCGTGTCCAATCACAGCCGGTGACATGTAAACAAGGAAATGCCGTGAATCGGTTCTCCTTGCCTCACACTGACAGTGTAATCAGTGCCCCGATTACAGGAAAGCCCCAGCAGTGCCACCAATCAGTGCCCATAAGTGATGCCAGTCAGTTCCTCCCATCAGTGCCTGCCCACCAGTGCTGCCCATCAGTGCCCACCAGTGCTGCCCATCAGTGCCCACCAGTGCTGCCCATCAGTGTGGCATATTAGTGCCTCCTCATCATTGCCACTTAATCAGTGCCTATAAGTGCCACTTCATCAGTGCCCATCGGTGCAGCCTCATCAGCGCACAGCAGTGAAGGGGAAAAATTACTTATTTACAAAATTTATTGACAGAAAATAAGAAAAACTTAATTTCTTTTTAACATTTTCAGTCTTCTTTTTTTTGTAAAAAAATAAAAACCCCAGCAGTGATTAAATACCAGCAAAAAAAGCTCTATTTGTGTGAAGAAAAAGATAAAAACAATTTGGGTACAGTGTTGCATGACTGCGCAATTGTCATTCAAAAGGCCCATACACATGATCGGACTTTTTGACAACCAACATGCAAATTAGCTGTTTTGGACCAACATCCGACCGTGTGTACGCTCCATCGGACCAACTTTTTCCAGGTTTCATCGGACTTTTGTTGGCTGTGCGAACGGACCAACTTTCTGCCAACAAAAGTCCGATGGACCAAAGTCCGACCGTGTGTACACAAAACCAACGGACTTTTGTACAAACCAATGCAGAACCAATGCAAAAGATCAGACAACAATACAGAAGTTGACCAAAGGTGGCGGTAAAGAGCAGAAAAACCAAGTGATTTGGTGAAAGTTGGCTGAAAAAGTCCTGCCGTGTGTATGCAATACCAACTTGGGGCCAACGCCCTTTGGACAAAAATCCACGGGAAAGTTGGTCCACAGTCCGATCGTGTGTATGAGGCTAAAGTGTGACAGCGCTGAAAGCTAAAAAATGGACTGGGCAAGAAGGAGTTAAAGTGCACAGTATTGAGGTGGTTAAATACATTTTTATATATTAGTTTTAATTGTATTTCAGACTATTTTTGTGCCTTCTTTCAATAAATTGCTTGCCTATGTTCTTAACATAGGCGGATAATTGAATAAAAATGTAATCTGTATTTTTTTTAAAGTTTACATTAACCTCCCTGATGGTATTCCCGAGTGTTGCTTGGGGTGGATTTTCAGCACCAAAAGCACCAAAAGCGAGACAGACTCGGGATCACATCGCAGGATCCAGTTACAGCAAACTTACCTTGTCCCCAGGATCCTGCGATGTGCTCCCCACTCTGTGTGCGAGCTGTGTCCTCTGCTCGATCTATGACAGAGCCGAGCTCCGTTCCCTGCGAGCATTGTGACGCACGGGGACAGAGAACGGCGCAAAATTCAAAAAGTAAAAAACACAATACATATACAGTACACTGTAATCTTACAGATTACATTACTGTATCAATTTATTTCACATCCCTTTTGTCCCTAGTGGTTTGTCCAGTGCCCTGCATGCAGTTTTATATTATAAAAACTGTTCTTTCTGCCTGGAAACTGGAGAATGTCCATAGCAACCAAAACCGTCCCTTTACATCAAAAGTGGTTTTAGACCAACTAGAAAACAGCAATAGTAAATTAGAATCACTTGCAGAATTGAGCGATAGTGATTTGTGGGGAAATTCATCATCAAACACTGAAAGTAATGACTGTGACAATTCTGCAAATGAGCAAATTTCAGTGTTTTTGATTACATTATTAAATCATTTTTATTATTATTATATTATTATTTGTTATAATTATTTATAGTTATTTATTATATTATAATTTATGATTTTGTGTTTCAAACCTTATCATACCCGGGATGTTTACTAGACTCTTGTTTGGACAGATTTAAATGAGTTATTCCTAAGAATTACAGGCCTATGATATAAAACGCCAAATTTCCATGCAAAATAATTGTACCGCTTTCAGCATCAAAAATCCGACATAATCATATCGCCAGGGAGGTTAATGTATATATATTTTTCAAATATGTAATAACTATTATATAAGTTATAATTCTGTATAATAATTATAATTACAATATTAAAAAGACACACTGCCATCTGCAGACTAAAAGTAGAACTATAGGCAAAACTTTATTTTTTCATTTTGGATAGAGTAAGGGAGGGTTATAACCCCTGTCAGATTTTTTTTCTTTTTCGGCCTCTGTATACCATTGCAGAGATTTCTCTTCACTTTCTGCCCCATAGCCAAGCAGGAAGTGAGAGGAAATCCCTGTAAATTAAGAGAAATTGCTTGGGGACCCCCAGCTCTCCAGAACTAGTGTCCCCATTGGAAGATTTCCCCTCTATTATTTTTCAGGGGACAACCCAAAATTTGGGATTTTCTATTACTTTCAATGATAATGATAAACAGGACACATAGGAAGGGTTGTATCTCCTTAACGGGGAGAGCAATAAAAACCGACAGGTGCTCCAATCCCTGTGCATTCTATCCAAAACTAAAAAAAGTTTTTCCTTTTAATTACTGTATTTATCGGCGTATAACACGCACCCCAAGTTTAGGAGGAAATTTTAAGGAAAAAAAGTTTTAAAGGAAAAAAACTTACATTTAAATGCCCATCAATCCAGCCTTGCAGAGCATCCATCTGCATGCTTGTCAGTGTCATTTGCAGCCTTGCCCAGGCTGCAGTTAAACCGCAGTGACATATCAGTGTCACTGCAGTTTGAAAATAGTCGCCATTGGCCGTTCTCGCAGCTTTCGGCCGCTCTCGGCCGCCTTTGGTCTTTCTCGGCCGCCTTCGGCCTTTCTCGGCAGCTTTCGGCCGCCGAGAACGGCAAAAGAGGCCAGAAGCCGAAGGCGGCCGAGAAGGGCCGAAAGTTGCCGAGAAGGGCCGAAGACGGCCGAAAGGTGCCGAGAAAGGCCGAAGGCGGCTATCGAAAGCCGCTGAGAAGGGCCGAAGTCAGCTGAAAGCCGCCTGGAGCCTCACAACAGCGGGGGATCGGTGGGGGATCGGCGTATAACATGCACCCCTGATTTTAAGGGGAAAAAAGTGCGTGTTATACGCCGATAAATAAGGTATATGTTTTCTGAACAAATGTTAAACTTGCATCTGATCACTATACCATACAGTAAAAATCTTGGATGTTTTTTCCGACGGAATTCCGCTCAAGCTTGGCTTGCATACACACAATCACACAAAAGTTCGCTGAACTTTCGACCGCCAAGAACGCAGTGACTTACAACACTACGACGAGCTGAGAAAATGAAGTTCAATGCTTCCGAGCATGTGTCGAATTGTTTCCGAGCATGCGTAGGAATTTTGCACGTCGGAATTGCTACAGACGATCGGAATTTCCGATCAGAACTTTTTCTGACTGAAAAATTGAGAACATGGAACACACCCCTTGCCACGCCCCTTAAAGGAGAATTGTACAAAAAAAAAACAGGATTGGTTAAACCCACAAGTCCTTTTTTTACCACTACTATTCCTTTATAGCTTTATAGCTCCCAACTGTCCCTGATTTCAAGGGACTGTCCCTGATTTGGAGCAATGTCCCTCATTCAAATGCAGCAATTTAGAAATCAGATGAAAGTAGGGTGCCCACGTGTCCCGGATTGCCCGGGATTGTCCCTGACTTGAGATTTTTGTCCCGTGTCCCGGGCATCTTCATTCCGGGACAATACAGTGTCCCGGAATGAAAAAAACCCACAGTGACCACTGACCAGACCAGTCCGCTCCGCTGACTCACTTCTCCCTTCAGCCGCCAGCCCGCCAGCCTTATAAAGTTTAACGCATCATAGGCTGGCTGCCAGGCTGGTTGCTAGGCTAGGGGGCGCTCTGTGTCTAGCAATGTCAGCTGAGGCCTGAGGGGCGGGCTGACAGACACGTGGGCGGCACTGGCAGTCAGTGTGGGCAGTGCACCCGCCCGCATCCTATGGCTGAGAGGCGAGCAGCGCGCGTGTCCACCGCTCAGTAGTCCAGAGAGAGAGAGAGCAGCCACAGTGGGCCGGCCAGCAGTGCACAGAGTGGCGCCAGTGACCTGTGACACCAGTGACCTGTGACGCCAGTGACCTGTGACGCCAGTGACGGTGACCAGACTCACCCCAGACAGAGCCAGTGCCACAGTTGTTTAAACTTCTCTCCTGAGCACTGCAGCCAGCCAGCCTGAGCCTCGTCTGACTGAGTCCTCCTCCAGGCTCCTCCCGCCCACGAGGTCCGCAAGTGCCGCCTGCAGTCAGTGCCAGACATTCTTCCAGAACCAGGACAGGTTAGTGTACTGTCTGTGTTACACTCACACTTTGTCCCCCTCCATTCTGCTGCTGTCCCCCTCCGTTCTGCTGTCCCCCTCCATTCTGCTGCTGTCCCCCTCCGTTCTGCTGTCCCCCTCCGTTCTTCCTCTGTGTCTCCCTCCGTTCTACTGTCCCCCTCTGTTCTTCCTCTGTGTCCCCCTCCATTCTGCTGTCCCCCTCCGACGGAGGGGGGACAGCAGAACAGAGGTGGACACGGAGGAAGAATGGAGGGGGACAAGGAGGAAGAAAGAAGGGGGACAGCAGAACAGAGGGGGACACGGTGGAAGAACGGAGGGGGACAGCAGCAGAACAGAGGGGGGCACGGAGGAAGAACGAAGGGGGACAGCAGAACAGAGGGGGACAGCAGAACAGAGGGGGACAGCAGAACTGAGGGGGACACAGAGGAAGAACAGAGGGGGACAGCAGCAGAACAGAGGGGGACACGGAGGAAGAACGGAGGGGGACAGCAGCAGAACAGAGGGGGACATGGAGGAAGAACGGAGGGGGACAGCAGCAGAACAGAGGGGGACATGGAGGAAGAACGGAGGGGGACAGCAGCAGAACAGAGAGGGACATGGAGGAAGAACGGAGGGGGACAGCAGAACGGAGGGGGACAGCAGAACGGAGGGGGACAGGGAGGAAGAACGGAGGGGTTCCCCTCTGTTCTGCTGTGCCCCTCCGTTCTTCCTCCCTGTCCCCCTCCGTTCTGCTGCTGTCCCCCTCCGTTCTTCCTCCGTGTCCCCCTCCGTTCTGCTGTCCATACCACCTGTCTAAACTGGTTACCACTTTTTTTTTACCAAAAATTGTCAAAATAAAGTATCAAAAACATATATTTTGTGCGGGTGCGGGGGGGGGGGATGTGTCCCTGAATGGCAGTTTGGAAATGTGGTCACCCTAGATGAAAGGTTTAGCACTGGAAAACACTTTTTGATAGATAAAAAGTGCATTTTATATACAACTATATGGATCAGGCCAAAATGAAGGACAAATGAGGAGGAATGAGGGACAAATGAGGAGGAATGAGGGACAGAGGGACATTGCTCCAAATCAGGGACAGTCCCTCGAAATCAGGGACAGTTGGGAGCTATGGCTGTGAGCTCTTTTGCTCTGAAGTAGCATAGAGTTTGATCAGGTCAAGCAGAAGATCACCTCTAGCATTGTGTACAAAGATAAGCGACTGAAAACAAGTATGGTCATAACTGCCATCTAGTGGAAATTTATCACATTGACCAAAATAATTAATTACTGGAATATACTCCTTTTACAGTAGTCAGTGGCACATATGTGCCCTATATATCAACCCTACAGTAAAAAAAAAACAACACCTATTTTTCTAGGTAATGTGTATGCTTGGATATAAGAAAGGGCAGCACCAGCAGATGCACATTAAGGTGTTGTTAAAACACATTGCAGTGCTAGTTTTATTCCTCCTTCCTTTAAACTTCATATCATTTTACACTTTATGTAATTCTATGCTCAGCTGTAAGCAGCGATGTGTTATAGCATGCCTGAGCACCCTGCACAAAATTGCAACATGCTCTATTGTTTTTTTCCAGCGCACATCAAGGGAGCATTTTATTTTTTATTTTCCCCAAAGTTTAGCTTTAAAGCTGAACTCCAGGACTTAACCCTTTTGTAAAACTTACACTGGGCCAGCTTGATGCATATCATTTTCCATGTGTCACATCTGGAATGCTGGGGATGCCGAAATTCACTGTAATAGTCTGTGCTACCAACAGTCAGTGCTATCCTGAAGCCACTTGCCACCTGTATACTGAACACAGGGAGTCGCTCGCTCCCATACCACCACCATTCAGTAAAACTCTTGCATTGTTATCAGTGAATACAAGGTGTCCTATTATTAGACAATGTGGTAAATGAGACATCATCCACCCCTCCTTTCTGCCTTGTTCAATCAAAGAATGCTTTGTATTGATTGAAAAAAAATGCAAGACGTTTGCTGACGGAGAAATGGGAGTGAATGTCAACCTGAGCTCAGTGTATAGATAACAAACTGATCCAGCAGCACCCAGAACAGCACAGCCCTAGATGGTATGTAACAGACTACTACAGTGAATTTCTGCATCTCCAGTATTCCAGAAATGACACAAAGATAATTATATGCAACCAAGCTAGCCTAATGCAAGTTTAAAAGATGGATTGTTCCTGGAGTTCAGCTTTGGATTGTTCCTGGAGTTCAGCTTTAAAGTAAGTGAAAAAATAACCAATTAACTGGCAGGATCATCAGGCAATACAACTTTTGTAGGAGGGCCCAGAAAAACAAAAACTTCACGCACATTCATTTTAAGTGGGAAGTTTCAGGAAAAAAAATAAAATTTGAAATAAGGAACTTTGAAGCAAAATAAGGGTCAGTGCCCATCTGCAGCCTCACCGTTGCCATGAATGCAGCCTGATCAATGCCCATCTGCAGCCTCACAAGTGCCATCAATGCAGCCTCATCATTGCCATCAATGCAGCAGCCTCACCATTACCATCAATGCAGCAGCCTCACCATTCCCATCAGTGCAGCATCCTCACCATTCCCATCAGTTCAGCCTGATCAATGCCCATCTGCAGCCTAGAGGGGACAGGGAGGGGGCGGGACGAGCGCCGACAGATTACATAGAGTGAGAATCTCCTATGATAAATAGAACAGTGGTCCAATGGCGGCCCAGGAGATGGGACTTCCTATTACAGAGGCCGCCAAGTAAACAGGAGATTTTCACTGTATGTAATCTGACGGCGCTCGTCCCGCCCCCCTTCCCTGTCCCCTCCGAGGCAGCTAAAATTGAAGTATTGGCATATAACAAGCACACGCTATTTGCACCCGATTTTTCATGGTGAAAAAGTGAGTGTTATACACCAATAAATACAGTATGTATTTTTGATTTTGCCCATAGTTCCAATCTGAATAGGCCATAAATATAACAGGGCAGCTGGATGTGCAACATTACCTAAAAAAATTGTAAGGTCATTTCCTGAGCTATGTCTCCTTAACCATTTTAGCCCCCACAACGTACTGGTACATCGTGGGAATTTGAGTGCTTATACCGGGATGATGCCTGCAGCTATGAAATCAGAAGCAACAAGTATTTAGTCACTTCTGGTTTTGCTGGATGTAAACAAGCCATTGATGGCTTGAGATAGCATTGGATCAAACCGATCTTGGTTTGATCCAATGCTTTTAAGGGCAGAGGAGAGATCTGGGATCTAATAGACCCCAGATCTCTCAGTAAAGAGTACCTGTCACCACCCATGCTATCAAAAGGGATGTTGATCTAAAGAAAAAAAAAAGGGGTGAGAGTAAAAAAAGAAATAAATTTCATTAAAAACAAAAATTTTAAAGCACCCCTATCCCGGTGCTTGCGTGCAAAGGTGAACACAAGCGTCAGTAAACAGTGATCACACCACACATGTGAGGTATCACCAGATCAAGAGCAATAATTCTAGCACCAAGCCTCCAGTGTAAATCTAAAGTGGTAACCTGTAAAGGCTTTTAAAGCATCGCCTATGGATAATTAAATTTATCTTTCTTTGTCACGTTCAACGGGTAAGCCCAATTTTAAAGTGTGACATGTTTTATATCTACTCGACGTAACATAATCTTTTATATTTTGCCCAACAAAATATGTATTATATTGTGTTTGTGTTCACTAAAATAATTAAAGTGTATTTTTTTTCCCCCAAAAAAAATATTTAAAAAACAATTGTGCAAATACCACGTGATATAAAAAATTGCAACACCCACCAGTAATTTTATAAAAAAAAAAAATAAATAATGCTGGTTTTTACATACAGTATATGTGAGAAGTGTCAGAATAGGCCGGATTTCCAAGTAGTTAAACATTTATGCATGAAGAGATGCCCAACACCAACGCTATCGCCAGGAAAATTATAGCGACCAACCACAAAAATATAATGCTGTTGACAATTATTTTTCCCAGTACCAGTTTGCTAGTGATGCCTGTGCAAGTCTACTGATGGACATGAACATCACTGCCCAATCCAGTTGATAGAATGCTATATAATTGCTCTTAAAGTGCAATTAAAGTCAAAACTTTTGTTCCAAATAACATAAAAATACAGAACACATTTTCGCATTTTCTTTTTTACATTTTCTGCCTCAAAGCTTTCTTTTTAATTGTCCCCTGGCTGTGCCTCTATAGCCCTGTTCTCTCTATGCCTCCTTGCTGCGAGAACCTATGGAGTCCCGTGTCAGTCTCTTCCGTGTGTGTGCTCCTGCTCTGTATTACAACTCTACAAACAGCCAGCATAGGAGGGACACAGAGCAAAAGTCGCATCTCTCCTCCTCTATCCGAGCGATGGCTAATAGTGGTTCTGTGTGCTGGCTGTGTGTGGCGCTCTCAACAGCTGTACATAGCGTTGTGGCATTAGAGTGGGAGTGTTCACGATGCGGAGACTCACACAGGATTCCATGGGGGGAAAACTGGAGCACACAGAATCTGGTGGAGCTGTCCATGGTAGCCAATCAGCTTCTAAGTTTATAAGTTTTATTGTCAAAGCCTAACCACTTCAGCCCCGGACCAATTGGCAGCCAAAGGACCAAGCCCCTTTTTGCGATTCGGCACTGCGTCGCTTTAACTGACAATTGCGCGGTCGCGCGATGTGGCTCCCAAACAAAATTGGCGTCCTTTTTTTCCCACAAATAGAGCTTTCTTTTGGTGGTATTTGATCGCCCCTGCGGTTTTTATTTTTTGCGCTATAAACAAAAATAGAGCGACAATTTTGAAAACAATGCAATATTTTTTGCTTTTTGCTATAATAAATATCCCCAAAAAATATATAAAAAAACATTTTTTCCTCAGTTTAGGCCGCTACGTATTCTTCTACATATTTTTGGTAAAAAAAAAATCGCAATTAGCGATTATTGATTGGTTTGCGCAAAAGTTATAGCGTTTACAAAATAGGGGATAGTTTTATAGCATTTTTATTAATATTTTTTTTTTTTTTTACTAGTAATGGCGGCGATCAACGATTTTTATTGTGACTGCGACATCATGGCGGACACATCAGACATTTTTGACACATTCTTGGGACCATTGTCATTTATACAGCAATCAATGCTATTTAAATGCATTGATTCCTGTATAAATGACAGTTGTAGTGAAAGAGTTAACCACTAGGGGGAAGGGAGGGGTTATGGGCTGTGACGTGTGTGTGTTTTTTTACATTAGGGGGCGGGGCTGACGTCTGACGTCATTGATCGGCTTTCCCGAGCCGATCAATGACAGGCAGAGTAGGAAGCGCAGGGAGAGGTTTGTTTACACAAACCTCTCCCCGTTCTTCAGCTCTGTGACCCGATCGCGGGACACCAGCGGCGATCGGGTCCGCTGGTCCCGCGGCCGGGGTCACGGAGCTGACGTATATATGCAGTGGGCGGTCGGGAAGCGGTTAAAGGAGTTGTAAACATGTGTTTTTTCACCTTAATACATTCTATGCATTAAGGTGAAAAAACACCTGGCAGTCAACGGCCCCCCCGTTTTACTTACCTGAGCCCTGGAACTTGACCCACAGGGACGCGCTGTCTCTCTGCCCAGGATTCTCGGCTCTTGATTGGATATATTGATAACAACGCAGCCATTGGCTCCCGCTGCTTTCAATCAAATCCAATGACGTGGGCGCCGGGGGGCAGGGCCGACGAATGCTGGACTTGGGAGCGCGCCCGCAAGGTAATCCCCCGGGAGAGCGCTTCTCCTAGGGGGTTATCTGATGTGGAGAGTAGCCACGAGAGCTGCCGGGGACCCCAGAAGAGGAGGTTCGGGGCCACTCTGTGCAAAACGAGCTGCACAGTGGAGGTAAGTGATATGTTTGTTATTTTTTTTTTTTAACGAACCCATACAATCACTTTAATTGAACAAGCTGAAGTTAGAAGCTTAGACCCCTTTCACACTGGGGTGTTTATCAGGCGCTTTTGGGCTAAAAATAGCCCCTGTAAAGCTCCTGAAAAACACCTCCCCTGCAGTTCCAGTGTGAAAGCCCGAGTGGTTTCACACTGGGGTGATGTGCTGGTAGGACGTTAAAAAATGTCCTGCAAGCAGCATCTTTGGGACTTGAAATCAATGAGCACCTCAGCAGTGGCGCTACACGGGCGCATTTAACCCTTTATTCAGCCACTAGAGGGGGTTAAAAACCCTCCCCGCTAGTGGCCGAATAGCGCTGCTAAAATTACGGTAAAGCGCTGCTATAACTAGCAGCGTTTTACCGTCAACGCCCACCCGCCCCAGTGTGAAAGCACTCATACTATGCACAGCTGTACCAGGTTCTGTGTGCACCAGTTTTAGTAAATCTACCCCCAGTACAGAGGGCACAGAGAGTACTGGGTTATTGTCAGGGTTTAGAGAGCAGTGCGGCCAGAGAACGACTAAAAAAAGAAAGCCCTGAGGGGGAGATAAAAAAAAATAAATAAATTTAAATGCACGTGAATTGTTTTTTTTTATCTGATTAAGGAAAAAAATGTACCTCAATACCACTAAGGCCCCTTTCACAAGGGCCGGACCAGCTGTTCGTTTACACTTGACAGCTCTCCAATATGATCAGATGGAAGGGAACGGATCCCCTTCTGTACTTTTTGCCAGATTGGATTGGACCTGAAGGTACCCGGGTGTAAATGGACTCAAGTTTGTTTACTTCCGACTGCCCATAGAGGAGAATGGAGGGTGCGATCGGGTCTGGCTGAAAAATGGACAGCTGGATCTCTCATGTGAAAGGGGCCTTAAAGAATGATATTTTATTTGTCCTAATGAAAAGATTACAAATATTAGAATTTAAAGTTAAGTCTACCCCAATATATTTCAGGTTTAGGTAGATGACGGCTGGTTGAATTACCATCGGTTTCCTGTCCAAAGGACTTAAGTAATGAAATTAGTTATGTTTTTAATTTTTTCGACAGTATTATTGGAAAAGTAAAAGAAAGTTTGAGGCTGGGTTCATATTGCTGCCGGATGCGGCTCACAGCAGGGGTCCAGTGCGTCCCTGTACTCTGTTTCAGGGATGAATCAGGGCTGAATTTTTGCCTGAATTTGGCCCTGAAATGGACCAGAAGACACACGGGACCTCTGTACAAGCCGCACCACAGCCGCCTCGGAGATGTGTGAACCACCTCCATTGAGAGCCGGTCACAATGTCCTGTCAAGGGAATTGGATGCAGAGAAATCCGCATATAATTCGCACTAATGTGAACCCACCACGCTGGCTGAGAAAGGATAAGACTTTACAGAAAGATAATCTCTCAGGGTCACCAAGAGATTAGAAGAAGCTAGGTGATTTAACCTGCAACTAGCTATCCATAAACAAAGTGTTAATTTCAGGTGGAAAGTCCCTTTTAACCTTTGTGTTTTGTGGCATGGCTTTATAGCATAGCTTTACCTCATGCATTAAGCTCTGGGGAAAATTGTGCATGCAAAGTTTAACCTCCCTTGCAAAGCGAACAGCCTATTTGCTTTTATGAATAAATGTTTCAGAGTGACAGCCAACATAAAGAAATGTGTTCCCACAAAAAATAAGTGAATAAATAGTATATGTGGTGCTAACTCACCTGGGGGCAGAAAAGGGGACTATTTAACCACTTGCGGGTGCAGGCGGAGTGATCTACTGCACTCCTGACAATTAAATTAAAGTCCCGGGTTCTTCTCTATCAATCTGCTCAGGCAGGCAAGGTAGGCAAAAGCTGCGGAAGATTGCTCCGCCTGTCCCAAAAGTATTAGTCACTTTTATGCCCCGGACCGAGTTGCCCAGCTCAGATCTCAAGAGGAAGAGACACCACCGGGCCCTGGCTCTTGGCTCAGGAGTATCCTGCAGAAGAGGCACTGCACCCAGTTCCCGGGCCCCAGGAAGGAGTAGTCGGCCGGACCGGGTGGCGAAGGAGACAGGGTTGTCACCTGTCTTGATTCACCTAGCGATTGCTCCCTGAAGCACTGATGGCCTCCCTCTGTCCTCTCCTGCTGCAGCTATGATTTAGTTTTTGAATGCATGGTAAGCTGCTCAGCACAGAGCACTTCCCATTCATTCACTATGTAAGGCTGAGGCTGCAGAGAAAAGGGACTTGGGAATCTCCTTCCTCCATACCTTTCTCTGTCTCAAAAAAGAGACAACAGGGACCTGTTTAAACCCCTGATATTTCACTAAAACCCCCCAAACAGGGCATGTTAAAAAATAAATAAAATAAAATTGTAAAAAATAATAATAATAAAAAAAAAAAAAACTACTGACACGTCCACTGCTCTACTAACACTGTCCACTGCTCTACTAACACCGTCCACTGCTCTACTGACACCATCCACTGCTCTACTGACACCAATCTGTGCCCTGCTGACACTGTTCACTGCCCTACTGACACCGTCCACTGCCCTACTGACTCATACCATCCACTGCCCTACTGACACCGTCCACTTCCCTACTGACTCATACCATCCACTGCCCTACTGACACTGTCCACTGCCCTACTGACACCATCCACTGCCCTACTGGCACCATCCACTGCCCTACTGACACCGTCAAACAAGACAAGGAAAAAGGCGCAAACACTATTAGTTCTCAAAACCAAAAGTATAGAGGAAGTCCATTAAAAGTCCATGTGTCATAAAGATAAACGGGAGCCCATACACTGAGGGCTGCCACCAACGTAGGAATAGAAGCCAGATTCCAGCACAGCTGAAAGTAAAGCAAAGGGGAGAGGCATCTCTAAGTGTAGGAGTAAAAGTGATTTATTTAAAACCATACAAATGGCAACTCACAGGTTAGTGAAATATAAAAGTCACATCTATGTAATAGGATATGATGTGCTATATATCACTGGCCCCATGTCCCAATAGTATTGCTTGATAAAGGAGCGCGGCTTCCCCAACACTTGCAGCTCGCAAACGCATCGCACTCTGGTGACATCATTGCTCCGCGCTGCCCAGCCATCTGCGCAGCAAGCCTCGCTTTGGGACCATTCACCGTAGAGCTATTCTTTCCATCAGCAGTGACCAGCGATGATTTAAGTGCTAAGCAGCACCATGAGCGGAGGAACCTGTCAGCTTACCAATGACATCCCTCTGGATATTCTATTACACAGATGTGCCTTTTATATTTCACTAACGTGAGTTGCCATTTGTATGGTTTTAAATAAATTGCTTTTACTCCTACACTTAGAGGCGCCTCTCCCCTTTTGTTTTACTTTCTACCGACACCGTCCACTGCCCTACTGACACCGTCGACTGCCCTACTGACTGACACTGTCCACTGCCCTACTGACACCGTCCACTGCTCCACCGACACCGTCCACTGCTCCACCGACACCGTCCACTGCTCCACCGACACCGTCCACTGTCCTAACAACAACGTCCATGTTTTAATACATTTTAAAATGTTTGTTTATATTTATTTATAAGAGCCTGTTCACATTGGAATGCAGTGTGGGAAAGCGGCGTTCCCATGCGGCTTCCCGCACCGCATCCCAAATGCACTGCAATTGCGATCTGCTGCGGGGGTCAGTTAATACAGTGCATTTGCTCGCACTGGATCGCATGGTACAAAAGTATAGGTGTGTTTCAACAAGTAGTGCATGCACTACTTTTAGTGCGGTGCTATTTCAGCCCATTCAAAATGAATGAGCCTGAAATCGCACTGCAGAGAAATGCATGTGAATCGCACAGGAACCACACAGCATTCCTGTACAATTCCCATGCAGTTCATAGTGTGAATGGGCCCTTAGAGTGAGTGTGTGTGTGCTATATACACACACGCATGTGTGTTTAAGCTTTGAGGTGCACACCCTAATGCAATAAGCTGCGCACACCTATGGGCTCATGTCTTAATTGGTTCCAATATGTGTATGTAGGCAAATGAGATAGGGGGCCTTAGAATATAAGTGCTTTGAGGGCAGAGACTGGTGGCAGTCTCCATCCAATATGTAAAGTGCTGCGTAAACTGTCTGAATGTAAATACCTGTAATAAATGAACACCTTGTTGTTTTCTTTGAAGCAATATGATAATATAGATTTCTACAGCTAAAATGTTTTTTTTTTTTTTCCAAAGGAGGAGGACTCACTTCAGCTCGAAGAGAAGATTAAGTGGGGGGACAGTTTTGTCATTGTGTACTCGGTGACAGACCGTTGCAGCTTTGATGAAGTCATGAGATTATGTTTCCTTATCAACCACACCCACTCAGCCAATAAAAAAGGAGCAACAGAGCACCCACCTATCGTAATAGTAGGCAACAAGAAAGATCTCCAGTTTGATCGCATGGTGTCTACGGACGATGGTGAAAAACTCTCCAAGGCGTTGAAGCACCCTTATTTTGAAATTTCCACCAGAGACAGCTACGAAGAAACCACCATGGTCTTCAATACACTCTACTGTGAGATGCAGAGGCAAGGATGTCTCTCCCCAGCAACCTTCAAGAAAAGAAATGCATCAAAGTTAATGGAGAAAATTCCAAAAATTTATGCCAATTCTACTTTAATTGCAAATGGTAGAAGTTTGAGTTTTAACTCATTTCGAGAATTTATTCCAGAGTGAAAAAAAAAGAGAACATGGGCCAGTTCTATGTTCCTTTTCCAGTATGCCAGCTCTTAGTGATGAAAGATGTCCTCACTAGTGTGGTGTATAGGTTAGAAGAGAATTTGGTTAAAAACCTTCAGCTGACGTTAAGTTTGCCACAGGTCATACTAAAACCTTTTCGCTGAATAATTTGGCAAAAAGCTTTAGACCTTAGGATGACTGAACACCAAAAATGAACTGCTGAGAAGGAGATGGCCAATGAAGACAGTTTTGATTGGTTTATAAGTCGATGAACATCCTTGCTCAATAAACCAAGTTATAGAATGATTTTAGAGCGTGATGCCAATCGTATCTCCTCCCACCGCACATCTAAACCCACTGGATATAAAAGAAAGCTTTTATTATTCACCGTTAGGACTTGTTTGTAGTGTGGTGACCTACAGTTTTTCACACTGGATAAACACCAGTCACCGGTAGGGCAAACAAAAATCAATTGTTTTCTATGTGCCTCCTTCAATCTGCAGTGCAGCCTAGAGGTGCAGTAAAATTCAGACATGTAGCATTTTACCGCGGTGCACAGGTTGGCGCTTTCTGTCACTACACAGAAAGGTAACGCACTGCACTGCTTTGCAGAGACATCAAGAAGTTCACTTAAAGTGGAAGTAAACCCCCCTATCGTTTTCAGCCAAGGAAGCTGCCATCTTTGCCTCTGTTTAATCTTCAACTGCCACGGTGCTGCACATGTGATCCGTTATGACACCAGCCATTGGATGGTTTGACTGTTTGGTTGAGAGCACAGCCAATGTGCAGTTAGCATTCCCGGCATGCCTTTTTTTTTAAACTGTTAAATTGATGGGTTTACTTCCGCTTTAAACAAAAACAAATTACCAAAAAATTCTACAAAAAAGTAAACAGTGTTACAGAGTATCACACTGCCCCCTCGCCTTGGCTCAATAAAGCGTAAAAGAGAAACCTGCCAGCATAATAAAACAGAGCATTTAGCATGCGGGCACTGTGAACAGGCTCTTGATTTTTTCCTTTTTTGTAAATATCAGCCTTTATTTGCACTGGTTTTAATCCTATAGTGCTAGCTACGTGGCATTAACTCCTGTTGGTGTATCTCCAATATACCATACTAGTGGATAATAAAAACTATGCTTTATAGCCAATGGATTTAGATGTACAGGGATTACAATGTGCATCATATCTTATACAGATTAACAATTTTACAGTCCCATAAAGTGATATAGGTTTCGGACTGGTAAAGACCTTCATATATATATATATATATATATATATACTGTACATAGGTTATGGAACGTGCATAAAATGTTTTACCTACTGTTATAGTTCACAGATTTCACACAGAATTGTTTCAGACAATCTGTGCGATATATGTTTCTTACTGTATTTGGCATGTAGAGGATAACTGATGGGAACAATTCCAATACCATAACTGCATGCGGTTTATACGTGCAAAGATAATCCTCAAAATATTCTGTTTTTTACATTTCACATTCCCGTATTCATATTTTTTCTCCACATTTACATTCATAGCAAGGTGACCAGCAAAAGTGACAGTGACAATGGTTGGGACAGACTAATACTGCCAAGGTGCAAAAAGCCAACGTTTCACTAAAAAAGAAAAAAGTTCCCTACAATATTAGTATATCACTTATACAAGTATAACTCATCTTATGCAGGCAGCTGGATCCTGGAGAAATGTTCACTGCAAGGATACCTGTCCTCTTCCTGGTTCTGAACTTCTGGCACTGCAATAGTCAACAGAATAAAAGAAATGTTGTCAATGGAGGAGGCTGGTCCTTGTCTAACCATCTGTACTGCTGTTCTACCTGAAGACCCAAAGCTGGTAATTATTGCAGTGCCCGAAGTTCAGACCAGGAAGAGGACAGGCATCCCGGCAGTGAAGATTTGTCAAGGATCCAGCTGCCTGCACAACATGAGACATCTTTTGTTACACATAAGAGATGTAACTACAGCTTTGTTAACCGCTTTCCGACTGCCTCACACAGATATACTGCGGCAGAAAGGGCACGTACAGGCAAATTAACGTACCCCTTTAAGAGGTGGGTTGTGGGCGCACTCCTTCCGTGAGCGGTATCGCGGGTCCCGCGGACTCCATGTCTGTGGGGATACCCACGATCATCTCACGGTGAGGAAGAACGGGGGGATGCTAAAGTAAACAAGCATCTCCCCATTCTGCCTAATGACACGCTAACTGATCACAGCTCCCTGTATTTGGTAGCGGTGATCAGTGATGTGTGACACAGCCCCCCCCCCCACAGTTAGAATCACTCCATAGGACACACTTAACCCCTACAGCGCCACCAAGTGGTTAACCCCTTCACTGACAGTGACATTTTTACAGTAATCAATGCAATTTTTTGATCGCTGTATCCAATGGTCCCAAAAATGTGTCAAAATTGTCCGATGTGTCGGCCATAATGTCGCAGTCACGATACAAAATCGCTGATCGCCGCCATTACTAGTAAACATTTTTTTTTTATAAAAATGCCATAAAACTATCCCCTATTTTTGTAGACGCTATAACTTTTGCGCAAACCAATCAATAAACGCTTATTGCGATTTTTTTTTTTTTACCAAAAATATGTAGAAGAACGGAGGAAACGGAGGAAAAAAAATATTTTTTTATGTATTTTTTGGGGCTATTATAGCAAAAAGTAAAAAATAATGTGTTTTTTTCTAAATTGACGCAATTTTGGGGTTTATAGCGCAAAAAATAAAAAACGCAAATGTGAGAAAATACCACCAAAAGAAAGCTCTATTTGTGGCAAAAAAAGGATGTCAATTTTGTTTGGGAGCCACGTCACATGACCGCGCAATTGTCAGTTAAAGCGACGCAGTGCCGAAACGCAAAAAGTGCTCTGGTCTTTGGCCAGCAAAATGGTCCGGGGCTTAAGTGGTTAAAGTGGGAGCTTTACCCATAACAACTTCGTACGTCCTTTAGCAAGGAACATACATTCCACAATAATAGTTATGCTAACATAATTAGTGTGCTATAAATTGCCTCCAACATTGTTCCCATGTCTTCTTGCCGGCTGCCATTTTGCTAAATCCCAGTGCCCCTGAGCAGCAGATCAGCCTCTAGATTTTCAGCACAGTGCCGAAAAATATAGAGCAACTGAGCATGTACAGAGAAGGTGAGACAGTGTAATACTGCCTGTATAGGCAATTCTTTTTGTAATGTTTTACACAGCTACAGTATACCTGCAAAAGCAGCCAGCATAAAGTGAAACAGCAGGACTAAATGTTATGACTAGTTCCACTTTAGGCTAAACTTCATCTTTAAATCAGAGTTTTAAAGTGCAAGTCCAAAAACAAAAATTACATAGGTTGAAAAAAGTCCACCTAGTTTAACCAACAGAAAAAAAAACATATAAAAAACCTCCATATACACAATCTTATACCCCAAAAACTACACAAAAAAAAACAATAAAGCATGATCCAATTTCCTCCAGTGGGGGAAAAAAATTCCTTCCTGATCTCTTAGTAGGCAATCGGATGGATCAACTGGATCAAATAAATAATAGTATCCAGTTATATTTTGTGCATTTATGAATGCATCCAACTCTTTATTAAAACAATATACTGAGCTGGCCAGACCTAGTTCTAGAGGGAGTCCATTCCAAAAATGTAATAATAAATTGTAGTTTACCAAACCTTAGATGTTGTGGCTTCATTAGTTTCCTTTTTCCCCCCAGATATTTTTACCTTAAAGTGATTATAAAGTCTCCTTTTTTTCCTATTAAAATAACAAACATGTTATACTTACCTGCTCTGTGCAGGGGTTTGCACAGGGCAGCCCTGATCCTCCTCTTCTCGGGTCCCTGGATGGAGTTCCTGGCCCCTCCCTCCTGTCAAGTGCCCCCATGGGAACACCAGAGCTGAGCTGCAGCTCTATGTATTCATTCAGACTTGCAGCTGTGGTTCGGCCCGCCCCCTCTCCTGATTGGCTAACTGAGTTTGATTGACAGCAGCGGGAGGAAATGGCGCCGCTGCTGTATCCCAGCCAATCAGGAGGGAGAGAGACGGCTGGCTGAGGGACTCGTGGACATCACTGGATAGAGAGGGGGCTCAGGTAAGTATTAGGGGGCTGCTGCACACTGAAGGTTTTTTTTTTTTATCTTAATGCATAGAATGCATTAAGACTTTAAAACCTTTTGCCTTTACAACCACTTTAAGGGCTCTTTTAGACTTGCTGCATCCTGTGGAGCCCTCTGGAGAGTAATCCACATTTGTATCGCTTATGCGGTGTGGTGGCTTAATAATGCCTCTTCACCGCTTGATTTAACTCCATAATGCTCCACTACCGTGCCATAATTGCACGCACTGCAATCGGTTGCGGCATGGCCTATTAACTCAATCTCTGCCTGTCAAACTTTGCATGGATTTAAAATTCTGTACAGCACAGCTGCCCCTTTTTATCGCCCCCTGTTTGAAAGAACATTTTCATCTTAAAATCCTGTGAACAATAAGCCTCATACACACGATCGGACCGTGGACCAACTTTCCTGTGGATTTTTGTCCAAAGGGCGTTGGCCCCAAGTTGGTATTGCATACACACGGCAGGACTTTTTCAGCCAACTTTCACCAAATCACTTGGTTTTTCTGCTCTTTACTGCCACCTTTGGTCAAATTCTGTATTGTTGTCTGATCTTTTGCATTGGTTCTGCATTGGTTTGTACAAAAGTCCGTTGGTTTTGTGTACACACGGTCGGACTTTGGTCCATCGGACTTTTGTTGGCAGAAAGTTGGTCCGTTCGCACAGCCAACAAAAGTCCGATGAAACCTGGAAAAAGTTGGTCAGATGGAGCGTACACACGGTCGGATGTTGGTCCAAAACAGCTAATTTGCATGTTGGTTGTCAAAAAGTCTGATCGTGTGTATGGGCCTATACACTTACTTTCCCTGGGTGGCTATGCTTGCTCCTCCACTGTATCAATGGAGGGGGCCATGATTGCTTTTGAAGTTGGACTTTAAACATGTCAGTCTTTTCCATCTCCATTACACGGGGGAGATTAGTAGTTTACAGAAGTATATCAAAGTATAAGTCCACTCTTACACTAAAATCTAGACATGTGCAATTCGTTTAGTTCTGAATTTGTTTAACGAATTTTGACAAATTCTGAGATTTCCGAATTTTGACAAATTCTGAGATTTCCGAATTTTGACAAATTCTGAGATTTCCGAATTTTGTAAATTTCAGAAGTTCTGAATTTGTTTAACGAATTTTGACAAATTCTGAAATTTCCGAATTTTGTAAATTTCCGAATTTTGTAAATTTCCGAATTTTGTAAATTTCCGAATTTTGTAAATTTCAAATTTCCGAAATTTCAAATTTCCGAAATTTCAAATTTCCAAAATTTCCGAAATAGGAAAATTCTAAATTTCGGAAATTGGAAATTTCAAAAATTTGGAAATTTGAAAATCCAAAAATAAGAATGAAAATCAGAAAATTCTAAAGAATGAAAATCTGGAAAATTCAAAAACCCGAAAATCTGAAATAATAACTAGCTAATAATAAATATTAAATTATCGGTATTGGAATATCCTTTCAAATTTGTCTGTTAGTGAACGTAACGAGTACGAATTTATCCAAAGTTAAGAACTATCTGAAATAACGAATGCTGTATCTAAACGAATGGAACATAAGGATCTAATAATAATAATAAATAACAATAATAATAATAATAATAAAACCTTTTTATTATTATTATTATTATTAATTAATTTGTTCCATTCCATTTGTTTAGATGCGGCATTCGTTATTTCGGATAATTTTAACTTCAGATAAATGTGTATTCGTTACGTTCATAAACAGCCAAATTTGAAAGGAAATTCCAATACCTATAATTTAATAATTAGTTATTATTTAGAATTTTACTGATTTTTCTTTCTTTTTTTCAGACTTTCAAATTTTTGGATTTTTACACTTTTAATTTCGGAAATTCTGAAATTTAAAAATTCGGAAATGTTAAAATTTTAAAATCCGAATTTTAGGATTTCCGACTTTCCATAAAAAGCAAAAAAACGAATGAAACAAGAACAAACACATTTTTTGTTAATGCACATGTCTACTAAAATCCCTGCATCTACAGACATCCACAAACTAACACTAACCCCATGGAGAAGAAATCAGTATACATACCTTTTTTGAAGCCGATCTGACCTGATCCCATGCTGAGATATCAGCTGTGGCTTCTCCTCTGCAGAGCTTCCGCCGCTGGAGACCGGATCGGAACGGCTTAAAAAAAAGTTATGTATACTGATTTCTTCTTTATAGGTCTAGATAGGTTAGTGTTAGATCGTGGATGTCTGTAGATGCAGATGGATTTTAGTGTTAGGGTGGACTTACACATTAACATTTCCGTTTTAGCTTCAGAGAAGTGACAAGGACATCCCAATTCCAGCAAAACAATGGGAATTTTCTGTACTTGCAAAAAACATTCTTAGCCTGGAAAAAGAAAACGAATGCAGCCACCACACCTCAGAACTGAAAAGCTGCAATGTATTAACTTTTATTTGTGGATTTAGTTATCCTTTGTATAAAATGTTGCTGCAACTGCTCAAGCACTGACAATAATTGTTGGTTGCTTGTACACTTGTCACTGTAAATCTTGCTGCTCAGCTTCAGTATTCATGTAAATGCAAATCATACTGAATATTATTGTGTACAGTGCCAGCTTTGCCCCTGATTGGTGACTTTCACATGTACATCAAGAACTTTCAATAAAATATTCTTCTATGTCTGTTTTGGTGACTGTAAAATGTTTAGGATGTCCAGTTAGTTTTTTCCATACTGGATGATGAGCGTTCATATGTAGTAGGGTAGTTTTTGCAGGATCATCAGCAAAGTTATTTTGTGCACATTAAAGTATATATAAACCCTAACAATGAACTTCTTTTATTTGCACCCATGTTTTGTTATGGCTGTTTGATAAGTTCAAATAAAAATAAAAAAAATGGTTGATCCTGCCACAAATCCAATGAGCTAAAAACTTCTCCATTTCACAGTTATCAGTTAACAATGTTACCAGCTTTATCTATTTCCTACAGAACATCTCCTCTCCCTATATTAGAAAGAGAGGAAAAGGGGGGTGTTCTGTAGCCCTAACACATTTCCTATCCTAGAGTGACAATACAGCTTCTCCATAGATAGGGCACAATGACTGTTGTCACTATTGGGTAAGATTTGTGTTACTGGCTGGATCACTGGGTAAATAGAAAGGGAAAAAGCTATTAATGAATCTGAATGCAACCGCCACAGCTATGGAGTACCGTATTTGCCGGTGTATAAGGCAATGGGGCGTATAAGACGACCCCCTAAACTTACAGTTCTTTAAGCATTTTTTCCTGTACTTACCGTATAAGACGACCCCCCTTCCGAGGCTTCCGACGCTTCATTTTTTTTCCTTCTTGCTGGAGCTTAGAGTATCAGGAAGAACTCTGGACAGACGCACACCGGAAGAAGATAAAAGTTCAATGAATTTATTTAAAAAGCAGGAATCACATCAAATCCAAAACACGGCAAAGCAAAAGGGGGGGGCACAAACTGATGCGTTTCGCACTATCCGTAGTGCTTACTCATAGCTATTCTTGCTGGAGCTGGCGCCATATCCTTCCTCCTGCTTTTGCTGGAGCCAATCACAGCGAGCGATGTATTCTATTACTGAATACAAAGCCTGCTTGGATTGGCAGAGTCTGTGACATCATCAGCCCGCGCCTCTCTGACTCTCAAAGCCAATCCGAGCAGGCTACAGAGTAGCCTGCTCGGATTGGCAGAGGTTGTTACTCCAATCCGAGCAGGCTCTGTATTCATTTGAATACATCGCTCACCAGGATTGGCTCAGCGGTATATACTGTATGTATAGTATTACCGAACACCCAGCCGCCATCCGAGGGGCTGACCCGGCATTTAAGACGACCCCTGCTTTTTGGCTAGTTTTTTTTAAGTGTAAAAGGACGTCTTATACACCGGAAAATACGGTAGTAAATTGCAGTATACATTTTTTTTCTTGGATTTAGATACACTTTAAAGGATAAGTTCACCTTTGGGAACATGTTCCACCAGTTTTTAGGGTGGAACATGTAACTATATTATTATTATTATACAGGATTTATATAGCGCCAACAGTTTGCACAGCGCTTTACAACATGAGGGCAGACAGTACAGTTGAAATACAATTCAATACAGGAGAAATCAGAGGGCCCTGCTCGTTAGAGCTTACGATCTAGAAGGGAGGGTTAAGTGAAACAAAAAGGTACAAGTTTTTGCATGTGAAAAAAATAAAAAAAAATTACTCAACTCCAGTAAGTTTTGAGTGCACTAATATGGTGTAATGTTGTACATGTTGTTTTGAGAGCAAACCATTTCCCAAGCTTTAAAATAAAAAGGTTCAAGCTCCCAAAATGTTAGCAGGTTACACTCTTGGTTCGGTCGCTGTAACATCCTCAAAGTGACAATCCTACTCAAATTCCTATACCTCATGCAAGCTCTCCCCATACATATCCCTCCAGACTATTTCAAACAAGTACGAACAGCCTTCATAAAATTTCTTTGGGCAGGGAAAAAACCCAGACTGCATAAGAAGATTCTCTCTCTTCCAAAACAATATGGAGGTATAGCAATGCCTGAAATCCGAACATACTATCATGCCATACACTTAAGCAGACTAGTTGACTGGTACCGACATAAAGAAACCAAACTCTGGCCACAAATAGAGCAGGCACAGAGTGAAACCCCTCTAAATAGAGCTCCATGGTGCCACCAAGCAATATCTCCGAGCGTCAAACACCAACCACTGATAGGTAATACCATCAAAATATGCACAGGATCACTTTTCACAATAACCAATCAATGCTATCACTCTAAATCCAAACTGTATTTAGTGTTCTTTGTATTTGTCAAGCTTATCTCTTTTCTTGCTTTCTTACTTGTGTACTGTTGGTTTAACATTTCTAAAGTACATTTTTTCATCTTTTTTTTTTTTTGTAGAAAAGAGTAAAATAATAAGACTAATGCTGGGGTATTCTGTAGCCCTCAGAAGTCATGTAAAGCTTATTGCACTCTTACCACACAATCAACGCTTTCATTTTACCTTGAATTAATTTATTTGTCCAAAATGTTAAAATGTTATGGAAAATCTTTGGATTTTAATCAAAATTCTGGGGTAATGAAAGCCTTCAACTTTGCTCTTCCCTATGAAATAGAGAAAAGTTTGAAACACCAATAATGCTGGAAAAAATGAAAATGTTTGTATTTCCCATCACATCTGTACCAATGGCAATGGTCATCAGGGATAAAAGAGAACAGGAATGGGGATCTATATGATGTTACAGACCGCCATAAAAAAACCCCCAAAAAAACAAACAAAAAAAATTATGTGTTTTTACTGTTCCCTACTTTTTAAAAAAGACAAAATGTTTTGGGCTTAAAACATTGTGAAATTATATATAACACAATTTTCCAAAAACGTAGCAAGGTACAAGGTTCTTGTTATATCAGGCACAATAAGCTTTTGTGGCACAGTGGCTAAGTGGTTGGCACTTCCACCTGGCAGCACTAGGGTTGTTGGTTTGAATCCCAACCACAACACTCCTTCCTCGGAGTTTGCATGTTCTCCCTATGCCTGTGTGGGTCTCCGTTAGGGATGAGCCGAACACCCCCCCGTTCGGCTCGCACCAGAACCCGCGAACGGACCTAAAGTCCGTGCGAGCTTTAGAACCCTATTAGTTATAATGGATGCGAACGTTCGAAATTAAAAGTGCTAATTTTAAAGGCTAATATGCATGTTAATGTCATAAAAAGTGTTTGGGGACCTGGGTCCTGCCCCAGGGGACATGTATCAATGCAAAAATTTTTTTTAAAAACGGACGTTTTTTCAGGAGCAGTGATTTTAATAATGCTTAAATTGAAACAATAAAAGTGTAATATTCCTTTAAATTTCGTACCTGGGGGGTGTCTATAGTATGCCTGTAAAGGGGCGCATGTTTCCCGTGTTTAGAACTGTCTCTGCGCAAAGTGTCATTTTTGACACTCATCTTCTTCCGTCGGCGTCGGTGTCGGTGTCTTCTTGGGCCGCTCCGCGCAATGGGAGGCTCCCGCTGTGTGAGGCTCCGCTCCATCTGACAGGTCTTTTAAAACGGAGGGCACCTGGTGACCCCGCCCCCCTCTGACGTCATGGGGAAAGCCATCATGGAATTCCCCATGACGTCCCTGTGCGTCAGAGGGGGCGGGGTCACCAGGTGCCCTCCATTATAAAAGACCTGTCAGACGGAGCGGAGCCTCACACAGCGGGAGCCTCCCATTGCGCGGAGCGGCCCAAGAAGAGACAGAGACACCGACACCGACGCCGACGGAAGAAGATGCCGGACGAGAAGGACGAGAAGACCAGCGCAAGAAGAAGCGGATCGGAGGAAGAAGAAAATGGAAGAAGAAGATGGAAGAAGATGAAGGAAGGAGAAGATGAAGAAACCGAAGGATGAAGAAAGAAGAAAGAAGATTTTAATAAAGGAATTGTCAAAGACTGTCTCCTGTCATTTTTACCATTTTTGCCACTTTTTTGGTGAAATGGTAGGGGTACTTTTGTACCCCCTTACCATTTCACACAGGGGGGGGGGGGCCGGGATCTGGGGGTCCCCTTGTTAAAGGGGGCTTCCAGATTCCGATAAGCCCCCCGCCCGCAGACCCCCACAACCACCAGCCAGGGTTGTGGGGAAGAGGCCCTTGTCCTCATCAACATGGGGACAAGGTGCTTTAGGGGTCTTAGACCCCCAAAGCATCCTCCCAATGTTGAGGGCATGTGGCCTGGTACGGTTCAGGCGAGAGGGGGGGCCGCTCTCGTCCCCCCCTCTTTTCCTGCGGCCTGCCAGGTTGCGTGCTCGGATAAGGGTCTGGTATGGATTTTGAGGGGGACCCCACGCCATTTTTTTTGGCTAGGGTTCCCCTTAAAATCCATACCAGACCTCAAGGGTCTGGTATGGATTTTGAGGGGGACCCTACGCCATTTTTTTTTTTTTTTTTTTTGGCTGGGGTTCCCCTTAATATCCATCCCAGACCTGAAGGGCCTGGTTATTGAATTTGGGGGGACCCCTACACTTTTTTTTTTGTTTTTTATTAATGAATGACAGCTCTCTGTGTTACAGGAGCCATCAATTCAACACTGTCTGAAACATAATATGCGAGGCCGCCGGCGCGGCGGCCTCTTATACCGTGGGGCGTGTACTAAAGCCCCTGAGCTATAATTGGCTACAGGCATCCTGCCTGTAGCCAATTATGGCTCTCCTCGCTGCCGGCGCTGTGATTGGCCAAGCATGCGGGGTCACAGTGCATGCTTGGCCAATCATCAGCCAGCATTGCACTGCGCGGGCCGCAATGCATTGCGGGGCCGCTCGCATCACACGAATTTGATGCGAGCGGCCCCAATAGTTCTGGGCTCGCCGAGCGAGCGAACACCCGGTGCTCGATTCGAACATGGGTTCGAATCGAACACCGGGCTCATCCTTAGTCTCCGTTTTTTTCCCAACAAAAATGCTAGTAGGTTAATTGCCTCTTGTCTAAATTGGCCCTAGTATGTGTGTTGTGTAATGGTATCAGCCAAATGATCAGACCAGAGGTGATATGCAATTTCTACTTTACCAAACAAAGAAGGTCAATATAACATTGCATTGGGGATATAATTTGAGCAAGGTGGTGCAGTATAGAACATTGATATAACAGAAGAAATTAGAACAATTCTACAAATAGCCACTAGATAGCAGTAGAGTTGCATACAAAGTCTTTTTGCACAAAGCTTTCAGCGACCTCTGGGAGCATCTCAAGGTTTGGGTTTCAGACTCTCCTCTGTGAACAGGTGGTGGCACATCCTCACTTTCAGGCATTTCATTAAGGCTCTGGGAGCATCTAAAGGGCTGAGGTTCAGGTTCTTCTTCAGGACCAGTCAAAGACACATGCTCACTTTCAGGCGTTTCAGTAGACAGTGGACCAGAGGGCTCCACAGTAGGAGTAAAAACCTGAGCCAGGCAATCATTGGGGTGCATGGGACTGTCTGAACCTGCACATTCTTCTGCAGGCCTTGGAGATAGCAGTGAGGGAACAGGCAGTAGCCACCATTGATTCTCGAATGGTGGTGCCACTGGTGTCCATAGAACATGTTCTTCTGGCCCTCTAGACAAGGTCTCTGGAATCTATCCGTAGTTTCTAATGGGCTTAAGGAGCCGTTTTGGCTTGTCTTGGGTACCTTTTTTCTGGATGTCATAGACTGGCATTCCTGGAATGGGTTGCTATTACACAACTCCAGGCACATCCTCCCATGGAGTTTGTAGCTTGCCCTGCTGATTGGCACCTTTGTGATCAGGACACTGTCTCCAGGTTTCAGGTCATAGACCTCTTTTCTTGACTCTTCTCGTTCTACCCAAGTTCGATCCTTAATAAACTGTTGGACTTCTGACAGCCGTCGACTCCACTTTAAAATCCAACATGCTGGAGTATACTCTACTTCTTCAGTGGGGACAACACCCCATAGGTCTGTGGGGCCCCCAAGAGTACGACCAAACATAACACGATAAGGGGAGCAACCTGTCGCTGAGTGTACCGTATGGTTATACTTCGAGACCTCTTCAGCCAAGTCATGAGTCCATCTGGTTCTTTTCTCAAGGGCCAGTCCTCTCAACAGTTGTATTAGGGTACGATTAAATCTCTTAATGCTCTGTTACCCTGTGGGTGGTATGGGGTTGTATGTGTCTTCTTGACATCTAAGGAGCGACACCACTCCTGGAAGAACTCACTTTCAAAGCGGGGACCTTGATCAGAATGTATTTTCTGAGGGCAGCCATAAGGGAGACAAACGTGCTTCCATACTGTTTGAGCTACAGTCTTTGCAGTCTGGTCACGCGTTGGTATGGCTAATGCAAACTTGGTGAAGTGGTCCACCATAACAAGGACATGGCGATATCCATCACCCGACATGTCCAGGGTAAGGAAGTCAACTGTTAGCACTTCCAATTGGGCAGATGTGCTCCAAGTCATGGAAGGCACCTGGGCTTCAGCCCCCTTTGTCACTGAGCATACCAAACAGTGCTGACATACTTGCTCAATCAACTGCAAGAGCCCCACACACAATAGCTTGCTTTTTGAGCCAGGCAAAAGTCTTGTGGACACCCCAATGTCCTCCTTCCACATGAATTCTTTCTGCCACCGGTCGGGCTCTGGCCTGTGACAGTATGACCTGCCGAGTTACTGATGAGTCATGGAGGGACATCCTGCGATACAATACGCTATCTTTTAAGACAAGACAGGACCACTCACTCAACAGTTTCTGTGTTTCTGGTAGCAGTTTGACCTTTCTCTTCTACTAGGCCACCGCCATAGCGGCACTGCCTCTTTTATTGAGGCAATCACAGGGTCATCCTTCTGCATCTATGCCCAGTTGTACTCTTCCAGTACGTGGATGAGGTCCACCCATGGTCTACTCTTAGGTCTTGCTCCATCAAGGGTGGAATCTCTTCTTCTTCAGCCTCCTCATCCACATCTCGCTGTGGTTGTACCGAGGGGTACTGTGATAGGGCATCGGCCACCTGGTTACCTTTCCCTGGGTGGTAATGGAGGTAGAAGTCAAATTTTGCACCGAGTTTGGCTGTCTGGAGATGTACTAAGGGGTTGTTATCTGTCCAGATGTCGAACCCTGCTCCTGTGAGATACTCTGTGAAAAGTTCTGTGATGCCCCACACCAATGCTAACAGTTCCAGCTTGAATGAGCTATAGTTTGCAGGGTTTCTCTTGGTTACATGAAGGCTGTGACTGATCCTCACCATCTTGCACTTGTGAGAGCATAGCCCCCAGGCCCTGGTTACTGGCATGAGTCCGTAGCCGGAAGGGAAGAGAGAAATCAGCAAAAGCCAATACAGGGGCTAACGTTAACTGCTGCTTTAAGACATCAAACGATTCTTGCTGTTCCGGTCCCCATTCGACCTTCTTGTGGCCCCCTCTCTGGTCTTTTAGTAACTTCTGGAGTGGAGCACCATGATGAGCGTAGTGCTTGATGAAATTTCGATAGTACCCTGCTAACCCTAGGAAGGCTCTAGCTTCAGTCACAGTTGTTGGGGCTTTCCACTCCTGTATGACCCTGATCTTCTCTGGGTTGGGATGCACTCCTTGTTTGGAGATGACATGTCCTAGATATTCAATCTCACATTTAAACAGGTGGCATTCCTTTGGTTTAAGCTTCAGCCCATACTGGGGTAGCTGGGCTAGCACAGCATCTAGGTGGGCAAGGTGTTCTTCAAAGGTGGCAGAGAACACCACTATATCATCTAGATAAATCAGGATGCTATCTAAGTTCATGTCTCCCAGACAATGATCCATTGTCTTCTGGAAGGTAGCTGGTGCATTGTTTAACCCGAAAGGCATCCTTTTGAACTGCCATAGTCCCATAGGAGTGATGAGCAGTTTTTGGGCAATCTGCTTCGGTGACAGGGATCTGCCAATACCCACTGCAAGGTCAAGCATAGAAAAGAACTTAGCTTTCCCTAGGGCAGCTAGGGACTCTTAAATTTGTGGCAGAGGATAGGCATCTCTAGTAGTGACAGCATTCAACTGTCTATAATCTACACTTGGAGTGAAATGGATGCTGCCGTCCTTTTTTCGCACTAAGACTATGGGAGCTGCCCATGGGCTCTTGCTGTCTTCAATAATGCCTTGTTGCATCATTTGTTCCAACATCTGCTCGACTTGGTGAGGGGGGAAGCTTCTGTAGTGCTCCCGGATGGGTGGACTCCTGTGGAGATCTCATGTTCAATCCCATTGATACAGCCCAGGTCAATATCCCCCTGTGAAAACACCTCTGGCCACCTATCCATCAATCATCTTACTTCCGATTAAGTGGGTGACAGTTCCTCAGTGGACAGCTGTAGAAGTGGGAGGAGTATCTGTTCTCCTGCCCATGCTCGGTCTGTTCCTGCTGACCATTTGTCAACATTCGCTTTTTCGCTACATAGCGCCATCCACTGAAATTCTGGAGCTCTATGTGGTCCACTTTAGGAGTGATCACACCTTTAATCAGGGCCAGCTCTGCCACTGTTGTCCCTGGTGGCAGGCGAAGTGAAATAGTTTTTCTGTTACGCATCCTAACACAGTGCCTTGCTGAACTACTGTGAAGGTTCTAGCAACAAACGGTGCCATATCTGAGGGTAAGGGTTCCACTTGGCCTGGGACGCCTTGCAGCCGATGGCACGATTCAACATTCATGGGAAGTACAAGCTCTTGGCAGGGAGGAATTACGATTCTTGTCCCAAAGGGAACCCTTACAACGCCAGCTTTTTCCTTGATGTTTGTCATACTTGAGGCAGAGTCCTCTAGTGCTTCCAAGGTATGAAACTGTTTTCTGACCTCCTTAAGTGGCCCCAGGTGGGAAGGGCAACATTTCAAAAGCTCATGCTTCAGGCTCTGGATGATATTCATGCCCAATATAACCTGTTTTCGTCTTTCTCTGGACGCTCGGGAGACCACCACACATTTTTGGCCAAGGTCCTGCCCCCACAGTTTTACTTTCATCCAGGTAATTCCAACCACTTCTATAGGAAGTTTGTTGGCAGCTGTCAGTGAAATCCATGGAGTATCCTGACTTATTTTCTTCTTTAGGAAGTACCACTGGAACAAAGATTCTGGTAGAATAGGGACTTGCAACCCATTGTCAAAGAGGCAATTGATCTCCTGGCCATCAAAGTATCCATGCACCACAGGGCAATTTACCACCACGTCCTCTGTTTGACTGGGGAGTCCTTCCACTGGGCTGCGCCACTGCTTGACTCCTAGCGGTGGGGCGCTTTGAGTTTAATGGCTCCCTCTGTATTCTATCAGGGCAATCTCTCAAGCAATGCCCCTGTTTCTGACAGCCCCAACATGGGGAGAGTGACCTCTCTTGTCTAGATCGTCTCTAGGAGGGTGTTCGCTTTCTCCAGGAGGGGGTGTAGTCCCTGGGAATGTCTTGTTCGCGCCCCAGCACGGCTAGTTCCGTCTGCAGCTGGACAATCCATTCTGTCAGTTTGTGGATGGCAGCCTCACATGAAGTGGTTTGTTCAGTTTGTGGCGACTTGTATGGTTTATTGCCTATGCTGGCCACGAGGGCGTCCATACTGGCATATCTCTGCTCTGTACACAGGATAGCTGCATTGAATTTTAAATTTGGGTCACTTGTGTCCTTTTTTGTAACTTTTAAACCTAAATTTGTCAGACATAAGCCCATCAACAAACTGATCCTTCAGCCAACCGTCTGTTTCACTCCACCCAGCATGTCCTGGTCGCCGCCTTTCCTTGCGGTGGATCTTGGCTGCTATAGCCTGCAATTCCAGGGCATACTGTGGAATGGATTCTCCCTCTCTCTGCTTCCTACTGATAAAGTGAGTCCTAAGGTCTTCTAATGCAACCGTTGGAGTGTACACTGCTTTCAAACGGCTGAATATCTTCTCCAGTGAATCCTGGTCCTCTGCTGGAAGGCGCAGAATTAACTTCTTTGCTTCCCTCTCAAGGGCTCTAATGGCCAGGTCTGCCTGCTGTGCGGGTGGAACCCCATATGTCCGTATCAAGCCCCTAAATCTCCTAATCCAGTCATCTAAAGCCTGATATGGTCCTGTGTACTTAGGCAGCTGTTGCGGTAGCAATCCCCCCAGCAATAGGGAAGTAATGGCAGACTGTTTAACTCCCTCAGTGCTGCAGCCAGCTTACTCTGCCGTCGTGCTGCTCCCCTCACCACTGACTGACATGGCTAATCCTATTCGTGACGCCAAGTGTTGTGTAATGGTATCAGCCAAATGATCAGACCAGTGTTGATATGCAATTTCTACTTTACTAAACAATAAAGGTCAACATAACATTGTATAGGGGATATCATTTGGGGAAGGTGGTGCAGTATAGAACATTGATATGACAGAAGAAATTAGAACAATTCTACAAATGGCCACTAGATGGCAGTAGAGTTCATGAGTTCAGTTCAACTTCTGAAAGAGAAAGAAGACATTAGTGCTCACATGTCCACCTTATGAAGAAATTTTCTAAAAAGCTCATGGCTGGGTGGATCTGTGACTGGCACAGGCTTCACACTGGCACTGCTGCTGTTGTCTTCAGTCAGGAGGTTCTGGTGGCATAGGTCCACCCCACTGCATGGACAGCACATGGACTGTAGCAAAGTCCTCTCCAGTGACTGGAGATTAGATAGATGCAGCATGCTCTTGTGCTCACTGCTGGTGGCCCGCACACCAGACTTAACTGGGGAGAACCCAGTGCCTGGTGACAGTTCACTTGCCCAATCACTGCTGTCCCATCAGGCAGAGTTTCTCTGAGCACAGAAAGCAGGGAGGAGCTGGAATTTATATCCCCTGAGCGTGTCAAAGAGCTCAGGGGATGCTGGGAGCCCAGAGGATTGTGGGAGTTTGAATTAAAGGGACCTGCACTGGACTGTAGATAAAGAGGCACTCTGCAACATGTGTATGAATATGAGTTAGGGACCTTAGACTGTAAGCTCCATGAGGGCAGGGACTGATGTGAATGTACAATAAATATGTAAAACGCTGTGTAAATTGATGCAATATACGTACCTGTAATAAATAATACTTACTTTCCCTGCACTCACCTTGTCCAGATCCACTAACAGAGCCCTGTACCCAGGGCCGGATTAACATAGGGGCTATTGGAGCTGCAGCTCCAGGCCCCTTTCTCAAGATAGGCCCATTTGCCCCCCCAAAAAAAAATAATAATTAAAAAAACAAAAAAAGATCGACTTCGAGGGTTGTAGCTCAGTGATCAGGAGTCACAGAGACCACGGGGTTGGAGGGTAGGTAGCTAAAGACCTACTCCAGCACTGGTTAAAATATGGGGCTGCTATAATCTATGGTTCCGGAAATACAGGGCTGCTTGCACAGTCGATCAGAAGCTACATACAGAACGGTCAGTTTAAATACGAGCTGGAACACTCTGCAGCAGACTGAGAGGATGAACTCACAGTGCTTATAATAATTATTTGTATATTACTTATGATAATTAACCCCTTGCCACCCAGGCCAATTCTGACACTTCTCTCCTACCTGTAAAAATCATCATTTTTTTTTTTTATAGAAAATTACTCAGAAGCCTCAAGCATTATATATATTGTTTTAGCAGACACCCTATGGAATAAAATGGTGGTCTTTGCAACTTTTTATGTTACACGATATTTGCGCAGCAATTTTTCAAACATTTTTTTTTTGGAAAGAAACTGTTTCATTCATAAAACACTAAAGTTAGCGCAATTATTTTTTGTGTACTAAGCAATGCTTTACATTTTTTTTACAGGTTACATGTTTAGAGTTACAGATGAGGTCTAGTGCTAGAATTATTGTTCTCACTCTAATGAACGTGGCATATGTAACCTGAGTGTATTTGGCTCTGATACTAGCCAGTGCCTACCCACCCACCCAGCCACTGACTAGTATCTCTCCCCAGCCTGTCCCCACACCCCCTCTCACCTGCTGACCTGTGAATGGGGGAATCACTCCCGCAGTGTTGTGTTCTGCCAGTGAATAAAATGATCAGTGTTGCTAACTATAGCTGACAGCACTGATTGTTTTGGGGAAAAACCTGACAGGCTGGTTGTACTCCAGGTCGGTTAATAGGTTGACTTGTGTAAAACCAGCTAGCCCATACATAGATCGACTATGGCTGGTCTCTGCTTAATGGTGTAATTTCAATCCATGTATGGCCCGCTTAACCACTACGCAGTCCCTAAACATCCTGTCGTACCCTCCACCCTCCTCTCCTGTACATACTGCTCACTGTCATACCCTCCACACTCCTCTGCTGTGCATACTGCCCACTGTCATACTCTTTACACTCCTTTCCTGTACATAGTGCCTTCTGTCATACCCTCCGCACTCCTCTCATGTACATAGTGCCCACTGTTAGACCCTCCACATTCCTCTCCCTCACCTGCACATACTTCCCACTTTTATACCATCCATTCTCCTCCCCTATGCCTCTTACCCACAAAAACAGTTCTTTAAAATTATACTGAATATCCTCAATGTTACCAGCTCTATAATGGGCACACTTTTGTTAGTTCAACTAAAGGAAATCTCAGTCCTCATATTTGTTCTGCCCCATTATTAGTACTTATTTAATTTTGTAATTGCTATTGTGATGTATAGAGGAACATAGGGGATGTCAGCTA
Source organism: Lithobates sylvaticus (assembly GCA_028564925.1). Classification (NCBI taxonomy): domain Eukaryota; kingdom Metazoa; phylum Chordata; class Amphibia; order Anura; family Ranidae; genus Lithobates; species Lithobates sylvaticus. The sequence continues at coordinate 160,449,120 of CM053034.1, read as the reverse complement.
CTCTAAATATAGCACTTGTAAAAAAGTTTCCCAGAAAATATTTTTGAAATGTTGGCAATCATGCGGGTCAGTAGGGGGCCCCATGAGAGGCTCCTGGGTTCCAATGATATTAAAGTGGTAGTAAACTTTTCTAACATTACTATTTTTTAGAGGCCCTGGGGTAGGTTATGCCATAATGTACAAGTATGCACAGCATATTAGCACATTAGGGTACACTTAAATTGTCAGACTGAGCCCTCCAGTGCTGTGATCAATCCGGCCCGGGCGCTTCCATCTTCACCCGGTCTTCCTTCTGGGTTCTGTGCCTTCGGTAACTTGCCTTGGCTGGGCTGCGTTGATGTTATTCCCACACATGCTCATGTGCATCCTCTTTCTCTCACCCCCCTTTCTCTCTCATCCTCTTTCCCTTACCCCTCACACCTCTTTCATCCCCTTTCTCTCTCTCTCTCGTCCCCCCTCTCTCTCTTTAATTTAATTTGTTATAACAAAAAATTGTTAGCATTTTTATTTATTTATTGTTTATAAAAGGCCCCACCAAAATCCTCAGCACCAGGCCCATGATGTTCTTAATCTGGCCCTGCCTGTACCTAAAACTTCTGGGTATGGACTCACGTGACACTGCCCCCTGCTTCTCGCAGTAAAGGACTGTCACTGAGGGCAAAGGGGTGTGTGCATAGCCACGAGCAAACTTTAACTCAGCATAGAAATGGGAAAACTTCCACTCACCATAGCCATGGGAAAATTACACTCACCATAGCAATAGGGAAATTTCCACTCACCATAGCCATTGGGTAAATTTCCACTCACCATAGCCATGGGTAAATTTTAACTGAGCATAGCTATATGCAAATGTAGCGATGTAGTTGCCACTAGTAACAAACATCCACCAATTCACCCCGGTGCCTGACTCCCATACATCACTTGCGGAGACAATGAACAGTCTTTTTCTGGTTTTGTTTTTGTTTATTGGGGAATACAACTTGGTTGGGGAAAGGGGTATATGGGATGCCCATAGAATAGTAATTTCTGCCATCATATTTAACCACTTGCTTACTGGGCACTTAAACACCCTTCCTGCCCAGACCAATTTTCAGCTTTCGGTGCTCTCACACTTTGAATGACAATTACTCAGTCATGCAATACTGTACCCAAATGAATTCTTTGTCCTTTTTTTCCCACAAATAGAGCTTTCTTTTGGTGGTATTTGATCACCTCTGGGTTTTTTACTTTTTGCGCTTTAAATGAAAAAAGACCGAAAATTTTGAAAAAAACAAATTTTTCTTTGTTTCTGTGATAAAATTTAGCAAATTATTAATTTTTCTTCATAAATTTTGGCCACAATTTATACTGCTACATATCTTTGGTAAAAAATAACCCAAATTAGTGGATATTATTTGGTCTTTGTGAAAGTTAGAGAGTCTACAAACTGTGGTGCGAATCATACAAAATTGATTACACCTGATGCACTGGTGGCCTATCTCATTTCTTGTGACCCGAACAAGCCAAGAAAGTACAAATACCCCCCAAATGACCCCTTTTTTGAAAGTAGACATTCCAAGGTATTTAGAAAGAGGCATGGTGAGCTTTTTGATGTTGTAATTTTTTCCCACAATTCTTTGCAAAATTAATTATTTTTTTATTTTTTATTTTGTTCCCCAAAATTGTCATTGTAATAGGTTATTTCTCTCACATGGCATGTGTATACCACAAATGACACCCCAAAATAAATTCTGCTACTCCTCCTGAGTATTACACAGCCTGGCCACTTAGAGAGGCCCAAAATGCAGGGAGCGCCATCACGTGTTCTAGGAGCATAAATTACACATCTAACTTGTTGACTACCTATTACACTTTTGAAGGCTCTGGAGCACCAGGACAATGACACGTGACACTGACGTGGCACTGATGACAGGTGGCAATGATACGTGGCACTGATGTGGTACTGATGACAGATGGCACTAATACGGGGCACTGAAGACACGTGACACTGATGACAGATGGCACTAATACGGGGCACTGATGACACGTGACACTGATGACAGATGGCACTAATATGTGGCACTGGTGACAGATGGCACTTATACGTGGCACTGATATCATGTGGCACTAATACGTGGCACTGATGAGAGATGCACTAATACGTGGCACTGATGCCAGATGGCACCCATACGTGGCACTGATGACACGTGACACTGATGACAGATGACACTGATACGTGGCATTGATGACACGTGACACTGATAACAGATGGCACGTGACACTGACAGGTGGCACTGATGACAGATGGCACTGATACGTGGCACTGATGACAGATGGCACTAATATGTGGCACTGATGACACGTGACACTGATATGGCACTGATGACAGATGGCACTGACGTGGCACTGATGACACGTGGCACTGACATGGCACTGATGACAGATGGCACTTATACATGGCACTGGGGACAGGTGGCACTGTGGACAAGTGGCACTGGGGACAAATGGCACTGGGGACAGGTGGCACTGGGGACAGGTGGCACTGTGGACAAGTGGCACTGGGGACAAATGGCACTGGGGACAGGTGGCACTGGGGACAGGTGGCAGTGGGGACAGATGGCAGCGGGGACAGATGGCAGCGGGGATAGATCGCACTTTATTTTTCTTTTTTACTCACGGCGCCGCTGCAGCCGTTCATCTCTCCCTCCTCACACGCTGTCTCTGTGTGAGGAGGGTGAGCGGCGCTGAGAGATGATCTCATATGTTTACATATGAGATCATCTCTCATTGGATACGCCAATCTCGCTGTAAACGACCGATGTGATTGGCCGTTTACAGCGATCTGTGACTGGCTGTGTCTGACGGACACGGCCAGCACAGAACTTCCTAGATGCACGCTCTCTGGAGCGCGCATTAGGAAAGTAAACAGGAGGACGTCCAGGGACGTCCTCCCTGCAGGGAGCGTCCGCGCTGCAGCCGTCTTTCGGCTATAGCGCGGGCGCAAAGTGGTTAAAGGTTTAAAAGTTAGTACATATTTGAGCCTGAAGAAATGATATGCATATATGGTAGCTATGATCTTCCTTCTGCATTACCATGCAGACTATTGCTCCTCTCCTGCTTAACTCCTGCAGACTATTGCTTCCAGATATTCCACACCCATGACTGTGTAAGGGTGAGGACATCACTCTTGACCGTGTAAGGGTGATGTTTCTAGAAATCCTCTCCTCCTGCACAAACTTATCAAAAAATTGTTAGTGAAGTAATATGTCACATCTTCTTCTGTATGTTAGAAGGACCCACTCTGAATAGTTCCTCTGACTGGCTCTGGTTGCTCGCTCCTACTGGGCCAGAGGCCTGCCATACCTCTCACTGGAGGCCCAGTAGTTTAGAAGCACATGTTGAGCGAAGGACTACTGTTCCCAGCTATCCCAGCTTGCAAATCCTGTGCCCTCAGGCCACATCCATTTGACACATCTCCCCACAGTCTCTCCTCTGATCCAGGACACCTTATCATTGACCGTGTAATGATGAAGACTTTGCTAATGACCGCATAGAAGCAAAGTTCCCTCACAGACTTCCTGGCACATCCAGCCCTCCACTGTGGTAACACTCACCAACCTCTCTCTCGGCCCTGAGTCCTTGATGGAGAACTTGACCGGACCATATGTTCCGACAGCTTCACCTGCCCCTCTGCTCCAGGAGTTCTTTATCAATGACTGTAAAGGCAAAGTTCCCTCACAGCTCTCCCCGGGCCTCCTCCTGCGATCGGCGCACTCCCCCCCTCCAGATGGGGGTGCCCTCCTGCTGCTGTCTAGTATTCCATTCTCCACTTCACCCAGCCGACAACTCCCTCCAGAGGCATGTTACGGGAAGGGATAAAAAAGTGTCACTAGGCAGAACAGGGAGATGCTTGTTTACATTAGTCTCTCCCAGTTCTTCCTCTCCGTGAGACGATTACTCACAGAGCTCGCGGCGGTGGCAGGGCGGCAAATTCAAAGGGACGTTCAGGTACGCCCTTCTGTCGACGTACATCGTCGTGCGTCGGTCGGGATCCGGTTAATAAGGGAATTAAGCAATTATTTTTTTTGTTAGAAGATAGCTTCAGAGACTCAAAGCACTGAAGCCAAAGTATCAGCATGACCGCCAGCAAGACTAATGCCGCGTACACACGATCGGACTATCCGGCGGACTTGGTCCGGCGGTTCAAACAATCCGCCCGTGTGTGGACTGCGGCGGACTTTTTCTTCCCAAAAGTCCGGCGACTTAGAAAGAAGTCTTGACTCAAAATTATCCGCTGGACTCGGCAGTCCAACGGACAATCCGGCCATCTGTGTGCTAGTCCGCGGGACTTTCGAAATGAACGGACTTGCCCACACACGGAGTAAAGTCCGTTATTTTTGAACGTGACTCCAGGTAGACGGGACTAGCGAAGGAAGCCAATGTCGCCGCCTCGATCGGCGAGATGGACACCTTGCTAGCCCCGTCACCTGGTATGGATTTAAAGGGTAATCCCTACGCCGAAAAATCGGCCGGTCAGGAAAGGGGGTGGGGACGAGCGAGTGCCCCCCCTCCTGAGCCGTACCAGGCCTGCTAACCCCCCCCCCACCCCAAAGCACCTTGTCCCCATGTTGATAAGAACAAGGGCCTCTTCCCGACAACCCTGGCCGTTGGTTGTCGGGGTCTGCAGGCGGGGGGCTTATCAGAATCCGGGAGCCCCCTTTAATAAGGGGGCCCCCAGATCCCGGCCCCCCACCCTATGTGAATGAGTAGGGGGTACATGGTACTCCTACCCATTCACCTAGGGAAAAATTGTTAAAAAAAAAAAACACAACACAGGTTTTTAAAGTACTTTATTAGACAGTTCCGGGGGTCTTCTTCCGACTTCGGGGGTCTTCTTGCGACTTTGGCGGTCTTGTGCCGCTCTTCGTTTCTTCTGCCGGGCCTCCACTATCTTCTTGCAGCTCTTTTACTAGCGTTAGCCGGGTCTTCTGGTTCGTCGCTGCTGTCGCCGATGAAGGCGGCGGCATTGACTTCCTTCGCTAGTCCCGTCTACCTGGAGTCACGTTCAAACTAAGTCCGCCGGATAGTGCGATCGTGTATACGCGGCATAACAGACTTTTCTTATGTCAGAGTCACTTTTAGGGCTCTTTCACATTGGCAGCCAGGGGGGTCAAAACAGATGGTTGAGCTGCGGTTTTATTGCTCCCCTCCCTGCCATCCACCAAAATTCTAACACATGCCACAGTAGTGATGCTTTGCTTCATGGGTACAGCAATTTTAATTCAGGCTGCAGAGTTTGACAGGCGGCATCACCTGTCAAACTCACCTACTGAGATCAATGCGGGCCACCAACGTTTGGCTTTCAGTCCCTCATTGTAAAATTGGCGTTTGGCAATTTAAAAAAAAGGAAAAGAAAAACAACACATCAGAAGGCGGTAGTAGCACTTCCTGAACACCTGACAGCTACTGAAACACTGCCTTCTGAAAAGTGGTCCACTACAGATTGTTTTTCAGGGGGTGGTAAGCGTTACCCCGTGTCTGAAAAAGCCTGTAGGTAGGTGCAGTCTACTTTCTCCACTGCAGGTGGCACTCTTCCACAGCAGTAGTGCAGTTGGAGAGGAAGTCAAGAGGAACATAGTTCCCCTATGGTCTCCTGGGTCACTGGGGAATTTATTAAATTGGATGCTGCCACCCTGTGTGACTCTAGCAGACATCTTGAGCCTTTTTAAGGCCCCAGCTTCCAGGCTTGGCACGCATTGTGCAAGTTAGTAGAGTAGGGACAGGTACCCTGCCTGGTAGGGACAGAACTAGTGTCAGGAAAAGGTTCCTGACGAGGAGGGAAAGCACAGGGCTAGCAACTTTTCTGGACATCTTCTTACTTGGGCACGAGATGACAAGGCCCTCCTAACAGGCACTGTCAGTTTGGCTGAAACCTGCTCTCTGCACGCTGTTGGACCTGTCAGTGTTCCCGGTTGGGTTGTCTTCCCATCAGGTTAAAGTGATCTGTCTTTGCATTATTTCAATAAAAGTTTTCATCGCATCAGGACTGTGTGAGTTATAGCCTCTGCACAGCGCTGCACCCCACCTACAAGCCATTAAAGTGATTGAAAAAAGTCTTGTTTTTTTTTCCTATAAAAATACCAAAGATGTTACACTTACCTGCTTTGTTGCAGTGGATTTGCACAGGGCAGCCTGGATCCTCCTCTTCTGTGCTTCTGGCTCCTCCCTCCTTTTGAGTGCCCCCACAGCAAGCAGCTTGCTATGGAGGCACCCAAGCTGAGTCACAGCTCCCTGTGTCCATTCAGACACAGAGCCCTGACCCGGTCCCACTCCCTCTCTCCCCTGATTGGCTAGCTGACTTTGATTGACAGCTACTTGAGCCAATGTCACTGCTGCTGTGTCTCAACCAATCAGGAAGGAGAATCTTGGTTAGCTGAGACATTCATTGACAGGGCTGCTTATAGGGAGGAACCACAGGTCCTTCTGTAGGGGGCCCCGGCACACAGAGGGGCTTGGACAGCAGAAGGATTGGTGGAGAACAATGCCCTCCGTGTCTCTCACCCAGGTTTCTCCCCCTCTCCCTCCCGCCGGCTTTTAGATGCTGGGTGACACGGAGGGATGTTGAGCCTGGCCGGCTGCCGCTGAGCTCCTTCCCCCGCCCTCGCCCGCCCTCGCCCGCACTCACAGCCCGCACTCACAGCTGGGACAAGGAGGCTGGAGCAGAGAGGAGACATCCATGAGGAGGTGCACTGTGTTGTGCTCTCCTTCCTGTCAGAAGAGCCTTCCACTGTACAGCACATGAGACCCCGGATTGCTGTTACTGTAGATCGCATTGCACTGTATACACACAGCGCCCCCTATCCACATTTACTGCTACCGGGAGAAGAGCAGCCCTTGGAGGAGATATGGGGTGGTCCACAGTAAGATCCGGTCTCATGTCCTGTATACTGTAGGTAAATGCTCTTCTGACAGGACAGAACAGAACACAGCACACCTCCTGCTGGCTATTAGTGGCTTCCCTGTAAGTTGGGGGAGGGGGGTGGGTGGTTATCTGTGTTGAGAAAAGTGATTGGAATTTAGGGAGGGGGGATATGTGCTAGGAGGAGGGAGGGGGTGGAGAGTTGAAACAGGAGAGGGGATGCTTGTGCTAGGGGGGATTAGTGCTGGTGGGGATTTTGGTAGGGAGGAAGAATTTGTGCTGGAAAAAGTACGTTAGAGGGGGTTGTGCTAGGAGGAGGGATTTGTGGGAATTTGTCCTAGGAGGGGGATTGAAGTAAGGTGATTTGTGCTGGGAGGGGAGATGGGGGAATTTTGTGCCAGGAGCGGGTGGGGGGATTTGGGGTTAATAGGTGGGATTAGGGGGGATTTGTGCTGGCAGGGGGGATTTGGGGGGAGAAGATTTGTGTTAAGATAGAAAGGGGGGACCCCCGTCAGGTAGGCTGTATGGGGCCCTGTGATTCCTAACAGCGGCCCTGCTCGTGGACATCGCTGGACAGAGAGGGACCTCAGGCAAGTCTTATGCCACGTACACATGGTCGGACTTGCCAACGGGATAACCTCCATCGGCATTTCCAACGGAAAAATTTAGAACATGTTCTCTATCTAAGTCCATCGGAAATTCCGACAGAAAAAGTCGGATGGGGCATACACATGGTCGGAATATCCGACCAAAAGCTACCATCTGTCGGAAATTCCAACCGTGTGTACACCGCATTAGGGGGGCTAAGGTGGGCTGCTGCACACAGAAGGCTTTTTATCTTAATGCATAGAATGAATTAAAGCGGGGTTCCCACTTAAAAAAAAAATTAAAAGTACAAATACTGAAGCTGCTGACTTTTAATAATCGGACTCTTACCTGTCCAGGGTCCAGCGATGCGGGGGATCGAAGCCCCGCTCTCCCCCCCTCCGCTCGGAGGTGCCGGTATTTTAACCGTGGAAGCCACAGCCGGGCACCCACTGCGCATGTGTGAGCCAAGCCCCGTCACTGGCCGCGCAATCATCTAGGACCTATAACGTGTCCCAGATGATTGACAAGAGGGAGGAGAGAGAGGTGATCTCCCTTCCTGCGCCAAGGGAAGTGACGTCAGGAGCCCAGGCACCGAAGGAGGCAGACTACGAGGGACCCCTAGCAACAGGCATTTAAAGGTGAGTTTTTGGGGTGGAACTCCACTTTAAGATAAAAAACGTTCTGCCTTTACAATCACTTTAAAGCGGAGCTCCACCCTAAAGGGAAACATCGGCTCATCGGAACCCTACAGGTATCTGCACCCACTTCCGGGCATAAAAAAAATTAGAATAATACTGCGCTAGAAAAATTATTATAAGTGAAAAAATATACGGCAAAAGCTGCAGCAATTAACCATAAATATCTATCAGGCCCCAAACATACAAATATACAAAATGCTGCGCTAAGGGATCCAGTTGTGATGAACCCTCCTAAGGGAGTGAATAAATCACCAAGTGAAAATAAATAGCTAAATTACAAAGCTAGATATAAAAGTTACATGTGACACACATAAAGATTATATAACTGTATACACACATCTCCCACAAATAACCTCAGAATGATGCAACAAAAATTGCAAAGAAACAATTTGTGACAAAGTTCCCAATTTCTGATAAAGAAAAAGAAAAAAAACACAGGTCTTTTCTCTAATCCTAATAATTCCCGAATCGTGAAGGCAGTGACACAAACACATTCAAAGTCAGAGATAATGTTCCAACATGGTTTCCTTTTCAAACATAAATGCTGTATCCCAAAATGACTGGTGCTCAATATAGTGAAGGTGAGTGAGGCTCCTTACCACATCTGTTGGACTCCCTTACGAGCGGAGTCAGTAGTGCTTAGCAGATATAATCCTCTGCAGGGATACAGGACTTTCCTCGATTCCTCTCAAATCGCCCCTATCCCCTCAGGGGAACGAACGTGGTCCGGAACTCAGTTGCCGGTCTCTGGGATCTCCCGACTGCTGCACACGGGCGGGACGAAGTTGATGGACAAGGCAGGTAGCCAATCACAGAGGTCCTATAGCGTCTATGTACACCGACATCTAGGAGTCTCCCCGAAAAGGATGTAATATCTGGGGGACCCTCCGGAATGGCACCTGCATATAAAATCAGCACTCAGGCCCCTCGGCCATGAGTGGAGATTAAAAGAAAAAGAAAGGACGAGCCCCAATAGTGAAATACTGTTTGTAAACAGGGGGATATTTTATTGAAATAAAAAAAGACCTAAGGTATAATCCATAAGGTCACAATCATATGCAAAAAGGAGACTTTTTTTCCTTATTGACAGTAGAAAAAAGGGGATTAATTAAAAAAAACATAAACATTAAAAATTAAAAAAACGGTTAATTTAAAAAAACTAAATATACACCCGTGCATGGGAATCAATAGGACGTAATGGTATCAACATAACCTGCCCGACATGTTTCGCAATACCTTGCGTCTTCCTGGAGCACAGGTGATATGTTGATCCATCACTTAAATAGTACTTGGTCCAAACCAAGCCTCAATTTGGTTCAGCCACCATTTTTCCTTGGTTTTTCATAATATTGTATCTAAACCAAGCCTCGATTTCATCTAGGCACCATTTTTTTGTAGTCCAGGAATGAACCAGACTATTTTATCAGAAGATCGCTTTCCTTATCTATCTCCCCTATTAAAATCCAATAACTTCTATATTAGACAGATTTACCAATTGAAAAAAGGGGGATAGAGACTTCCGGGCATAGATAGCTGCAGATTCTGCGGCTATTACACCACTTCCAGCAGGGCCCCCGCTGTCTGCTGGGAAACACACGGATCCCAGAGACAGCAGGGACCGTCCTTATTGAGCAGCTCGACTCGCGCATGTGCAGTAGGGAACCGGGAAGTGAAGCCGCAAGGCTTCACTTCCTGATTCCCATACTGAAGATAGCGGCGGCAGCACCCGAGAACCGATCAAGAGATCGGGCTTCGGGTGCCGACATTGCGGGCGTGCTGGACAGGTGAGTATCCATATTTTAAAAGTCAGCAGCTGCAGTATTTGTAGCTGCTGACTTTTAAAAAAAAAAAATTTCGGCGGACTCCCTCTTTAAGCTTATGTGAGCTTTTAGTGTTATACTGTAAGCTATCCAGTAAGTTAGCACAATATTACTTAGAGGTTAGCCAGCGACACACGTTTTGAGGGTGTCAGGTCCTGAACCATGCACTGCTCCTTGGTTACATTGAAAGTATGATTGGTTATATTTAGTGATTTTACCAGCTCCTCAGTTTAAAATAATATCCTGCTGAATGAAATAGCGAGGTGACCAATTCCAAAATCCTTCTGAAAATGCTAATTTCCTGGCTCTCTCTGCCCTCGATACTTTCTGAGGCACGGAGTAAAATCAGAGGAAGTCAGAATTTTTAACCTGCATACTGATTAGATTGTAAGATCTTATGAGCTGGGGCCCCTTAACCCTCTTGTATTGAATTGTAACGGTACTGTTTCCATTTATATTGTAAAGTGAGTGCACTGCAAACTGTTGGTGCCATATAAATCCTGAAATATGATAATAATAATAGTAATAATAATAATCACAACTTGTTCTGGGGTCATTGAACGCATTCAAAATTTCAAATCTTTCAATCCGCAATTTTTAATATTGGCTTTCTTTAATGGAACTAATAAAATAAAAGCCAGAACATTACAATTCTTTTTGAGTTACAATATGTTTTTTGGATGTGCAAAATGACAGACACTTAACATTCGTACTTGCTGTAGACTTGTATTGTTAATCTTTATTGGAATGTACAGAGAGTTGGTTTGCAGAAGTGCAATTGATTAGGTACAGTTCACATTGTGCATACGTCACTGCTCAAGCACCTGGGACAAATCTGGCAGTGGGACGGCCCTTTAGCTGATTTCTTCTAGTGCCAGTTGTAGCTATTTCAAGGCTCTCTTCTTCCGCTGAGCATACAGAGTACAACTAGACAAGAATAACTTCCCCATACTTCTCGCAACATGTGCTAGGTTGAAGATGGCTTTTAAAAGCTCACATCTGAAAATGCTTTACCCAACTTAATGTCTGAGGTTTTTTTTTTTATTTATGAAGAAGAAACACATATATTTTGCAAGAGCAATATTATATTAGACTGAATTTTTTTTTGGCAATGCCTCACTCCCGTCCAAGGAGCCCAAACAATATTCCCGAGGTCAACTGGGAAACCGGACTGAAGGAAATGAATGAGACCTGGAAGGGAGCCGTTGCCTGTGTCGGGGTCGCAATCTTCTTCATTATGACAATTGGAATTATCTACTGGCAGGTGATGGACCAACCTAACAAAAACTGGATCTTGAAAGGACGGGTCAGTGGACTCATTTGGGAGAGAAATACTCACACTTTGATACTGCAGACTTTGAACGAAGACAAAACTTTTGTGGAGATAGACGTAGGCAACTTTCCTGATATGGAGCAAAATTTTGTTAAGAATTTGTGTTGGCTCAATAAGACGGAATTTTGTTATACCTGGGATTCCATTACAGACCTGAAGATTAGTTTAGAACACAATTACTCAGCTGGTACTGAGTGTTATAATATTACCTGGACCCCAATACACTGTGATGTGAAGCTCAAGGTATGTCTATTGTGTCCTTATTTACCAGTTTGACATTTGAAACCTAGGCTTCAGAAATGTTGCGTGCTATTGCCTTAAATAAGATTCTCTATTGATTTTTTTATAATATTGCATATACTAAATGACATTTTAAGATAGTAGTTAGGTTGAAAAAAGACAAAAGTCCATTCAGTTCAACCATAAAAATAAATAAATAAAAAATAGATGACACAAGATGTAAATGATGCTATAATAATCATGTAGTGCAGAAGGTCTCAACCGTCTTATCCAAGAGCAACTTTTTGAGTTGAGGATTGCCTCCTTACAAGAATCTTTGCCTAAAGTTCAATTATAGCCAAAACGTATTTTAATTATTTTTGGAAAGAGTAGGGAAGGGTTAAAGCGCTTTTAAGTTTTTTTTTTTTTGCTGTATGTGTCCCGAGATTTATCTTTACTTTCTCTCCTGGAGACCCAACAGGAAGTGAGTGGAAACTTTATAATGTTTTGCTTAAAGCGGTAGAAAACCGCTGGGCGTTTTTTTTTTTTTTTTTTGTACCCTGCAAGGAAAAGGCATAATGTGCTAGTATGCATCGCTGTGTGACTGCCTGGAGCCGCAATGCCATTTACAGCACAGGACTCTGAAGGAATTGTCTGGGTGGCCGTTCCTTTAGAGCGCATGCGCTGGTGACCTAACCGGCATCATGTACAGGAAATATATCCTAAATGGTGCACGTTTAGGATATATTTACAGTACCTATAGGTAAGCCTTATTATAGGTTTACCTATAGGTACAAATTATGCATTGAAGTTTACTTCCTCTTTAACCGCTTGCCGACCAGCCGCCGCAGTTATACTGCAGCAGGTTGGCTCCCTTGTGCAAGCCGTCGTAGCTTTACGTCGGCTCGCGGGGTCGGGACAGCAAGCACGCGCGTGCCAGCTGCACAGCGTGGGTGCCAATGCTCGTGGCCACGATGACCGGCGGCCACGAGCGATCGTGAGCAGGAGACACAGAACAGGGACGAGTGTGTTCTGACAGGAGTGACAGATCGTGTGTCCCTATTAACTAGGAACCACAATCAGTCACTTCCTCCACTCAGTCCCCTCCCCCTTCAGTTCGAATCACCTCCCAGGGAACACAGTTAACCCCTTGATCGCCCCCTAGAGTTAACCCCTTCACTGCCAGTGACATTTTTACAGTAATCAATGCATTTTTATAGCACTGATCGCTGTATTAATGCCAAAAGGTCCCAAAAATGTGTCAGAATTGTCTGATGTGTCCACCATAATGTCGCAGTCACGATAAAAATTGCAGATCGCCGCCATTACATAAAAAAATAAATAATAAAAATGCTATAAATCTATCCCCTATTTTGTAGACGCTATAACTTTTGCGCAAACCAATCAATATACGCTTATTGAGATTTTTTTTACCAAAAATATATAGAAGAATACATATCGACCTAAACTGAGAAAAAAATTAGCTTTTTTTATAAAAAAAAATGGGGATATTTATTATAGCAAAAAGTACAAAATATTGTGTTTTTTTTTTTTTTTTTCAAAATTGTCGCTCTTTTTTTGTTTAAAGCGCAAAAAATAAAAACCGCAGAGGCGATCAAATACCACCAAACGACAGCTCTATTTGTAGGGGAAAAAAAAGTTGTAAATTTTGTTTGGATGCAACGTCGCACGACCGTGCAATTGTCAGTCAAAGCGACGCAGTGCCAAATCGCAAAAAGTTCTCTGGTCAGGAAGGCGGTAAATTCTTCCGGGTTGGTTAAGCCGCCCATACACATTTTTCTTTCAAAAAACGTAATTAGGAATTTTTGCTCGAATTTCGCACCATTAGTTGGTCTCAGCAACGGACGATTTTCGCGCGGCCATCTAATTTGAGTGATCAGGCATGTTGGAAATTTTTCGAAAAGCAAACAAATTTCTATTTAATGATGGGAGAATCGTGCGAGAAAACATTCCCAGCCACAAAAAAAAAATTTCTGTAGCAACATGAGGTGAAATTTAAGGCTTGGTTGGTCGAATTTCGAAATCAATGGTGGCACCGGATTACAAAATGCATGAAATTTCTTATTGGGACATTTCTCGTTCTGAATTGTATGCCCATTGCCCATGTATGGCCTGCATTAGACAGCTGTTACCAAAACAGGTGGTTTCCAATTGTAAGTTTTTCTTACACTTCTTGTTTTGGTCACAATTTAAAATTTTTGGACTTCATATTACTATCTGTCCTGTTGACCAATATATTCAGGACATATAGATAGGGTGGATCTCCCCAACGGAGATGTAGACAGCACATTGGAAGATTTTCCCACTATTACTGTTTCAGTGACAACACCAAATTTTGGATTTTTCCAGTCCCAGTGACAATGGTCACCAGAACAGAGAGGAAGATCTGCCTGGAGGGGACACAGACAGCAATAAAAACTTGAATGCTGCTTTTATCTTTCTCCATGATGTCCAAAATGTAAAGAAAAAAAGTTTGTGTTTTAAATATACTGTAAGCTGCAAACATTTATTGTATTAGATATACAGTATATTGAATAGAAAACTGCTGTAAAATATATATGAGATTTAGACATTATTTACAAAAAGTTAATAATTCATATTTATTCATAGATCTGAGCTATATACAGCTAGGTACCCTTAGATCATCAGGAACTGAATGACAAAGCCTTGTGTATTGCATGGTTAGTGAATGAATAATATGTGTTTTCAGTGATATAAATGTCTGAGATTAGCCCGTTGTTCATTTATACAACCAATTAGATAAAAAGGGAACTTTTCTAGAGAGGAAATTTAATTTAACTTCTCACAAATTGTCTTTTGTTTTTTGAGAAGAAAATACACAATTACTGGACTATTAAAGAAAATGACCACACATCTTCTTTTACTGCAGCATACAGTAGCCACATATTTAAAGTGTAAGTTCACTTTTTCACAAAAAATTTAAAAGGGTACTAAAACCCTACATCAGCCTTTCTCAACCTTTTCGACATAGAGGAACCCTTAAAATAACTTTCCTGTCTCAGGGAGCCCCTGCTAAAAATTACTATATCTACAATGCAAGATACATTAGTGTGATGGTCACTGGCAAGAATGCTCCTCAAGCCCTGTACATAAGACCAGTTTTCCCATTGAAATAAACTCTGATAGTTTTTCCGACGGAAGTCCGGCGGAATTCCGCTGAAGCTGTCTTGCGTACACACGATCACACCAAATTCCGACCGTCAAGAACGCGGTGAGGTGCAACATGTACGACAGGACTAGAAAAAGGAAGTTCAATAGCCAGTAGCCAATAGCTTTCGTCTTGTACTTGCTTCAGAGCATGCGTCATTTTTGGTATGTCGGAACAGCATACAGACGAGCGGTTTTCCCAATAGGAATTCTCTTTCTAGGTCCGTCAGAATTTTTGACGTAAAAAGTCTGATGAGGCATACACACTCGGAATATACAATGAAAAGCTCCCGTCTGACTTTTTCTGTCAGAAATTCCGCTCGTGTGTATGGGGCATTACACTTTTGGACATTGGAAAGAATTACCCCCTTACAAATAGCTAAACAGATCAATGGTTTCAGTGGGAACCTATCTGAGAGACAGAAGTTGCTCATTGCTCAAGGAACCCACAGAAACCACTGGAGGAACCCTAGTTGGAAAACCCTGCCCTACGCCCTTCCTACCCCTCAGGCCCCTCTAAACCTACCTCTATGGATGATTAGCTGTCACTACCAACACAGCCGTTGCAGCAGTCCAAGGATTTGAAAGCCATGATCTTCATCCCTTCGTTCTTTCCTTAGGGATTCTAAGATGGATCAGAGCGATTCCAATTTGTCAAAGTGGTCACGTTCCAGCACATGACCAATCAGAATTGCTCTGATCCATCCCGGAAGCTCTAAGAAAGGAAGGGAACAAAGAGCAAGGCTTTCAAATCCCCAGACCACTGCTCTGGCTGCATAGGTAGTGACAGCTATTCACCTATGGAGGTAAGTGCAGCGGGAACCTGGGGGATGGGAAGGGTGTAGGGTGGTAGTTTTTCTTTTCATTATATGTGAAATAGTGAATTTACACTTCCAGGGCTTATTTAGTAAGAAAAATGTACAAAAATATTAAGGTGCAATTTTCTGCACTTCTGCACAAATTTGAACTGTAAAATTATATATTCAATATAAAATAATCAAAACTGTATCCAAATAAGGACAGCTGCAATCAACAATATTGCACACAACAATAAATAAAAACATATTTAAAAAATTGATGCGCTATCCCTCCACAATGATTAAATATTTCATATATAGGTATTTAAAGTGCAAAAAGTTCTATTCCAATGTGATTAATAATCACAGGGAAAACCATAAAAAATTTCAAAAAGCGGGCGAAAGCATTGAGGCCCGCTTTTCTTGGGAATGTGGCCACATAGCCCCTTTAGGTAGTTAGGGGTTAAGCAGGTGTAGGTAAGGGTGGGCGGTTCTGGTCAGGTAATCAGGCAGGTGCGGGTGTGGGTGATCCAATAGATAGTGAGGGAAGGTTCTGGTACACAGGAGAGTCTATATAAGGGCTGCAGAGGGTTTTGGACTTCCTCTGCAGCGGCACAAGGAGAAGGAAAAGAGCTCCCGAGCTCCCCTCCCGTTGCGGCATGTTATGTGGTTGGGTCACCTCGGAATCTGGGGGGGACATATTTGATGATTGGTTCAGTGAAGTTGCCCGAGTTCTAATAACTGGGAAAAAAAAGTTGATGTGATTTATGATATTAATATTAAAAGTATATATGGTGTGTAAATATGTTGTTAAACCAATAAAGTGCCGCGGCCATTTCTGCCAATTAAACTGATGTGGGTTTTTGGTTGGTGTGATTGTATCTGGGGGAATAGGTGGGGGCGAGTTGTGGCCTACAGTCCCAAAGGTGAAAAGGAGAACTTGAATAAATATAATCAATACATCTAAAGTACTAGGGATGAGCTCGATGTTCGAGTCTAAACGTAAGTTCAAATCGAACATCAGGTGTTTGTCCATTCGCCGAAAAGCGAATATTATGGGGCGTTCGCAGCAAATTCGAGCACCGCGGAATGCCCCATAATGCACTGCGAGATCGCAGTGCATTGATGTCTGATGATTGGCCAAAGCATACGCCTGACCTGCATGCTTTGGCCAATCACAGCGAGCTCTGCCGCGAGAGCCAGCCTGCCTTTGGACAATCATGGTTCAGGGGGACTAAGTCCACGCCCCACACTATATAAGGCTGCTTACATAGCAGGTTAGTTAGTGGCAGTGTATTTAATATATATACAGTCTAGTCTCCCGACATTCTGCCCGTGTGTACAGGGTTTTAGTCCCAGCATTTTTTTTCATTTATATATACTCTGCATTTAGTGTAGACTAGATATTCAGTGTAGACTCTATATTCAGTCAGTGCAGGCAGTGTAGTATATTTAACACTGTGTATTGAAGTGGTTAAAGGGAACCCTGCGCCAAAATAAAAAAAAAAATGGCGTGGGAGTCCCCCCTAAAATCCATATCAGGCCCTTCAGGTCTGGTAGGGATTTTAGGGGGAACCCCGCACCAAAATTTAAACTAAAAAAAAAAAGGTAAAAATGGCAAAATCCATACCAGACCCTTATCCGAGCAAGCAGCCATGGCAGGCCAGGAAAGGGGGTTGGCGAGCAAGCGTCCCCCCCTCCTGAACCATACCAGACCGCTTGCCCTCAACATGGGGAGGGTGCTTTGGGGTCTCCCCAAAGCATCTTGTCCCCATACTGATGGGGACAAGGGCCTTATCCCCACAACCTTTGCCCGATGGTTGTAGGGGTGTGCGGGTGGGGGGCTTATCGGAATCCCTGCCCCCCCATTCACCAAAAAAAGTATAAAAAAAATAAAAACGACAAGAGACAGTTCTTGACAATTTCTTTACTTAAAAATTGCTGCGCAAATATTGTGTAAAAAGTTGCAATGACCACCATTTTATTCCCTAGGGTGTCAGCTAAATTATATATATATATATAATGTTTGGGGGTTTTGAGTAATTTTCTAGCAAAAAAATTATGATTTGGCCTGGGTTGCAAGGGGTTAATTACTATAAGTGAGTAATATACAAATAATTATTATATATTGTTTTTAAGGTAATTTACTATATTTTCAAAAACTGTACTCAAGCAGGTGGCTTAACGGAAAAAAATTACTGAAGCTTGACGTTATAACTTCAAACCAGTAATTTCACAGTAAATAGATAAATAATAAATTATTATCTTATAACATATAACATAATAATTTATAATTTAACTTAATTAAAACAGTACCTTTTCAGCAGGCAGCACATTCTCATTCTCCCTCTTAACTGTGTGAGAAAAACATGAGATTATGGGTAAATCTTATAACCATAAACCCATGTTTTTTTCCTTCTAGCTAAAAGCACTGGGCTGGAAGGGAGCATTTGTCTTTTAAACACATGCCCCCTTCTATGACACTGCAGTGAGAGGAGAGCCTCCACTGCAGCATTTTTATTGGACAGCTTGTTCCAATGGTGCTTTACCATTGGTCCAAGGCTCCAAGCTGTCCATTAAGCTCAGTGTTTGTGAGAGGCACTGTGAGCTCAGCCTCTCAGTCTGCTGGAAACAGAGTGTGCCAGTTTGTATTTAAACTGGCCGCTCTGTATGTAGCTTTTGACAGGCTGTGCATGGAGCCCCGTATCTCCAGAACTATAGATGACAGGAGCCCCATATTTAGGGTCTCTGTGAACCCAGTTTGCCGAGCTACAACCCTTGAAGCTCAATTGTCTTTTCTTTTTTTTTGGTATTTTTTTTTATGTTCATGGGCTCTATCTCACCTGCCTCCCCTGACTACACGTCCCTGCTATATACCCAAACACATGTGCTCTCCGCATCTCCTAAGACTCCCACTCTTCTGCTCAATCCTCAGTCACATAGAAGGGGCGTGATGTAGATGGAAAGAGCAAGGGACAGACTCATTGCGCAACATTCTTATACTCTAGATTTATTAAAATACTGTAATACTCACAGGAAGGAAGATAGTAACAGGCATGTATAATGCCACAATGTTCAGCGTCCCTGCAGAAGAACTGATGCAACAGCAACAGCTACTCTTGAATATACTTTCTATTCTAAAGAGATTGCACAACAGACACTGCTTGCTTTGCAGTCCCCTTTGTCTAATTGGAACCTCACTCACTGCTCCTATCATTACCAATCACATTCATACTTTCAAGGCTGGTTTGAATAGAATTGGTGTCTGTGATAAACTTAAGCCGGGTACACACTAACAGTTTTTTTTTCATGCAAACCAGTGGGTTGCATGAAAAAAAATGTCAGCTCCGGCCGGAGCTGCTGTACTAACCATGCGAGGTTAGTTCACCGATCTCCCCCGCCGAGCTGTTGTGTTCTGACTGTGAGACGCCCCCCCCCCTGCCAGAACACTCCGATCAGCACTCTCTGCCATTGGCTGAGAGCGCTGATCGGGAGTAGGACGGATGCTGGTTTTCTAGCATGCGTGCCCAACAGATGCCGACAGAATACCAGGCTTTTTTTTTTTAACCGGCAAATGTCTCCTGACATTCTGCCCGTGTGTACGGGGCTTTAGTCCCAGCATTTTTTTTCATCAGTGTGTGCCTGCAAGGATGGTGTTCCATTACCCCCAGCAAGTTGTTTCCAGGATCACCAAATTACTGACAAAGCGGAGTGAACAGGCTCAGTACAGCAGTGTCTGGATGAAAAAATGGAACTGTTGAGCTACTGAACTACTTTTTTTTTTTTTTTACTGCAATGTATCTATTTACATTGATACAAATAGATTAAATATACATAAGCTAGATACAGTACATCATCAAAAATACAGAAAATTATAGTAATTCATGTACTTAAATTGTAGATGAATAGTAGTTGTCCTGTTTTAAACTATCATACAATTACAGGCTTATTTAATAACAGTCAGTAAATAGCACAAATGTTCTATAAGCCATGGCGGCCTGCCAGACATTTGCTTCCCTTAGCCCATCTTGGACTGCGTTCATCAGAGCTGATATCACACAGATCTGATTGGTATGATTTTAGACGATAAGCCTATTACTGGTTGCAATTTGCTAACACATGAGTCACATGGATTCCATTAATCTGACCTGCTTTGCAATTCTTGGGTTTTACGCTTTTCACCCTCTTGAACACTGATACCAGTAGTTTCTGTTTTACAGTTTCCAAAGCAAATAACCTTTGTGCATTCATCCGCGAGCCTCATTTACTAAAGTAAATCAACAAAATCAAATGGGGATTGCTTACTTCGCAGGTTTGCACGAATGTGAGGATCTAGCTTCTACAACTGATGTTCAATGGATTCGTATTTGCCTTATGCATTGAACATCTAATAATGCCGCTTTTGTGCACTCTGTTATTATAAAGTTTTTTTCATTTCTATTTTTGTAAAACTGACCAGTTTACTGAAATTTGCATATGAAAAAATAGGGACAGTTCTAAAAACCTGTATGCCGTCCTATCAGAGCAGAAAGTGATATTGTATGTACAGGGGAATCTCCATTCCTAGGACCCTGGGGCAGCCTGTCCATAAAGGGCGCCCCCCCCCCCCCTCCCCCTGTCCATCTATACATGCATCCGGCCCCTTTCAGGACACCGGCGCATGGATTCCAATGGGGTGAGGCTGTTTTTTTGAAGCACCGATTAGAGACAGAGGCTCGCATAGGCTTCAATATAGGGTGGGCTCGGATCGCAGAGAGTGCGCTTTGAGCCCACCCAGGTGTGGTACAACAGCGAATCAATATTCGCTGTAGTAACACTGATCCTCCTCCCGGTCAATCAGGAAGTGGGGTTTGACACTGGTCACTCAATAGGCTGAAAGGACAGGAGATCCTATTGGATGCTTAGGAGGAGGAGGGGAGGAGCTGGAATCCGCCATGGAGGAGAGAACACTCAGAGCCGAGCCGCTGCACCACACTGCCTGCCATGATGGGGTAAGTGCCGGACCAACCAGCAAATAGCGGGTGGGTGCCGCGGGGGCCACTCAGGGGGATGGGTGGTTGTTTGCCGCCCCCCACCACTGCTAGGACCAGTGTATGGAATAGCATACGCCAGCTGTTGTCTGCACTTTTGCACATGCATACCTCCCAAAAATGATGACTGCAAAGTAGTTGCGATATCCTGACCAGCCGTCATATGACGTCGCCAGGGGCGTGCATCACAGCGATCGTTGTTGCGGTGTGTCAGTCTGACACACCGCAACACCGCTCTAGGTTAAAAGTCTCTGACCGAGACTCTTTACCACGTGATCAACCGTGTCCAATCATGGCTGATCACGATGTAAACAGGAAGAGCCGTTGATCAGCTTTTCCTCACTCGCGTCTGTCAGATGCAAGTAGAGGAGAGCCGTTCGGCTGCTCCTCCGACAGGAGGGGTCTGCTGATTGATTACCATCCGTGCCACCTATCAGTGCCCATCCGTGCCACCTTTCAGTGCCGCCTTTCAGCGCCCATCAGTGCCGCTGATTTTTGTACCCATCAGTGGTGCATATCAGTGCCACCTATCAGTGCCCCATCAGTGCCGCATATTAGTGCCCATCATCAGTGCCCATCAGTGCCACCTCATCAGTACCACCTCATTGGAGCCCAACAGTGCCGCCTTATCAGTGCCCGTTAGTGCAGCCCCATCAGTGCCTATCAGTGAAGGAGAAAACATACTTATTTACAAAGTTTCGTAACAGAAACAAAAAAAAACAATTTTTTTCTAAATTTTCTGTCTTTTTTTTATTGTTTAGTAGAGAAAAAAATCCCAGAGGTGATACATTACCACCAAAAGAAAGCTCTATTCGTGGGAACAAAATGATAAAAACGTAGTTTGTGTACAGTGTTGTATGACCGCGCAGTTGTCATTCAAAGTGCGACGGCGCTGAAAGCTGAAAATTGGTCTGGGCAGGAAGGTGTATAAGTGCCCAGTATTGAAGTGATTAAGATATGGAATGAGGGACACCTATTAGCAAAAGTATTTAGGCATAGGACACCCCCCCCCTTAACCACTTCAGCCCCGGAAGAATTTCCCCCTTCCTGACCAGAGCACTTTTTGCTATTCGGCACTGCTTCGCTTTAACTGACAATTGCGCGGTTGTGCGACGTGGCTCCCAAACAAAATTTACGTCCTTTTTTTCCCACAAATAGTGCTTTCTTTTGGTGGTATTTGATCACCTATGCGTTTTTTTTTTTTTTTTTGCGCTATAAACAAAAAAATTGCGACAATTTTGAAAAAAACACAATATTTTTTACATTTTGCTATGATAAATATCCCCCAAAAATATATATATAAAAAAGTTTTTTTTCATCAGTTTAGGTCGATACGTATTCTTCTACATATTTTTGGTAAAAAAAAAATCAAAATAAGCAATTATTGATTGGTTTGCCCAAAATTGATAGCGTTTAAAAAATAGGGGATAGTTTTAGGGCATTTTTATAAATAATTTTTTTTTTCAATAGTAATGGCGGCGATCAGCGATTTTTATTGTGACTGCGACATTATGACGGACACATCGGACATTTTTTACACATTTTTGGGACCATTGTCATTTATACAGCAATCAGTGCTATACAAATGTACTGATTCCTGTGTAAATGACAGGTGGCAGTGTAGGGGTTAAGTGTCTCCTAGGGGCGTGTTTCTAACTGTGGGGGGCGTGGCTGTGTGTGACACGTCACTGATCTCTGCTCCGATGACAGGGAGCAGAGATCAGTGTCCTGTCATTAGGCAGAATGGGGAGATGCTTGTTTACATTAGCATCTCCCCGCTCTCCCTCCCCGTGAGACGATCGTGGGTATCCCCGCGGCAATCGAGTCTGCGGGGCTCGTGACCCAACTCACGGAGCTAGGTGCGCGCCCACAGGCCGCCTTTTAAAGGGCAGCGTACAGGTACGTGATTCTGCCTGTACGTGCCCTTCTGCCGCAGTATATCTGCGTGAGGCGGTCAGCAAGCGGTTAAACGAGAATTATATATAAAAAAAAAAAAAGATTAGTTAAACCCACAAGTGCTTTTTTTTTTTTACTACTGCTATTCTTTATATTGGCTTTTGACATTTACAAATGCAGCAATTTAGAAATTGGATGAAAGGTTTAGCACTTTGAAAGCTAAAAAGTGCATTTTTATATACAACTATATACAGTAGATCAGACCAAAATGAGGGACAAATGAGGAGGAAAGAGGGACAGAGGGACATTTCTCCAAATCAGGGACATTCCTTCGAAATCAGGGACATTTGGGAGCAATGCACATGTGTACAAAAATATGTGTATGCACACAGCGATAGGGTTTTTACAAATTAAAGCACAGTGGAGAGTGCTTCAGGTTCTTTACAAATTAAAGCTTGAATCCAGGCAGATAAGAGCACAGAGCTCAATGCAACTAGGTATTCATTAATAGATCAATAAATATATTTTTAAATGCACCTAATGTAAGTTCTTGGATTTGTCCTGATATCAACCACTTGTACAGCAGACTCAGACTGGGAGAGGAAGGAGCTGGACTGGAAGTTAAAGTGATTTTAAAGTTTTTTTTTTTTAAATAACAAACATGTCATAATAACCTGCGCTATGCAATAGTTTTGCACAGAGCAACCCTTATCTTCTTCTTTTTGGGTCACTCTCCAGTGATCTCTTAGAGAGGAAGTCTAGAGGAATGTAGTTCCTATATTGTTTGCTGGGTCACTGAGGTAGCTATCCAATTGGATGCTGCTGCCTCATGTGTCAGCCATCTTGGGTCAGACAGAGCCTATTTAAAGCCCTGGGTTCCAGGCTTGGCATGCATTTTGCAAGTGGGTAGAGTAGGGATAGGTACCCTGTCTTTTAGGAACAGAACTAGCGGCAGGGAAAGCTTAGGGTTCGCAGCTATTCTACACATCTTCCCGCTTGGGCACAAGGTGGCCAGGCCATACTCTGCCCTCCTAACAAACTCCCTATTAGTTTGGCTGAAACCTGCTCTCCCTGCTGTTCACACGATTTCAATGTGGTACTGTACACTGTGTACACACCGCATATATGTGAACCAAGCCTTATATATAATTGGCCAATTGGTGTTGGTGGTAGTTATTTTGTATTTATCTTTTGTGATATGAATAAAGTATACATTATATATACATTATATAAGGATATGCAAAGATTGTGAGAAAGCAACGCTGATCAAACTAACTATAACACCCTATGTGTGCTAATAGATTATTAAATAAGAATTCATCAGCACCATGACATTACATAGCCCAGTGAACAATTGATATGGATATAAAACATTAAAGTGCAAAGTGTTTAAATGTTTTCCCAATTCCCTGCAGCTGCTCTGGTTCATGTGCGAGCCGCGAGTGCAATCCCGGACAGCGTGTTGGCGTCAGCGTGCTAGCCTTCCATACGCGTTTCGTCATGCAACGTCTTACCGGGGGCGGTAGCGGCTCGGACACAAAACAAAGTGGCTGGAGGCAATTGGGAAAACATTTATGTCTATAATCCCTAGTGTCGGCTCTGACACTTGTAACATGTGAGTAAACCTTTTTAAATGTTTTAAATAAACTTTTTTAAACGTTACTTCACTATTGGAGCTTCCTTCTTCCTTCTCTTATGTCTGGATGAATTATGACATGATTTAATGGAGAGGACCTTGTGTATCTGCTAAACAAACATCTCTGATTCAAGCATTGATTGCTAAAAGGCGCAGACGTTGGTTTATAATTTTACCAGCTGGTGGATCTAGTGAATTCATTTGGTACGTCTGGTGGAGGATTACACCTGGGTGTCACAGTCACATCGATTCTACATACATGCTTTTACTGAGTGTTTGCACTTTAATTTTCTATTTCCATATCAATTGTTCACTGGGCTATGTAATGTCATGGTGCTGATGAATTATTTAACAATCTATTAGCACACATAGGGTGTTAGGCCCCTTTCACACCGGGGCATTTTTCATGCGGTGCAGCGCTAAAAATAGCGCCTGTTCACCGCCTGAAAAAAATCCGGCCCCTTTAACTCCAGTGTGAAAGCCGGCGGGCTTTCACACTGGAGCGGTGCGCTAGCAGGATGACAAAAAAAGTCCTGCTAGCAGCATCTTTGGAGCGGTATAGGAGCGGTGTGTTCACCGCTCCTATACCGCTCCTTCCCATTGATTAGAATGGGACACCGCGGTAAAACCGCGGCAATACCGCCGCAAAGCGCCGCTACGGCGGCGCTCTGCGGGGGTGATTAACCCTTTTTCGGGGGGTAAAACCGCACCGCGAGCGGCCGAATAGCGGCCGAATACCGCGGTTAAAACAACGGTAAAGCAGCGCTAAATATAGCGCTGCTTTACCGTCACCGCGGCTCCCCGCCCCAGTGTGAAAGGGGCCTTATAGTTAGTTTGATCAGCGCTGCTTTTTCATAATCTTTGCATACAGTTTTTTGGTCCTGCCATTAATCAGAGCAGCTGCGATCTTATTGTAGTCCACCTGTCCCCCTGCCCAGCCCGGCATTCACCTCTCAGACACTCCGAGACATAGAACAGTCCATGTACTTTGTTTTTGTATTTTTTTTTTGAGGGGATTGAACTTGGATGGGGTAAGGGAAGTATAGGATGTCCAGTAGAATTAGTAGAACTTGCTTGGGACAACTATATACACTCCGGTATATGCACTACAGTCTCCACTCCAGCACAACTTTTGCTGCAGACTATCACTCCTCCAGCACTATGCTTAGTTGAAATTTCAGGCACAGATAGCACAAAATAGTTAGGCCTGACACTGACTCTGCCAGGCCTTAGCAATTGCCCTTTGCAGGCAGGGACTGCGGGCCCTTATAGTGCAGCAAAAATAAGAGTTCCTGGTGCTAGCTGTCCTACATGCGACTACTGAGCCCAGTAACTACATCTTCAGGCCCTGCCAGCCCTCCTGGCTGCAACTGCCCTTCTCCACTGCCCATGACACCACAGTCGACTCCTCTGGTTCTGCACCCATCCCAGACTGCATTCTCCCAGTCCTCTCTGGCATGCCTTCCCAGTCCTCTCAGGCCTGTGCATGTCACTCACCAGCCTTCCTGGCTGCGACCAGTTGTTCCTCTCCCTGGAGATTTGCCCGGCAGTGCTCTCTCCTGCTGTCCTCTCTTGCTCCTTCTTTGCCTCCTGTCCAGGACACCTCCACGATTTCTTGGAGGGTCCCGTCCACACCCGAGCCCAAGTCCAACGTCACCCCCCCCCCCCCCAGAATGGGGATCTCCGTCAAAGGCCCCGACAGCCTAGCACTCCATCTCAATATCTTCCACCCGAACAAATCCTCCCCAGCTGGGCTGACCCTGGGTATTTAAGAAGGCCTGCCCCCTGCCAATCCATGTTGGGGATTGATCTGGGGGTCCTCAGAATACCCAAGGTGGCTCCACCTCCTCTCCAGCCTCTCTTTCTAGAAAACACCGGAACATTCTAGAAATAAGTAGGAGGTCCCAGTGATGCCACCTGTGAGTCACCCCAGCACTACTCTGAGCCACTCCTAGCCCAGATCAAAATAAACACCAAACATGCACCCACAGCTGCACCACTCCCCCCCCCAGTCGGTCGGTCTGTCGGTCACCAGACACAGAGAGGAGGAAGAACACATGGCAGACACGGCTGCGGGGCTGGAGGTGGGTTTCCGGCTGAAGAAAACAAAACTGCCAAAGGTATTTTCCTCACCCTTGAGATGGTGTCACCCATGTAGTGGGTGGCACCCAGGTGCGGACTGCACCCCCCGCCCAGCGACGCCACTGGTTGGTCCCCCAGTGATGATCCCGGCCATGGTGGTTTTAAGCCCACACCAGTCATTTCTGTGAGCGTTCAGCACATGGAACGCCTGATCCTGTATAATCGATGGTCAACCTGTCATGAAATTGCACAAGAGACAAATCTTTCTGTGGGAATGGTGATGACGAAGTGAATCATGCTGTCCTAGGATGGTTCCGGCGTACTGACAAATCTTTGTATGCCAAAGCTTTCCAGGCATTAGCTAAACACTGAGATAAGTGTATAAATGTCAAAAAATAAATGCATTTTCCACACCTTGAAATTTGTTCTTTTATTATATAAACTCAAAAGTCCCAGTTTGACTTGAACACCCCTCGTACAATACAAGCTGTGTATAGCCAGTTTAAGTCATCGGTAATAGAAACATGCAATAGGATGGATTTACTAAAGGAAAATAGGCAAGTCACTTTGCAAGGGAAGTTGCACTTTATAAGGGAATTTTCCCCAGAGCTTAGATTTCACTTAGCAAAGAATACCCAATTACGTGCGATGAAAATTAAAAAAAATGCATTTTTGCTTGCACATGACTGGGTGATGGAAGTCAGCAGAGCTTCACCTCATTCACTAAGCTCTGGGTATAATTCCCTTGCAAAGCGCAACTTCCCTTGCAAAGCAAACAGTCTATTTGTCTTTAGTAAATCAACCTCAATGTGACTTGTATGCTAGTTCTGCTCTGATCTCATGCTCCCTTCATTTTCAAAAATGTCACCAGGCAGAAACAATTCCTAATAGTTCAAAAACAAAAGATTCTAAAGTAAATATAGTGGACCTAGTACCTTTAAGATTTACATGACTGCTAAGGCGCATAGGCCTAGACATAAAGCCAACCAGCACAACCCCTTGCCCCCCCATATAAGAATCCACACTTACAACTCTTAAAGCGGGAGTGCACCTAAAAAAAATATTAAAAGCCAGCAGCTACAAATACTGCAGCTGCTGACTTTTAATAAATGGACACTTACCTTTCCTGGAGTCCAGCGATGTCGGCAGCCAAAGCCGATCAATCTCTTCGCTCTCGGCTGCTGCCGCCGCCATTCTCGGTGAGGGAATCAGGAAGTGAAGCGTTACGGCTTCACTTCCCGGTTCCCTACTGCGCATGCAGGTCCTAAGTGGTCCCTGCTATCTCCTGGGACCTGTGTGTTTCCCAGGAGACAGCGGGGGTTTGCGGGAAGGGCCGTGACTCCCGCGGGAGTCTATTTCCGGAAGTGGGTGCAGATACCTGTATTATACAGGTATCTGCACCCCCCTCCCCCTGAAAGGTGCCAATTGTGGCACCGGAGAGGGGGAGGAATCACATGAGCGGAAGTTCCACTTTTGGGTGTAACTCCGCTTTAAGTTGGAAAAGGGGCAAGGCCACAGCTTTATTTAATTTTCCAACACAGGACATGTAAACACTTTAAACCAGTGCCAGTCACAGTTGTACTGTGAGCATGCTTTAACATTAACCAGTAAAATTCCAAAGGGGGCCTGTCCTTACCATAAGTGCTGGATAGGGATGAGCCGAACACCCCCCAATTTGGTTCGCACCAGAACATACCGAACAGGCAAAAAATTCAGAAGAACACACGAACACCGTTAAAGTCTATGGGACACGAAAAATCAAAAGTGATAATTTTAGGGGCTTATATGAAAGTTATTGTGATAAAAGGTGTTTGGAGACCCAGGTCCTGCCCCAGGGGACATGTATCAACGCAAAACATTTTTTTAAAACGGGAGCAGTGATTTTTTTAATGCTTAAAGTGAAACAATAAAAATGAAATATTTTGTGGAAATATCATGCCTGGGGGTTGTCTATAGTATTCCTGTAAAGTGCCACATTTTTCCCGTGTTTAGAACAGTACCACAGCAAAATGATGTTTCTAAAGGAAAAATTGTCATTTAAAACTGATCACGGCTGTAATGAATTGTCGGGTCCCAGCAATAAGGATAGAACTCATTGAAAAAAAGGGCATGGGTCCCCCCCCAGCCCATTACTAGGCCCTTTGGGTCTGGTATGGAAATTAAGGGGAACCCTGAAGGGTCTGAATGGATTTTGGGGGGGACCCCTACGCAATTTTTAAAAATTTTTTGGTTCCCCTTAATATTCATACCAGACCCAAAGGGCCTGGTAATGGACTGGGGGGGGGGACCTATGCCCTTTTTTTCAATGAGTTTTATATTGCCAAGAACCCACAATTCATTACAGCCGCGATCAGTTTTAAATGACAATTTTTCCTTTAGAAATGTCATTGTCTGTGGTACTGTTCTAAAAACAGGAAAAATGCGCCACTTTACAGGCATACTATAGACACCCCCAGGACTATTTAATTTTTATTGTTTCACTTTAAGCATTAAAAAAATCACTGCTCCCGAAAAAACTTCAGTTTAAAAAAAAAAAATTTTTTTGGCATTGATACATGTCCCCTGGGGCAGGACCCAGATCCCCAAACACTTTTATGACAATAACTTGCATATAAGCCTTTAAAATTAGCCCTTTTGATTTCTCATGTTAGTGTCCCGTAGACTTTAACGGCTTTCGAATTTGCCCCGAACACTTCATATTGTTCGATGTTTGCAAGCAAAGTTCGGCCTAAACTTATGCTTGGGTCGAACCGTTCGCCCATCCCTAGTGCTGGACAGACAGCCTAATTCCAATTTCTCATTCAGGGCATAGCCCATTACAGCAACTTTTAATGCTGGCAAGGTCAAAAAAACACCGCTAAAGCTGTGACAGACCATCCAAAAAAAGAGGGGGAGGGAGGGTGGGCAGCTCTTTTAGCCATGTACTCTTCAAAAAAGAGGCAGAATTCCCAGGGGGCAGACCTTTTATTGAGCTCAGGCCCAACCCCATCACCCTGCGCTTCCACCAATCCTCTTTGGCCACTTCTATACCGTATACTCCCAGCTCCTGGCCATGCCCCCATCAGTCAAGGCTCTCTTTCCCTAAAGGGGATCAAGAGGCCTTCATTTTAGTACCCTCTCAATGCATACTCCAACGCATATCCTGACATCATCTGCACATCTTCTGCTGATCACACATAGTGCTTGCAGTGCTGGATGAGAAATACTGCCCATGGTATTTGCTGACTAGAGATGCAACAGTAATGTGAGATGGAAAATCCAAGTTAGTTTGTATATTACCTTTACTGCAGAGTATATAATATGTGGTGTAGGATATAGGGGGGGGGGGGGAAGATCAGCTATAAATATAGCTGGTACAATTTCACTGACAACTTGGAATAAAAATTTTGAGCAACGGGCAATTGGATTTTTGCTGCCTATGTTACAGGTACTACTATGGTCCCCACTTTATACCAGTCTGTAAAAAAAATTATTTAAATTTAAACCGAACTCCAGGAAAACTGCTAAATACACAGATAGAATATAAAAATGGGAGCTGCTTTACCTGTTACACGGTTTGTGTTTCTGTCCATCCTATCCTGTGGCCAAAGAGCAAAGCTACAGTGCCTTGAAAAAGTATTCATACCCCTTGAAATTCTCCACATTTTGTCAGGTTACAACCAAAAATGTAAATGTATTTTCTGTGATAGACCAACACAAAGTGGCTTATAATGCCCTGTAAACACGGTCAGAATTTACGACGGAAAAAGTTTGAGAGCTAGATCTAAAGTTTTCCGACAACAAAATCCGATCTGACTTTTTCCAATCGTGTGTAGAGAATTCAGACGCACAAAGTGCCATGCATGCTCAGAAAAAATTTGGAGACGAAAGCTATTGGCTACTGGCCTCTACGTAGACCCGTTGTACGTGTTGTACGTCACCTCATTCTGAACGATCAGATTTTCTGACAACTTTGTGTGATCGTGTGTATGCAAGACAAGTTTCGGACAAAATCAGTTGGAAAAAATCCGTCGGATTTTGTGGTCGGAATGTTCGACTGTGTGTACGGGGCATAATTGTGAAGTTAAAGGAAAATGATGAATGGTTTTAAATTTTTTTTTACAAATAAATATAGGAAAAGTGTGAGGTGCATTTGTATTCAGCCCCCAATACTTTGTAGAATCACCTTTCGCTGCAATTACAGCTGCAAGTCTTTTTGGGATGTCTCTACCAGCTTTGCACATCTAGAGAGTAAACTTTTTGCCCATTCTTCTTTGCAAAATAGCTCAAGCTCTGTCAGATTGGATGGAGAGCGTCTGTGAACAGCATTTTTGGAGTCTTGCCACAGATTCTCAATTAGAATTAGGTCTGGACTTTGACTGGTCCATTCTAACACATGAATATGCTTTGATCCAAACCATTCCATTGTATCTCTGGCTGCATGTTTATGGTCATTGTCCTGCAGGAAGGTGAACCCTTTGCCCCAGTCTCAAGTCTTTTGCAGACTCTAACAGGTGTTCTTCTAATGCCGCGTACACACGAAGGGACAATCCCGCGGGATTATCTCTGGACTGAAGTCCAGCGGATAATCCCCTCGTGTGTGGGCGCCTGCGGACTTTTTGGCGCCAAAGTCCGGCGGACTTTTTGGCGCCAAAGTTTGAAGTTTTGTTTTCAAATTATCCGCTGGACTTGGCAGTCCAGCGGACAATCCCGCCGTTAGTGGGCAAGTCCGCGGGACTTTTGAAATTAACGGACTTGCCGCTCATCGGCAAGTCCGTTCATTTAGCACGTGACTTCAGGTTACGTAGCTAGCGTAGGCAGTTACTGCCGCCGCGCTGCTCCGTGACCTGGCATGGATTTAAAGGGACTCCCCACGCCGAAAAAACGGCGTGGGGGTTCCCCCCAAATCCATGTCAGACCCTCATCCGAGCACGCAGCCTGGCAGGCCAGGAAAGGGGTGGGGACGAACGAGCGCCCCCCCCCTCCTGAGCCGTACCAGGCCGCGTGCCCTCAACATGGGGGGTGCCCTGGGGAAAGGGGGGCCGTGCGGCCCCCCCCACCCCAAAGCACCTTGTCCCCATGTTGATGAGGACAAGGGCCTCTTCCCGACAACCCTGGCCGTTGGTTGTCGGGGTCTGCGGGCGGGGGCTTATCGGAATCTGGGAGCCCCCTTTAATAAGGGGGCCCCCAGATCCCGGCCCCCCACCCTATGTGAATGAGTATGGGGTACGATGTACCCCTACCCATTCACCTAAGGTGTAAAATGTAAAGTACAAAAAACACACACACTTTTGAAAAAATATTTTATTGCACTGCTCCGGGGGTCTTCTTCCGTCTTGGGGGTCTTCTCGCCGGACTCCCCCGCTCTCTTCTGCTCTTTTACCTAGCTCTTTCACGAGGGGGGGAGTCCGGCTACCTTCTTCGTCGTCGCCGCCGTCTGGGGGTCTCGATCCGCCTTCGGGGGTCTTCTTCCGTCTTGGGGGTCTTCTCGCCGGACTCCCCCGCCATTTACCAAGCTCTTTTACCGAGCGGGGGAAGTCCGGCTACCTTCTTCGTCGTCGCCGCCGTCGTCTGGGGGGTCTCGATCCGCCTTCGGGGGTCTTCCGGGGGGTCTCTTCTGTTCTTGCGGCGGTCGTCGTCTTCCGCGCCGCCGGCGCCTTGTCCTTCTTCTTGTTCTTGTTCTTGTTCTTCTTCTTCTTCCGATGTTGACCCGACGCTCTCTCTGCCCGGAATGCCTGTGCCGCTCTGCGCTGAGACTTATATAGGGGAATGGGGACAGGGTCACATGCACATGTCACATGGTGACCCCGCCCCCTTGTGTTGTCACAGTCCCGGAGGATGCTGGGACTGTGACATCGCAAGGGGGCGGGGTCACCATGTGACATGAACATGTGACCCTGTCCCCCATGTCCCTATATAAGTCCGAGCGCAGACCGGCACAGGCATTCCGGGCAGAGAGAGCGTCGGGTCAACATCGGAAGAAGAAGAAGAAGAAGAAGAAGAACAAGAAGAAGGACAAGTCGCCGGCGGCGCGGAAGACGACGACCGCCGCAAGAACAGAAGAGACCCCCAGAAGACGACGACGGCGGCGACGACGAAGAAGGTAGCCGGACTTCCCCCGCTCGGTAAAAGAGCTTGGTAAATGGCGGAGTCCGGCGAGAAGACCCCCAAGACGGAAGAAGACCCCCGAAGGCGGATCGAGACCCCCAGGAGCAGTGCAATAAAAATTTTTTTCAAAAGTGTGTGTGTTTTTGTACTTTACATTTTACACCTTAGGTGAATGGGTAGGGGTACATCGTACCCCATACTCATTCACATAGGGTGGGGGGGCCGGTATCTGGGGGCCCCCTTATTAAAGGGGCTCCCAGATTCCGATAAGCCCCCGCCCGCAGACCCCGACAACCAACGGCCAGGGTTGTCGGGAAGAGGCCCTTGTCCTCATCAACATGGGGACAAGGTGCTTTGGGGTGGGGGGGCCGCACGGCCCCCCTTTCCCCAGGGCACCCCCCATGTTGAGGGCACGCGGCCTGGTACGGCTCAGGAGGGGGGGGCGCTCGTTCGTCCCCACCCCTTTCTGGCCTGCCAGGCTGCGTGCTCGGATGAGGGTCTGACATGGATTTGGGGGGAACCCCCACGCCGTTTTTTCGGCGTGGGGATTCCCTTTAAATCCATGCCAGCTTGCGGAGCTAGCGCGGCGGCATTTACTGCCTACGCTAGCTACGTAACCTGAAGTTACGTTCGAAATGAACGGACTGCTCCGTGTGTGGGCAAGTCCGTTCATTTTCAAAAGTCCCGCGGACTTTTGGCCGGCGGATTATCCGCTGGAGAAGTCCGTGCGTGTGTGGGCAAGTCCACACGCTCGGAAAGTCCAGCGGACCCCGCTGGAAAGTCCCGCGGGATTGTCCGCTGGACTAGGTCCGCCGGCAAAAGTCCGCACGTGTGTACGCGGCATTAGATTGCCCTGTATTTGGCTCCATCCATCTTCCCATCAACTCTGACCAGCTTCCCTGTCCCTGCTGAAGAAAAGCATCCACCAAACATGTTGCTGCCACCACCATGTTTCACGGTGGGGATGGTGTGTTCAGGGTGATCTGCAGTGTTAGTTTTCCACCTCACATAGCGTTTGGTTTTAAGGCCAAAAAGTTCAATTTTGGTCTCATCTGACCAGAGCATCTTCTTCCACATGTTTACTGTGTCCCCCACATGGCTTCTCGCAAACTGCAAACAGGACTTCTTATGGCTTTCTTTCAACAATGGCTTTCTTCTTGTCACTCTTCCTTAAAAGCATTTGACAGGCAGTGAGGAGGCATATCGCCTCCTCAACACCTGCTTTGCCCCACACTAGCGCACCGCAACTGCGTGCTTTGCACACAGTTGCAAGGTGCTTGCAGCGCTATTAACTTGAAGGGGACTTGTTCAACGGGGGGTATAATTTCTGCCATGGCATAGCATCAGGGGCCATGGCATGTGTACACCCCTATCCACTGCCTCTGTTGCTAAAGGGGTAGCAGTTGGTGGGCAATAAAAGCACAGCTCAACTGTGGGGTTTTACTGCCCCCCAACCTCACATGCGAATGAGCCCTAAGGACTCATTCACAGGTGTGGGTAAGTGGCTCTGAATGCACACTGTCAGTGTTCAGGGCTATACACCTGCACCCACATGCCTGTCACATTAGGACCTGAGGCTGTGTTCATACAGCTGCTGCATTCCCATAGCATAACATAGGCTGCCTGCACACAGCTCCAGGCCATTCCAGCCACATAAACAAACCACTGATTCACACTTTTACAGGGCACAGCACTCATCTGAAGACCTCATTCACACCAGAGATTATTTTTTTAACTCATTACAGTTTTGCTTTTAGCTTTAGCAGGAATTTTGTTAATGATTTTAGTGTATTTTTAGCGAAAATATAATTTGAAATTTTCAGAGGGGTGGTCCCTGTCAGGTAGGTTTACGGGACTCCATGATTTCTAACAGCAGCCCTTTGTATACATCATGACAATAGTATTGTAAGAATGACTATTTTGACTAAAGTGGTACAAAAGACATGTGCACCAGGCCCACCAAAACAAAAGGCCCACTTTCAGAACAAGTATTGGAGCTCAGAAAGAAGGAGTGGTACAACTCTTTGTATCAGAGCCTCCTGATCAACTTGGATGATGAAGTTCCAGTGTTAAGGCAATTTTACAATAGCAAGGGACAACACCTTTCCCTGTTCCCTGAGGCCCCTCACATGTTTTTAGTCACAACTACGTCCTTCCCTTTGGTGGTGCCTTTGGGTGGTCCTTGTTCCTGCACTCATTGGCACTCATGTAATGATGTGTGAGCACAGGCCTGTCTGATGTTGTGTTCCCAGGGGGTGTGTCCATGACAGCCTGGCTATACAGGAAGTAGGTTGAATGACACTGGCCAAAAAGAGGAGCGCCATCTTCTGGAGGAACAGATCTTCTGCATGGGCAGCATTAAGATAAAGGTTGCAGTTAAAGTTAATTTTTTTTATTTTTTTTAAAAAAAATGTATTATTGGAGTTCTGCTTTTACCATTTTTAACCACCTCTGGAAGATTCACCCCCCTCAGGACCGGGCCATTTTTTGCGATACGGCACTTTGTTACTTTAACTGATAAAACGTATAGCATTTGTTACACAAATAGAGCTTTCTTTTGGTGGTATTTGATCACCTCTGCGTTTTTTTTATTATTTGCATTATAAATGAAAAAACTATATATTTTTTACTTTCTGCTATAAAACATTTCCAATAAAAAAATGTAAAACATCAAATCTCTTCATAAATTTAGGACAATATGTATTCTGATACTTATTTTTGGTAAACAAATCCCGATAAGCATATATTGATTGGTTTTCGCAAAAGTTATAGTGTCTACAAACTATGGGATATTTTTATTTATTTACTAGTATGGCAGCTATCAGTGACTTATAGCGGGACTGGGATATTTCCCACGGACAGAAGAAAAGTAGGTTTTGTGATATCTTTGCTTTCTGAGAGAGCCTTGGCCCAGGCAAACCCTCTATGTGAGATGCAAAAACCTGTTGTCTTAAGCTACCCTGAGTTTGTGGCTTCATTTAAAAAGGGTATTCGACGCTCCCGCATGCTCCGCTTCTGCTGCCAAGTGCCTTATGTCCATCGAACAGAGTACGTGAACTGTTGCCGGCTACGCCATTGAATTTCGTAGTCTGCCAACAGAGGTTGCGTGGAATAATGAGGCCCTTGTGGCTGCTTTTTCTCGTGGTCTCTCAGATACCATCAAGGATGAGATAGCAGCCCGAGATATACCCACTGAGCTGGAGAAGTTGATCACGTTTGCCATCCTCATTGACTCCAGACTCAGAGAAAGACTTTGCAGTCCCACCCGTGCCTCCCTCACCTCCCATGTCTTCTGGTACCGAGTTGGTCAGTGAAGGTGAACCCTTGCACTTGGGTTTCACGCGTCTCTCTGCAGATGAGAGAGCCTTTAGGAGGGGGAGAGATTGTGCCTTTATTGTAGCCAGGCAGGTCACTTTTTGAAGTCTTGTCCTACCCATCCAGGGAACGCCCGAACCTTGAGGTCCTGTCATGGACAGACCTTAGGTGGCGTTGTTTCATTCCCAGTTATCCAGAAGGATAAGCCATTGGTTTCGGTCTCCCTTTCTTGGGCTGAGTCGTCCATCGAGATACAGGCTCTCATTGACTCTGGGGCTGCCGGCCTGTTCATTGATGCTGCCTTTGTATCGAAGCACTCAATTCCGCTGCAGCTGCATGACACTCCACTTGCCATTGAGGCTCTTGACGGGAGACCTCTACAGCCTGCCCATGTGATTTATGAGACGGTTCCGTTGTCCATGGCCGTAGGGGCTCTTCACCATGAGATATTCCAATTCCAAGTTATTTCCTCACCTAAGTTTACGCTGGTTATTGGTTATCCTTGGTTACAGAGGCACAACCCCTCTTTTGATTAGCTCCATGCTGAGGTTCTCTCCTGGTCACCACAATGCAGTGAAACATGCTTCCAGAAGGTAGTCAAGGTCCTGTGCACGTCTTTACTCTCCTCTCTGCTGGAGGAGTACTGCGATTTTAGGGATGTTTTTGACAAAGGTCAAGCCGTTAGTTTTCCTCCACCCTGGCCGTATAATTGTGCAATTGACCTTCAACCTGGTGCCGTAACCCCTCGTGGCCGGGTTTACCCTTTGTCAGTCTTGGAGGATAAGGCCATGGAGGAGTATGTTGCAGATGCACTTTCTCGAGGTTTCATCCGCAAATCCTTGTCTCCTGCTGGTGCTGGTTTATTCTTTGTGAAGAAGAAGAGTGGTGAACTGAGACCTTGTATTGATTGTATGGGTCTCAATCGTTTCACGATTTAGAATGCCTATCCGATTCTGTTGATTACAGAATTATTTGACCACCTCAAGGGAGCAACAGTTTTCACAAAGCTTGATTTGAGAGGGGCATACAATCTTGTGAGGTTTAACGAGGCTGACGAGTGGAAAACTGCATTTAACACTAGAACAGGCCATTATGAGAACCTCGTAATGCCTTTTGTCCTTTGTTGCCCCTCGGCAGTTTTCCAGGAATTTATTAACGATGTCCTCTGAGATTTGTTGCAGTTATGTGTGGTGGTTTATCTCGATGATATCCTCATATTTTCCAAGTCCCTGGAGAGCCACCACACAGATGTCTGTTGTGTGCTTCAGAAACTAAGAGAGAACAATCTCTATTGTAAACTGGAGAAGTGCGAGTTCCATCATGAACAGGTTAAATTCCTGGCAGTTCTACAGTGGCCCCGATCCGTGGGTTTACATCCTCTGCAGTGTTATCTATTATCGTAAATTTATTCGTAACTTCTTGTATCTGGTCAAGCCCGTGACTGATATGACCAGAAAGGGCAGAGTTGGTCTCCGGAGTCCATTAAGGCCTTTGAGAGTCTCAAGGCTGCCTTTGTTTCTGCTCCTGTGTTGGCACATCCTAATCCTACATTACCTTTTATCCTTGAGGTTGATGCTTCTGAGACTGGTGTTGGCGCCCCTTCTGTCTCAATGTCCTACCTCTGAGAGCGCTATGCATTCTTGTGGCTACTTTACCAAGAAATTGTCACCTGCGGAGTGCAATTATGAGATTGGTGGCAGAGAGCTGTTGGTAATCATTTTAGCCCTGAAAGAATGGAGACATCTCCTCAAAGGTACCACTGTGCCGGTTCTCATTCTTACTGACCATAAGAATCTCACATTCTTGTCTGAGGCTAAACTCCTCTCTCCCAGAAGGGCACGATGGGCTCTTTTCTTGTCAAGTTTCAATTACATTGTCTCATTCTTAACAAAATAATCTGTTGCGCTAACAAATGTACCGTAGATAAAGAAAAAGTTGCTAACACTATATTGCTGGACACAATAACGAAAAATAAAAATGAAAAGGTGTAGCCCTAAAATAATAAACAATAAAATTCCATCAATAATAAAAACGGAGAAGTCAATCGAGACCGAATCTTCATCCAACAATCAGAAAGAGCGGATAGAATAGCCACCACCAACACCCAGATCCACTGACCCTTACCGTCAGTGTGTAGGGTACACACAAAATAAGTATTGGTAAATGGTTCCAGCAATCCCTCTGCATCGATCAAGCCACTCAGCTAGAAGTTAAGCATATTCCTCTTTCAAAGTTCAGATCATTTAAATGCCCATGGACGGATGTTGAATGGGATATTAATTCGGTAAGGGTCAGTTGATTTGGGTGTTGGTGGTGGCTATTCTGTCCGCTCTTTCTGATTGTTGGATGAAGATTTGGATTCGATCGACTTCTCCGTTTTTTATTATTGACTTTTATTGCGTTTTTTTCTCATTCTTACACAGTACTAAGAATGTAAAAAAGGAAAAGAAAGCTAGGCATGCAATGACAGTGTGTGTGAAGGCTGGTCTATCACATCCCAATGAGTTGTAGAAACAAGAAAAAGCAGGCCTAGTGTGCATAGACACGGCCAATACCCCTAAGGGATGTTTGTAAGATTGATAGACCAGTCTATCAAATCTTACAAACATCCCTTAGGGGTATTGGCCGTGTCTATGCACACTAGGCCTGCTTTTTCTTGTACTAAGAATGTAAGGGCTGACGCCTTGTCATGACAATTTTCCTCCACTTCCAAGTTGGAGTCGGTTCCTGTTCCTGTGATTCCTCCTGATTGTTTTCTGGCTACGGTTCGCACCAGTCTCAGTTCTTTGGGTGACAAAATTCTTGCTGCTCAGGTCCATGCTCCTCCTGAGAAACCTTGTGACCGCTGCTTTGTCCCAGAGAGTCTCCGTACTGCCATGCTCCAGACTTACCATTCTGGCTGCTGGCCACCCTTGGAACAATCAACACTTTTGGGCCATTTCCCAACAATTCTGGTGACCTAGTCTACATGCTGATGTAACTGCCTTCGTTGCTGCCTGTTCCGTGTTTGCTCAGAGTAAGTCTCCACGACACCTTCCAGTGGGCCTCCTACAACGCATACCCAATGAAGAGAGGCCCTGGATCCACCTGTCTATGGATTTCATTGTGGAGTTTCCCAACTCCCAGGGCAACACAGTTATCCTTATGGTGATTGACCAGTTCTCAAAGATGTGTCATTGTATTCCACTTAAGAAGTTGCCCACTTCTAAGCAACTGGCTTCCATTTTTGCTCGGGAGATATTTCGCTTACATGAGCTATCCAAAGTGATTTTCTCAGACAGGGGTAGTCAGTTTGTGTCCTGGTTCTGGTGAGCCTTTTGTGCACAGTTGGGAATTCAGCTTGCTTTCTCCTCTGCACATCACGAGCAGTCTAATGGGGTCGCAGAACGAGGCAATCAATCCGTGGAGCAATTCCTACGTTGCTATATTTCTGACCATCATAACAACTGGTCAGACCTATTACCGTGGGCAGAATTTGCTCACAACAGTGCCTTGAATTCTGCTTCCCGATTGTCCCCGTTTATGGCAAATTATGGTTTCCAACCTTCCATGTTGCCTGACTCGTTTGTTCTGCAGAATATTCCTGCATTAGAGGAGCATCTCTGTGGTCTTCGTTCCACTTGGGCACAAGTCCAGGAGGCTTTACGACATGCTAATGATAGGTAAAGACTCCACGCTGACCGCAGACTCCACGCTGACCGCAGACGCCTGCCTGCGTCTTCCTACCAGGTTGGGGACAGGTTCTGGCTGTCCCTCGCACCTCGGTTTATTGGGCTTTTCCATATTCTTCGCAGGATTAACCCAGTGGCTTACGTTTATTCTTTTTGGAATTAGGTCTGTTCTGAGCTGTAGCTGTATTAAGAAGTCGTGGGAACTGTTAAATCTCAGTAATCCAATTTGTACAAAATAAGGATTATTGACCTCAAAGTATATGATGTAAGAAAAGCTATAATACAGCATAGTTAAAGAATGCCTTTGATCTTCTAATGAAACCCCCTTTTTACTATATGGTAAATTCTGTATTTACACTCTAAAACTCATAGCTAAATAGCTATCAGACCCTTACCTGCTTCAATTCTGCATATATTGGAGTAGGAATTTCCAGTGCACTTACGTTTTTTTGGGGAAAAAAACGCACTAGATGTGTGTATGGAAAAAACCCCACAAATGATAAAAAACAGCTGCTAGCACAGGCCAATATACAAACACCTAAAAACAATCACAATATATAAAGTGCAGCTCTATTGAAAAGTGAATAAAAGTGACATGATTTCAACAAAATATATAAAACAATGTGACAATGTATAAGCGCTACTATTGTCACATTCTATATGGTACTAAGGATCACATGTTTTTTTTTTTCTAAGGGAGCAGCTTATTTATATATATTTTCTATTTTTTTTTTTTGGCGCAGAGTTTTTTGTCAGTTGATATTCAATAGTTTTTTCACGTATAAGCGACATAAACTCAAATTCATGCGATTGAGGCAGAATTGCTCTCTCGAAGGTGACTTCCATCTGCAGGCCCATGAACTGAAATCCAGGTTTATAGACAAGGGTTACCATGAAAATTACCTAATGTCTATCATCGGGGGAGTGGCCCTTATGGACAGGAGAGATTTGCTGAAAAACAATAATCGTAGAAACAATCCTAACAAATCTTTTAATAGTTCTTTCATTACTTCTTTTTCTACCCAGAATTATGTTTTAAAAAGTGTTTTCAGAAGCACTGGCCAGTTCTCAAAAATTACAGTGTACTGGGGCCTGTGCTTCCAGAACAATCTTGTGTGATTTTCAGAGGTGTACCATCATTAAGACATAAAATTGATCATCATAATGTAATCGACCAGTGAAAACCCATGTTTTTTCAGGATTTAAAATGCTTTTTCCCATGTCGCAGATGTAAAATCTGTGCACTTAATTCTTTTAAAGGGAGAAGAATAGAGAGTTTCCTCTCTCAACAGACTGGACGGGAATATACCATCAGTTCTTTTAATACTTGTTCCACTAAGAATGTGGTTTACATGTTGCAATGTAAATGTGGGAAACAATATGTGGGTCGAACCATTAGAGCCCTACAAGTCAGATTAGGTGAACTTGTTGGCAACATCAAAAAGGGTTTCTCTGGCCATAGTGTGTCTAAACACTATGACCAATGCCACCATAGGAACCCCAATAATACCTTGTTTGTTGCCATCGATAAATTGACCCCACATTGGAGAGGTTGCCATGCGAGAAGAGAAATCTCTCGCATGGCGACATGCTGGATATATTGTTTAAAATCTTACGTCCCATTTGGACAAAATTTTGAATGGGACACAAACTGTTTCATCAATAATGGTTGATGTTTGATAATCTTATTTCTATATAAATAATTCCTTTTTTTTTTTTCTTTTTTATATACAAATATTTCCTCAAATTATTGATTAATTTTATATTTTAATTTTTTAATAATTTATCATATTTTGTTGTATATTTTTATTTGTATTGCGACATTGTTGAGTGCTGTACCTCACAGTGCATGGACCAGGCTATATCATTTACATTTTTGGTAAAATGTATTACATATACTTTTCTTTGTTACCACTAGATGGCATCTGGATGTGTCCTTTCCTTCTTTATGATGGATTGGCCATTTTCACCCATTTTGGATGCTAAAACATCCTCATATGAATTTTCCTTTTTTTTAGTCTAAATTGTTTTTTATAATGTTTCCATGCATGAACTTTCTGTTTTTTATTATACATGTGGTGGCTGTGTTTTTTTTCTGTTTATTCAGAGAAATCTTTCCACTTCTTGCCCTGCTTCTGGCTAGTTCTGTGCATGAACGAGTGCGCACTTCCGCCCTTCTCTTGTTTTAGGTATTTAAAGCATGGTGCATGTCTGGTAACCACGCCCCTGACAATGTCAAACATATGACGAAACGTGTTGACGCCTCTAAGTGTGGCAATATGGTACATTTAATGAAGGTACAAACATTTAGCAACTCACATGGTGGATGATTAAAACAGGCACATCTAAGTATGCAGGCATCTGAGATAAAGCTCTCCACATAGATCAACCTCCACACCACCATCGCGGTCATGCTGTGCTCCACAAGCTCTTCAAGCCTCACATTCAGATCGCTCTACTGCAGGGTAGCCTTCCGGTCACGATTGCAGATTGACAGCAGTGAGAGCCGGCGGATGCCTGCATACTTAGATGTGCCAGTTTTAATCATCAACCAGAGAGGCACCTCTCTTCTCTTTTATACTCTAACTACTGCTGGATTTTGCTTCTAATCCCTTTTGGGGGCTGCCATTTGTGGATGGACATTTTATGGTTACACAACCTATCAGATTGTTATGATCTTTTTATATGGACTATAAACTAAAAGACCTATGAATAAATGGTTGTGGAACAAATCATCTGAGTTTCCATTATTTCCTAAGGGGAAATTTGCTTTGATATACAAGTGCTTTGGATTACAAGCATGCTATTGGAACTAATTATGCTTGCAATCCAAGGTTTTACTGTATCTGGAATGTGATTCTGATTTGGAGTACGCCAGTTTTTTCCCTACAGCTCATTTGGCTTTTCCATAAGTTTGGAGGCCAATACATTCTGGTAAGCTGCTACCTTCTACACTGTTGGTGTTGCACACGGAGGAACTGGGGAACCTGGCTCTCCTATGCATACAATCATTCATTTCTTTTTCCCGTGGAATGTGCTTCTCTGGGACACTTGAATTTTTATTTTATTTACTTTTTCCCTTTTTTTTTCTTTTTTCCTGGACTTATATGGAATTTTTATTAATGAATTTATGTCACTTATACATTGTCACACTGATTTATATATTTATTTGAAATCATGTCACTTTTATTCACATTTCAATAGCGCTGCACTTTGTATATTTTATTATATATTTCCAGTGCACTTACAGGAATTTTTTTAATGTGAGATTTTGTTTTTAATATAGTTAGATAAGTCCACCCACCATACCAGTATAGTCAATTTGAAGAATAACTGTACTCAAGGGCTTGCCTGATATGAAGTGAGGTTAGAACTTTGCCTTAGGCCGTGCTCTTTGGGTACAATGGGGGCATTAAGGGATATTTATCAAGTAGCAGAGCACTCCAGCACTACCACTGAGTGCCAGGTGGAGAGATCTCTTGTATGACAGTCACATTATAATCCCAACATCATCAGAGGCAGGGCAGCAGTGCAGAAGCATACCGTCAGGTAAGTAACCACTAAACACCGGTACTTATTCTTGTTCTCACAGATGCCAACTTATTTAATAAAAATGCTAGAATTTAATGAAAAAATACATCTTAGAGGTTATTTATTAAAATGCTCAAATATATCCAGTGGCGTAACTAGAACCCTCAGGGCCCCGATGCAAGAAACCATGGAGGGCCCCCCCCCCGACCTCCGGACAAAGCTCTTTACTCAGAGCCCGATGTTGGAACACCAGGGCCCGGTCACAAGTGGGTGGCTGCATATAAAGGAACCGATTTCTTAATTTTTATATAAAAACACACACACACACTATATATATATATATATATATATATATATATATATATATATATATATATATATATATATATATATAAATGCACATATTAACCAGTGACAGCTGGTGCTCAAAATTTTTAGGGGGCGCATGCAAAAAAAAAAAAAAATCTGAAATAAAAACATCAATTACAGCCACTGTACCATCAAATGTCGCCACTGTGCCCATCAATTGCAGCCACTGTACCATCAAATGTCGCCACTGTGCCCATCAATTGCAGCCACTGTGCCCATCAATTGCAGCCACTGTGCCCATCAATTGCAGCCACTGTACCATCAAATGTCGCCACTGTGCCCATCAATTGCAGCCACTGTACCATCAAATGTCGCCACTGTGCCCATCAATTGCAGCCACTGTGCCCATCAATTGCAGCCACTGTACCATCAAATGTCGCCACTGTGCCCATCAATTGCAGCCACTGTACCATCAAATGTCGCCACTGTGCCCATCAATTGCAGCCACTGTACCATCAAACGCCACCACTGTAGCATCAAGTGTCGCCACTGTGCCCATCAAATGCTGCCACTGTGCCCATCAAACTCTGCTGCTGTGCCATCAAATGCCGCCACTGTGCCATCAAATGCCACCACTGTGCCCATCAAATGCTGCCAGTGTGCCCATTAAATGCTGCCGGTGTGCCAAATGCTGCCACTGTGAATCCCCACCGCCCGCTCGCACACCCACACACACATGCATGCACCCCCCCACACACACACATGCATGCACCCCCCACACACACACACATGCATGCACCCCTCCCACACACACATGCATGCACACCCACACACATATGCATGCACCCCCCACACACACACACATGTATGCACCCCTCCCACACACACATGCATGCACCCCCCACACACACACATGCATGCACCCCCCCACACACATGCATGCACCCCCCCACACACATGCATGCACCCCCCCCACACACATGCATGCACCCCCCCCCACACACACATGCATGCACCCCCCCCCCCCACACACACACACATGCATGCACCCCCCCCCCCCCCCACACACACATGCATGCACCCCCCCACACACACATGCATTCACCCCCCCACACACACATACACATGCATGCACCCCCCCCCCCCCCACACACATGCATGCACCCCCCCACACACACACACATGCATGCACCCCCCCCACACACACACATGCATGCACCCCCCCCCCCACACACACACATGTACACCCCCCCCACACACACACACACATGCATGCACACACATATAAAGACACATACAGATACAGTAGATAGTCCTATAAAAAAAGTCAGACATACCTTCTTCCTGCCGGGTACTGCACTGTAGGGGGAGACAGAGAGCACAGCACACAGTGCTTTCACTTTAGGTATGTGAGGAGCTCCCTGCACAATGCCATTACAGCTCGGCTGACGATCGGAGAGCTCCTCTCAGGCTCCCCTCCTATCAAAGGCCCCCCTGCAGCAAGGGGCCCGGTCGCCATGGCGATCTCGGCGACCCCTATAATTTCGCCACTGAATATATCCAAGGCCAGCGTAAATCTTTGAAAATGTATTTATTATCCCCAGGACTGTACAAATGCAAAGTAGGCAGCATTTGTATCTGTTTTGTAAAAGGATTTTTACAGTAATGCCTTGTACACACGGTCGGACATTCCGACCACAAAAATCCGTCAGATTTTTTCAGACGGATTTTGGCCGAAACTTGTCTTGCATACACACGGTCGCACAAAGTTGTCGGAAACTCCGATCGTTCAGAACGCTGTGACGTAAAACACGTACAACGGGACTA
This sequence comes from Lithobates sylvaticus, assembly GCA_028564925.1. Lineage (NCBI taxonomy): Eukaryota > Metazoa > Chordata > Amphibia > Anura > Ranidae > Lithobates > Lithobates sylvaticus. The sequence goes on along the minus strand of CM053034.1, from coordinate 160,404,194 downwards.
CGAAGAGGCCAGTAGCCAATAGCTTGCGTCCCCAAATTTATTCTGCGCATGCGTGGCACTTTGTGCGTCATAATTCTATACACGCGATCGGAAAAAGTCTGATCGGATTTTGTTGTCGGAAAATTTTAGGTCCTGCTCTCAAACTTTTTTCGTCGGAAATTCCGATGGAAAAAGTCCACTAGAGCCCACACACGGTGGGATTTTCTGACATCATAATCCGATCTGACTTTTTCTGTCGGAATTTCCGACCGTGTGTACGGGGCATAAGAGAGGTAAAGCTGTGGAACACTTTAACAAAAGAGGTAGCGAGAAAAATGGATGATATCCTGATGACTGATATTTAAAGTTATAATTCACTAAAGGCTAAAAGAGCAACGTGAACTAAATTGGGGGTGCACAATTTAGTCAGATGATGTTTGAACGGGCTGTTTGGCTGGTACAAATGACAAATTTTTGAACATGCCACCACAAAGCATGTAAAGCCCCATACACACGGTCGGACTTTTTCATGGATTCTGTCCGATCGGACAATGTTGTTGAAAAATCAGACCGTGTGTATGCACCATCGGACAGTGTTCGTCGGTTTGTCCGACGGACAAAGTCTTATCTCCTGCTGGAAAGATTTGCCGTCAACACGGTCCGATCACACCAAATCCGATCGTGTGTACGGTTGTCCGAAGGACAAAGTGCTACGCATGCTCAGAAGAAATTCTGTGACGGAAGCGCTCGGTCAGGTAAAACTACCTTTCCTAATCGACACAGCACATTCGTCACGCTGCAATGTTAAAATGTCTTTAATGCAGCGCATTCTCTTTTTCTTTACAATGCAACAAGAATGACATGTTTTAGCTGCTCCTATTCACCCGCACTTCTCACAAACTTAGTTCTTTATTACTTTTCAGCATTTCTACACTACATGTTTATTTTTTACTCAGATCGTAAAAGAATCTTTGTTATATTTTTAGCATGATTTTTTTTTTAATATTTTTTTGGGGGAATACATATTTGAAGGAGAATTTTTTTGTTTTTTGGAGGGGGGTTGTGTGTCTCAACTTAGCAAAACCACATTATTAACATTTGTATTTCTTGCTTAAATTTACTAGGAGTTTGTTGGTTGTTGGTGCCCCTTGTTAATTCTACTTTAGGATTAGTGAAATGTACCTGCCTACTCAAAGAAAAACTGTCATTGTAGAAAAGTAAAACACAATAGTCAATGATTATTTCAAATCCAAAAAACATTTATTTAGGTCTCAGCAACAAACCAAAGAGGAACGCAGCCATGGTGAAACTTGGGGAATTTGCAAAGCCTTGGACACCCATGGCAACCATCATTTTTCAGGCTTAAACAATTGGGGGCATGAAGAGTACCTATCTAAATAATAAGGGAGCACAATCTGGTCCTGAAGTCCAAAACATCCGGAACTGCAGCAGATGCCATCTAGGTCCCCAGGCTCTGGTCCTACGAGAGGCTCCATCTTCTCTCAGACCAGACTGAATCAAGGTCATCACTCTCTTGTCTTCCTTGTACGCTTCCTTCCACGCCGTGGTGCTGGTGCTGGTGGGGTGGCAGAAGGAGGAGGAGGAGGCGGAGCAAGGTCACTCTCGCAAACATGTGTGAGGGGAGTCATCTCCCCAGCCATCCCCTCATTTAGTATTTTGAGGATGACCTCCTCACACATGCTGCGTTGCCCCGCCTCCATACCCGTAAATTTACTGCCAACCAAGGAGGCAAAGGCCTCCTCGTAGGTGGGTGTGGCATAGAGGGAGGCTGAGGCATCTTTTATCAGCTGGAGCGCTGACTCTCCCACCTCCCCCATGTTATTTGCCCTTCTGTAGGGAAGGCGGAGGGGAGAGACTTGGGAGACAGTCAGGCTCCTACGCCTACCCCCCTGTTGGCTGCCACTAACCCCTGCCTCCTCCTGACTGCCACCTTCCACAGCCACCTCCTGGCTGAGGTCTTCCTGTGTATGAAAAAGGGACATAGTTTCAGTTATTTGTTCATCAAACACACACAATTCTCATCTAGTGACTGTTGCAAAATGTTTACAAATAGAAAACCATACAATTCTCAGCCCTGCAGTTTAGATTCTTCCCAAAAATGTCTCCAACACCACTGTCTGTTGATATGTCAATCACGTTAGGAACTAAGCAATTGGGGATCCTGAATTAACTGAACATCATTCATTATTCCCCAAACTGGTTACAAAACTACTATACTGGAACAAGTTGGGCTCCTGCACAGATTCCATACTGGAAGGGCCAGGTTGGTCCTCGGAAGCCTCATCAGGGGTGGCGTGCGTGGAAGGACGCGTGCAAGGAAGAGTCGAGAGTGACTTCCTGACAGTAGAAAGTGGAGCCTCTCATAGTACCAGAGCGTGGGGACATGGACATCAGCTGCTGCAGCTCCAGATGCTAGGGACTTCTGGACCTTATTGCGCTCCCGGAAATAGGTACTCTTCATGTTGTTGATCTTCACTTTTAAGTTTGCCACGGTTGCCATGGGCAGGTTAGGCTTTACAAATGCCACAAGTTTCAGCAGGGCTGCGTACCTCTTTGGTCTGTTGCTGTAGTCACGATGTTTAGGTTGCCATAAGAGGGGGAATTCCCGGTATTTATCAATGAAGAGGGGGAGAAAACTCACGTCGTAGAAGGCCTCCATCACCTCTGCAAGACACAACGCCACACAAAACAATATAAATAATGTCAGCCTAAACTCTCCTAATCTTCTCCATAAAGAAGCCTCAAGTTCGAATCAGTCTAGGTTAGTTATGTACCAACGTCAAATTGTACCTTCGTTTGTAGCGATCGTCTCGTGCGTGAGCTTTCTCTCCCCTCGTCTCCCAGATCGTGGCTACGACACAGGCGTGTGACGTTTTATATACAGTGCGCATGCGTCAAACTCCGCCCGCCCCTGACGATCTTTCTCGTCTATTCCCCACCCCTTCTCTTTACGGCGCAGTGGGGGAGAGCACATGGCGGGGACACAGCAGGTGCGCCCCAAATATCCCCCCAACGAGGAGGAGGACGAGGAAAGTCCGGAGGCAGAAACGTCCCGATCCCGGAGCCTGAAATTCAAGGCCTCAAATATGTCATTTGGAGAAATGTTGGAGATGGTGGACATATTAAAGAGGAGCGACTATGATGGGAAGTATGGGCCTTACCTCAACCCCAATGTCCGCAAGGCCAAGATCATGTCTAAAGTTGTGAGAAGGCTGTACAATAATTTTGGGGTACAACGATCCAAGGAGCAACTGAGGAAACGCTGGTCAGACCTGAAACTGAGGGAGGCCGATCAGTACAGAAAGATCAAGCGAATTCTTCAAAAAAGTAAGTAGTTGTGTTTTGTGTTTGATTTCTTGCTTGCATACTGCTCCATGTGGTTTGATTTTTACAAAGTTGTACATTCCAAAATGGCCACTTTCACGTTCGTCTGTGCATTCGATCGTACTCAGCCTCGATCTTTCTGCCACTGTCATGGTCGTGTGTGTGTCCATTCGATCGTACGCAACCTCGATCGTTCGGCCACTTATAATACGATGTTTGGTGTTTTTTTTGGGGAAAGGAAGTTTGTTCTCACTAGAAATGTCATCAAGAATGTAAAGCCAATTTATTCAATGTAAAGGAGAGGTCACCCAGTAGCTGTTTACCCATCTGGACTCTAGAGCACTAGTGCTGGGACACCCAAACCCCCTTTTGATTAGGCTTTTCCACACATGTGCTCCAGTGGATACTAAAGAGGGGTCTCCATCACACAAACTTCTACCAAAAAGCTAGTAAGTTTAGCACCTTTACAAAGTGACTACATTCATGTAGTTGGCATTTGTAACTGGCCAAACTAAAATAGTGTCCGTCACTTTCAAGCAATGTTTGTCATTTCCTATTTCTGCCCTCAATAGATAGTGTTGCTAAATCTTCCTTTTGTACATTCTCATAGGGGAGCGAAAACTTGGGCCGTCTGCGGAAACCCCCAAACCAACACCTCCCAAAAAAGGGGAAAGAGCAGAAGCGGAGGAGGAGGAGGAGGAAGGAGAGATCATCGAACTTGGAGAAATTGTCACCACAACAGGTGAGTGTGGGAGAACACAGCTACTGGTAAGCTAATCCATGTATGGCTGCCTCATTTCCAACACCCCATTTTTGTTTGTTTGTGGTTTTTAGGTGACGTGGATGTTGAGGAAGAAAAATCGCACTTTACCACAGAGAATGCCCACGTACTCATCGGGGAGATAATGGTCTGCAATAGAGATCTAGATTACATAAAGCAAAACATCAATGATGTTCAACAAAAATTGAAGAACATCATTGATGTTTTAGGAAAAATATGAAAACGCACCAAGTAATTAACACACATTTGTGCCAGCTTCTGAACACATTTGCAACTTAAAAACTGTGTGAAATTTGGAACATGCACACATTGTGTCCACATGTGCTAGCTCCCATCATGGTGGATGAATGCCAACGTTTTTTTTGGGGGTACAAACACTTTACAAACTACGAAAGTGGTTGTGGTGAAGGGGTTGCACCCCCAAAAAACGTCCATTCATCCCCATGATGGAAAATGGCACTTTTGAAGCTTCTAGGCATGTGTTTTACCATCTAATGACCATTTTCTGACCCAAATTGTGTGCATGTTCTAAATTTCCACTTTCCGGGGGTGACCCCCCCATGTGATGAAGGCAAGATCAAACACACTTTGAACATATAGTCATGTCTGATCTTGTCTTCACTTTACAAAGTTGAACTTTCCTAGTTCATAGGTTCTGTTTTGCTCCATGCCTGGTTTTACCAATTGCGGAATGTTTGTAAACAATGTTGTAAATAACCAAGATGTTGTCAGTTTTGGCGTGAAGATTGTAAACGCACTTGTGAATGTTTTCCTAGTAAACTTTTTTATTTTTCTAAATGTGTGGCTTCCTTATTTCAAAAACACAATGCATTATGTATGTAAAATGTAAAGGATATGGGGGGCAATGGGTGTTATTTACTAAAGGCAAATCCACTTTGCACTGCAATTTTCTTTCCCTGGGAACTTTTTCAATGCACTTGTAGAGCATAGCGGATTTGACTTATGTAAATGACACCCACAGTGCTTTGTACGAAAACACGGAGCCCAGCATTTTTCTGAATACACACATGTCAGACCTGGTGCTGAAAAGGAGTATTTTGGGTGTCAGTTATGCAGGACAAACCTTCTCTAGACCAAAGATTAGGTAGCAAACACACAACATGAGAATAATCTTTTTGGGAAGAAGAGACTGTTACCTCCTTTTGCCCAGAAAGTGCATTCTCACTGTCGAAGGCAAAGGGAAAAAATGTCAAGGTTAAATAAGCTAAAAAGAAGACTGAAATGACAAGAAATCATAGGTTGGTTAAAATATCAGATTTATTAAAAAATGCCTCTCACACATCGTCAGGCAGAGCAATGGCCCCCCTACCCACAAAGTACTCCATATATTGCTCGCGGACCACGTGGGCATTTAGAGGGGGCAAGCCTGGACGTGCCACTTGAAGGGCTGTGAGGTCCGCATTTGGAGGGCCCTCCACATCTGGGCCAACGGGCACCACATAGTTCCTGTTATGTCTTTTGAGGAAGTTGTGCAATATGCAACAGGCAAGAACTATGTGGTTCAGTTTGTATTCCGCCAAGTTAAATGCCGTCAGGAACAGGCTGAATGCCAAAAGTGTTCTCCACCACTCTTCTGGCTCTGGACAGCCTGTAGTTGAAGACCCTCTGGTCCGGGGTGAGGGTCCTCATCGGGAACGGCCTCATCACATGGGGAGTCAACGCAAACGCTTCATCTGCGACAAAGACGAAGGGGAGTCCTTCGGCATTCTCCTCTGGAGGTGGCAAGCACAGACTGCCACTTTGGAGACGCCAGTAGAACTCCGTGTGCGTAATGGCACCACCATCCGAGATCCGGCCGTTCATCCCCACGTCCACATACATAAACTCGTATGTTGCCGACACCACCGCCAACATCACTACACTATTAAACCCTTTATAATTATAATAGTAGGACCCCGAGTTGGGCGGTGGGACGATGCGGACGTGTTTCCCATCAATTGCCCCTCCGCAGTTAGGAAAGTCCCAACGGCTGGCAAAGTGGGAGGCCACAGTCTGCCATTCCTGTGGCGTGGAAGGGAACTGTGGAGTGAAACAAGAAAAAATAATTAGTCACTTTGCACCTAAACATTGCAAGCAGATTAGACAATCAACATCTTGGAACAAGAGCATTGTATAAAATTGGAGGCTGGAAAGTATTTGCACAGAAAAGTAGAGGCTCCCCTTCACAGATTACTCACCCCCCATCAATCCCCCCACTTCTGATGGGACATTGGCAATAACTAGGGTTTTGGGGGGGGGTGGTGGACAGGTAACCCTCTGCACTTCATTGATTGGCAAATGGCTCAATAATGTGTGCTAGTTTGGCCAGACCCTCTGTACTTAACACTATTGGCAGCCCACAGGAAAGATAAAATAACATTTCAACCCCCCCCCCCCCAAAAAAAGGCAGGCACAGTGTGACATTATGAAATTACCAAGCAAGCTAATAGGAGGGAAAGAAGACAAAAAAATAGGAAATGGAATGTATGGAGGCAGCCCCTTGCACTACATGCTTTGCTGAATTCATCCCTAAAGATGCCCACTATAAAGAGTAGGTATATAGTGTGTATTGACCTTGGGAAAGGCAGCAGATAAAGGATTGGTACCATCTGACAGAGCAGTTGGGGGAAGGGGGTTCCTAATGAGTTTGCCCCCCCCCCCAAAAAATAAAATTAAAAAGGGGCTCTACATGAAGTAAACCACACAGCAAACATTTGTGCATATTTTAGGGGGTGTTTTGGGGCAAACAATACTATGCAGCAGACAAAAGACATTGATTAAGTGACTAGGCCATAGGTGTCTATTGGGGCAGAAGAGCATGCTGGGGAGGTAAGTGAAGGGAAAAATGCATGAAGGAGAAAAGGGGCACAGCATATTAGAACATATTGCAATCATGGTAATTAGGGAAGGAGGTCAAAAATAGAAGACATTAGCAAACAGAGCATACATAGAAGGGAATAGTAAAGTATAAATGTTACCTTAATATAGTCCTCCTGCAGGACCTGAATGATGGCAGAACAGGTCTCTGGAATAATAATTCCCAGGGCCTGGGGAGAGATACCTGAAGAGAACTTCAAATCCTGAAGACTTCTCCCTGTCGCCAAGTACCTCAACGTGGCAACAAGCCTCTGCTCCGGAGTAATGGCTTGTCTCATGCAGGTATCCTGCCGGCTGATAAAGGGGGTCAGCAAAGCCAAAAGACGGTGAAAATCGGGGTCCGTCATCCTGAGAAAGTTCCTGAAATCATCAGGATTATTCTCCCGGATCTCACGAAGCAAAGGCATGTGCGAGAATTGGTCACGCTGAAGCAACCAATTCTTGGTCCACATACTCCTCGTCACTCTGTTCATGGACGGGTCTTGGCTCAAAGCTAAAAGCCCGACACCAATTCCGCGTACAGCACGAACTCGGCGACGAGTATGCACGGGAAACATCGCTCAGAAGGTCACAAAAGGTCGGCTGGTCAGAACGGACAAACAGAAAGCACCGATAAACAGCAAGGCCTAAAAGAACGAAATGAATACCAGCAACGAGCAGACAATAAGCAGTGCAAATCAAAGCGTCCTATATCAAGATATAGGCCGCAATGACCAACAAATGCGAACTGACTACACGCACTAATAAACAGATACGCACGACAAGCACAAACTGAAGAGCAGTAACGATCTGAGTCAGAAAACTGAGAAGCGCGAATCTTAAGTCACCAAACTTCGACTAACTCTCGATAAACACGGGATCAGCAGAAGGAGCCCAACGGGTGCCTGACGTGGTGCTGAACTTCCCTTTTGTAATTTCGTGGACGACGACTTACGTCACGACGTTCTTGCAGACCGGATATTCCGACAACGTAGTCCGACCATGTGTACGCAACACCAACATCGGACAAAGTACGACGGACAGAATCCGACCGACCTGGTCCGCGGATTGTCCGACCGTGTGTATGGGGCTTAAGTGTTTACTTCTTTGCCTGGGATGAGTAGTATAGTTGGTGTGCATGTTGGGAGCATATGTTAAGAGTAGGGCTGTTACTGATTAAAATTTTCGTGTTCGATTATCGATTTTTTTTAAAATCGATTAATCAACTAATTTCGATTAATTATAACGCACATACAGATCCAACTACTTTTAGCTGATCTCCTTGCATTGCAACTCTGCATTAGTCAGTGGTAAATGTGGTAGTCAGTGGTAAATGTGGTATACACTATATACAATCACCCAACGCTAGTTAGTTTCCACAATCCATGACTTAACTTCACAGTTCACAGTTCACAAATACGTTTTAAATTCAAACTGTAGCACTGACGTAAGTAATTTTTTTCCCACAGTAGCGTGACAATCCCTCCACATCCGGTCTAACTAATCACTCTCACCTTATGGCATGGACCCCTGTGAAAACAGGTGGTCATGCAAGTGGGTATCAAAAGGGTTAACACGGACCATAAACTTCTCTCACGTCTCCTTAGATCTCAGCAAGGACGCCAGGTCATGGGTAGAAAGAAAAGATCCAAGTGCTCATCGCTTAAGTATAAGATGAAATTTTTGTGTTCAAACACAAACTACTCACATAAAGATGATAAAAACACAGCATGTAAATCCGACAATCGTGTTAGTTCCGTAGGGCAGCAGCAGGTGACGTCATGCGTAGCGCCTCCCCATACGCGTTACGTTCAATCTGAACTTCAACTTCACTGGACTCCTCCCCCCTTCCCTTCGTTAGCAGACGGAGGCACTTGGGGAAGGGGGAGGAGTCCGGTGACGTTGATGTCTGTGACGCTCCCGGATTTCCGACAGAACTCCCTGAAGAACCGGAAGCCGGCGGAGAGGTGATTACCGATCAAAATAATTTTGATCGATCAAAAAAATGTATTGATTAATCGAGGAATTAATCTTTAATTTCCACAGCCCTAGTTAAGAGCCATACATTTAGCTACCATATCTCCATCCGAATTCTCACATGGCAGAAGATGAGTTGTGTAAATTATTGCTGTCACCAAATTTAGACTTTGTTTTAAGTACAAGAGGTCACCACATTGAACAAGAACCTGATAGACAGTGTAAACAAATGATTTAACAGAGCTATAAGAGAGGCAGCATATAAATTAGGGCAGTGAAAGGGCTGCACACATGCTGAAGGGGTATGAACAGCTGTAGTGAAAGGCTGACATGACTTACAATGTGTTTCCTTGAGACAAGTTGCTAACAATGCTGAAAAGGCAAATTGATTGAATAACTCTTGACCATGTGTCTCTCGGAATTAACTTGGACTCAAATACACTAGTAAATACCCAGAGTCTTTATCAGGGTTAAGTATCATGCTTTACTCAAAATAATATAATTTAGTAATGCTGTTGCTGACATATTTCCCGATGACTAATGTGAAATCATGACAAACATGATATCCAACAGGGACATTTTCATAGGTCATAATGCATACAGTAGTTTACATTCTGCATGGGCATATAGGCCTGATAATATATACTGCATAAAAAGATAATTATTTTGCTGCTCTAAATTGCATAGTTTCCAACAGTCTCTCATTTGGAGGAACAATCCTTGTTTTTAAACCAAATCCTTCTGTAATTTATTTTCCTCAACAGTTGTCCCTCTTTTGGTATATACTCCTATTTTTAAATGTTCTATTTTGAAAAGCCAGTATGAAGGAAACAAGAGAGGTGAAAAAAAAAGGACTTACCGGTATGTGTTTAATAAATGGTGCACATAACTGGCTGCATGGAAAATAGTGTGTCCTTTGCCTTAATCCTTGGCTTTAAGGCATCCTGATCCTTCTTTCTCATCTCAGAAAGTTTGACGGTGTGAATTGCTTTTTTTGGATTTGAGCTTACAAAGGAATGGGTCACCTTTGGCAACTAACAAAGCTTGGTGCACTGAATAGAACAGGAGAAGATAGTCCCTCTTCTATGGACTCGCCTCAAGAGAGAGCCTAAAACTCCTCAATGCTGCATCCTAATGCTTAGACCCCATATAAGTAACAGACCACATATCACATATTCTCATTCCAGGATGGCAATATTCCATATATTAAAGATGATTCACTTAAAGAAACCTAAAGTAGGTATAGTCATATAACAAACCACAACATAACCCCTATAAGAGGGATGGCCATGTCCTAAAAGGATATGGGGACCTCAACATCCACAAGGGAAGGGACTTTAATTGTGACAATAAATGAGGAAGAATAGAGCTTCAATAGTATAAAAACATCATTTTATTTTATCACAATAAAAAGATGAAGTGCCATCAAAAGTAAAATCATATCATAAAAAAACAATACAGTGTTAAACAGTTAGTATTAGATATTATAAGCGTATAGAATCAACACATTTGCTGATTAACAGCGAAACACATTAATTCCATACGCTTAATAATATCTAAGACTGACTGTCTAACACTGTTTATGGTTTTATATGATATCTTTTTACTTTTGATGGCACTTCATCTTTTTAATGTGATACAATAAAATTATGTTTTTTTACATCATCCCTAAAAGACTGCTAAGTGCCAGGCTCCACCTCCATGCTCACACAATCCTCCTCCTCCTCCTCACTCCTCCTCCTCCTCATCCTCTTCCTGTGTGATGGTGGGACAGAAGGAACACTGGTTAAAGGGGCCTTGAGAGGCAAGGAAGTCCTCCTCTTCCTGCCTGCTGTTCTGCTCGGGTCGGACCTGTTCAGAATCCCACGCAGCGTATGCTTCCAACAGTGGCAAAGGGAACAGGTCACGGATGCATGAACGGGCATTTGCTCACCATCCTCGTGGCCTCCTCAATGGTGAGCGGACAGTGCAATGTCAGCGGAGATTCATGCTCCACTGACGGGGGAATAAAAACCCAGGACCCCGGACCGTGTCCTGAGTGCCGCCTGTCAGACGTACTGGGCCCTCTGCTGCGTGTGCAAGTCTGCAGCATGCCAACGTTGAGGTTCCACCAGGTGCGCTCCATGTCAGATAGTTATGGCGGTTCGGATCAGGGCAGCTCAGTCTCAGCTGAGACCGGTCATTATAATATCCGCGGAAAACGCACAACATGGCTATCGTGCCAGCCTCAGGACATCCTGGTAAGCCTGGGAACCTGCCAAGAACCGCTGCACCACCAGGTTGAGGACGTGCGCCATGCATGGCAATTGGTGAGCTGCCTCCATGTCGCAGTGAGCGGAGAGGAGTTTGAGCCATTGTCTGAAACGACATTCCGGCGGTTCAGCGGAACGTGGCGTCAACCACCTCGTCGGCCTGCCCCAGCTGTGCGTGCCAGAAACCTCTGGCCCAGTGTGGCTCCTGTCCCCCAAACACACCAGCGCAAGCACGGCATGGCATCTTTTTGCCTGCGTACTTTCGTAGGCCCCTTGTACGCCTACGGAGCACCGCTGGTTCCCAGACAAGAGCACTGGAGGAAGAAGAAGAGGAGGGGTGGGAGGAGAGAGGGTGTCACAACCATAGCAGTAGTCGCGTTTTGGAGGCGTGGTGGCGGAACAACCTCCAACACTACTGCACCTTGTCTGCATCCGTCCCAGCTGGCGGATGGATCGGGTGACCCAATGGGCCGTGAAAGAAAACGGACACACTGTCCCCCTGTTCATCCGATGCTCGACCATAGAGATCAGCGGTAATATGCTCGCTTAGCCGCTGAATCTGCTCAGTCCAGCAGAGGGAGGGACATTGTCATCCACAGCCGTTCAGCGACGGAGATCACCTTCACGCGAGAGATCTCCCGCTTGAGGAACCGGCGGGACAGAGGCGGCCGCTCCGTTGAACAAGCCAACGGAAGGGGGCCGAGTCTACCAACTGAGAAAGGCAGCTAGATGAAGTGTCTTAACACTGTAGCATGCTGCAGTCAACCGTTATCTTTTTATTTTAAAGGCTGGGACTGTACTTCTTTTCTACGGTCCAGCAACTGGGGCAGGAAATTTGCCCATGCTGCATTCGACGTCGTGTACGGCAAGTACTTGGTTTGTGACACACCGAATTCTACACCTTCAGTCCTCTCAAGGCCAAAAAAAAAGCTTCAGAGAGCCTGAAGGTGTAGTGGGGGATGGAGATCCCAGCTGAGGAGGAGCAAGGCCATATGCTGAGTCCGGCTGAGTTTTTCTTTGTGTGGGCTTTTATGTAGCCCTGCCAACGAGCCGCATGGCAGGTTCTATTCTTCCTCATTTGTTTCCACAATTAAAGTCCCTTCTCCTGCGGTTGTTGAGGTCCCCTCCTCCTTTTTAGTATATGGCCCTCCCTCTTACAGTGCTTATGTTGTGGTTTGTTATGTACTTGAATGGGATGGTGCCACGATGAGGATTCATTTTATATCTTTGCCTGGTACACCTTCATTTGCATTGATAAGTATAGTCATATCCTGACTATACAAAACAAGGTATTTTTTAAAATGTAAGTTGGCTGTATTGTATAAAGACCCTCTGACTCTTAAACTGTCCACACAAAGTTGGATTTTGAGATTTGAGGAAAGCCAGATTTTCTTTTCTCCCATAGATCAGCTATTTTGTGTCATCCCTTCTTACTTCTCCAACAACTGTTTTGGATACATTTGTCCCACAAACATGCACACACAAATAGACTCATGCACTGTTTCAAGTACACACGAAGAAATAATCGCACACAGAGGGGATTAAATATCAACTACTTAAAGCGGAGTTCCACCCAAATGTGTAAGCTCTGCTTATCTGACTCCTCCCCCTCTCCGGTGCCACATTTGGCACCATTCGGGGGGAGCGGGTACTTGTTGTTGACAGGTACCTGTTTCCAGTTTCGGGAGATTGCACCGCAATGCGATCACTCGAAAGTTCGGCCCCCCTCCGTCCCCTGCTGCCGGGCCATTCAGCACAGTAGGGAACACACATACAAACACAAAACTGCACTGACTTCATTGAGTATTTTATCAATAGGATATATTGAAATATATAGCAATGTCATAAATAATGGTTTAACCACTTGCTGACTGCTGCACGCCGATATAGGTCGGCACAATGGCAGTGGTGGGCAAATGGGCGCACCTGTACATCCCTTTTAATTTGCGGGGCTAGTGGGCGCGCGCCACGTACATCGTGACTGTGCTTGCAGGTCCCGCGGACTTGATGTCCGCCGGTGTACCGCGATCGTGTCACAGAGCGGCAGAACGGGGAGATGCCTATGTAAACAAGGCATTTCCCTGTTCTTACTAGTGACATGACAGGGATCTACTGCTCCCTGTCATCGGGAGCAGTGATCGCTGTCATGTCAGTGGTAGCCCATCCCCCCCTACAGTTAGAATCACTCCATAGGACACACTTAACCCCTTGATCGCCCCCTAGTGTTTAACCCCTTCCCTGCCAGTGTCATTTACACAGTAATCAGTGCATTTTTATAGCACTGATCACTGTATAAATGACAATGGTCCCAAAATAGTGTCAAAAGTATCCGATGTGTCTGCCATAATATCGCAGTGACAATAAAAATCGCAGATCGCCGCCATTACTAATAAAAAAAAAAATTAATAATAAAAATGCCATAAATCTATCCCCTATATTGTGCAAACCAATCAATATACGCTTATTGCGATTTTTTTTTACCAAGAATATATAGAAGAATACATATCGGCCTAAACTGAGGGAAAAAAAAACGTTTTTGGGATATTTATTATAGCAAAAAGTTTAAAATATTGCTTTCTTTTCAAAATTGTCGCTCTTTTTTTTGTTTATAGCACAAAAAATAAAAACCACAGAGGTGATCAAATACCACCAAAATAAAGCTCTATTTGCGGAAAAAAAAAAGGACGTCAATTTTGTTTTGGTCTAACGTTGCACAGCCGCGCAATTGTCAGTTAAATCAGCGCAGTGCCGAATCTCAATAGATGCTTATGACTGGCTCCTTCTGAAGGTACAGAAATTCATGCAAAACTAGTTAAGGACTATCGCTAGGACGCATCATATTCGACACCCCACTTTAACACTGGGGGTCACCTTCATTTCCTTTTTTGTATAATTGTTTGAAGCAGCATAAAAGGCTGTAATTATCAACCATCTAACTATTTTGTCAATGTGGTTTTGTCCCACAATGTTTTAATATTCTATATACTATCACATTTCTTTTATATAAAACTATATATATTTATATATATATATATATCCTTATTTATGTCGTTGAGGTACAGTGAAAGTCCAAACTGTCCTTGAGGTACAGAGAAAGTCCAAACTGTTCTCCCTTTTTCCAGGGTCACTTCTGAGGTGACCTCAGGCACCTATTTCATTGAGTATTTGAAGGAAACACAAGTTAGTATTATTAATTTATTCCTTAGTAAATCAGACTTTAGGATTTGTCACCATCAGTGCCCTCTATGTTAAAGAAATATGCAGAGATTTGGATAATTACACAATAGCAGAATATAAAATTTGAAAATACTTGAGCTATGTTTGGAGGCCAAGTGATTAGGAGTATTGGTCTTGAAGAAAACATTTAGAAGGTTTATCTGCTATCCGGAATTCAAGTGGAGGAACACAGTCAGGATAAGTATTTCCTATGTTAACTGTGTCAGGATAAGGTTGCGGACATTTGTTACAGCTCATAAATCAGAGTGAATACCAAGTGATCAAAATTCAGTCTGGTTCACATTATACTGTGGTATTGTATTGCCTTTACTACCATATCCCTATTTATTTAAGAAGGCGCTACATTACTAGTCATGTTGGAAGCGAGTAAAGTCTTATTTTACGCTTAAAAGGGGTCCTCTGTAAAATAATTTTTTAATTAGTGTAAACAAACAATAAAAAACAATAAATGTATAGTCCCCTGCGCTACACTGTGCTATATAGCTGTGCTATAAAAACAGTGTTTGGGGGTCTGCTGTTATATAACTGGTGCGTGTTCAAAAATTGTAAAAATTTTAATTGTAATTGTAAAATTGTAAAAATGTTAACTCAAAATGGTATAGCGCTCCCCTCTTTCTATCTGATATATTGCTATACAAATAAATACAAAACATAAACAATGACACAATACACAGTATAAAAACAACACATAAAGAAATAGTTGTTTAAATAAGTGTCACTTTAAACCAAAAATGTGATAACAGTATGCCACCACTAGGTCACAAATGTCCAGGAAATATAAAGTGCTTGTGCATATGGGCCAGTGTTAAATACACTGGTAAAGCATAAAAATAAATGAAGAGAGAGTAAAGTCCAAATGGTGAATCCGTGGGTATTGTGCAAACAAATAACACCTTCTGTGTCCCTCCACCTCCATGTGCTCACCTCCATAAGAGACCAACAACTGGTCACCATGCGCCTCCCCCTTTAAGGGGTATTTAGATCCTTTGGTAGATGATTATAACCTCCTTGGGTTCAAATGGATCCTAGGTAGTCCCCAGCAGTGGTGCTCATAGAAGGATAAAGGAAACAAACATAGTGCTAAATCATTTTAAAACTTTTCTTAAAAAATCCCAAATTAAACTCACTTTTCTGTGCACTAGCACTGGTGCACTCAGATCGCTTGCATGTCACATAAAGGGCGTGTAGCCCCCCTCACGATCACTTGGATATCTGTGGCAGCAGCCAACACACGGGTAGCAAATCGTCCTAATTGGCTGTGCTGACCTCACTAGGCCCAGCACCTAATGCGTTTCAGCACACCACATGACTTTTTCGAGGAGAAACGTCACATTTTTGGTTTAAAGTGACACTTATTTATACAACTATTTCTTTATGTGTTGTTTTTATACTGTGCATTGTGTCATTGTTTATGTTTTGGATTTCTTTATATAGAAATATATCAGATAGAAAGAGGGTATCGCTTTACCATTTTGAGTTTTAAGCAATGAAAACCAAATGATAAGACCCCAACCCCTCTACAAAGAGAATGATTGTAAAAGAACATTTTTTTATTTAAAAAAATAACAGCAGTTTTGCACAGAGCAGCCCCCATTCTCCTCTTCTCGGGTTCCCCCACCGATGCTCTGGGCCCCTCCCCCTTGTTGAGTGCCCCCATAGCAAGCCACATGGGGGTTTGCTCCCGTGCGACACAGCCCCGCTCCCGCATCAATGGCTGTGAGTTACAGCAGCGAGAGCCAATGGCTCCCGCTGCTGTATCTCAGCCAATCAGGATTTAGAGACCCAGGAGAGCCTCGGGTCTCGTGCACATCGCTGGATCAAAATCAGGCTTAGGTAAGTATTGGGGGGGGGGGGGAGCTGAGGGGGGAGCTTTACACTGAAGGTTTTTTTACCTTCATGCATGAAGGTAAAAAAACCTTCAGCCTTTACAACAACTTTAAAGCTATTTTGCTATGTTCAAAAGTTAAAATGCAGACCTCCCATAAAAAAGTAATTAACACTTACCTGCCCCACTGCTCTCGCTGCTGATCACTTGGATTTAAAGTGTTTGTTACTCCAACACTTCATATTCCTGATATGTGCCTGCTGTACTATGTGCTTGTATGAAAAGTATCCTGTTCTCTTTGTATTGCTTCTTTTATGTGAAAACCCTGGTGTTCTTGCCAGTCTCCTTGATTTCCTATTAAAAACTGAGCACACTAAGCAGGAGAGAACACCGTGGTCAGTTCTCTAGCAATGCTGGGAACTAAGTATGCTCTCCTCTAATGATCAGACCTGTCCCGACACGCCTCCGCTGCACAGCCATTCACTGGGAAGCTTAGTGTGCTGCTGCTTCTCCTCCCTTCTAGCTCTAATGCAGCGGGAGTACAGAGGGAATGTGATCACATATAAATAAAAAGGGGAAAAAGGTATTTATAATATATTTTTATACCTATACATAAATGTTTTGCCCTCCGTTTCTATTTTAAACTGAATGGGTTGTTTTACAAGGTGATCGTTTAAATCACTTTAAGAATGAAGTTTACCCAAAGATCTTCGGTGTATGGCACACACAATGAAGATTACCCAAAGATCTTCTGTATATGGCATACAGAATTAAGCTTACCCAAAGATCTTCTGTATATGGCACACATCCCCGTGTGTTGGATGCCTAGTTCCCTGCCCTGCGTTGTTTTTCAGTTTTTTTCCACCAGCCAGAAATGGCTGGGTCAGCTTTTGATTGTAATAGATCTTTCCTAAAGTTGTGGTGGCCAAGAACCCTGCTTTCTGATTGCCAACTAGCCAGACAACATACCCTGGAAGCAGTGACGTCGCTAGGGGGTGGCTTTTGGGGCAATATCCCCGAATCCGTGGCCCATAGCCCCGAGTCTCTGCAGGGGCCCCCAAGGGGAGGGGAGGCTTTCTGGGGACCCTGATGTAAGTGGGGGGCTCTCTGGGGACCCTGATGCAAGGGGGGGGCTCTCTGGGGACCCTGATTTTAAGGGGGAGGCTCTCTGGGGACCCTAATGTAAGGGGAGGCTCTCTGGGTACCCTAATGTAAAAGGGAGGCTCTCTGGGGACCCTAATGTAAGGGGGAGGCTCTCTGGGGACCCTAATGTAAGGGGGAGGCTCTCTGGGGACCCTAATGTAAGGGGGAGGCTCTCTAGGGACCCTGATGCAAGGGGGGTACACACACACACGCATACGTATATTACTGTATATACATGTGTATGCCCGCCCAAGCATATGACTTTCTTTACTACGCTGCTATGGGCTCTAGCCCCAGATCTTTTGTAGACCTAGCAACACCCCTGCCTGGAAGTATCTGCTTACCCAGCTCTTACATGAAAGTCAGGATTTCCATATCTTGCCGTTAGAAGGCAAATTGGGTATTAGATATTTACCAAAACTCCAGAATATGCAGAGGCTGTGATCTCTACAAAATAATTCTGATCAAGGTTCAACTCGATTGATCTTACCCTGCAGCAAAAACATTCAGACATGTGGTCAGCACTAAAGGAAACCTGGAAAAGCATTTTCTCCAGGATAGGTAAAAAAATTAAGCCCATCTATTACTCTTTATATATTTATTCCAGAAAGACTGTTAGCATAGCATTATGTTAAAATTAGAGAACATGCACGCTTTAATTAAGGAATGAATTACAGTATTTTTGATGAAACAGGACATAAAAATTTAATATAAAGGGGTAACTGTACCTGCCATTGTACTAACAAGTAGCGCATATCGATTCTTGGCAACAAGCTAAAAAGTGAGCAGCTTGTCAGTTCCGAAATTGTATGTCATCTACCCCAACTACCTTTGCAAATAGATCAGCTTTATCAGTAACAACGTTTTGCATTGCCTGGTTAGGTTTGATTTGACCATATTGTACATAAAATGTATATTGGATATTGGATATAATACGCCTCTTATATTTTAGGATTGCTTTTCTATGAAGAACATATCATGGTATGGTGGAGCAATCCTTAGTGCTCAACGTTGGCCGATGAACTTTGTCAATGCGGCTTTACAGCCATTTGTGATCAGTAATCTTAAATCCAGTGCTGGTGCTTATGGATCTGTTTTAGAAAGATACTTCCTGGGATCAACTGGTAAGATAAATCCACTCCAATGTAATCTGATATTATATACACTGCTTATTTAGAGGTATGATCATTGGCTAAAATCAGTTCAATGACTGTAATACCAGGAACACTTTTTTCAATCAGAGTGAAAAATCATATAGGTGAAAATATGAAATGAAACACCTCCAAAATCTAGTTAAAAAATAGTGACTATATGGGAGAGATTTACTAAAAGTAGTGCACACTGAATCTGGCACAGCTGTGCATGGTACCCAATCAGCTTCTAGTAGAAACACAGATCCATAGCTCCACTCAAGACTGGAACCTCCTGCTCATGGAAAACCTGGGTGTCGGCCATCATAGTCCGTCTGCACTCTTTATTGAAAATTTTAATAATCAGTGCATTGACTTCATACAATGATATCTCCAACCCAAAACCAGCCTTCCTTGACACGTTTTCACCACTGGCTTGTAAACAAGGATAGAAGATAGGACTTGCAAGAAATGCTAATTGAAGCGCAGCTGATTTTTTCCTATTTTCTATCAGCTTTCAATTAGCTTGATCCCCGACAATACCAGGCACTGTGTCTGGTATGAATCTTTACGGGGAACTCCACACACAATGAAGAAAAAACCTGCATGGGTTCCCCCTCCAAAAGCATAGCAGGCCCTTCGGTCTGGTATGGATTTTAAGGGGAACCCCCACGCTTAAAAAACAGTATGCACACAGCCTGGCAGATCAGGAAAGGGTGTGGGGACGAGCGAAGCCCTCCTGAACCGTACCGGACTGCATGCCATCAACATGGGGGGGTGGGTGCTTTGGGGCAGGGGCCTGCGCCCTCCCACCCCAAAGCACCTTGTCCCCACGTTGATAAGTGCAAGGGCCTCTTCCAAAAAAAAAATTCAAAAATAAAACACATTACACAGGTTTTTAAAGTAATTTATTAAGGCAGATCCGTCGTCTCTTCCGATATCTTCTCCCCTCTCCGACTCTTCTGCCTCCTCCACTGATGTCTTCTGATGGTTCTTCTCTCCTCTCCCAAGCTTCTCCGCTCTCCGCCAATGTCTTCTAGCCCTCTCCGGTTCTTCTCCCTCAGTCTGCTGTCTTCTCCACTTCTCCGATATCTTTTCGCTCTTTTGCTGAGTCTTCTCCGCTGTGTTCTCTCTCTGTTCTTCTTCCGATGTTGACTCAACGCTATCTCCCACTCTAATGCTGGGTGCATGGTGTGCCATTACTAATATTGGCATGGGGCGGGGTCACTGGCCTTAGGCTGGGTTCACACTGGTATGACAAAAGCTCCAACATTGGGAGCTCATGTCGTATGACGTGTGCAAATGAATGGTTCCCTATGAGAGCCATCTTAACTGGTCCGACACAAGTAGGTCTGACTTTGAAAAAGGTTCCTGCACTACTTTAGTCCTACTTAAACCCATTAAATATCACTGAAGTCATATCAAAGTAGAATCCTTATCCTAACCATCCGACTTGTGACATTCGACATGGTGATTATAGCAGCAGTAAGGCCGGGTTCACACTGGTACGACAAACGCTCTGACATTGGGAGCTCATGTCGCATGACGTGTGAAAATCTATGTTTCCCTATGGGAGCCATCTTAACTGATCCCACACAAGTTGTTCGGACTTTGAAAATGCTCCCTGCACTACTTTGGTCCGACTTGGATCCTACTTTAGCCCATTGAATATCACGGAAGTCGGATCAAAGCCGGATCGCCGTCTTAACTGATCCGACTTTGGCACGTGACTTGTGCTCTGATGATCTTGAAGGGGAACTGCACGCCAAATAAAAAAAATGGCATGGGTTCCCCCTCCAAGAGCAAACCAGGCCCTTTGGTCTGGTATGGATTTTACGGAGAACCCCCCACACCGAAAAAACAGCGTCGGAGTCCCCCCAAAATCCATACCAAACCCTTATTCGAGCAAACAGCCCGGCAAGTCAGGAAAGGGGGTGGGGACAAAAGAGCACCCCCCCTCCTGAATCGTAACAGGCCACATGCCCTCAACATGGGGGGCCCCCCACCCCGAAGCACCTTGTCCCCATGTTGATGAGGACAAGGGCCTCTTCCCGACAACCCAGGCTGCTGGTTGTTGGGGTCCGCGGGCAGGGGGCTTATCGGAATATGGAAGCCCCTTAACAAAGGATGTCCCCAGATCCCAGCCCCCCACTCTATGTGAATGAGTATTGTACCCCTACCCATTCACCTAAAAAAGTCTCAAAAATAAAACACAGTAAACAGGTTTTTAAAGTAATTTATTGCGGCAGCTCAGGCATCTCTTCCGACTTCTTCTCCCCTCTCCAGGTCTTCTCCGCTGACTTTGAAAATGCTCCCTGCTCTACTTTGGTCGCTGTCTTAACTGATCTGACTTTGGCATGCGACGTGTGCTCTGATGATCTTGAAGGGGAACTCCACGCAAAATTTAAAAAAAAACAGCGGCATGGGTTCCCTCTCCAAGAGCATACCAGGCCCTTCGGTCTGGTATGGAATTTAAGGGGAACCCCCACGCCAAAAAAATGGCGTGTGGACTCCCCCGAAAATCCATACCAGCCCCTTATCTGAGCACACAGCCTGGCAGGTCAGGAAAGAGGGTGGGGACGAGTGAGCGCCTCCCCCTTCTGAACCATACCAGGCTGCATGCCCTCAACATGGTGGGGGGTGGGTGCCCACCCCAAAGCACCTTGGCCCCATGTTGATGAGGACAAGGGCTTCTTCCCGACAACCCTGGCTGTTGGTTGTCTGGGTTTGCGGGCGACGGCCTTATGAGATAGTCTGACTTGTCCTTTGACCAATCAAAGCAATCCCAGTGTGACATAAATTCCTTTTCCTGCTGCTGTAATCACCATGTCGGATGTCACAAGTTGGATGGCTAGGATGAGGATCCGACTTTGATCTGACTTCAATGATATTGAATGGGCTGAAAAAGGGACCAAAGTAGGACCAAAGTAGTGCAGGAACCTTTTCCAAAGTTAGACCGACTTGTGTCGGACCAGTTAAGATGGCTCTCATAGGAAACCATTGATTTATACACGTCATACAACATTTGTTTTCAAAGTCGGAGCGTATGTCGCACCAGTGTAAACCGGGCCTTAGGCTAGGTTCACACTGGTACAACATGACGGTTGTACGACTGTCATCCTACCAGGGGCGGACTGACAACTCATGGGGCCCCCGGGCAATAGGAGATTATGGGGCCCCCAGGCAATCAGAGAATATGGGGCCACACAGTATACACACACACAGTATACAATCACACAGTATACACAGACATTTTTCTGTTGGCTGAGAAGGTACTGGAGAGGTGGGGCAGCTATAATCTCGGGATTTTTAGACCAAAAGGATGTCGGTTAAGGACCTTTCAGAGACTGATGTAAAATAAAGACAGATTTTTACATACTGTTCCTGGTTTTACTGAGGCTGGCAACCCTGATGGGGCCCCCTAGTGGCCCGGGGCCCTCGGGCAGTGCCCGAGTGGCCGAATGGTCAGTCCGCCCCTGCATCCTACTTTGGCCTGCTACATCTGTCCTACATCGGTCCTATTTCGGTGCTATTTCCATCCGACTTGAATGAACAAGATAAGATTTTGCTCTGACTTTGAGATAGTACGACTTGTCCTTTGACCAAACAAAACAATCCCTGGGTGACATATATTCCTTTTACTGATGCTGTAATCATGTCGCATGGTTAGGACAAGGATCCTACTTTGATCTGACTTCAATGATATTTAATATGCTGAAGTAGGACCAAAGTCGGACCACAGTAGTGCAGGGAGCATTTTTCAAAGTCGGACCGACTTGTGTCAGACCAGTTAAGATGGCTCTCATAGGGAAACATTGATTTTCACACGTCATGCGACATGAGCTCCCAAAGTCTGAGCATTTTTCGTACAAGTGTGAACCCAGCCTTATTGGCAAATTGGCAATGCTTGATTAAACAAGCCAAAATTAGAAGCTGAATGGTTACTATGCACAGCTGTATCAAATTCTGTGTTCACCAGTTTGAGAAGTGCAAAAAAGCATACATACTGTAAATAACAGTTCACATGCAATCCCATTGCTTTTCAAAGTGATAACTCGAATGTGAAAACAGTGCACACTTTAGACTCAAGTGCTAAGGTAAATGATCTATTGTGCAAGGACAGGACAAGTAGGTTAAACCTTTAGGAATTGCAGACATAAGCTTATTTGGTGAAGGTATAATGATGATGTCCTCCTACTGTGGCAATGTAACATACAATTACTAATCAACTTTCTTCATGATTTTAATAACAACGATCGTGGTATATTATTACAGCATGGTGCAAGCCAACACAAGGTCTGTTTTGTGGACTTGAGAATTAGGACTAAGAAAGGATCTATTTACACTACCACTTACTCATTTCACTGGACAGCTGTCACCACCCTACATGTCTCAAATCAGTCCCCAATTTCCAGTTTATTAGGTTGAAACATAATTGTATCTTTTCTGATGATTATTTACAACAAGCAGAGTCTTAAATTACGGTTCTTGGAAAAAGGATATGATAATGATAAACTGGAACAAGTTATAGCAGTGGTAGGTTGTAAGATGCTCTAAGATAGACAAGAGATAAGATAAAACCGATAACATTAGTCCTGATATACAAAATTTTTTTACTGTTTTCTCTATTCCGCATTATGCTGTAAAAAAAAAATTCAGAAACATATGAAAAATCAAGGTTCTTTCCCCCCTTCTACCTAACTGTCCTACAATTGTGTATAGGGGTGCTATATGTTATCGATTGTTTTGTAAAACCAAAATCTGAATGATTTCTATCCTTGCAACAAATGTGCGGTCTGTAAGTTAAATAAATTTAAGGGTATAAGGCCTTCATCACCTGCTCATCAAAAAACGTGGTTTATATGCTCCAATGTCTATGCAGTCTACAACACGTAAGCCGCTGTATGCGCATTTTACAAATGCACTTCACATTGGGAATATTAGACAAGGCTTTTCAGGCCATAGTGTGTCTAAAAGAGTCCAGAGGGTACCATTTTTATGGAAATTGATACATTTACCTCCAGCTGGAGAGAGGGAGAGAGAAAATCATATTAGATATGAAATATCCAAACTGGAGACCTGATGAATATATCATTTTAAAACATTCACCCCAAATATTGACTAGGATGTGAAATTTGTTTCATCAATAACAGTTAGGAAGGTCCCTTATTTTCTGACAATTTTGGGTCTTTTGGTACATAATTTTAAGTCAAAATATACTACAGAAATCATCTCTGTCTTTGTTTACATTATGTATATGATTTTTTTTGGCAGTACGTATATTTATTTTTGTATATGATGGGTATTTGGTATTTTTTTTTTTGGTATTTTTTATATACTTATACATTTATAGCAGATATGTTCTTATGTATTCCATTAAGGATAGTGTTTATTAAATTTTTTTGGTTTAAGTGGATGGGATAATTCAGATAAAATTTTTTTTTTTGCTGGGTGATACTTCCTTTAGAGAGTTTGCCTGAAGCATACTATTTAACCACAAGATGGCATTAATAATGGCGTCTATAAGTGGTTTTCTCTGGAATGCACATGGCGGAGGGGAACTTCCTCTTTCTGGGTACTGGTATTTATATTGCGTGATGATCGTCATCGTATGACGAAAGGCATAGGGCAGAGCCTGTCATGACATGTGACGTAATCTCGCAAGCGGCTGCAGCTTGGATTACCAGAGCTGGTTTCAAATCCATGAAAGTTGCACAGAAGGAGGACATCATCAATATACATTTGGCAAACAATAAGCTAAAGTCTGCAATTTGTGTTTTTTGTCCTCTGTGTAGATGTGGAAGTCTTGGTGGTTCCTTTGTTGCACAGAATATTGTTTTCTCTTAGCACTTGATTCTAAAGTGTCCGCTGTTTTAGAAATTGGAGTTACCACTTTGCAACACACTGAGATTCCATATGGAGTGTTATTTATGTATGCCTTTTTGCACTTGTCGCTTGTAGTGTGATTTAGCAGCTTTCTACTGTGAAAAGATGCAGGCCATGATGCAGACTTGAAGCACCAGAAGCTCTCCTACTTCATTGCACAGGACATCTCTCTAGCAGATTAAATTTCACAATTTGCTGCTAGTTGCTAAGCCAAAGCACACGTGGCCAATGTTGGATGGCAAAAATGTAGCACTACTCCTCCCAGAGTGGTGTGGAATGGCTCCTAAAGTGGTTCCTCCTCCTCCTCCTCCTCCTCATCCTCTTCCTGTGTGATGGTGGGACAGAAGGAACACTGTCCGGATAAAGGGGGCCTTGAGAGGCAAGGAAGTCCTCCTCTTCTGCCTCTGTTCTGCCTCAAGTGCCCTGTCCATTATCCCACGCAGCGTATGCTCCAACAGGTGGACAAGAGGGACAGTGTCACTGATGCATGCACTGTCACTGCTCACCATCCTCGTGGCCTCCTCAAATGGTGAGAGGACAGTGCATGCATCCCTGATCATGCTCCACTGACGTGGGAAAAAAAACCCAAGCTCCCCTGACCCTGTCCTGGTGCCGTAGTCGCAAAAGGTACTCATTGATGGCCCTCTGCTGCGTGTGCAGTCGCTGCAGCATGGCCAACGTTGAGTTCCACCTGGTGGGCATGTCAGATATTAGGCGGTTCTTGGGCAAGGTTCAGCTCCTTTTGCAGCTCAGTCAGCCGAGCACTGGCATTATAAGATCGGCGGAAATGCACACAGACTTTCCTGGCCTGCCTCAGGACATCCTGTAAGCCTGGGAACCTGCCCAAGAACCGCTGCACCACCAGGTTGAGGACGTGAGCCATGCAGGGCACATGGGTGAGCTGCCCTGTCGCAGGGCGGAGAGGAGGTTGGTGCCATTGTCAGAAACGACCATTCCTGGCTTAAGCTGACGTGGCGTCAACCACCTCTCGGCCTGCCCCTGCAGAGCTGCCAGAACCTCTGGCCCAGTGTGGCTCCTGTCCCCCAAACACACCAGCGCAAGCACGGCATGGCATCTTTTGCCTGCGTACTTGCGTAGCCCCTTGTACGCCTACGGAGCACCGCTGGTTCCAAGGACAGAGCACTGGAGGAAGAAGAAGAGGAGGGGGTGGAGGAGAGAGGTGTGTCACAACCAGTAGCAGTAGTCGCGTTTTGAGGCGTGGTGGCGGAACAACCTCCAACACTACTGCACCTTGTCCTGCATCCTCCCAGCTGCCAATAGAGTGACCCAATGGGCCGTGAAAGTAAGGTACCGTCCCTGTCCATGCCTGCTGGACCATGAGTCAGCGGTAATATGCACCTTACCGCTGACCGCCCTGTCCAGCGAGGCATGGACATTGCCCTCCACATGCCGTAGAGAGACGGAATCGCCTTCCGCGAGAAAAAGTGGCGTTTGGGAACCTGCCACTGAGGAACCGCACATTGAACAAACTCACGGAAGGGGGCCGAGTCTACCAACTGAAAAGGCAGCAGTTGAAGTGCTAGCAATTTAGCAAGGCTAGCATTCAACCGCTGGGCATGTGGATGGCTGGGAGTGTACTTCTTTCTACGGTCCAGCAGCTGGGGCAGGGAAATTTGCCTGCTGCATTCGGACGTCGGTGTACTGCAAGTACTTGGTTGTGACACACCGAATTCTACACCTTCAGTCCTCTCAGAGCAGCTTTCAGAGAGGACTGAAGGTGTAGTGGGGATGGAGATCCCAGCTGAGGAGGAGCAAGGAGAGGTCCGCTTAGTTTCTTTGGTGTGGGTCTTTTATGTGTGCCTGCCAACGAGCTGCATGGCAGGTCGCCATATGTCTGGTCATGCTTGTCGTGCCCAAGCGGCTGATGTTTTGGCCACGCGAGATACGCTTGAGACAAATATTGCAAATAGCAGTGGTGCGATCTGCTGCACTCGTCTCAAAAAAGGCCCACACCAAAGAACTTTTCTGATAACGTGCAGAGGCAGCGCCCTGCACAGGCGGAGCTCTGCGGTGTTGTACAGTTGCTGTGCTGGCCTCTACCTGGCCTCCAGGGGGGCATCCTGCCTCGTTGGACATGTGACGCCGCATCCTCCTCCTCCTCGTCCTCCTCCTCATCCTCTCTCCCTTGAGGCACCCACGTGGAGTCAGTGACCTCATCATCCCCTCCCTCTTCACCACTAGAGCAAACCTGGCAGTAAGCTGCAGCTGGTGGAACTGTACTGCCAGATTCCTCAAGCTGGGTATCGTCATCCGAGCCTTCGAATCGTTGGGCATCCTCCTGGAGCATGTACCCAACACTGTGCTCAAAGAGTTCGGGGGACTCCTCAGGAGGACATGGTGGGGTCTAGGGAAGGGGTGGCAGATGATGCTCTGTCAGTACCCTGAGCCTGGGGTGAGAGAGGATGAGGAGGATGAGGAGGGCTTGGTCATCCATTCTACCAAGCCTTCAGCATGATGCGGCTCCACATGTCCAGCTGCCGAAAACAAAGACGCGCGTGTCCCATGGCCACGTGCTGATGACGATGCACGACCACGTCCACGTCCACGGCCACGTCCACTAGAAACAGAGCCTGCCTGCCCTGTGTTCTTGGCTCTGCACGCTCTGCCTCCCCTTGGCGGTCTTCCAGCCATTGTAGTCGGTAGTCCTGTGGGTGCTGCTGAGAAAAAATATAGGAGCTCTGTGTGATGCCACTAACACACTAGAAGTCCTATGGGTGCTTCTGCAAAGAAAAATAGAGGAGCTCTGTGTGATGCCACTAACACACTAGAAGTCCTGTGGGTGCTTCTGCAAAGAAAATATAGGAGCTCTGGTGTGATGCCACTAACACACTAGAAGTCCTATAGGTGCTTCTGCAAAGAAAATATAGGAGCTCTCTGTGTGATGCCACTAACACACTAGAAGTCCTGTGGGTGCTGCTGAGAAGAATATATAGGAGCTCTGTGTGATGCCACTAACACACTAGAAGTCCTATGGGGTGCTTCTGCAAAGAAAAATAGAGGAGCTCTGTGTGATGCCACTAACACACTAGAAAGTCCTGTGGGTGCTTCTGCAAAGAAAATAGAGGGAGCTCTGTGTGATGCCACTAACACACTAGAAGTCCTGTGGGTGCTGCTGAGAAGAATATATAGGAGCTCTGTGTGATGCCACTAACACACTAGAAGTCCTATGGGTGCTTCTGCAAAGAAAATAGAGGAGCTCTGTGTGATGCCACTAACACACTAGAAGTCCTGTGGGTGCTTCTGCAAAGAAAATAGAGGAGCTCTGTGTGATGCCACTAACACACTAGAAGTCCTGTGGGTGCTTCTGCAAAGACAATAGAGGAGCTCTGTGTGATGCCACTAACACACTAGAAGTCCTGTGTGTGCTTCTGCAAAGAAAATAGAGGAGCTCTGTGTGATGCCACTAACACACTAGAAGTCCTGTGGGTGCTTCTGCAAAGAAAATAGAGGAGCTCTGTGTGATGCCACAAACACACTAGAAGTCCTATGGGTGCTTCTGCAAAGAAAATATAGGAGCTCTTGTGTGATGCCACTAACACACTAGAAGTCCTGTTGGGTGCTTCTGCAAAGAAAATAGAGGAGCTCTGTGTGATGCCACTAACACACTAGAAGTCCTATAGGTGCTTCTGCAAAGAAAATAGGAGCTCTGTGTGATGCCACTACACACTAGAAGTCCAGTGGGTGCTGCTGAGAAGAATATATAGGAGCTCTGTGTGATGCCACTAACACACTAGAAGTCCTATGGGTGCTTCTGCAAAAAAATAGAGGAGCTCTGTGTGATGCCACTAACACACTAGAAGTCCTATGGGTGCTTCTGCAAAGAAAATAGAGGGAGCTCTGTGTGATGCCACTAACACACTAGAAGTCCTGTGGGTGCTTCTGCAAAGAAAATAGAGGAGCTCAGTGTGATGCCACTAACACACTAGAAGTCCTTTAGGTGCTTCTGCAAAGAAAATATAGGAGCTCTGTTGTGATGCCACTAACACACTAGAAGTCCTGTGGGTGCTTCTGAGAAGAATATAAAGGAGCTCTGTGTGATGCCACTAACACACTAGAAGTCCTGTGGGTGCTGCTGCAAAGAATATATATGAGCTCTGTGTGATGCCACTAACACACTAGAAGTCCTATGGGTGCTTCTGCAAAGAAAAAATAGAGGAGCTCTGTGTGATGCCACTAACACACTAGAAGTCCTGTGGGTGCTTCTGCAAAGAAAATAGAGGAGCTCTGTTGTGATGCCACTAACACACTAGAAGTCCTGTGGGTGCTTCTGCAAAGAAAATAGAGGAGCTCTGTGTGATGCCACTAACACACTAGAAGTCCTGTGGGTGCTTCTGCAAAGAAAATAGAGGAGCTCTGTGTGATGCCACTAACACACTAGAAGTCCTATGGGTGCTGCTGCAAAGAAACTAGAGGAGCTCTGTGTGATGCCACTAACACACTAGAAGTCCTGTGGGTGCTTCTGAGAAGAATATATAGGAGCTCTGTGTGATGCCACTACACACTAGAAGTCCTGGGGTGCTTATGCAAAGAAAATAGAGGAGCTCTGTGTGATGGGACTAACACACTTCAAGTCCTATAGGTTGCTTCTGGGAAGAAAATATTGCTCTGTGTGTGTAATGGGACTAACACACTTCAAGTCCTACAGGTGCTTCTGGGAAGAAAATATAGCTCTGTGTGTGTTATGGGACTAACACACTTCAAGTCCTATAGGTGCCTCTGGGAACAAAATATAGGAGCTCTGCCTGCCTGCCACGAACACACTACAAGTCCTATAGGTGCTTCTAACAAAATATAGGAGCTCTGCCTGCCTGCCACTAACACACTACAAGTCCTTTAGGTGCTTCTGGGAAGAAAATTATAGCTCTGTGTGTGTAATGGGACTAACACACTTCATGTCCTATAAGTGCTTCTGGGAACAAAATATAGGAGCTCTGCCTGCCTGACACGAACACACTACAAGTCCTATAGGTGATTCTGGGAAGAAAATATAGCTCTGTGTGTGTAATGGGACTTACACACTTCAAGTCCTATAGGTGCTTCTGGGAACAAAATATAGCTCTGTGTGTGTAATGGGACTAACACACTTCAAGTCCTATAGTGCTTCTGGGAACAAAATATAGATCTGTGTGTGTAATGGGACAACACACTTCAAGTCCTATAGGAGCTTCTGGGAAGAAAATATAGCACTGTGTGTGTGATGGGACTAACACACTTCAAGTCCTATAGGTGCTTCTGGGAACAAAATATAGGAGCTCTGTGTATGCCACTAACACACTAGAAGTCCTATAGGTGCTTCTGGGAAAAAAATATAGCTCTGTGTGAGTAATGGGACTAACACACTTCAAGTCCTATAGGTGCTACTGGGAAGAAAATATAGCTCTGTGTGTGTAAATGGGACTAACACACTTCAAGTCCTATAGGTGCTTCTGGAAGAAAATATAGCTCTGTGTGTGTAATGGGACTAACACACTTCAAGTCCTATAGGTGCTTCTGGGAAGAAAATATAGCTCTGT
This sequence comes from Lithobates sylvaticus, assembly GCA_028564925.1. Taxonomy (NCBI): domain Eukaryota; kingdom Metazoa; phylum Chordata; class Amphibia; order Anura; family Ranidae; genus Lithobates; species Lithobates sylvaticus. Next base: position 160,374,249 of record CM053034.1, on the reverse strand, counting down.
GTGTTTAATGGGACTAACACACTAGAAGTCCTATAGGTGCTTCTGGCAAGAAAATATAGCTCTGTGTGTGTGATGGGACTAACACACTTCAAGTCCTATAGGTGCTTCTGGGAACAAAATATAGCTCTGTGTGTGTAATGGGACTAACACACTTCAAGTCCTATAGGAGCTTCTGGGAAGAAAATATAGCTCTGTGTGTGTAATGGGACTAACACACTTCAAGTCCTTATAGGTGCTTCTGGGAACAAAATATAGGAGCTCTGTGTGTGTGATGGGACTAACACACTACAAGTCCTATAGGTGCTTCTGGGAAGAAAATATAGCACTGTGTGTGTAATGGGACTAACACATCAAGTCCTATAGGTGCTTCTGGGAACAAAATATAGCTCTTTGTGTGTAATGGGACTAACACACTCAAGTCCTATAGGTGCTTCTGGGAAGAAAATATAGCTCTGTGTGTGTAATGGGACTAACACACTTCAAGTCCTATAGGTGCTTCTGGGAAGAAAATATAGCGCTGTGTGTGTAATGGGACTAACACTTCAAGTCCTATAGGTTCTTCTGGGAAGAAAATATAGCTCTGTGTGTAATGGGACTAACACACTTCAAGTCCTATAGGTGCTTCTGGGAAGAAAATATGGGAGCTCTGTGTGTGTAATGGGACTAACACACTTCAAGTCCTATAGGTGCTTCTGGGAACCAAATATAGCTCTGTGTGTGATGGGACTAACACACTTCAAGTCCTATAGGTGCTTCTTGGGAACAAAATATAGCTCTGTGTGTGTAATGGGACTAACACACTTCAAGTCCTATAGGTGCTTCTGGGAAGAAAATATAGCAGCTCTGTGTGTGTAATGGGACTAACACACTTCATGTCCTATAGGTGCTTCTGGAAGAAAATATAGCTCTGTGTGTGTAATGGGACTAACACACTTCAAGTCCTATAGGTGCTTCTGGGAAGAAAATATAGCTCTGTGTGTGTGTAATGGGACTAACACACTTCAAGTCCTATAGGTGCTTCTGGGAAGAAAATATAGCTCTGTGTGTGTAATGGGACTAACACACTTCAAGTCCTATAGGTGCTTTGGGAACAAAATATAGCTCTGTGTGTGATGGGACTAACACACTTCAAGTCCTATAGGTGCTTCTGGGAAGAAAATATAGCTCTGTGTGTGTAATGGGACTAACACACTTCAAGTCCTATAGGTGCTTCTGGGAAAAAATATAGCTCTGTGTGTGTGTGATGGGACTAACACACTTCAAGTCCTATAGGTGCTTCTGGGAAGAAAATATAGCTCTGTGTGTGTAATGGGACTAACACACTTCAAGTCCTATAGGTGCTTCTGGGAAGAAAATATAGCTCTGTGTGTGTAATGGGACTAACACACTTCAAGTCCTATAGGTGCTTCTGGGAACAAAATATAGCTCTGTGTGTGTAATGGGACTAACACACTTCAAGTCCTATAGGTGCTTCTGGGAACAAAATATAGCTCTGTGTGTGTAATGGGACTAACACACTTCAAGTCCTATAGGTGCTTCTGGGAACAAAATATAGCTCTGTGTGTGTAATGGGACTAACACACTTCATGTTCCTATAGGTGCTTCTGGGAAGAAAATATAGCTCTGTGTGTGTAATGGGACTAACACACTTCAAGTCCTATAGGTGCTTCTGGGAACAAATATAGCTCTGTGTGTAATGGGACTAACACACCTTCAAGTCCTATAGGTGCTTCTGGGAAAACAAATATTCTGTGTGTGATGGGGATAAAATTTCACAATTTGCTGCTAGTTGCTAAGCCAAAGCACACGTGGCCAATGTTGGATGGCAAAAATGTAGCACTACTCCTTTCAGAGTGGTGTGGAATGGCTCCTAAAGTGGTATAGCAGGCTGACATCTCCGAATGTCCAAATAATTACTCCTGGGGTGGGGTGAAAAAGTTGGACACCAGTCACTTTTTGAAATTTTATTGTTGACTTCAACTCCATTAGAGAGGATTAGGGATACAGGATACCCAAAAAGATAGGACAAATTTGCTCAGACAGGTAGCAGAATGAGTTTCAATTTTCAAACCAAATTTAGTGTAGCTGATGTTTGCCCTTCTTGGGTTTGTTGATTGTAGTTAAACAGCAGCCAAATTAGGTACAATGACTCTGTAATAACTGTCATGGTTCAGATCTATGGCTTTATAAGAGTATTTTAAGTTGCAGCATGTAGGTAGGTAGAGGTTAATGCTGCCCCGGCCAGAAGAGTGACTGTTAACCTGTGTCCCTCATTTTTTGCTGAGCTCTGCCTCTCTTTCCATATGCTGTAAATAAAAGGGGGAGGGCTCTGCCAACACTCAGACAGTCTGCATGGGAAAAGACACATACAGGCAGCAATATGTAACTTCCAGCTGCTGTTTCTGCCAGGGCTCTCTGCCTCTCTGGGAGTCCCTGTTTCTGCCGAAAACCTGTGTCCTAGAGCCCTCCACATGTAAGGTGGCTTGCTAGGACCTGCTGTCCTCCATGAAGCCATCAATGTATTGGAGTATCGCCTTAATGTACTTTCCTGATCATGGACTCTACTAGAGATGGACTCTATCTTGTGCAGGTATGCTGGGGCAGCTACAAGCCTGTAGTTAGGGACTAGAAATGTTGGGGAATGGTCTGCACTTCATTCCAAATTTTTATCTTGTGATTCTCATCATGCCGCATTTTTCAAGTATAGCTTTTAAAATCTTGCCTTTGCTTGATCTGAAGTTACTAGAGGGGTGCAATGCGCGTAACCGGCACGGATAGTCTACAGCTCAGGTAACTAAACACATTGGGGTATAAAGACATCAGTACAAGGAGTTAAAGAGGAAGTAAACCCTGGTGGGTTTTACTTCCTCTTTATTTCCCTGCAAAGGTAAAGCATAATGGGCTACTATGCATCGCATAGTAGCCCATTATGTAACACTTACCTGAAACGGAAGCCCGCGATGTCACCGTTGTCCCCACTAGCAAGGAGCGTCTATCTTCGCCCCTCTTCCTTCCGGGGCCGCGAACTCCAGCTCTGTTACTGGCCGGAGTCGCGTGACATCACTCCCACGCATGCACGCGGGAGCCGCCAGTCACAGCACGATCCCCTATTAGAAACGCCATGAAGTGCCCTTTCTAAAGTGCGCATGTGCCGATGACATTACACATTATACCCACCTACATACACTCCGCACTCCTCTCCTGCACATACTACCCACCACCATACACTCCACACTGTACATTCCCTATTTAACATTACTACATTCTGCACTGTGTGTCACCTCAGACTCTATAAAACCACACCCCATTTAAGCCACGTTCAATATATAGGGCGGTTTGCAGGTTGGGATGTCTGACATATGGCAGGTGAAACAGCCTCTTGCAGTGAGGGAGATGTCAGCACTCCTTCGGCCATGATCCATCCCCCATAGCATCAGGAGCAGATCTACACTGCTGGGGCCCCCAGCCTGTACACAGGCACAGAAGAGGAAGAGTTAAGTAAAGTGAACACATAGAGTCTGCGCTAGGTGCACAGCGGGGCCCCAAACCCTTACTGGGAGTGAGTTTCCGGTGATACACTGGACAGATGGAGATGGCATTAGCTCTGCGTGTCCCTCCTAAATGCACAAGTGACCGGGTGATGCTTAAGTTGTCAAGAGATTTTACTAGAGTTTGTTCATGTTTAGTCAGCTGTCAATCATGAGCGTGGCTCAAGTAAAGGTACCCCATGTGTAAATCAGTGATCCTGTACCAAGTACCTAGTGTAGCCCAGAAGAACCAACTTGGGGATAGGCCTCTCATATGACCCTTGCTTGGTGCCCAACGAGAAGGGTAACATGGAGGATGTAACGACCACCCTGTCAGCTTGACCTGCCCACAAGTACGTCTTTCTCTCTCTGGATAGTGGCACACTGAGAGGCAGAGCCAGCTGCTGGTTAGGAATCTGGGTGGATCCCGAAATTATTGTCAAGATGCCTCCAGAGTCTGGAGCGGCTCTGCCGAGAGTGGGCTGATTCTGGGTCACAGGAGAGCACAAGTAATTGCACATCTGTGACCCACAAGAGAAGTATGGCAAAAAGAGCTTTGACCATACTTCTCTTTTAAGTAGAAGGTAGCATTAGCTACATACAGCATGCAGCGCTGTGTTCTGCAGCAGTTTAGGTAAAAATTGTGATATCATTAATAAAAATTGGTGCTCTTGTCCTCGGCTACAACGTGTTTGATTATTTTGGATGCTACCACTACTTACTGAAAATGTATGCTGACTGCATCTCAGAAACTAGTGTGCTAAAGGAACTGTTACATTTCCAGAACATCAAATTGTGTCTCTCACCTCACTGATGCCATTTTCTCTCACTTGATGTCAGCTGGTCATTCTATGGCTACTGGGGGGTTATGAACTGACCAATAACATTAGTTCTTAGGGTCCACAAAATTCTATTGGTGGGCCCCTATTCAGGTGGTCACCTTGGGTAACAGCTCAACCCCTGAAAAACAACCCCACACCATAATCCCCCCTCCACCAAGGACCAGTGCACATAGCAAGGTCCATAAAGACATGGATGAGTGAGTATGAGGAATTTGACTGCCCTGCACAGTCCTGACCTCAACCTAATAGAACACCTTTGGGATGAATTAGAGCGGAGACTGCGAGCCAGGCCTTCTCATCACAAATGCGTGTCTGGAAGAATGGTCAAACATTCCCATAGATACACTCCTAAACCTTGTGGACAGCCTTTCCAGAAAGGTTAAAGCTGTTATAGCTGCAAATGTTGGGCCAACTCAATATTGAACCCTGCAGACTAAGACTGGGATGCCATTAAAGTCCACGTAAAGGCAGGTGTCCCAATACTTTTGACAATATAGTGTATCTCTATTAACTGCAAAGATGCAATAGGCATACTTTAAATGTCTTAAATTTAAGATTTTGTAAAGCTTGTTGTGCTATGACCTTGCCCTAAATTAGAGGCATGTGGCATTTTAGTAGTGAAAGTATACATTATCGTTTGGCAACAAGCCGGGAGTGGCATTAGTCCCCTGCTGTCTATATTTTTTCCGGATTCTGCAGGCTATTCCTGTTCACCTTCCTATGCTGGTTATAGTTCCAAAGGAATGTACGAAGAGCTCTTCTTCTTTCAGGTGTGGGGTTACATATATTATAGAAAGAAGTGCTTAACATGAGATGGAAAACTGAACTAGTTGAGAGTTGTCAAGGTCTTCATTGGGGATTCTCATAAGGAAGACATTATTAGGCCTGATTCACACCTAGGCATTTTTAGTGCTTTTTGCATTTTTCAGGTTTGCGCTATAGAACGTGTTCCATGGGAAACCATGTTAAATGGACTGTAGTGCAAATCTGCAAGATGCAAAAAGCACTAAAAATGCATAGGTGTGAATCAGGCCTAAGTGTTATGCCGCGTGCACACGATCGCACATTCCGACAACAAAATCCGCATACACACGGTCACACAAATGTTGTTGGAAATTCCGAACGTCAAGAACGCGGTGACGTACGACGAGCCAAGAAAACTGAAGTTCAATAGCCAGTGCAGCTCTTCTGCTTGATTACGAGCATGCGTGGAATTTTGTGCATCGGAATTGTGTACACACGATCGGAATTTCCGACAACGGATTTTGTTGTCGGAAAATTTGAGATCCAGATCTCAAATTTTGTTTGTCGGAAATTCCGACGGAAAATATCCGATGGAGCCTACACGCGGTCGGAATTTCCGACAACAAACTCCCATCGAACATTTGTTCTTGGAAATTCTGACTGTGTGTATGCGGCATAAGAATGCAACGTACATAGACTGCAAAGTTTTCATGGGCTGTATTAATATTATTATTATTAAATAAATAGTAATGTGTGCTGGTGCCTGATAATGTCATGCCCCCATTCCCTATTTGCATATACAGAGAACTAAGTTCTTTGTATTATTAATAATAATATTTATAGTGTCATCATCTCCTCTTGTGCTATACAATGTAAGTCATACAGACAAGAATTAAGTCATACAGACAAGGGAGTGTAATGCCAGTAATAGAAACAAGACATTTCTTCTAAACAAACAAAGGTGAGTAATACAGATGACAGAAATTAATAAAACATTTCCAATAATAAATACAGCTGTACATAAAAAGCAAAAAACAATAGACAAAGGCACAGGACAGAAACTTGTCTGTAAGCAATCACAATTATAAAACAGTCTACCAATCCTCAAATGTGGTGGCTGCATTTGTTTTCTTTTTTTAGGAATTTTCTTCCTTTATCTTCATCAGATCATCTGGCCAGTAACACGCTTCCTGTCTTGGAGTGTCTCCACTCTGGATGGAGGAAAAACTTATGCCGCGTACACACGTGCGGACTTTTGCCGGCGGACCTAGTCCAGCGGACAATCCCGCGGGACTTTCCAGCTAGGTCCGCTGGACTTTCCGAGGGTGTGGACTTGCCCACACACGCACGGACTTCTCCAGCGGATAATCCGCCGGCCAAAAGTCTGCGGGACTTTTGAAAATGAACGGACTTGCCCACACACGGAGCAGTCCGTTCATTTCGAACGTAACTTCAGGTTACGTAGCTAGCGTAGGCAGTAAATGCCGCCGCGCTAGCTCCGCAAGCTGGCATGGATTTAAAGGGAATCCCCACGCCGAAAAAACGGCGTGGGGGTTCCCCCCAAATCCATGTCAGACCCTCATCCGAGCACGCAGCCTGGCAGGCCAGGAAAGGGGTGGGGACGAACGAGCGCCCCCCCCCCCCCTCCTGAGCCGTACCAGGCCGCGTGCCCGCAACATGGGGGGTGCCCTGGGGAAAGGGGGGCCGTGCGGCCCCCCCCCACCCCAAAGCACCTTGTCCCCATGTTGATGAGGACAAGGGCCTCTTCCCGACAACCCTGGCCGTTGGTTGTCGGGGTCTGCGGGCGGGGGCTTATCGGAATCTGGGAGCCCCCTTTAATAAGGGGGCCCCCAGATCCCGGCCCCCCACCCTATGTGAATGAGTATGGGGTACGATGTACCCCTACCCATTCACCTAAGGTGTAAAATGTAAAGTACAAAAACACACACACTTTTGAAAAAATATTTTATTGCACTGCTCCGGGGGTCTTCTTCCGTCTTGGGGGTCTTCTCGCCGGACTCCCCCGCTCTCTTCTGCTCTTTTACCTAGCTCTTTCACGAGGGGGGGAGTCCGGCTACCTTCTTCGTCGTCGCCGCCGTCGTCTGGGGGTCTCGATCCGCCTTCGGGGGTCTTCCGGGGGTCTCTTCTGTTCTTGCGGCGGTCGTCGTCTTCCGCGCCGCCGGCGCCTTCTTCTTCTTCTTGTCCTTCTTCTTGTCCTTCTTCTTGTTCTTCTTCTTCCGATGTTGACCCGACGCTCTCTCTGCCCGGAATGCCTGTGCCGCTCTGCGCTGAGACTTATATAGGGGAATGGGGACAGGGTCACATGCACATGTCACATGGTGACCCCGCCCCCTTGTGTTGTCACAGTCCCGGAGGATGCTGGGACTGTGACATCGCAAGGGGGCGGGGTCACCATGTGACATGAACATGTGACCCTGTCCCCATTCCCCTATATAAGTCTCAGCGCAGAGCGGCACAGGCATTCCGGGCAGAGAGAGCGTCGGGTCAACATCGGAAGAAGAAGAACAAGAAGAAGGACAAGAAGAAGGACAAGAAGAAGAAGAAGGCGCCGGCGGCGCGGAAGACGACGACCGCCGCAAGAACAGAAGAGACCCCCGGAAGACCCCCGAAGGCGGATCGAGACCCCCAGACGACGGCGGCGACGACGAAGAAGGTAGTCGGACTCCCCCCCTCGTGAAAGAGCTAGGTAAAAGAGCAGAAGAGAGCGGGGGAGTCCGGCGAGAAGACCCCCAAGACGGAAGAAGACCCCCGGAGCAGTGCAATAAAATATTTTTTCAAAAGTGTGTGTGTTTTTGTACTTTACATTTTACACCTTAGGTGAATGGGTAGGGGTACATCGTACCCCATACTCATTCACATAGGGTGGGGGGCCGGGATCTGGGGGCCCCCTTATTAAAGGGGGCTCCCAGATTCCGATAAGCCCCCGCCCGCAGACCCCGACAACCAATGGCCAGGGTTGTCGGGAAGAGGCCCTTGTCCTCATCAACATGGGGACAAGGTGCTTTGGGGTGGGGGGGGGCGCACGGCCCCCCTTTCCCCAGGGCACCCCCCATGTTGAGGGCACGCGGCCTGGTACGGCTCAGGAGGGGGGGGGCGCTCGTTCGTCCCCACCCCTTTCCTGGCCTGCCAGGCTGCGTGCTCGGATGAGGGTCTGACATGGATTTGGGGGGAACCCCCACGCCGTTTTTTCGGCGTGGGGAGTCCCTTTAAATCCATGCCAGGTCACGGAGCTAGCGCGGCGGCAGTAACTGCCTACGCTAGCTACGTAACCTGAAGTCACGTGCTAAATGAACGGACTTGCCGATGAGCGGCAAGTCCGTTCATTTCAAAAGTCCCGCGGACTTGCCCACTAACGGCGGGATTGTCCGCTGGACTGCCAAGTCCAGCGGATAATTTTAAAACAAAACTTAAAACTTTGGCGCCAAAAAGTCCGCCGGACTTTGGCGCCAAAAAGTCCGCCGGCGCCCGCACACGAGGGGATTATCCGCTGGACTTCAGTCCAGAGGATAATCCCGCGGGATTGTCCCTTCGTGTGTACGCGGCATAAGACACCCTTGGACAGCAACATTGTCAGTCTGGAAAGAGGGTAGTGTTACATGCACTAGCAGATTTTAGACATGTGCATTCGTTTTCGTCCGAATGCATTTTCGTCCGAATTTTGGGTATTTTTGTTATCGTTTTAACAAACGATAACGAACGTGCAGAATCCGAAAACCGAAAGATCTGACATAAACAAATGCTTTATTTTCTTTTTCGTTGTGACATCAGTTCGATATAGATAGGAGATTCGACATGACGCTGACAATAGAAATCTGTGTCCATCGAACCTGTGGTCGAATGTGCCTGTCAGGTACCTGGTGGAGATCGAGCTGTAGAGGGGGCTTCTCTTGCACCTCCTGTCCAACACCCCTGGTAGTGATGACAGGGAGTAGAGGACACAGAGTGGCACGAGGGCCGATGTGGCGGATGACTCTGGCTGTACTTTGGCAGGAACCAGGTGACTTGAGAGCGCTGGGCCAGAACTGAAGACAGGAGCTCCGTGACGCTGAATCAGTAGCTGGAAGCGTAGCCGGGCCGTAAGCCAAGGGTTTATCAGCAGCCGGGCAGAGCAGGTACCGAGTCGTGAGGCAGAGGCAAAGACGGGACACAGGCCGGGTTCGGTACACAGGCGGGCAATGAGGCACAGGAACATCAGGCAGAAGCGAAGTCAGACACAAGCCGGGGTCACAAGTAGGCAGGCAGAGGTCAAAAGGTAGTTCAGGCAAGCCGAGTCGGGATACAGGAAACTGGTTCAGATCGGGTAAGCAAGCACTAGCGGAAAAGACCACTCAGCAAGTTGTGCATGTCACTGGCAGGTTTAAATAGGCGGATTGGCGCCAATGTGCACACGTGCGCGCGCACGCGCACACAGGCGCGCGCACCAGCGAGAAGATTCGACGAAGCAGTTGCTGCGAGCGGACATTTAAGGTCAAATGCTCCGCCCATAGGCTATAGAAGAATTCTAATGTTGGCTGACTGATTAATAAATATAATTATTACTAGTGTCATACAACATTAGAATTCTACTATAGCTTGCAGGCGGAACATTCGACCGGAAATGTACTATTGCAGCGTCGTACAGTTTAGCTGCTCCATCGAATCTTCCGCCTACAAGCTATTCCGTCGAATCTTCTTAGAACATTCAACAGACACCATAAGTCTTCAATGATAGATTCAACCTTAATTATTTCCGATTTTCGGACAAATGCATTTTTTAACAAAACAAAATAAATAAAAAACGAATTTCGGGAGTAACTAAATACGGTAATTTTATTTTTCGGACAAAAACAAAATTCTGAAACTAAATATTTCAGTGTGCACATGTCTAGCAGATTTAGATGGACTTGACTAAAACATTATAGCCAAACTCCTGCTAGCACTTTTTCAGCAGTTACAGCAACTTGTACATAGCACATGCCTAGATTCTGCACTTTGTACATAGCACACGCCTGGATTCTGCACCCTGTACATAGCACACGCCTGGATTCTGCACCCTGTACATAGCACAAGCCTGGATTCTGCACCCTGTACATAGCACACGCCTGGATTCTGCACCTTGTACATAGCACACGCCTGGATTCTGCACCTTGTACATAGCACACGCCTGGATTCTGCACCTTGTACATAGCACAAACCTGGATTCTGCACCTTGCACATAGCACACGCCTGGATTCTGCACCTTGTACATAGCGCACGCCTGGATTCTGCACCTTGTACATAGCACAAGCCTGGATTCTGCACCTTGTACATAGCACACGCCTGGATTCTGCACCTTGTACGTAGCACACGCCTGGATTCTGCACCTTGTACGTAGCACACGCCTGGATTCTACACCTTGTACATAGCACACGCCTGGATTCTGCACCTTGTACGTAGCACACAAGTGGATTCTACACCTTGTACATAGCACATGCCTGGATTCTGTACCTTATACATAGCACACGCCTGGATTTTGCACATCGTACATAGCACACGCCTGGATTCTGCACCTTCTACATAGCACATGCCTGGATTCTGCACCCTGTACATAGCACAAGCCTGGATTCTGCACCTTGTACATAGCAAAAAACAAGTGGAGAAAAAGCGCCTCTGGGTGTAGTAGTTTTGGTAAAAGGAAATTTTATTACAGCAATATCAATGCACTCACGTTTGTGAAGATAGTAAACAGCATGGTATATGTCTCTCAGTGGCGGCTCCCCAGCGATGTATGACTGTCAGCTTTGTCCATGCAGTTCCATAGAAGCACTTCCTGTGGATGGTAAGGGCCGGCTCCGGAAGGCGGCCTCAAAACGAGGCTTGGATAGCAGGGAAGCGACAAGCTCAGGGGGATGACGTCATCAAAGATGGACGCGTTTCGTGAGCATGCGCACTCGGGTGTAGTGACGAGTCGCACTCCTTTCTCAACATTAGGACATCGTTTTTTGCTTACAGTCCCTGAACATGGTTTCTGTTCTACCCTGGAGGCTGCCCTGTGCTGTAATGTGGATAAAGTCTATCATATACTCCTGGACTGACTTCCTTTTATAGACTATAACCTGATTTATATTGGTTGTTTCATGGACTTTATCTACATTTTTTGTGCATACTGCTTTGAATTATTGTTTTTATTTATTTATTTATATAGGCTTCCCATGATACAGGGAGATACCTATTCATAATCAAGGATTCTTGCGCCTACATTTGTTATTTACCTTGTACATAGCACATGCCTGGATTCTGCACCTTGTACATAGCACACGCCTGGATTCTGCACCTTGTACGTAGCACACGCCTGGATTCTGCACCTTGTACGTAGCACACACCTGGATTCTACACCTTGTACATAGCACATGCCTGGATTCTGTACCTTATACATAGCACACGCCTGGATTTTGCACCTCGTACATAGCACACGCCTGGATTCTGCACCTTGTACATAGCACATGCCTGGATTCTGCACCCTGTACATAGCACATGCCTGGATTCTGCACCTTGTACATAGCACATGCCTGGATTCTGCACCTTGTACATAGCACATGCCTGGATTCTGCACCTTGTACATAGCACATGCCTGGATTCTGCACCTTGCACATAGCACACGCCTAGATTCTGCACCTTGTACATAGCACACGCCTGGATTCTGCACCTTCTACATAGCACATGCCGATTCTGCACCCCCCCCCCCTTTATCAGGCCAGCTACACTATACCTGGGTGGTGGTGGAAACAGCAAACCCCCCCCCCCCTTTTCTGTCAGACCAGCACAGGGTGGCAGGGCAGACACAAACACTCCTCCAGCCTCTCTCACACACCACACACACCCCCTACCACCAGCTCACCTCGGGCTCTCAGCCTCAGCTAGGGAAGTCCGGACTCCGGAAGACTGTGCGGACACAGTCTGTAACAGCAGCTGCCCCCACGTAGAAGGATGACACACTCAGCTCGGCTGCGAAGCAGTGGTCGGTGGAGCTAGCAGGAGAAAAATAGTGACCAGACCAGGCTATTGCGACGGTGGCACTGGGGGTGTTCCGGCTGACAATAAAACTTCCAAAGGGAGCAGCCAGAGCCAGGAATGCCCTCGGGATGGTGTCAGACAGTGTCACCCGTCCCGGGTGCGGAGCGCACCCCCATAGCGATGCCACTCAGCCACTGACACCCCAACCAATGTGTGGCACCCGGGGCGGACTGCCCCCCCCCCCAGGTACGCCCCTCCCTAAACGTGAACAGTTTAGGAGTTATTCACCCTGGAAGTAGCCAGTGACGTCACCAGCGCATGCGCTCTGAAGCTTCGGCATACTGTGCCGGACCTTCAGAGCTTCATGCCAGAGCCTAGGGCTCCGGCCACTCATACAGCCGAACCTGGTAGTAAGACTGGGGCAGATGGAAGCCCAGATGGAAGCCCTCCATCGGTGACAGTGCACCGCTGGAGGGCTTCATTCTGAGTTAAGTATTTTATAATATGCTACTATGCGATGCATAATAGCACATTATGCAATAACTTTACTGGTGTTTTTTTTTTTTCTTTTTTTTTAAACTACCACGGTTTACTACCGCTTTGAAGCAACCCCGTGGCTCTGGTAAAAATGGAAGAGGGATACTTGTGAGTCCTGCAGGTGTCAGCTCCAATTTTCTCTATGTGACAGGGGAATGGTGCCACTGAATTCTGACACCTGTGTTTTCGTCTGTTAACCCAATGGAGTTTATTTACTTGTAGCAATGTCCCCATAGGGCTTGCTGAATGTTGACTTCTTAGGCATCTCTCTGGTTACCTGCAGCTGGTTGCTAAGTGTTTCCACTTGGATGCTAGGGGTTTCCACTTATCTCACCCTTACTCCCGCTTGCTCGTTACTCAAGGACCAGTCCAGGGTATTTGTTTTTTTTTTGTATTTGGAAATTGGATGGGAGAAGGGATTAATGGGATACTCCAACTGGAACTATTCACAATGTATAAGGAAAACTCTCACTTGACCTCACCAGATTATTTGTGGAAGCAGTCACACTGCTTTAACCATACTGCCACATGTATGGAGAGATTATGTTTTCTTGCTCTCACTAGCAGCAGACTTAATGCACTACGTTATCTTCAGGACGCTCTCTAGAGCTTCCCCTTTACTGACACCTTACTGACCTTACTGACACTCACTCGACAGGCCCCAAAGACACAGTTCTGTACTCACAGTAGGCAGAATCAGATCTTTCCTGGTGTCTCCCTTCCAGTCAGCTCTGCAGGACCTCTGGGTTCAGCTCCTCTCTCTCTTTCAAGGCCCCTGGGTCGACCACCCAGGACCGCACAACCACCTATGCGGAGGAGAGGGCAGCCGCCCACTCCCTCCTGGACTCTGTTCCCCCTGGCTCAACTCACCCTGTGCCCGGGCCTTTAATATAGTATCCAAGCATGCAATGCAGCACTTTTCCTCTGCCACTTGCCAGGACTGTAACAAAGTCTGTGCACTCAAGTGCCAGGTGCCCTCCCACTGTCCAATATGCCTCCCTATTGGACCAGTGGGGGACAGTCAGACAAGCTGAACTGCACCTGGGCACAATGAGCAGACCTATCCAATAGATCCTACTCCAGGTAGGTAGCGAGCACTCTAAGTTATACCTGACCATCTTCCTGGTAAGCAGAAAGACCAAAAACTATACTCACCTTTAGCACCTACCTAGGAGGGTGCTACATACTAAAACTGGAGAGTGTAAAATCTGGTGCAGCTGTGCATGGTAGCCAATAACTTCTAACTTCAGCTTGTTCAATTAAGTTTTGCCTGAAAAATAAACTTTGAGCCGACTGGTTTCTATGCAGCGCTGCACCAGATTTTGCAGTCTCCAGTTTTAGCAATATGTCACTACAGGAACACAGCTTGGAGTGATAGTGTCTTTAAAGGCCGTGCACTCCCAGCTGTGGCTTCTGTAAAGAAGACTGTGTGCCATAGCTGCTGAGATGTGAACAGCTCTCAACAACATCTTAAAATTTATTTTTTACAAGCACTAAAAAAAAAAAAAAAAAACACACAGCAATCCAGCATCACTTTATTAAACTTTCTAGATTTAGCTAAAGAAAAAAGTGAAATGAGAAACAAAAGATGACAATTTTTTTTACATTTATTCTTATTTAGAAGTTTTCTACATAGCAATGCAATAAAGTAGAATTGCTTAGAACATAGGGTAATCTGATTTAACCACTTGGCCTCCAGAATATTTACCCCCCTTCATAACCAGGCCATTTTTTGCCATTACGGCACTACGTTACAATTGCGCGGTCATGTAACGCTGTACCCAGATAAAAAAAAAAAAAAATTTTTTTTCCATACAAGCTTTCATTTGGTTTAATTTCATCATGACTGAGTTTTTTTATTTTTTGTGCTGTAAACACAAAAATACCGACAATTTCGAAAAAAAATTAAATAATTTTTTTTACTTTTCTTTATAAAACATATCCAATAATAAAAAAAAAAAATCGAATTTCTGTATAAATTTCGACCAATATGTATTCTGCTACATATTTTTGGCAAAAATAAATCCCAATACTCTTATATATTGAGTGGTTTGCACAAAAGTTATAGTGTCTACAAATTATGGGATATATTTTTTTTTTTTTTATACTAGTATTGGCGGCGATCAGCGACTTATAGCGGGACTGCAATATTGTGTCGGATACTCGGACACTAACTGACACTTTTGACACTTTACGGGAACCAGTGACACTAATGCAGTACTCAGTGCTAAAAATACTCAGCAGGGACACAAAAATCCATCCCTTTCCCTCATGTCAGAACAGAGCTCTGCCTTGTTTACATAGGCAGAGCCCCGTTCTGTGTCTCTGCCCGAAGATCGGAGGGTTCCAGCGGACATCTAGTGCCATTGTTAATAATCACAGCAGAAGCAGCTCTCTGGCGGCGCGTGTGCCCCCGTAGACGGCAGTGCAGAATCACATGTACAGTATCTCACAAAAATGAGTACACCCCTCACATTTTTGTAAATATTTTATTATATCTTTTCATTTGACAACACTGAACAAATGACACTTTGCTACAATGTAAATTAGTGAGTGTACAGCTTGTATAACAGTGTAAATTTGCTGTCCCCTCAAAATAACTCAACACACAGCCATTAATGTCTAAACCGTTATTTTGAGGGGACAGAAAATTGTTATACAAGCTGTACACTCACTACTTTACATTGTAGCAAAGTGTAATTTCTTCAGTGTTGTCACATGAAAAGATATAATAAAATATTTACAAAAATGTGAGGGGTGTACTCACTTTTGTGAGATACTGTATATACTGTACATGATTCTGCACAGGAAGGCCACCCTGGAGCAGTAATTCTGCTGTGGGGCTGTCAGTAAGTGGTTAAAGTTGAACTGGCAAACAGCCGAATACATCAAGCATGAGGTTGAAAGCATGTACCAATAAAAACTAGACATGGTAGTTATTAATGCAGCATGTGAAACTGTTAGTCTAGCGCTGTACAATCCCACCTACAATTATGTCACGACAGTTCAAAGGATCACAGTATGTTGTATAGGATTCTGTAATGGCTAACAGCCAAAAGTCATGATTACAAGCAATAAGCAATTCAATGTAGTAATGTGTATTGTAAACAGTGTAACGTAAGATGTAAAATGTGGACAACAAAGGAAACATTGCTGCAGAAGGAGACAAGGGAAGAGAGGGATTATAGATGGGCAGAGAGGATGGAATGGGAAGTTGCATTGTGGTACTGTCACTTTGGCATCCTTTGGGGAAAGTTTAAGCCAAAGTAGACCCAGAGGTTCCACGTATGTTCATAGTTGATGAGAGTATTGGCCACAATAGCTTTAAAGGCTTCCATGAGATTAACTTTTCAAATGTGAAAATAAAGGTTAAGTGTAGTTAGCCCATGTAACGCCTCCAATGTAAAGCAATTAAAGATCTAGCGGTAGTCAGCACATGCAAAAATAACTTTCTGGAATCTTTAGTTAAACTGGGTTAGGGAAGACTCAAAAAATAGGTTGATCGTTCAAGAGGCAGCTAAATTTGCAAGAGATTTATGAAGGAGATTCTCTACCACCTACTAGAACAGTTTTATCTAATGGTCCAAAACATGGTCCAAAACATGTGAAACAGAGTCCCAGAGTGTTTGAGATGCATCTCTAACATTGATCCAAGATGTTGGAGTTGAGAGAATGTAAAAAAACAAGAGTATTCAATGGTGTAACAATAGATAAGGGAAAAATACTGCGCTAGTGGTTATATAAACAAAAGACAAAAAACTAAGGGAATTATTCAATGGTGTAGAATTTTATACTTTGTAGACAGCACGAAGTGAGGATTTGTGGACCAAGGCACATGTCTTTCCCCATTCCTCCAAGGTAAGTTCTTTATTTAAAATATGTTTCCATTCAAGTATACATTTGAGTTTCAGGCATGGAAAAGTTAGTAAGATCTGGACAGTAGTTGGTGTCTTTTTTTGGAGAGTAACAAAGGCCAAGAGAGTTCCCTCTGTCATGTCTATGTTGTGGGCAATATGGAAAAAAGGGATTTAAAGCTGAACTCCAGTATCTAGCTAACTTTGCAAATGCATATCCCTCTCCCTAAACTCTGTTAAACCACTGATAAAGTTTAAATCATAGTTCCTTACATTTCTTGTAATTTAAAATCTTTAACCTCAGTGATGCCATGCAATCATTGGAAAAGAGAGCAAGCACCAATACTGGCAGCTGAGAAATTTTCTGCCCAAAGTTCAGCTTTAAGTTTCCATGGAAACACCACACGGTATATAAGACTGGCAGGTATGGCCAGCATTGAGAGAAAGGAGATTATAGCAGGTGAAATTAAGTGGAATTTAGTTCTGAAAATGTTCCAGATTCGTTTAGTGCATTTCATTGTGGACAGCAAGTCTATCCACCTAAATTCTGTTGAAGGTCCCCAAAGAAAGGAGTTTGCATTCAAATCGAAAAAAATATAACATTTTCGATTTGACTGATTCAAAATTTATCGATTTGAATGTTTTAAATCGAGAAAAATCGGTAAATTCGAAAAATTACAAATACAAATCCTGAATATGAATCCCGAATACGAATTACTAGATTAACTAATCTAAATGAAACAAAACTAATTTTTTCGTTAGGCACATGTCTAGAAGTTGTTATAAGATGATGACCATTCTATCACCCTATTTGTGCATTGATTGTAGGTCAGATAAACTTTTGCTGTTTGATCTGAACTTCTTGTGACAATCATAAAAGGTTTTACCAATGCTTTTAAAGTTCATCATTATTAACTGGTAGCAGCAATTTTCAAGCCTAAACTACAGTTTGATTTTTATATGACATTTATTCACCATTCTGTAATAATCTCTTTAATCACTTATAAAATCACATTTAAACAAACCTGTTTACGTCTTGATGGAGGACATGGTCATCAGCTGCTATTATTACCACTTTCTTTCTGTTTGCAAAGATCTCATAGATGTATCTCTTGGATTTTCCTACTGCACACACATCTAAACAATTTCAATAAATGCCAGTTTCTGAAAATACAGCACCCATATGAAACACAACCATACAATTACAATCAAAACAAGGCAATCATCTAATCAACAGTTCTTGTCTCTTTGGAACTATCATGATTTGTACGTTATCAATAACACAGTCTGTTTTTGAAATTGACAACTAGTTTAATTTAACAGTTTAACTTGGCAGCATTTATATATCAGGTCATCTGAGATTTCCCACTGCACTACGTGTAACTTACACTTATTATCCCCATCTTCCTGGTCTGCTGAAGGAGCTAAAATGACATACTCACCTGCCTAGCAAATCTATCTCTGTCCTGATGTCATCTGGCAAAAGCAACTGCACTGCTTGGGCCAGCGCCATCTTTTTTGTAACATCATCAAGAGGCCGTATGATTCTTCCTAATATTTGGTCTCCTGAATTTGCTTCACTGTGTATGCAGATTGGGTTATTCACTGCTCGAAGCATTCTGGGATCTGTGACAGGGCATCCCATAGGTCCATAAGTCTTTGGACAAAGGGGAGATGTTAGTTCTGCATAGCCCAGAAAGGCAAAAATGCTGTATGTGCTCTGCTGTTAAAGGACCCCCCATTTTTTTCTATTTGCTGAAAGGGGTGGGGGGTCTGATGAACAGAAGATAAAAAGTGTGTGTAATGATCCTCCTTAACTCTTAACCAGCTGTCAACTAGTCTAATGCAAACATATTTTATGATTATTGGTTATCAAGGTTATAATAAAGTACAATAAAATACCAATAAGGTGGGAAAAATATGATTATTTTCAAGTATATTGAATCAGTCACTTACAGGAAATGACTTGAACATACAGTAATTGAATAATTAGATACAAGTTATATATGTTCAGTGTTGGTATCATGATTATTTTTACAGTCTAATAATACAGTCCTCTTGGTGCTGTTGTAGGGATCCCCTTTTCCACATCTCTTCAATTCTGCAGTGTGACAGCCGATGGCAGGGTTACAAACTGAATTCCAGTAACCAGCATGCGCAGCTACTGCCATTCTATGGTCAGTCTCCTATACTATATTGCACACAAAGAAATAGGTTTCCTTAATTGCCCTACTTCCCTCCACTGCTTGCACTCATCTAACATTCACCTCCCATGTAGTGAAGTGAAAAGGTCCTGTGTAAGCTCCAGGTCAAGGTTGGTCAGAACTTATAAAGAGCTAAGGACCCTCCCTCTTTCCCATCTGACAGTGCCCAGGCCTGGTGCTTGCCTGCTTACCCATCAAGCACTGCAGGGAGAGAGTGACATGCTCCCACATGCTGGGTATTTAATTTAACTCTGGTAGACGAGTAGGGTTGTGGTGGAGCAAAAGAAAGATAAGGCTAGCTATAGACAGGCATATGGTTCCTTGGTGGCATCCAATAAAGTAAAAAGTAGCACATCCATTTCCTACTACTTCTCACTGAGAAGATGGAAGGATCAGATCAGTTGCATTGAACTTTTCAACTTGTTAGATCTCTGTGTGCAATTACAAACACTTAAAATGCTTTCATATGCCCATTATCACCTCCTGGAGGTCTCTTATGGTCGAATCCTATGTTGAGCACTCCATTAAGCAGTGAAGATCCATTTATAATTGAGTAAATTATTGCTAATCTTAGGGTCAGTGACACCCTGTTTTTTATGTACATTCAGTAAATTTGAGTACACTAATTTAAAAAACAGTTTGAGAAATGGACATTGCCATCAAATGTGTATAAAGGGGCCAGTGGTAGCTATAGTGGAATGTTCTTGAATCTTGAGCAAATTATAAGTATTCACTTAAACTGAGAATAATATTATATCTAATAATAATACAGATACTCCTCGCTTAATGACTTACCTGTTTAACGACCACTTGGACTTACGACCAGCTCTCCCCACCCTAACGATCTGCTATGCATCATTGTATTGTACAGTACAGTACAGAATTTCCATCTGTGTTCTGTACTTATGCAAATTAAAACAACATTATTGAGCTGGAGTTTTGTGTTTAGACCTTTTTTTTCACAATACAGTACAGTAAGAGAATGCTTAAAAGATTGATTACCTGTGGTTCCTTGTTTAACGACCTGGTCGAACCTACGTCAGGGAGGGTTAGTGTTCTAGTGTTCTAGTTACAGGAAGGGTTAGTTTTAGGGTTACAGGGAGGATTATCTTTGAGGCTACAGGAAAGATTAGTGTTGGGGTTATAAGGAGGGTTAATGTTAGTGTCAGAGATTAGATGGTTACAGGTTTGGTTGGTATAAGTGCTACTTGTAAATTAAGAGAGGGTTACTGTTCAGACTGGGGCTTCATGTAGAATTGCAATCATTTTTGCAAGGAGTGTTAGCTTGAGGATTGCAAGAGAGGTTAGTGTTGGGATTCAGGTTATAGGGAGGGTTATTTTTAAAGTTACAGAAGGATTTAGTATTAAGGTTACAGGGAGGGTACTAGAATTACAGGAAGAGTTTGTGTAAAGGTAAGTGTTATGCCCCGTACACACGATCGTACTCTTCGACAACAAAACCGTGGATTTTTGTTCGAAGGATGTTGGCTCCAACTTGTCTTGCATACAGTCAAATGTTGGCCAACATTTATGAACGTAGTGACGGACAAGATGTACGTGATATCTCCATTACGAACGCTAGATTTATAAGACCGAGCGCTTCCGGCTCGTACTTGATTCCGAGCATGTGTGGACTTTTGTCCGACGGACTTGTGTACACACGATCGGAAAGTCCGACAACAAACATTTGTTGGTGGAAAATTTGAGAACCTGCTAGCCAACATTTGTTGGCTTAAAGTCTGACAACAAATGTCCGATGGAGCATACACACAGTCAGGCTTTCCGCCAACAAGCTCACATCCAACATTTGTTGTCGGAAAATCCGATCATGTGTTCTGGGCATTAGGGTTACAAGGAGGGTTGGGGTTAAAGTTATATTGAAAGTTGGGGCTGGGGTTATAAGGAAGGTTAGTGTGAGGTTGTAGGTGCTAGGATTACAGAATAGTATGAGGGCTTTAGTTTTAGGATAACTGGAAGGGTTGGTGTTTGGGTTAAGGTTACAAAGAGGGTTATTGTTGGGCTTGGGGTTAAGGTGGGGTTAGTGTTACAGGGAGAATTAATGTTAGGGTTACGGGAAGGGTAAGTGTGAGGAGAAATTAAGGCTGGTAAACATGAGTCCAGTATCAGCCAGTATCGACATTCAGCCCATGTGTACAGCAGCCTGTCCGACAGAAGTCAGTCTAAGGACCAGCTTCTATCAAGCGGGCTATGGCTTTGAGTGCTGGTCAGTGTGTTCTGGTGGTGGTGGGGGGTTCCCTTGTAAGAACACAATAGCTCAGCAGGTGAGATCGCTGTACTAACATGGCTTATGTTAGTAAAGCGACCTGTCAGTTTTTTTGTTCAACCCGTGCGTACCAGGCATTAGGGTAGGGCATAGCTCCTAGGACCAAACTTCTGGTAGCAAAGATTATTGCACTGGTGCGTATCTATGGACTGGTGTTTCTATGTGTGTAAAAGAGGGTGGATCTGCACCGATTGTTACACAGGGCTTTTAGAGCATAACAAGATAAGTACATTTATGACCTATTGCCTCCTATTACAGGTGTGCTAAGCCATTAAGCTCCACAACCATTGTCCATTCATTACAATTTTTCGTATCTCTTAGATTTGTGTCTGTCTTATCTTGTTAGGTGTTTCAGTGGTGATCAACCCACGTGTTCCACTTTTCATGTCCATTGAGAAAAACAAGTCATTTTGTGTAAAGACACCTGCAAGCACAGAGAGGCTCCCTCTACAATATACAATCTGCATTGGGCAGAATATCCGATCTGTTCACCAAGACGTAGGAATCCATCTTTATGAAAACCAAAGGACGCTTCCAAACATCAATATTTTCAGGTAATATTATAATGAGAAATGTATCCTATTAGAACAACGTAGGCTATGAGTTGTATGGCGAGGAAGGACGAAAGTGGCAGCTGTAGGTATTGGTCCGGATGTGAATTTTTGTTTTTCACAATAAAAGGGTCCATCAATAGTTGAGAGCCATTGTGTTTGTGATCATACACAAATTACCATCAGGGTTTAGGTTTATTTTGCAAAAGCAATCTGGAAAGTTGGTTAATCGTGGATTTTAGTAAATAATAGTTTAAAGCTTGCACAGTAGTTTTCTGTTATTTTATCCCCTATGTTATGATTTTATAGCAAAGCCACTGCCAATTAGAAGAAGGTAGACATTTGTTTGTCCTTGCCATTACATCAAAATGAGAAAGGATTAAAGAAAACATATATGTAAGTGGCTTTTTTTCCCTGCCCAGGATGCCAGTCTGGAGACACTATGGTATATCAGACTCTGCTGCAAAACTTGAAAGAGAAGTCAAATCGTTCCATAATAAATTAAAGAGGTACCGCCTAGGAGAATGCCTCATATCTCTCAATGAACATTCCACTAAGTTACTTTCTAGCAAGGTAAGCCTCCACCTTGTTTGTCCCACATAGAAAACATCAGATTTCTCTCCCCCAAACCCGACACTATTTCCAAATAAATGCATTGTGCACCTCCACTATCAACTGCGGTCTACAGTGACAGCTTGGGTATGTAGAGACAGAGCAGTGGTTCACTTGTTAACAATGTGGCTTTATAGCACTGGAGTTCTGAATTCACATTCTACTCAAACATTCTGTTCATGGAATTTCTATGTTGTCCCATGTTGACCTGAATTTTCCCCTAGCATTCTGGTTTCCTTTCACTATCTATGAGAGAGCAGTTAGGGCAAAGAGTTTAAAAAAATATATGTGCTGTCTCTTCTGGTATTAGTATAAACCATCAAATCAAGGACTGTTCCTCGATCACAACCATGATGGGACAAAAGTGTTCACCAATCTAAACCTGAATTTCCCTTTAATTAAATTATCTTCTTTTCTTCTTTTTGGAAAACCTGTTTAACCACTTTCAGACGGGACCATTTTGCTGGCTTAAGACCAGAGCACTTTTTGCGATTCGGCCCTGCGCCGCTTTAACTGACAATTGCGCGGTTGTGCAACGTGGCTTCCAAACATAATTGACGTCCTTTTTTTCCCACAAATAGAGCTTTCTTTCGGTGGTAATTGATCACCCCTGCGGTTTTTATTTTTTGCGCTATAAACAAAAAAGAGCGACATTTTTTTAAAAAAACGCATTATTTTTTACTTTTTGCTATAATAAATATCCCCAAAAATATATAAAAAAAAAATTTTTTCCTCAGTTTAGGCCGATACGTATTCTTTTACATATTTTTGGTTAAAAAATTGCAATAAGCGATTATTGATTGGTTTTCTTAAAAGTTATAGCGTTTACAAAACAGGGGATAGTTTTATAACATTTATAACACATTTATAATACATTATTATTATTTTTTTTTTTACTAGTAATGGCGGCGATCAGTGATTTTTTTTTTGTGACTGTGACATTATGGCGGACACATCAGACATTTTTGACACATTTTTGGGACCTTTGTCATTTATACAGCAATCAGTGCTATACAAATGCACTGATTCCTGTGTAAATGACACTGGCAGTGAAGGGGTTAACCAAGAGGTGGTAGAGTAGGGGTTAAGTGTGTCCTAGGGGAGTGTTGCTAACTGAGGGGGGCGTGGCTGTGTGTGACAGTCACTGATCTCTGCTCCAATCACAGGGAGCAGGGATCAGTGTCACTTGTTGCTAGGCAGAATGGGGAGATGCTTGTTTACTTCTCCCTGTCCCTTTGACACGATCACGGGTATCCCCGCGGCAATCGAGTTCGCGGGACCCGCGATCGGACTCACGGAGGTCCCGACCGGCGCGCATGCGATGGCATGGTGGCAAATTCAAAGGGACATACCTGTACACCCTTTTGCCTGTCCGTACCATTCTGCTGATGTACATCGTCATGCGCTGGTCGGGAAGCGGTTAAGGAAGTCTTTATCGAGTAATATTTTTCCAAACGGATAAAGTCAAATGTAAAACTTTGAAATGATAAAGTAGCTTATCAGTTACACATAAACATTATAAACATAAAAGTTTATGGTACTGTAGGTTTAAAGGAGTTGCATTGGACTGAATGCACAATTTTGTGATTTTCTCCGGAAGCCGGCATGAGCATAATATAATGAGTGGGTAGAGGACAATAAGGAACCCTGTGGAAACAAAATATATATATTTTTTTTTATCAAACTCATTTTTCTCCCTATAGTGTGTGTCTTTATGTTCCACCCTCTATCCCTGTAAATTTGTTAAAATATATTGTTGCCTGCAACCAGGGCTTTTTTTTCTCAGCGAGTAGGTGCAGGAACTCTCCCTTTCAGAGTCACCCCAGAGTCACCCCTACCCACCTCCAAGCACTGTCTCTTGATTCCAACCCCTACCCACCTCCCAATACCACCCCTTTTAGAGAATACAGAACCAAGTAACATGTGTGGTAAAAAGTAATTTTTATGGAAAATAGATCCCCCACCCCCATCAACAACAGATCCCCTCCAGCAATGGACCGCTTGCAACAATATACTGACCCAGCAACCATAGACCTTGCCCATCAACAACAGATGCCCTCAACAACAATGGACCGCTTGCAACAATAGATCCCCAGCAGCAACAACATATCTCCCCACAGCCAGCATCAATAGAACTGACCCGACAGCAACATAAGTCCCACCACAGCAACAATAGATCCCACACTAGCAACAATAGACCTCCCAGCAACAATAGACCCGGTTGGGCAGATGTCCCTCTGGATTGTTGTGAACTGCTGTTGCTTTACTTCAATACAAGTTATCTATTACACTGTGTGAGTTACTGCTGCCATACATACTACACCCCATACTGCACCTACATACTACACCCCACTTGCAAGCTGACCAAAATAAACAGTGTATGGCCAGCTTAAGCCATTGGGATTAATTTTCTGAAGGAGTAGAAAATGTTCACAAAGTGAAAGTTCACTTAGCTTAGTTCAAAAGGTGAAGCTGTGTTTACTCGACTCACCCAGTCATGTGCAAAATTCCTGTTGTTTTCCATTTAACATGTCTGGGTATCTAAAATAAAATATTCACCTTTTTACTTCATCACCTTAGATTTATTAAGCTAAGTCATCATGCTCTGTTCCTTAGGTAAGCAACCCAATTAACTTGGAACAAGCATGCAAATCTGGAGTTCTGGCTTCCTTCTGACTTTCTTAATCTACATGCTTGTTCCAGGTCAGTGTTACCAACCAATACATTTAAAGGAGTTGTAAAGGTAGAGGGTTTTTTTTTTATCTTAAAGGGGTTGTAAAGCTTTGTGTTTTTTGAAAAAACACCTTGCACTCTCCGCCCCCCCCCCCCCCCCGAGCCCCCATTTTACTTACCTCAACCCAGAATCTCCGTGGGCACAATCCCGCATTGCTTTCCCCCAGCTCCTGTGGGCTCTTCATTGGATGATTGATAGCAGCGCAGCCATTGCTCCTGCTGCTGTCAATTAAATCAATGACGCGGAGGGGGGGCGGGGCCGAGTGTATGACATGGCAGCACGCCCGCAAGCTAACCCCCTTGGGAGATCGCTTCCCAGAGGGGGGTTAGCTCTTGCGGGGAGGAGCCAAGACAGCCACAGAGGGACCCCAGAAGACGAGGATCGGGGCCACTCTGTGCAAAATGAACTGCACAGTGGGAGGTAAGTATGATATATTTGTTATTTAAAAAAGAAAAAAAAAACGAACCTATACAACCCCTTTAATGCATTCCATGCATTAAGATAAAAAACCTTCTGTGTGTAGCAGCCCCCCCCCTCTGCACCCCCTAATTACTTACCTGAGCCCCGTCTCTCTTTAGCAATGTCCATTAGTGTGTTAGCCATCCAGGACTCTCCTCCTGATTGGCTGGGATACAGTAGAGACAGTAGGACACAAAAACAAGACTTTACAATCACTTTAAAACAGTCAAACAACTAACTTTCCCACAAGGAGGATGGTAATGGAGGCATCTGAATTTCTTTCAGTACAGGTTACCATTCAGCAAGGGATTGATAAGTATTAATGCTTTTCATTGGCCTTGTTTACATGGGCATACTTAAGCACACGCCTGTCCGAGGTCCTGGTCTGTCAGCACGGGATGCACAGGTCTTCCATGCACCCCCATGCAGGCAGCCCATTCTTGTCAATTGGGATGCAGTGGCTGCAAGGACAATTGCTGCTGCTCCCAATTTGACAGCCATGCGAGTATGTGACCCCAAACAAACATTAACTGCTTTCGAGACCTTGCCCTCGCACTTGCATTCCTGTCAAATTTGGAGCAATGGCTGTGAACATCCATGCATCCCCATGTGGCAAACAAGCATACCTCCCAACATTTTGAGATGGGAATGAGGGGCACCTACTAGCAAACGTATGTAGGCATAGGACACGCCCCCTGTCACGCCCCCTTAAAAGGGAAAAACTAAAAAGAAGGTTAATTATATCCACAAGTGCTTTTTTTTACCACTACTTTTCCTTTTTATTGGCTTTTAAAATTGAAAAATACAGCAATTTAGAATTTGGATGAAAGGTTTAGCACTGGGAAACACTTTTTGAAAGATAAAAAGTGCATTTTATATACAACTACATAGATCAGACCAAAATGAGGGACAAATGAGGAGGAATGAGGGACAGAGGGACATTGCTCCAAATCAGGGACAGTCCCTCGAAATCAGGGACAGTTGGGAGCTATAAAACAAGGCCCTCGCACTGATGCACACTCACTTGTTAACAAAGCCTTATATTTTTTACTTTTTAAAACGTCAACAGCCAATTTAAAGTGACCCTGTCACTTCTGTAAGAAAATACAGGTAGCTGCTGCCTGCAATACAAGAAGGAGAATACTTAAAGCAGAATTCCGCCTGGGAAAAAAAAATCAAAGTCAGCAGCTACAAATACTGAAGCTGCTGACTTTTAATATATGGACACTTACCTGTCCAGGGAGCCCGTGATGTCGGCACCCAAACCCGATCTTCAGATCGACTCACGGGTGCTGCTGCTGCCATTCCTGGTAAGGGAACCAGGCAGTGAAGACTTTCAGCTTCACTTCTGGTTCCCTGCTGTGCATGCGCGAGTCACACTGCATGTTCTGAATGGTCCCCGCTGTCTTCTGGGACCTGTGTGACTCCCGGGGGGGAAGGAGGAGGGGCTGGACATATCGTAGTTCGCTGCACAATGTGCGTCGCTCTTTTGCCGAAAGTGGGAGCAAATACCTGGATTTAACCGGTATCTGCTCCCCCCTGAAAAGTGCCAAATGTGACACCGGAGGGGGGGGGGGGATTCGATCCGCTATAAATCTTTGGCGGCTGCAAGTGAAATCTTTATTGTCTATATCAGCTTTGAACACCGGTGCTATTCAACAATTCACAGTGTGTCAGATTCAAATAGTATGTCCCCCATGGTGTTCTATGGTTCCTCCAGCAAGATAGAAGAACAACACCGTCCATCGGTGCCCAGTAGGGGGGAACCTTATTTGATATGTTTGGAAGTATAGGAGAGTATGGAGATAGCAGCAGCACTTGAAGCTGATAAAAACAGGAAAAATTCACTTGAGACCCACCAAGAAGTTAAGTATTCAGTTTTTTCTTAGGGAGCAGATAAATGTATTTTCTTACAGAAGCAACAGGGTGCTTTTAATATAAGGCAAATATTTAAATGTACAGCTGTCTTTAGTATAAGTTATTTTAATGCTTCCTTCTTTATAGGACCACATACATAATACAGACCAAGCAGGAGAGACTCACAGACATCGCAGGGATCCATATACCCTTAAGCACCTCAATCTCTCAGTAACTACATCTCCATATGCAAGTTTTGACTCTGAGGAACTTCAAGATTATCTGCATAAGGGACAGGAAAACCACTGGCTCAGTCTCCCTTCAAAATTAGATGGATCAATGGTATGGTATGGTATAGTACCCATTATAATGGCATATATTTGGTTGTATTTACAATCACGCAGAGTCCGCTCCGCCCATCTTTTCCGGCCGATCCGCCCATCTTTTCCGGCCGCTCCGCCCATCTTTTCCGGCCGCTCCGCCCATCCTCCCCGTTTGCACTATGGACACTGCACAGGCTCCGCCTATCCTCTCCACCCATCCTCTCATCCCGCACTCAGGGGCACAGTCCCCGCCCACTTCGCCCATCCTCTCCGCGGCTCCGCCCGCTCCGGCCATACTCTGCACTCACAGGCACAGTCCCCGCCCATCTTCTCCAGCTCCGCCTGCACTCACAGGCCCCGCCCATCCCCTCTGTTCACCCAAGCAAGACCCAGAAAGGAGGGGGATTCGGAACCAAGTGATCTGCAAGTAAGTGGCACCCATCCCTTAATATCAACACTGCCACTGATCCCCACACCACCACTACTGCACTGATACCCCCCCCCCACACCACCACTACTGCACTGATACCCCCCCCCCCCCACCACCACTACTGCACTGATACCCCCCCCCCCCCCCCCACACCACTACTACTGCACTGATACCCCCCACACCACTACTACTGCACTGATACCCCCCACACCACTACTACTGCACTGAAACCCCCCCACACACCACTACTACTGCACTGATACCCCCCACACCACTACTACTGCACTGATACCCCCCCACACCACTACTACAGCACTGATACCCCCCCCCCACACCACTACTACTGCACTGATACCCCCCACACCACTACTACTGCACTGATACCCCCCCCCCCAACCCAATTAAACCCCACCCCCCCCCACCACTACTACTGCACTGATACCCCCCCCACACCACTACTACTGCACTGATACCCCCCCAACACACCACTACTACTGCACTGATACCCCCCCCACACCACTACTACTGCACTGATGCCCCCCCACACCACTACTACTGCACTGATACCCCCCCCCCCTCACACCACTACTACTGCACTGATACCCCCCACACCACCACTACTGCACTGATACCCCCCCCCCCCCCACACCACCACTACTGCACTGAAACCCCCCCACACACACCACCACTACTGCACTGATCCCACACCACCACCACTACTGCACTGATACCACACCCCCCCCACACCACCACTACTGCACTGATACCCCCCACACACCACCACCACCACTACTGCACTGATACCCACACCCCCCCACACCACCACTACTGCACTGATACCCACCCCCCCCCCCCACACAACCACTACTGCACTGATACCCCCCACACCACTACTACTGCACTGATACCCCCCCCCACACCACTACTACTGCACTGATACCCCCCACACCACCACTACTGCACTGATACCCCCCCACACCACCACTACTGCACTGATACCCCCCCCCCCACACCACTACTGCACTGATACCCCCCACACCACCACTACTGCACTGATACCCCCCCACACCACCACTACTGCACTGATACCCCCCCCCCCCACACCACTACTGCACTGATACCCCCCACACCACCACTACTGCACTGATACCCCCCCCCCCCCCACACCACCACTACTGCACTGATACCCCCCCCCCCCACCCCATCATGACCACTACTGCCACTGATCCCATCCTTGCCAATGATACCATTCTCCTCCCCACCACACATCCCATCCCACCCCCCCCCCCCCAAAACGGCCTCCCTCACCACGGATCCCATCCTCCCACCACCGCTGCCACTCATTTCATCCAATGCCCTCCACCGCTGCCACTCATCCCATCCAATCCCCCCTTCCACTACCACTCATCCTATCCAATCCAGCCTTCCACTACCACTCATCTCATCCCACCCTCCTCCAACCATCACCCTTGCCACTGATCCCATTCCCCCCCCCCCACCACCTTTGCCACTGATCCCATTCAATCCCCCCTACCACTAATCCCACCCCCCAACCACAACCCTTGCAGCTGATCCCATCCCCCCTCACTGCTGCCAATGATCCCATCCCTCCTCCACCATCGCTGCCACTATTCCCATCCCCACCCAACCACCACTGATCCCATTCCCCCCACAGCTACCACTCATCCCATCTCTCCCTCACCGCTGCCACTCATCCCACCCGCCACCACCGATGCCACTGATCCCATACCTCCCCAACCACCACCGATCCCACCCCCCACCAACACCGCTGCCACTCATCCCAGGGGCGTAACTACAGGGGTCACAATTGCAATAGCACACGTTGCCCCTGAACACCTGGATGGGGGGGGGGCATTTAGAGGGACAAATACCCTCCATTTTATTTCTGCAGCCACTAAAAGTCTGCTTCTCCTCATCTCCCTCTGATGGCATTCAGTGGCTGCAGGAGGAACATGGAGGGGATTTGTTCCCCCTGATATCCAGGTCCTGCTGCCCCTGGGATCAGTGGGCAGGGCCCTGGCCGAGGGTCAGGAGGGCCCTCCATAGTTTCTTGCACCGGGGCCCTGAAGGTTCTAGTTACGCCACTGCCTAGGGGTATTGAAGGCTTATGGGCCTATTGAAAAACTGGCAAAATCAATGTGTGACTTTTTTGTAAGACAGAACATGAATAAACTTGTAGGTCTCCATTCCTAGAGAGCGGGAGATTTCTATGATAAAACCAGGGAGCCATATGTAAAAGTAAAGCAGAACTACAGTAAGTGATCAGGGGCATGGGAGGTCTCACCTTATGCCCTGTATACCCAATAGGATTTTCCGACAACAAAATCCATGGGATTTATTCCGACGGATGTTGGCTCAAACTTGTCTTGCATACACACGGTCACACAAAGTTGGTCGGAAATTCCGAACGTCAAGAATGCCGTGACGTCCAACACTTACGACGAGCTGAGAAAAATGAAGTTCAAAAGCCAGTGCTGCTCTTCTGCTTGATTCCCAGCATGCGTGGCTCTTTGTGCGTCAGAATTGTGTACA
The DNA here is from genome assembly GCA_028564925.1 of Lithobates sylvaticus. Lineage (NCBI taxonomy): Eukaryota > Metazoa > Chordata > Amphibia > Anura > Ranidae > Lithobates > Lithobates sylvaticus. Next base: position 160,343,745 of record CM053034.1, on the reverse strand, counting down.
CACAATCAGAATTTCTGACAAAGGATTTTGTTGTCGGAAAATTTGAGAATCAGATCTCAAATTCTGTGTGAGGGAAATTCCTATGGAAAATGTGTGATGGAGCCTACACACGGTCAGAATTTCCGACAACGAGGTCCTATCACACATTTTCCATTGGAAAATCCTATCGTGTGTACAGGGCATTAGTGTGCATATATTCACAGAATACTTTCATTGTACATTGTAACACACTTGCTTCCTATTGTGCCCTCATCCAGGGATGACCATTGAATTGTCCTGTTGCTGCTCCATATACCACCATGTCTAAAGCCCCATACACACGGTAGGATTTTCCGATGGATTCTGTCCTATCGGACAATGTTGTCGGAAAATCAGACCGTGTGTAGGCACCATCGGACAGTTTCCATCAGATTGTCTGACGGACAAAGTCCTATCTCCTGCTGGATAGATTTTTTGACAACAAAGTCCGATCACACCAAATCCGATCGTGTGTAGCGAATTCCGACCGGACAAAGTGCTACGCATGCTCAGATCACATTACAAGACCAAAGCTATTGGCTACTAGCCTCTACGTAGTCCCGTCGTAGGCAACAAACGTCACCACGTTCAGAATGATCGGATTTTCCGACAACTTTGTCCGACCGTGTGTACGCAAAACCAACATCAGACAAAGTACGACGGACATGGTCTGACGGACCTGGTCCTCGGATAATCCGCGCGTGTGTATGGGGCTTTACGCTACTTCTTACTGGTCCTGCCATGCTCCTCTTATGCCCCGTACACATGGTCGGAAATTCCGACGGAAAATGTCAGATCGGACTATGTTGTCGGAAAATCCGACCGTGTGTGGGCTCCATCGGATTTTTTCCATCGCAATTGAGATCCTGCTCTCAAATTTTCCTACAACAAAATCCGATTGGATTTTTTCCGATCGTGTGTAGAGAATTCCGACGGACAAAGTGCCACGCATGCTCAGATCAAATTAGGAGACCAAATCTATTGGCTAATCGCCTCTACGTAGTTCCGTCGTACGCAACGAACGTCACCACGTTCAGAATGATCGGATTTTCCGACAACTTTGTCCGACCGTGTGTATGCAACACCAGTGTGGGACAAAATCCGACGGATTTTGTGGTCGGAACTTCCGACCGTGTGTACGGGGCATTAGGACTTTGCATGACTTTGCATGACCATTGATGTTATAACTTCTGTGCAGGAGGTACATCAGTTCTATACCCAGATCTATTTTAGCACATACATGCACAAAAAAATAAAAAAACTATGGGTCATAGAAAAAGTTTTTGAGCACAAAAGACTACGATTTTTTTCTTATTACAGCATTTAAGTTCTATAAGCAGGAAACATTGCACACTCCATTTCATGCACCACTGGTATCTTACAGGTTGCACTTTTACATACCTCCCAACTTTTGAACTTTGGAATGAAGGACACTTGAGAGAGGAAGTAATTTGCGGCACGCATAGCACGGCGTGGCAAAATATGGTGGCCAAACTCAAAAAAGTGGGAGTGTGATAGACAGGAATGGCAGAGGCGAAGGGTCTGCAGGGCAGTGTACAGGGGTCAGCAGGGCAGAGAAACTTTATCACAAGGGCAGAGGACAGAGTATAGAGGGTCAGTAGGCAGTGTAAAGGAGTCAGCAGAATGGAAGACAGGGGGTCAGTAGGACAGGGTACAGGGGTCAGGACCGAAGACAGGGGGTCAGTAGGGCAGGGTACAGGGGTCAGGACAGAAGACAGGGGGTCAGTAGGGCAGGGTACAGGGGTCAGCAGGACAGAGGAAAGGGGAGTCAGTAGGGCAGGGTACACAGGTCAGCCGGACAGAGACAAGGGGTCAGTAGGGCAGGGTACACAGGTCAGCCTGACAGAGACAAGGGGTCAGTAGGGCAGGGTACACAGGTCAGCCGGACAGACACAAGGGGTCAGTAGAGCAGGGTACAGGGGTCAGCAGAACAGAAGACAGGGCATCAGTGGGGCAGGGTACAGGGGTCAGCAGGTCAGAAGACAGGGGGTCAGTAAAGCAGGGTACAGGAGTCAGCAGGATGGAGGACCGGGGGTCAATAGAGCAGGGTACAGGGGTGAGCAGAACGGAGGAAAGGGGGTCAGCATGGCAGGGTACAGGGGTCAGCAGGATGGAGGACCTATACTGCCATAAAGGCTTATGGCTCAAAAAACGCCAAATAGCCACCTTTTTCAGCGTTTTTCAGAGTTAGAGCATTTTTACAGCTGAAAAACTCTTCAAACCCACTAGTTTGTTTTCCAGCCAGAAAACGCCCTTGCCAAAAAATGCTGATAAAGGCCTGTGTGTGCATGGACACATAGGATAGCATGCTGGGGAGTATACTGACTGTAGAAAAAAAAGCATGATACCAAAAACAGCAGCTGTAAAAATGCCCAGTGTGCACGAGGCCTTATAATGACCACCTCTGTTGCTCTAATATGGTGGGAAGAATAAAGGGCTAATCTATGTAAGCAACCCTACTGAATAACACTCCCATGCATGCTGTGTATATATCTAGGCCTGGTCATAGAGGATAATATGTTCACTTGCAGATCACTATACACAGCCAGGGTGGCCAATATGTTACCAGTCCCTGCAATTCATTTACAAACATTAGACATTTTTCTTAAGATGCTGGCGTGCCAGTTGGCTTAAAGTATTACTAAACCCAGGACCCTACATTCACAATATCTGGTTTCTCATAGTACACAGAAATGCAATTATTTTAGTTTAATTTAAACTGCTAAATACCTTTTCTCATCAGCAGTTAGACCAGTCTTGTGACTTATATCAGTGTCCAGCCGAAAACTGATTAAAGCTTGTAGGAGAAGTTTTCATTCTCCTCTGACTGTCCTATGAGACTGCATGACCCCTAACTTCCTGTCTGGACAGTGCTGATTGGCCCTGTGCTGATCACATGCACCCTCTCCCTCCAAAAAAAACCACACTCTCTAGCAATACACACCAAACTGAGCATGTGCAGAGGCTCTGTTCTATCAGCAAATGAATTGGGGACAGTAAAAGAAGGGGAAGATCAGAGAAGACAGGATCAAACAGCCTTTTTTCACAGTGTGTAGGATTAACCCCTTAGGGTTCCACAGAGAATATAACATACCTCCCAACTTTTTGAGATGGAACGAGGGACACCTATTAGCAAAAGTATGTAGGCATAGGACACCCCCCTGCCACGCCCCCTTAAAGGAAAATTATACAAATAAAAAAATCAGTTAAACACACAATTGCTTTTTATACCACTACTATTGTTTTTACTGGCTTTTGGAATTTACAAATGCAAGGAAATACTTTTTGAAAGATAAAAAGTGTATATTATATACAACTATATAGATGAGACCAATCTCGAGAGACAGATGACTAGGAAAGAGGGACAGAGGGACTTTGTTCCAAATCAGGGACATTCCTTCGAAATCAGGGACAGTTGAGAGCTAAGGTATAACAAGGATGCTTTATTGAATATACAGACTGATTTTACTGTTTTGCCTACTTTTCTGGTCCAGTAGAGGCCTAAACAATAGAAACTTACAGTAGATGTGTGATTAGGTTTTTATGTTTAACCACTTGCCGACCACCTGCCGCAGTTGCACTGTGGCAAGGTGGCTCGGCTGCGCGAAACGACGTACTGGTAGGTAATTTTGTGCACTAGCCTGTGTGGGCGCAGCATGTCAATGGTGGAGTCAATCAGCGATTTCCGCCGGCCACCCACGGTTGTTTCTCACAGAGAGAGACAGAATGGGGATCTGCCAATGTAAACAAGGCAGATCTCCGTTCTGACAGGGAATGACACAGGATCTTGTCTTCCTTCTATGCAGGAAGACGGATCTCTGTGTTGTCCCAGTCAGACCGTCCCCTATACAGTTAGTAAACGCAACTAAAAAACACTACAGCGCTGACACTGTGCCCATCCTATAGTGATAAAATGTCATATACCAGGTAAAAAAAAGGTATTGAAAGATACTTATTCCCAGAGGTATATGAATAAAAATGTAAATTAGTAGAAAATGACTGATACTGTGCTGCTGGTAAGGATGCTTTCATTTGTGGGCTGGAAATCCACAATCTGAAAAATAGGAAGGGAAGCAAACTGGCATAGTGTAACACAATTTGTTAAGTAAAATACCATATAAAACAAATAGAATTCACAAGCGGGTGAGGGGGAGAGAGAGAATGACCATCTGCAGTGGATTGTAATGAGCTGGGAGCTGTTTACTAGTCCTTGGTGGAGAAGAAAGATGGCTGTGGTGTGGAGCAAGAGGAGCCTGGAGGCCGGCGTCAGGCTGCCTTGTGTGGCCGTGATGGTATATCCAGAAATCGGATGACTGCCCAAAGAGGATGTGTCCAGCTGGAGTAGTGAGAGGAGCTGTCAGTCCAACCGCTGTGTGAGCCAATCGGGACGCGCTTCGGAAGCTTAACCACGATTCCACGCTTCCAAAACGCGTCCCGATTGTCTCACAGTTGGGATCCGCCCAAATGCTTGGACCGGAACCCAGCTTAGCCTGATCCCGCCACTCCCGGGCGGTAGCAGCTCTCTGCTCAGGGAGCTGTGAGAACTGAGCAATCAGCAGTGTTAGATTTCTCAGTTCTCAGTGTTAGAGCCGGCAGTGGGCAGGTGCAGCATCTGCCCTATGCTGCATCCAGCTAGGTAAGTATGATTAAAAAAAAAAAAAAAAAACATTCCCATACTTCTCTTTTAATAAATAAGGACCTTCCCCTATATAAGGCCACATATGCTAGTAGGGCGGTACCTCATAAATTTGACAAGGTGTGTGTGTGTGGGGGGGGGGATGTGTGGCTTCTCCGCTTACAGTGTCAGATTGAATTGTAAGGATTTCCATGCATATTTGGTCAAGCTAGTTTTTGCCTTATTGCCTCCTACAGGACAGGTTTGATCTCTAGAGTTTGTTAGTCTCATCCCTGACCAATATCTTGATAAAGAGGGGGCCAGCGTGGAATGTTTTGCTGACATAAATAACATTATGTTAATCACAGCCATTGTTCTTTGTTTTTGATTGTACAACTGCAGCTTGTTATTATGCGCCCGCAGTGGCAGTTTTTTGTAATTTTGTATTGTGCTTTGATATTTTATTTTGTATGTATATGCAAAATCTTTCAATAATAAAAAAAAAAAAAGTTTTACTGTATGTATAAAAACATAAACATATGACCAAAGCTCTTTTTCTACTTTTCTTCTCATAGGCACCAATTCTGACAAGATGGAAAGGCCAATTTTCCGTGAGATTGAATATAAGCAACAATGGCGCTGCTACATGGTACTTGAATAGTGTAAAAAGTTTGATCAACAAACTTGGTCCTAAATACATCATGTTTGAAGGGGTAGGAGGCAACACATTTCTAGAACAATCCATACAACCTCCAAGAGGCTTTGAGGCTGACCGATATACAGAAATGTTAGTTGGAGCAGTGACAAATTTGGGAAATTCTGCAATAGTTACAGCATGTACAAGGTAAAGTAACCTCATTCTCCATATATACTCATACCTAACTATAGAAATTATCTTGATGTTTTGTACTTTTTTTTTCAATCGTATGCTATTTATGTGTTATAAACCATATTCAATAGCTTTGGTTAAAGCTGAATTCTAACTAGAAATAAAAGACACAAATGAATGCAGCTCTGCAATCATGAATACATTATGAAATGTTTTTTTTTTTTTTTAAAGCAAGCAGTGTAAAACCCTGAATTTGGCCTGCTAGCACCTAGCAACCTCTTACAGTTCCTGTACAGAGCAGCAGTACAAGGAGTCAAGCATTTCATGTGCTGGCTGACACAAGGGGCATGTTGATAGGAAGTGAAAGCAGAGAGATGAGCTCAACACTGTGCTGCTTCAACTTTTAACAGTCCAGCCACAGTCTGGAGGGGGTCCAGGACAACCAGGGCTCAGAGGAAGTAGGTTAAATGATGCCGGCCACATGAGCCTAGGGACATCAAGTGGCAGGAAAAAGGTAATACAGAAAAATCTTTGAATTGACATTAAAGTGGTTGTAAACCCTTTTTGCTACAGGTAAGCCTATAATTAGGCTTACCTGTAGCTACCCTGGATATCTCCTAAACCTGCACGGTTTAGGAGATATCCCCTGTATTTGCATGTGTCGACGTCATCGGCACATGCGCACTGAAGGAAACTGAAAATGGCACTTATGTGCCGTTGCTTCAGTTAGCCTGTGCCGTTACCGGCAGCTCCCGCGCATGTTCTGGGCAATCACTAGCTCATTGTCTTGCAAGTTTTTTATTTTTTTAGGGTTTAAAAACACTTTAAATATTTCAGCAAAGGCTGGTTATGTTATTCATATCTTTGACTGGACTTCTGCTTTAAAAGAGAAGTATGTGATTTTTTAAATTTTTAGAATCATACTTATTGTTCCTAAGTGGATGCAGCATTGGTCTTATGCTGCACCTGTCCCCCGTCGATTGCTCAGTTCTTAGAGCTCCTTGAGCAGAGAGCTGGTGACTGATAGTCACCAGCTCTCCGCATTGCCTCCCCCCCCGCACTCACTGGAGCGCTGGGCTGTGGAGGTGGCAGGAGCAGCCAGCTTAGGCTCTCAGCATCTTGCTGAAAGGCTGAGCCGGGTGCTGGTCCAGGCATGTGGGCGGGTCCCGATCATATGGTCGTGATCTTTCCCGAGCCTGGACCAGGACACAAGAGTTCAGAACAAACTGCACTCCTGTGTTTCACAGAAGTACAGCCAAATAAGCTTTTGCTGTACTTCTCCTTTCATTTTAATCTCCTTTAAACAGTGCCTTGCAAAAGTATTCACCCCCCTTGGCTTTTTACCTATTTTGTTACATTACAGACTTTAGTTCAATGTTATTTTAATCTGAATTATATGTGATGGATCAGAACACAATAGTCTAAGTTGGTGAAGTAAAATTAGAAAAATATATACATAAAACTATTTTTCAGAAATAAAAAAATTATAATTGGCATGTGCGTATGTATTCACCCCCTTTGTTATGAAGCCCATAAAAAGCTCTGGTGCAACCAATTACCTTCAGAAGTCACATAATTAGTGAAATGATGTCCACCTGTGTACAATCTAAGTGTCACATTATTTGTCATTATATATACCGTATATACTCGAGTATAAGCCGAGTTTTTCAGTACATTTTTTTGTGCTGAAAGTGCCCCCCTCGGCTTATACTCGAGTCAAGCACTTTTCTGCAGCAAAAAAAAAAATTTTCCGACCCGACTTTGGGGCCCCGTATCTCGGGCCACTTGGGTCTAGGAATCCCAAATTTGGTGTGCCAATCCAGTGGACCTAGCACTATAACATATCCAATATGGGGTTCCTAGCACTAAGTGGCCCCGAGATACGGGCCCCAAAGTCGGTTCAGAAAATTTCATTCTCTGCTGCAGAAAAGTGCTTGAGATTTTCTGACCCGAATTTGGGGCCCCATATCTCGGGGACACTTGGTGCTAGGAACCCCAAATGTTGTATTCCAACCCAGTGGAATTAGCACTACAACATATCCAAAGATGGGGTTCCTAGCACTAAGTGACCCCGAGATACAGGGCCCCAAATCGGTCAACTGTGTCCATCTGCATGGGCACAGTGAGGCTGCAAATGGGCATCGTTGACCCTCTTTTCCACTTACAGTAGCTGCGCATTTCTCACCCTAGGCTTATACTCGAGTCAATACGTTTTCCCAGTTGTTTGTGGTAAAATTAGGTGCCTCGGCTTATATTCGGGTCGGCCTATACTCGAGTATATACGGTACACACCTTTTTGAAAGGCCCCAGAGGCTGCAACACTTAAGCAAGAGACACCACTAACCAAACACTGCCATGAAGACCAAGGAACTCTCCAAACAAGTAAGGGACAATGTTGTTGAGAATTACAAGTCAGGGTTAGGTTATAAAAAAAATATCCAAATGTTTGATGATCCCTAGGAGCAGCATCAAATCTATCATAACCAAATGCAAAGAACATGACACAACAGCAAACCTGCCAAGGGACGGCCGCAAACCAAAACTCATGGACCGGGCAAGGAGGACATTAATCAGAGAGGCAGCACAGAGACCTAAGGTAACCCTGGAGGAGCTGCAGAGTTCCACAGCACAGACTGGAGTATCTGTACATAGGATGACAATAAGCCGTACGCTCCATAGAGTTGGGCTTTATGGCCATTACTTTCAGCAAAAAACAAAATGGCACGTTTTGAGTTTGCAAAAAGGCATGTGGGAGACTCCCAAAATATATAGGAGAAGGTGCTCTGGTCTGATGAGCCTAAAATGTTACTTTTTGGTCAGCAAACAAAACGCTATGTCTGGCCCAACACATTACATCACCCAAAGAACACCATCCCAGCAGTCAGGACTGGGAAACTGGTCAGAGTTGAGGAAAAGATGGTGCTAAATACAGGGATATTCTTGAGCAAAACATGTACCACTCTGTGTGTGATTTGAGGCTAGGACGGAGGTTCACCTTCCAGCAGGACAATGACCCCAAAGCAACACTTGAGTGGTTTAAGGGGAAACATGTAAATGTGTTGGAATGGCCTAGTCAAAGCCCAGACCTCAATCCAATAGAAAAATCTGTGGTCAGACTTAAAGATTGCTGTTCACAAGCGTAAACCATCCAACTTGAAGGAGCTGGGGCAGTTTTGCTAGGAGGAATGGGCAAAAATCCCAGTGGTAAGATGTGGCAAGCTCATAGAGACTTATCCAAAGCGACTTGGAGCTGTTATAGCCACAAAAGGTGGCTCTACAAAGTATTGACTTTAGGGGGTGAATAGTTATGCACATTGACTTTTTCTGTTATTTTGTCCTATTTGTTGTTTGCTTCACAATAATAAAAAAAAAAAAACATCTTCAAAGTTACATGTTCTGTAAATTAAATGATGCAAATCCTCAAACAATCCATGTTTATTCCAGGTTGTGAGGCAAAAAAACACAAAAAATGCCAAGAGGGTGAATACTTTTTCAAGGCTCTGTACATGTAAATGTGTCTACTTGACTGTCAGAAGACATGGGCATTTTCTTTTTCAGCTACTATTTTAGTGAAACAGTACTGTTTACTGAACACACAATTAGGGCTGACCAATAGGACACATGGCTTTTCTGAAATATATTAAAATGTATGAATATGGCTGTCAATCATTCGTTTCACAAACAGATTATAACTAGTGATGGGTAGGGATGAGCCGAACACCCCCGGGTTCGGTTCGAACCAGAACCTTCGAACGGACCGAAAGTTCGCGCGAATTTTCGAACCCTATACGTTATAATGGACGCGAACGTTCGAAATCAAAAGTGCTAATTACAACGGCCAATATGCATGTTAATGTCATAAAACAGGTTTGGGGACCCGGGTCCTGCCCCAGGGGACATATATCAATGCAAAAAGAACTTTTAAAAACTAACGTTTTTTCGGGAGCAGTCATTTTAATGATGCATAAAGTGAAAAAAAAAAGTGAAATTTTCCTTTAAATATGGTACCTGGGGGGTGTCTAAAGTATGCCTGTGAAGTGGCATGTGTTTCCCGTGTTTAGAACTGTCCTTGCACAAAATGACATTTGTAAAGGAAAAAAAGAAGCCATTTAAAACCACTTGCGGCTTTAGGTTTGATCTTAAGTAGAATCTGAACAGGTACATTATGAAGTGTAGCTCCATCCCAAAAAAATCTATTTTTAAGCTTTTTGGAGAACATAGGGAGGGGTTATCACCCCTGTAACATTTGCTGTCTTTGCACATCTGTTCAGAACATGTCACCTCACTTTCCGTCCCAATGACAAATGTTTTTGGAAAAGTGGGGTTTTAATTGAAACAAGGATTGGTGATAAAGTATCAGTAGAGAGGAGATACCTTTTTCCCAAATTAAGTCTAACAGGATAGAATTTTAAGTTAATAGATCAAGATTTGTAATTGCATGCACCTGTTGAACAGGGCAGAAAAATTGTGGGTGGTGGTGGTGGTGGTGGACGGTTTTGCCACAAGACTGTAAGCTCTCACAGTTACTCTTGGTGGGCGCAGGAATGGGCCCTGCTGTGAGTTATTAGATCAAGATTTGTAATTGCAAGCACCTGATGAACAGGGCAGAAAAATTGGGCCTTTGGCGGTGGTGGTGGACGGTGTTGCCACAAGACTGTAGGCCCTCATAGTTACTCTTGGTGGGCGCAGGAATGGGCCCTGCTGTAAGTTATTAGATCAAGATTTGTAATTGCAAGCACCTGATGAACAGGGCAGAAAAATTGGGCCTTTGGCGGTGGTGGTGGACGGTGTTGCCACAAGACTGCAGGCCCTCATAGTTACTCTTGGTGGGCGCAGGAATGGGCCCTGCTGTGAACTATTAGATCAAGATTTGTAATTACCCGCCCCTGTTAAACAGGGGCTGAAAAATTGTGCCTTAGGCACTGGTGCTGGTGCCACAACACTGCAACCCCTCACAGAGACTGTACTTGGAGCACAGCAGTCACACGTGTTGCGAAGCATTTTTTTAAAAAATTGTAAGTACACGCCCCTGTTAAACAGGGGCTGAAAAATTGTGCCTTAGGCACTGGTGCTGGTGCCACAACACTGCAACCCGGCCCTCACAGATACTGTACTTGGAGCACAGCAGTCACACGTGTTGCGAAGCATTTTTTTAAAAAATTGTAAGTACACGCCCCTGTTAAACAGGGGCTGAAAAATTGTGCCTTAGGCACTGGTGCTGGTGCCACAACACTGCAACCCGGCCCTCACAGAGACTGTACTTGGAGCACAGCAGTCACACGTGTTGCGAAGCATTTTTTTTAAAAATTGTAAGTACACGCCCCTGTTAAACAGGGGCTGAAAAATTGTGCCTTAGGCACTGGTGCTGGTGCCACAACACTGCAACACGGCCCTCACAGAGACTGTACTTGGAGCACAGCAGTCACACGTGTTGCGAAGCATTTTTTTAAAAAATTGTAAGTACACGCCCCTGTTAAACAGGGGCTGAAAAATTGTGCCTTAGGCACTGGTGTGGTGGCATGGATCATTGAGGAGGAGGAAGAGGATAGTCAGTGAACATAAGAGGACAGTCACTCAGCATCAGCATAGGCAGTCTTGAAGGGATGTGACATTAAAAATTATTCGGTTATATCCGCCTCAGGTGCCTGGTAGCTGGTGGTGATCCAAGACTGATTCATTTTGATGAATGTCAGTCGATCAACCGAGGCGGTGGACAGGCGCACCCTATGATCAGTCACAAATCCTCCAGCAGCACTGAATGTGCGTTCGGAAAGAACGCTGGAGGCAGGACAGGCCAGTAGCTCAATTGCATACTGTGCAAGCTCTGGCCAGTGATCCATCCTCAGGACCCAGTAAGCCAGAGGATTTTCGGTGGGAAAGGTGTCCAAGTCTGACCTTGCCCCAAGGTATTCCTGCACCATGTATATCAGACGCTGGCGATGGTTGCTGGAACCGATCATACCTTGGGGCTGCGGACTAAAAAATTGTCTGAACGCATCGGTCAGACGTCCACCTTCCCCACCGCTCCTTCTGCCACTGACCGAAGCCTCAGCAACTCGTCGCCCAGGACCAGGAGTTTGTAGCCTCCCAGTTTCTGGGAACGCGTTGCACAGACCTTTCTGCAAGGCCTCCCTGAGATGTCTCATCCTCTGCTCCCTCTGCGACGGCAAGATAAGGTCCGCAACCTTACCCTTGTACCGCGGATCAAGGAGAGTGGCCAGCCAGTAATGGTCCCTCTCCTTGATCCGAAGAACACGAGGATCCTTCCGCAGGCTTTGCAGGATCAGGGAGGCCATGCAGCGTAGGTTAGCTGAGGCATTCGGTCCGGAGTCTTCTGGGTCACTGAGGATGACATGATCGCCAGCCACCTCCTCCCAGCCACGTACAAGTCCACTGGCTTGTTGGGACTGTACATCATCCCTAAAAGACTGCTGCTGCTGATGCTGAGTGCCAGGCTCCACCTCCATGCTCACACAATCCTCCTCCTCCTCCTCCTCCTCATCCTCTTCCTGTGTGATGGGTGGGACAGAAGGAACACTGTCCGGATAAAGGGGGCCTTGAGAGGCAAGGAAGTCCTCCTCTTCCTGCCTCTGTTCTGCCTCAAGTGCCCTGTCCATTATCCCACGCAGCGTATGCTCCAACAGGTGGACAAGAGGGACAGTGTCACTGATGCATGCACTGTCACTGCTCACCATCCTCGTGGCCTCCTCAAATGGTGAGAGGACAGTGCATGCATCCCTGATCATGCTCCACTGACGTGGGGAAAAAAAACCAAGCTCCCCTGACCCTGTCCTGGTGCCGTAGTCGCAAAGGTACTCATTGATGGCCCTCTGCTGCGTGTGCAGTCGCTGCAGCATGGCCAACGTTGAGTTCCACCTGGTGGGCATGTCAGATATTAGGCGGTTCTTGGGCAGGTTCAGCTCCTTTTGCAGCTCAGTCAGCCGAGCACTGGCATTATAAGATCGGCGGAAATGCACACAGACTTTCCTGGCCTGCCTCAGGACATCCTGTAAGCCTGGGAACCTGCCCAAGAACCGCTGCACCACCAGGTTGAGGACGTGAGCCATGCAGGGCACATGGGTGAGCTGCCCCTGTCGCAGGGCGGAGAGGAGGTTGGTGCCATTGTCAGAAACGACCATTCCTGGCTTAAGCTGACGTGGCGTCAACCACCTCTCGGCCTGCCCCTGCAGAGCTGCCAGAACCTCTGGCCCAGTGTGGCTCCTGTCCCCCAAACACACCAGCGCAAGCACGGCATGGCATCTTTTTGCCTGCGTACTTGCGTAGCCCCTTGTACGCCTACGGAGCACCGCTGGTTCCAAGGACAGAGCACTGGAGGAAGAAGAAGAGGAGGGGGTGGAGGAGAGAGGTGTGTCACAACCAGTAGCAGTAGTCGCGTTTTGGAGGCGTGGTGGCGGAACAACCTCCAACACTACTGCACCTTGTCCTGCATCCCTCCCAGCTGCCAATAGAGTGACCCAATGGGCCGTGAAAGAAAGGTACCGTCCCTGTCCATGCCTGCTGGACCATGAGTCAGCGGTAATATGCACCTTACCGCTGACCGCCCTGTCCAGCGAGGCATGGACATTGCCCTCCACATGCCGGTAGAGAGACGGAATCGCCTTCCGCGAGAAAAAGTGGCGTTTGGGAACCTGCCACTGAGGAACCGCACATTGAACAAACTCACGGAAGGGGGCCGAGTCTACCAACTGAAAAGGCAGCAGTTGAAGTGCTAGCAATTTAGCAAGGCTAGCATTCAACCGCTGGGCATGTGGATGGCTGGGAGTGTACTTCTTTCTACGGTCCAGCAGCTGGGGCAGGGAAATTTGCCTGCTGCATTCGGACGTCGGTGTACTGCAAGTACTTGGTTGTGACACACCGAATTCTACACCTTCAGTCCTCTCAGAGCAGCTTTCAGAGAGGACTGAAGGTGTAGTGGGGATGGAGATCCCAGCTGAGGAGGAGCAAGGAGAGGTCCGCTTAGTTCTTTGGTGTGGGTCTTTTATGTGTGCCTGCCAACGAGCTGCATGGCAGGTCGCCATATGTCTGGTCATGCTTGTCGTGCCCAAGCGGCTGATGTTTTGGCCACGCGAGATACGCTTGAGACAAATATTGCAAATAGCAGTGGTGCGATCTGCTGCACTCGTCTCAAAAAAGGCCCACACCAAAGAACTTTTCTGATAACGTGCAGAGGCAGCGCCCTGCACAGGCGGAGCTCTGCGGTGTTGTACAGTTGCTGTGCTGGCCTCTACCTGGCCTCCAGGGGGCATCCTGCCTCGTTGGACATGTGACGCCGCATCCTCCTCCTCCTCGTCCTCCTCCTCATCCTCTCTCCCTTGAGGCACCCACGTGGAGTCAGTGACCTCATCATCCCCTCCCTCTTCACCACTAGAGCAAACCTGACAGTAAGCTGCAGCTGGTGGAACTGTACTGCCAGATTCCTCAAGCTGGGTATCGTCATCCGAGCCTTCGAATCGTTGGGCATCCTCCTGGAGCATGTACCCAACACTGTGCTCAAAGAGTTCGGGGGACTCCTCAGGAGGACATGGTGGGTCTAGGGAAGGGGTGGCTGATGATGCTCTGTCAGTACCCTGAGCCTGGGTGAGAGAGGATGAGGAGGATGAGGAGGGCTTGGTCATCCATTCTACCAAGCCTTCAGCATGATGCGGCTCCACATGTCCAGTTGCCGAAAACAAAGACGCGCGTGTCCCATGGCCACGTGCTGATGACGATGCACGACCACGTCCACGTCCACGGCCACGTGCACTAGAAACAGAGCCTGCCTGCCCTGTGTTCTTGGCTCTGCACGCTCTGCCTCCCCTTGGCGGTCTTCCAGCCATTGTAGTCGGTAGTCCTGTGGGTGCTGCTGAGAAGAAAATATAGGAGCTCTGTGTGATGCCACTAACACACTAGAAGTCCTATGGGTGCTTCTGCAAAGAAAATAGAGGAGCTCTGTGTGATGCCACTAACACACTAGAAGTCCTGTGGGTGCTTCTGCAAAGAAAATAGAGGAGCTCTGTGTGATGCCACTAACACACTAGAAGTCCTGTGGGTGCTTCAGCAAAGAAAATAGAGGAGCTCTGTGTGATGCCACTAACACACTAGAAGTCCTGTGGGTGCTGCTGAGAAGAATATATAGGAGCTCTGTGTGATGCCACTAACACACTAGAAGTCCTATGGGTGCTTCTGCAAAGAAAATAGAGGAGCTCTGTGTGATGCCACTAACACACTAGAAGTCCTGTGGGTGCTTCTGCAAAGAAAATAGAGGAGCTCTGTGTGATGCCACTAACACACTAGAAGTCCTGTGGGTGCTTATGCAAAGAAAATAGAGGAGCTCTGTGTGATGCCACTAACACACTAGAAGTCCTGTGGGTGCTTATGCAAAGAAAATAGAGGAGCTCTGTGTGATGCCACTAACACACTAGAAGTCCTGTGGGTGCTGCTGAGAAGAATATATAGGAGCTCTGTGTGATGCCACTAACACACTAGAAGTCCTATGGGTGCTTCTGCAAAGAAAATAGAGGAGCTCTGTGTGATGCCACTAACACACTAGAAGTCCTGTGGGTGCTTCTGCAAAAAAAATAGAGGAGCTCTGTGTGATGCCACTAACACACTAGAAGTCCTGTGGGTGCTTATGCAAAGAAAATAGAGGAGCTCTGTGTGATGCCACTAACACACTAGAAGTCCTGTGGGTGCTGCTGAGAAGAATATATAGGAGCTCTGTGTGATGCCACTAACACACTAGAAGTCCTATGGGTGCTTCTGCAAAGAAAATAGAGGAGCTCTGTGTGATGCCACTAACACACTAGAAGTCCTGTGGGTGCTTATGCAAAGAAAATAGAGGAGCTCTGTGTGATGCCACTAACACACTAGAAGTCCTGTGGGTGCTTCTGCAAAGAAAATAGAGGAGCTCTGTGTGATGCCACTAACACACTAGAAGTCCTGTGGGTGCTTCTGCAAAGAAAATAGAGGAGCTCTGTGTGATGCCACTAACACACTAGAAGTCCTGTGGGTGCTTATGCAAAGAAAATAGAGGAGCTCTGTGTGATGCCACTAACACACTAGAAGTCCTGTGGGTGCTGCTGAGAAGAATATATAGGAGCTCTGTGTGATGCCACTAACACACTAGAAGTCCTGTGGGTGCTTCTGCAAAGAAAATAGAGGAGCTCTGTGTGATGGGACTAACACACTTCAAGTCCTATAGGTGCTTCTGGGAAGAAAATATAGCTCTGTGTGTGTGATGGGACTAACACACTTCAAGTCCTATAGGTGCTTCTGGGAACAAAATATAGCTCTGTGTGTGTGATGGGACTAACACACTTCAAGTCCTATAGGTGCTTCTGGGAACAAAATATAGCTCTGTGTGTGTGATGGGACTAACACACTTCAAGTCCTATAGGTGCTTCTGGGAACAAAATATAGCTCTGTGTGTGTGATGGGACTAACACACTTCAAGTCCTATAGGTTCTTCTGGGAAGAAAATATAGCTCTGTGTGTGTAATGGGACTAACACACTTCAAGTCCTATAGGTGCTTCTGGGAACAAAATATAGCTCTGTGTGTGTGATGGGACTAACACACTTCAAGTCCTATAGGTTCTTCTGGGAACAAAATATAGCTCTGTGTGTGTGATGGGACTAACACACTTCAAGTCCTATAGGTGCTTCTGGGAACAAAATATAGCTCTGTGTGTGTAATGGGACTAACACACTTCAAGTCCTATAGGTGCTTCTGGAAGAAAATATAGCTCTGTGTGTGTAATGGGAATAACACACTTCAAGTCCTATAGGTGCTTCTGGGAAGAAAATATAGCTCTGTGTGTGTAATGGGACTAACACACTTCAAGTCCTATAGGTGCTTCTGGGAACAAAATATAGCTCTGTGTGTGTAATGGGACTAACACACTTCAAGTCCTATAGGTGCTTCTGGGAAGAAAATATAGCTCTGTGTGTGTAATGGGACTAACACACTTCAAGTCCTATAGGTGCTTCTGGGAACAAAATATAGCTCTGTGTGTGTAATGGGACTAACACACTTCAAGTCCTATAGGTGCTTCTGGGAAGAAAATATAGCTCTGTGTGTGTGATGGGACTAACACACTTCAAGTCCTATAGGTGCTTCTGGGAACAAAATATAGCTCTGTGTGTGTGATGGGACTAACACACTTCAAGTCCTATAGGTGCTTCTGGGAACAAAATATAGCTCTGTGTGTGTGATGGGACTAACACACTTCAAGTCCTATAGGTGCTTCTGGGAACAAAATATAGCTCTGTGTGTGTAATGGGACTAACACACTTCAAGTCCTATAGGTGCTTCTGGGAACAAAATATAGCTCTGTGTGTGTGATGGGACTAACACACTTCAAGTCCTATAGGTTCTTCTGGGAAGAAAATATAGCTCTGTGTGTGTAATGGGACTAACACACTTCAAGTCCTATAGGTGCTTCTGGGAACAAAATATAGCTCTGTGTGTGTGATGGGACTAACACACTTCAAGTCCTATAGGTTCTTCTGGGAACAAAATATAGCTCTGTGTGTGTGATGGGACTAACACACTTCAAGTCCTATAGGTGCTTCTGGGAACAAAATATAGCTCTGTGTGTGTAATGGGACTAACACACTTCAAGTCCTATAGGTGCTTCTGGGAAGAAAATATAGCTCTGTGTGTGTAATGGGAATAACACACTTCAAGTCCTATAGGTGCTTCTGGGAAGAAAATATAGCTCTGTGTGTGTAATGGGACTAACACACTTCAAGTCCTATAGGTGCTTCTGGGAACAAAATATAGCTCTGTGTGTGTAATGGGACTAACACACTTCAAGTCCTATAGGTGCTTCTGGGAAGAAAATATAGCTCTGTGTGTGTAATGGGACTAACACACTTCAAGTCCTATAGGTGCTTCTGGGAACAAAATATAGCTCTGTGTGTGTAATGGGACTAACACACTTCAAGTCCTATAGGTGCTTCTGGGAAGAAAATATAGCTCTGTGTGTGTGATGGGACTAACACACTTCAAGTCCTATAGGTGCTTCTGGGAACAAAATATAGCTCTGTGTGTGTGATGGGACTAACACACTTCAAGTCCTATAGGTGCTTCTGGGAACAAAATATAGCTCTGTGTGTGTGATGGGACTAACACACTTCAAGTCCTATAGGTGCTTCTGGGAAGAAAATATAGCTCTGTGTGTGTAATGGGACTAACACACTTCAAGTCCTATAGGTGCTTCTGGGAACAAAATATAGCTCTGTGTGTGTAATGGGACTAACACACTTCAAGTCCTATAGGTGCTTCTGGGAAGAAAATATAGCTCTGTGTGTGTAATGGGAATAACACACTTCAAGTCCTATAGGTGCTTCTGGGAAGAAAATATAGCTCTGTGTGTGTAATGGGACTAACACACTTCAAGTCCTATAGGTGCTTCTGGGAACAAAATATAGCTCTGTGTGTGTGATGGGACTAACACACT
Organism: Lithobates sylvaticus; assembly: GCA_028564925.1. Taxonomy (NCBI): domain Eukaryota; kingdom Metazoa; phylum Chordata; class Amphibia; order Anura; family Ranidae; genus Lithobates; species Lithobates sylvaticus. The sequence goes on along the minus strand of CM053034.1, from coordinate 160,325,800 downwards.
TCAAGTCCTATAGGTGCTTCTGGGAACAAAATATAGCTCTGTGTGTGTGATGGGACTAACACACTTCAAGTCCTATAGGTGCTTCTGGGAAGAAAATATAGCTCTGTGTGTGTAATGGGACTAACACACTTCAAGTCCTATAGGTGCTTCTGGGAACAAAATATAGCTCTGTGTGTGTAATGGGACTAACACACTTCAAGTCCTATAGGTGCTTCTGGGAAGAAAATATAGCTCTGTGTGTGTAATGGGAATAACACACTTCAAGTCCTATAGGTGCTTCTGGGAAGAAAATATAGCTCTGTGTGTGTAATGGGACTAACACACTTCAAGTCCTATAGGTGCTTCTGGGAACAAAATATAGCTCTGTGTGTGTGATGGGACTAACACACTTCAAGTCCTATAGGTGCTTCTGGAACAAAATATAGCTCTGTGTGTGTGATGGGACTAACACACTTCAAGTCCTATAGGTGCTTCTGGGAAGAAAATATAGCTCTGTGTGTGTAATGGGACTAACACACTTCAAGTCCTATAGGTGCTTCTGGGAACAAAATATAGCTCTGTGTGTGTAATGGGACTAACACACTTCAAGTCCTATAGGTGCTTCTGGGAAGAAAATATAGCTCTGTGTGTGTAATGGGACTAACACACTTCAAGTCCTATAGGTGCTTCTGGGAACAAAATATAGCTCTGTGTGTGTAATGGGACTAACACACTTCAAGTCCTATAGGTGCTTCTGGGAACAAAATATAGCTCTGTGTGTGTGATGGGACTAACACACTTCAAGTCCTATAGGTGCTTCTGGGAACAAAATATAGCTCTGTGTGTGTGATGGGACTAACACACTTCAAGTCCTATAGGTGCTTCTGGGAACAAAATATAGCTCTGTGTGTGTGATGCCACTAACACACTTCAAGTCCTATAGGTGCTTCTGGGAACAAAATATAGCTCTGTGTGTGTGATGGGACTAACACACTTCAAGTCCTATAGGTGCTTCTGGAAGAAAATATAGCTCTGTGTGTGTAATGGGACTAACACACTTCAAGTCCTATAGGTGCTTCTGGGAACAAAATATAGCTCTGTGTGTGTAATGGGACTAACACACTTCAAGTCCTATAGGTGCTTCTGGGAAGAAAATATAGCTCTGTGTGTGTAATGGGACTAACACACTTCAAGTCCTATAGGTGCTTCTGGGAAGAAAATATAGCTCTGTGTGTGTAATGGGACTAACACACTTCAAGTCCTATAGGTGCCTCTGGGAACAAAATGAAGGAGCTCTGCCTGCCTGCCACGAACACACTACAAGTCCTATAGGTGCTTCTGGTAACAAAATATAGGAGCTCTGCCTGCCTGCCACGAACACACTACAAGTCCTATAGGTGCTTCTGGTAACAAAATATAGGAGCTCTGCCTGCCTGCCACGAACACACTACAAGTCCTATAGGTGCTTCTGGTAACAAAATATAGGAGCTCTGCCTGCCTGCCACGAACACACTACAAGTCCTATAGGTGCTTCTGGTAACAAAATATAGGAGCTCTGCCTGCCTGCCACGAGCACACTACAAGCCCCTCTTTCTCAATCAATCTTTGTAACTGAATCTATCTAACTCAATCTCTGTAAGTGAATCTCTCTAACTATCTAAATGCAGCAGAGTGTCACAGAATGTGCCTGCTCAATCTGCGCCGGAACAGCATGTGACCGGCGCAGACGGCGTGGCGGCGTTTTATAGGGGGGGCGTGTACTACAGCCCCTGAGCTGTAATTGGCTACAGGCGTCCTGCCTGTAGCCAATTATGGCTCTTCGAGTTTCCGGGGCTGTGATTGGCCAAGCATGCGGGGTCACAGTGCATGCTTGGCCAATCATCAGCCAGCAATGCACTGCGTCGGCCGCGCCGGCCGCAATGAATTGGGGGGCCGCTCGCATCACACGAACGTGATGCGAGCGGCCAAAATAGTTCTGGGCTCGCCGAGCGAGCGAACGCCCGGTGCTCGATGCGAACGTGGGTTCGCATCGAGCACCGGGCCCATCCTTAGTGATGGGCAAATCTGCCCATGTTTGACTTGTCACCAAATCTCTCTCTATGTAGTTTGTCAGCTTTCCCTAAACTAGCTTCCAGATCACTAATGCCATGTCTTCTAAGGGGTGTGGTTTGCCCATCCCGCCCTCCATTTGATAGTGAGGGGACTGGCTTATTTTAAAACCCCCCTTTTTGGCCCTTCTACACTTGCTGGCCTAGTTCACTGGGAGCTCAAATCTTGCACCAGCAGGATTCTCCTTGCACCCATTGTCACGATTCATAACTATTCAGGTTAACTAAGGTTGTACATATAGTCCATGTAAAGTATATTTTTTGGCACAATATGATGTTGGATTGTATGTTTGGTATTGCTATACTAAATGTGATATTAGATCGTAATGACATTACAAGGAACCCTGGGGCATCCCCGTCCGAGAATTCTTGGCTTGTTTGGCATTAGTTTGCTGGGGCCAAGTTGGCCCATACAAACTATTTTCCTTACTAAGTAATGCGGATGCTGTGAGCGCTATTTTATACTGTATTTGCATTAGCTACATACAGTGTGAAGTGTTGTGTTTTGGCAGTGGCTCGGGAGACTTCCCTTCTGCTGCCAGAACAAAAATGAGTCAGGCTAAAGTGCTTATCAGCCATTAAGAGTGAGCCTTGTATTTTTATCAATGAATAAAAGACTTCCTCTAATTGGCCAAGATGGAGAGGCAGACAGATGACGTAATGATCTCCACCTCCATAATATATACCAGTATTTCTTAAGAAATAAAAAAATATATATATTTTGCAGTAAATGATCCCAATGATCTCTTTTAACAGGTCCAGCTATCTGCCATTCTTCATTCAAATGAGCCCTCTGCAGTCAGACTGGAGCTACAGTGGCCTAAAAGGAATCATCCCATCTGTACTGCACTACAGTTTGCTAGGATACAATTTTTTCATTCCAGATGCAATAGGTAATTTTTTACAGTTCATTCAATTTTCAGCTCAGCTACCACAGACACCAGTTTGAATTCTTCACATATATTGCTGTGCAGAATCTATTAGATCAGCGGTCCCCAACCTTTTTGGCACCAGGGACCGGCTGCATGGAAGAAAATTGTGCCAAGGCCCAGGGGGGGGGGTGCACGTGGGGGTAAGCAATTTTTTGCAGGTAATTTGTCAGGGCAGTGGCTGGTGTTAGCGCTTCAATCATCCCGGCACCATGCTTGATATGGTGTCAGGGTGATTGAAGCGCATTATTTCTATTATTACATTGTAGTAATAAATTAAAGGGGTTGTAAACCATCGTGTTTTTTCTTTTTTGAGTTAAACTCTATGAACAACCCGAGAGAATACAACACTTTGTCTCTTCTCTCTGTATATGGGACCTCATGCTGGTAACAACCCATTCAATCCATACATACAAAGAAACCAAAACAAATAAGTTCAGAAATTAAGTAATGTGTAATAAAATGGAATGACAGAGGGAAAAAGTATTGAACATGCTAACTGAATTATTAATATTATTATTTTTTTAAATCAAAATGTTTTTTTTATGAAACATTATATGTATAACAATTATACCACAATACATTTCCGTTTGTCACATTAATAGAGATACTGCCATTTACACTTTTCCTGTGCTCGCTCTTTATGTGAACATGTTCTCTAATCAGGCAGTACTCCTAAAAATCCTTAATCTATGGACATTGCAGAAGCCTCAACTGGACAAGCTCTTTGAGTCCCGATGTATCAAGCTAAGGGGCCCACACGCTGTCAAATTTGGCAGGCCTCCCCCTATGTTGATATATGTACCTTTCAAGAAGAAAGGTGTTCCCCATATGTTTTATCCATGATTTAATATTCAGAGGGGTGTCGGACTTACAGCTCATAAGAATAGTTTTCCTAGCTTGAAATAGGGCTCGATAGAAAGCAATCCTAGTCATCTCCTCTGGGATCACCCCCTCCAAGACATTTAGTAAACAGCATATCGGGTCAAGAGGGACATTTGTTTGGAAGACCTTATTGAGTGTGGCAAGAACCCCACTCCAGTATCTATGGAGCTTGGGGCATTGCCAGAAGAGATGCACCAGGTCACCGGGCACCATCTTACATTTACTAGATATCAGGTTGGATAGTTTGCTCATTCTATGAAGTTTAACAAAAGTGTAGTGTACTCTTAGCAGTATATATAATTGGGATAATTTGCGAAACATTCAAAGAGCAGGTATTGACAGACTGGAGGGCTTTGTCACCTGACACAGGGCCCAGGTCACCCTCCCACAAAGCCATTGCCTTTATGGGATGGTCCCCTAGAAAGTCCCTTAGAAGCATAAGATAGCATTGTGAGATAAATTATTTTGTCTCAGTAGCTGTCTGAAGCAAGTGGAAGATAGAGGTAGGGGAATGTACCCAGTCTACAGCCTCCCCCTGCACCCTAACTGCATGTTGTAGTTGCAGGTAATAAAATAGCATATTGGAGGGCAATGCATACCGATTTTGTAAGTTTGAAAAGGAGAGTAGTTTTCCAATGTGAAAAACATGTGAGAGGTGAGTTATACCTTGGGAACGCCACCTAGGCCCCTGTTGAAGTTTGGCCAGTTCCTTATACGTTCCGTTTCCCCAGATCGGACTATAACTTGTGAACCCCTTAACATTTTGCAATTGTTTAGCCTTATTCCACACCTTTTGCAGGAGCGTATAAGTGGGCATTTGTTTGTTAGGTCGCTGGAACAGCTGAGCCTCCAGTCTCTCTGGAATCGATTCTGCCCTTGCACTTTGAGCAAAAGCCGAGCCGATAGGTTATCAGGGTCAGCGAACATAGCTCCAATTAAATGCTACAGTTGTGCTGCCAGATAGTATAGCCAGGGATTGGGAAGTGCCAAACCACCCCCATCCTTAGGATGCTGCAGCTGCTCCAGCTTAATCCTAGGGAGATGGGTATGCCATAGTAGCAGTCGAAAAAGTGAGTTCACCACTCAGAATATCTTCAAAGGAATTACTACGGGTGCATTGTGAAGCACATACAGGAACTGGGGCATAAGAGTTATCTTGATATGGTTGGTTTTCCCCGCCAGGGACATTTTGAGTCTGTTCCATATATTTATCTTATCTCTGAACCGGGACAATAATGGTTAAATGTTTAAGCTATAGTAATCAGTAAGCATAGGAGATATTTGGATGCCCAAGTATCTAAATGATGTAACTATTGGAACAGGGCAGGGAAGCGCTGCTCGCTGCCCAGATGCATCATCCAAGAGCATCAAAGCTGATTTTGTCCAATTAATAGTAAGGCTTGAAAAATGACCAAAGTCTGAGATAATGGACATCACCCTAGTTAAAGATTAATGTACGTCCCCCAGAAAAAGTAGCATGTTGTCAGCGTAGAGCATGATCTTCTCATGCATTTCTCCAAATTCAAAGCCTGTTATTTGTGGACAATCATGCATCTGGGCAGCAAGGGGCTCAATGGCCAAAGCAAAGAGCAGAGGGGACAGGGGACATCCCTGCCTAGTCCCCCTCCCCAGTGCAAAGACAGGATACCCATATGGCCGCCTGTGGAGATCTATACAACAGTCGCATCCATGCAATAAAGCGGGTTTCAAAACCAAATTTAGCTAATACGGCCTAGAGGTACCTCCAGCTAACACTGTCAAACGCCTTATTGGCGTCAAGGGACAACAAGGCTCTGTGTCCAGCATTATCGGCTAGTGTCTGTATATTCAGAAAGAGTCTTCTAAGCTTGGTAGCAGTAGACTTGCATGGCATGAAGCCTGTCTGATCGGGATGGATAATAGATAGAATGATTTTGTTCACCCTCAGTGCCAATACTTCTGCCAAAATTTTAACATCACGTTGCAGTAAAGAAATTAAGTCTGTATGAACTCGGGGCTACCGCGTCCTTCCCTGGCTTAAGCAATAAAATAACATTTGCCCTGGACACGGACGTAGGTAACTGTCCCAACTCCAGGGAGTGATTGAACACCTCCAACAGTTTAGGTAAAATAACTTCCCTGTATTGTGTGTAGACCTCCATGGGTATACTGTCAACCCCCGGTGCCTTACAAGTGAGGAAAGAGCCAGCCTCCTCTCTCAGCTCATCCTTGCCAGCCTGTTTGGTCAGAGCTGGCAAGGATATGGACTGAAAATAGTTCAGTAGTGCCTCATCTGAATAGCTGTCGCATGAAGAGGCCAGTTCAGTAATGATTAATTCTGGGTCATTTACTATTTGCCCAGTGGAGGAGTGGAGAGCCCCTATTGCCGATGAGGATTTTTGAGATCTGGCAATTTTTGCCAGTAGGCGACCAGTTTTCTCCCCTTCCTCATAAAATGCCAATTTAGTAAAAAAGTGTTTCCTTTCTGCGGCGGAGGATCTCAACCGGTCCAGGGAATCCTGGCCCAATATCCATGCTTCCCTCACAGAATCAGAAAGATTTGTGACATATACAAGCTGTAGTTGTCGCCCCTGGGTTTTCCACCTGCTCCAAGAGGGCTGAAGAGTTATGTTTTATGGCCTTAATTTCTGCTATAAAAGTGCCTATAAGGCAGGCTTTAAAGGCATCCCATTTCAGTAAAGAATTTGAATACTGTTACTTCCCAATTTGGTGAGCTACACGCACATGAGAGGGGAAAAGTTTTAGCCAGAAGGCATTAAATTTCCATGGGGCCCTTGGTAGGGAACTAGAGGGACAGGTAACTAGGTGTGCCACCATGGGGGAGTGATCGGACACCCCTCTGGGGAAGTACTCGACTATAGAGACATGATTAAGGGCATGGGAAGAACCTACACAGATATCTATGCGGGAAAGAGAGCCATGTGTGTTTAAAAAGAGAATTGTTTTGTTGAAAGGTACCTTGAATGCCATATATCCACCCAGCCCACATCCGCCAGCAGACGGCTCAGAACAGTGCCCCTTCCAGTATACCACATTCATCAATAACAAAATGTAAGCAATCTCCTTTCCCGCCCCACCTGGGCAGTTTCAAATAGATGCATGAGTGTCAACCGGGCACAAACAGGAGTCACAGAAGCTGTGACACCTATGTAACAAGATGGGTGTGTGCAAACAGGGCTTACATGCTTTTGCATTATGCTGGTTGTTGTACTAGGCAGTTTTTCAAAGAAGCCAGTTCAAACGCTGGACTAAACCAGCTGTAACACATCCCCTGTGGGAATAGGTAACTCAGAGGTTAACAAGAAGGCACCTTGGCGGTCATGGCAAATAGGTTTTGCAGATCCCAGTCACCCCTGTCGGCGTTGAGGCATCCCTGGAGGTCCTGTTCATTGTGATCCAGCCATGCTGCAGCTTCAGATGCTGTTTCAAAGACGGTAGACTGCCCTCTGGCTGTAATCCTCAGCGTGGCTGGGTAGAGCATTGCGTAGGTCACTTGGAGCCTCTGCAGTCGTTTCTTCACATCTGTGAATTTAGCTCTCTTGTGTTGCACCTCCACTGAGAAATCTGGAAAGAATGAAACTTTAGTCTCATTTAATTGAGCAGAGCCCTTCTCCCATGCCAGCCTAAGGATTATCTGTCGATCTTTGAAATTCAGAAGTCTGGCCAGCATAGACATAGGTGGAAGGCCGGGTGGGAGGGGCCGAGGCGGTGTCCGATGAGCCCGTTCTATTGCAAACAATGGGGTGAAGGCCTTTTTGCCAAATGCATCTTGCAGCCATTGCTCTATAATAGTAGTGGGGTCTCGGCCCTCAATCTTCTCTGGGAGCCCTACAATGCGGACATTATAACGCCTAGGGCGATTTTCTATGTCGTCTGACTTGTTGTTTGCCTGTAAGAATTGAGCAGAGCCCTTCTCCCATGCCAGCCTAAGGATTATCTGTCGATCTTTGAAATTCAGAAGTCTGGCCAGCATAGACATAGGTGGAAGGCCGGGTGGGAGGGGCCGAGGCGGTGTCCGATGAGCCCGTTCTATTGCAAACAATGGGGTGAAGGCCTTTTTGCCAAATGCATCTTGCAGCCATTGCTCTATAAAAGTAGTGGGGTCTCGGCCCTCAATCTTCTCTGGGAGCCCTACAATGCGGACATTATTACGCCTAGGGCGATTTTCTATGTCGTCTGACTTGTTGTTTGCCTGTAGGATTTGTTGTGCAGCCGAACTTGCATCGCGGATGAGAGGGGGTAATTGATATTCCAGATCACTAATCCTACCTTCCACAGCCATGGTCCTCTGCCGTATGTTTTGGAGGTCATGCTGCAATAGGTTTCTGTAAGCCCCCCGAACTGTTCCTTAAGGTCATCCACAGAAGCAGTGTACTTGTGGACCGCATGCAGGATTTCAGTGAGTGTGGGCTGCATGGTGTCATCGGGTGGCAAGATATCCAGGGTAGGGACTGGGGATACTTCTAATGGCAGCGTGTCATCTAAAGCTGTTACACCCCCCTGGCCCTCCGGCTCATATGCAGGGGTCTGTGCAGGTGTGGAAGATGAGCCTCTTGCCCTCTGGGTGTAATAGATCACATCCCTGGGTTTCTCCTTCCCAGTGTTTTGTTCGCCTTGTGCGACTTACCCCCGAGCTCTTTCTGTTTCTCTGCTCCACATGTTGCAGGCTGCACTGTGGAGAGCGGGCGCCATCTTGGGCCTCCAGGGCTGCAGCGGCTGCGGCATCTTTCTCCCCTTTTCGGGTCATCATGGGCTCGGGAAGACAACGGATAGAGTCCTGGTATGTCCCGGGAGTGTCAGTAAGCGATGGTGGTTGGTGCCAGTCTGGATAAACACCGGGAAAAGGATCAGTGAAGGATAGTCAGCTGGAGCTCCGTGTAATGCGTCCACTCACATGCCCATACAGGCCATACCTCACAACTGAAATTTATTTAATGCTTTGTACAAAAACCTTTGTTGGTAATGGCAGCTTCAAGATGCCTCCTGTATGGAGAAACTAGTCACATGCATTGCTTAGGTGTGATTTCAAATTTCAAATTTCAAATCTTGAAGGTTCCCTGGGCCTCTTCTATGAACTCTTTCCATAGATTTTCTTTTGGATTCAAGTCAGGTGATTGGCTGGGCCATTCTAGAAGCTTTCTTTCTTTCTTTGAAACCAATTGAGAGTTTCCTTGGCTATGTGTTTTGAATCATTGCCTTGCTGAAATGTCCTCATACTGGTAGATGGCAGCAGATTTTTATCAAGAATTTTTCCATTTATCCTTCCTTCAATGATATGATGTTTGTCAGTATGGTATGCTGAAAAACAGCCCCGACCATGATGTTCCCACCTCCAAACTTCACTGTTGGTATGTTGTTTTTGTGGTGATGTGCAGTGCCATTTGACCTCAAACATGGTGTGTATTATGACTTCTAAAGAGTCCAATTCTGGCCTCGTCTAACCAGACTATATTACCCCAGTATTTCACAGGCTTGTCTAAATGTTGTGCAGAAAACTTTAAATGAGCTTCAACATAAGTGCATTACTTATTGTTTTCTTTCAAACAATTGTACCTGCTAATTTCAGGTCTTTCTGAAGCTCTCCCCAAGTGATCCTTGGCTCTTGGACAACTCTTCTGATAATTATTTTCACTCCTCTGTCAAAAATCTTGCGAGGAGCACCTGGCTATGGCTGGTTTGTGGTGAAAATATGTTCTTTCCACTTCTGGATTATGGCCCCAACAGTGCTCACTGGAACACTCAGAGGTTTAGAAATCCTTCTGTAACCACTGACATCAATATGTTTTGCAACAATAAGGTTGCAATGGTCTTGAGAGAGCTCTTTGCTTTTACCCATCATGAAATGTTTCTTGTGTGACACCTTGGTAATGAGACACCTTTTTATAGGCCATAAGTTGAGACTGAACCAGCTGATATTAATTTGCACTGACAAGGGGCAGGATTGCTTTCTAGTTACTGATAGATTTCAGCTGGTGTCTTGGCGTTCCATGCCTTTTTGTACCTTCCTTTCTTCATGTGTTCAATACTTTTTCCCTGTGTCATTCCATTTTATTACGCATAACTTTCTGAACTTATTTGTTTTGGTTTCTTTGTATGTATGGTTTGCATGGGCTGTTACCGACATGTGGCAAACATTTCATGTCAATAGCACCTTTAGAAATATATTTACCTAGACAAATGGTGATGTATGTAATATACCAAGAAATATATGCAATATTATGTTCTGTATATTTTTTTTTCTTGGGGCTATGGGTTGTGTTTCCTTAGAGAACCACTTCCAGTAACCATAAAAGTTCCCCTTAATTCATGTATATCTTCAAAATCAACAAAGATGAATTACAGCTATGGATATGTTTACATACAGTAGTTACTTGGTCTAGCTGTGTATGCACATAGCATACCTGACCAATCCCCCTGAAAGCTGTAAATCACTAGCTTTCGAGTCCCTTGCCAAGCAACTGCCCTACTGCACAGTAGTCGTTTGGAAGGGGTGCCATACAGAGAACGTTTTGCAACTTTTCAACCAATGCATTGCCTCATTGAACAAGGTGGACAGTGTGACATCACGCGCTGCCACTCCACCTTGTCCAAACAGAGAAAGCTTTACATTCATTGAGAAAATGCAAAGCATTCTCTGAAAGTGTCAGATGGGCAACCTCATGTATTCACAAGTAGCTTATCACAAGACATACCTTGTCCAGTGAGACAATGCATTGGTTGAAAATATACTAAGTGTTCTCTGTATGGCTCTCCTGCCGAGCGAACAACTTCTTGTGAAGCAGGGCAGTTGCTTGACACGGGACCTGGAAGCTAGTGGAGATCATTGGAGTAGTGGTGTCTACTACAGTGATTTCCAGCTTCTAGAGGGAACCCACAGATATTGTATACAGTATGCATAGTTATATTGGTCCAGGCTGGACCAGTTTTTTTTGGCTATCCCACTGCACACTTTTAATATCGGTCACAAAGAGGGACAACTGAGGAGGAAAAAGGTACAGTTCCTCCAGATGAGGGACAGTTGGAAGGTTCATATTTAACAGTTTTTTTTTTTATTGTGTGCTGTATTTTCAGTGGAGCGATTCTCTTTTTTTTCTGTCCTAATAACCACATATTAATTGCATGCAAATCCCTTCATTGAGTACATGCACCCCAACTCAGCTAGTATACTGTACTGTATTTACCTAAAATCCTTCATGAATTAAAACAGCTGATAGCTATTTCTTCAAAAAAAGTACCTGCTCTGTATGACTTTGGAGAGTGGAGAGGTAGCGGGGGGCTATACATTGTGACAGAAGTTGTTAAAAAAGTCCTGTGTATAAACTTGAAATGTTCACTGAGGGTCTTTGCATTTAATCAACATGATGTCTGTAATTACACCTTTTTTATTGCAAGTGTAACTTGTTGTTTGTCTTTCTTAGTTTAGAGAATCTTCCTTTTTATTGCTACGGCTTTCATTTCTTTAAAATTTACAGTTATGTGGCTTCCTTCACTTTGCTTTGTGTTACATTTTTATTATGTAGGTATATTACATAAATCCTATATATTCCTCAGGTGCACTAATTTAGAAACTGTATGGATTTGTAAATGGTGTGTATATATTCAAGCTTTTGCTTTGAAGCCTATGGATAATAACCTTTCTGAGTGAGCCAAGTTGAATAATGGTAAACTTAAAGCATTTGTTACCCTAAAAAAAAAAAAAATAAAAAAAAATGACCCTGTTCCCTTAAAGTTATGCCCTTCCCCCTGTAAACTGACAACGATTTATCCTACTCCTCGGTTCTCTCTCTCTCCTTCCCTCCTCCCCGGCTGCCCTGCCCTGCCCACTATAGCTGTCAGCTAGGCAGAGGAGAGAGCAGGAGAGTCACGTGAGCGCCAGGAGACGCTCTGATATAAGGTACAGTTTGGCAGCTTTTTTATATAACACAGACACAGGTACACATAACGTTATGTTACAGAGGGGATAGAATGTTTTTATTGTAGCGGCTTAGCAACCACTTTAATGTCTCAGCTTCTTGAAATGTGTTTATTTAAAGGTGGAACTCTAAGTGGGGAATTTGTAACAGAAGAGGAACTGTTTATCCGTTGGCTACAAATTGTCACCTTTCTACCTGTGATGTCTTTTAATACACCTCCGTGGGTTTGCTGCGACAACTGGGTAAGCTTTCTTAGCACTGTAATAGAAAGTTAAAGGTGAACTCCAGACAGTTATAAGTGACACATATTATTTACATCTAGGCATTTCTTTCAAAATACTTACATTTATTTTAAAATACAACTTGCATTAGTGCCGATTCACACTGAGGCAGCACGACTTACAGCGCGACTGCCTCAGGAGACCCGGACGCGACAGCCGCGGCGACTTGCAAAACGACTTCTGTATAGAAGTCAATGCAAGTAGCCTCAAGTCGCCTGACAAGTCGTCCCAGTGTGAACCGACCCTTAGTATCTGAATCTGACTTTACATTAGGTTCTTGTATTGCCCTGCACAGCAGAACTGGCAGAGGGAGGGGCAGTACTATAAGCCTTTGCTACAACACTTTCTACTGCCTTGCACAGTGCTGTCAAATTAATACTGGAAGTATACTGAAATGAAAAGAGAGTACACTGATGATGTCACTGGGGTAGTTATGCTCTTTTGCTGTGAATTAGCAGGCTGGGTAGGATGAGTTACTAAGCTTTATCAAGCTTCCATTTTTTACACATGCCGTCTGCAGAATTGTGGTATATCATTTAAGAAAATAGACCTGAAGGGGGAAAAAACTTGGATTATGTAACTTATCTTTCCTCTGGCTTCTGCCCACTGCACCCAGTCGAAGGTGACATCATCCTCTTTCCAACAAGATTCTAAACAATAATGAGTAGCCCAAATCTCACTGAAAGGACAAGCTGGCACTGTGCTGAAATACACAAAATTTTGAGTGTTCAGCATTTCCTGGGATCCCATCAGCAGAATGATGGCGTCACCCGTTGTGCTACCAAAGCCAGGGAAAGTTGAGTATATTATTATACTATTTACTGCTTCTTTGCAACAGGGAGTCGGCCACACTTAAAAGGGAGGACCATGTTAACTGCAGCAGGGAAAATAAAGTTACCGACCAGGCTATGCTGCCTTAATTTGAATCAAGCTGGTCCAAATTAACTATTTCCTTCACTAAGTGCTGCTTTGATTCTAAGTGCTGTATGAACTGTATGCAGCTTCAGTCTTTGTCTCACAGCTGGAACCCAGCACTATATACTATACTGTGTGTGTGTGTGTGTGTGTGTGTGTGTGTGTGTGTGTGTGTGTGTGTGTGTGTGTGTGTGTGTGTGTGTGTGTGTGTGTGTGTGTGTGTGTGTGTGTATATATATATATATATATATATATATATATATATATATATATATATATATATATAAATCACAGGGGAAAAGTATTGAACACATGAAGAAAGGGAGGTGCAGAAAGGCATTGAAAGCCAAGACACCAGCTGAAATCTATCAGTAATTAGAAAGCAATCCTGCTGCCCCTTGTCAGTGCAAATTATTATCAGCTGGTTAAGTCAAGAAACATCTCATGATGGTAAAAGCAACAAGCTTTCTCAAGACCTTCACAACATTATTGTTGCAAAACATACTGATGACTTTGGTTACAGAATGATTTCTAAACTTCTGAATGTTCCAGTGAGCACTGTTGTTGCCATAATCCGGAAGTGAAAAGAACATAATTTCATCATAAACCGGCCACGACCAGGTGCACCTCGCAAGATTTCTGACAGAGGAGTAAAAATAACTATTAGAAGAGTTGTCCAAGAGCCAAGGACCAGTTGTGGAGGGCTTCAGAAAGACCTGGAATTAGCAGGTACAATTGTTTGAAAGAAAACAAAAAGTAATGCACTCAACAACCATGGCCTGGATGCACGCTCACCACGCAAGACTTCATTGCTGAAAAAAAAAGCTTATTTAACATTGTTTAGTTTGCTGCACAATATTTAGACAAGCCTGTGAAATACTGAGAGAATATAGTCTGGTCAGATCAGACCAAATTTGATCTCTTTGGATGCCATAATACACACCATGTATTTGAAGGTCAAATGGCACTGCACATCACCCCAAAAACACCCCCAAACCAACAGTGGACTTTGGTGGTGGGAACATCATGGCGCGGTGCTGGTTTTCAGCATACGGTACTGGCAAACTTTGTATTATTGAAGGAACGATGAATGTAAAAATGTAGACATTCTTGATAAAAACCTGCTGCAATCTACCAAGATGAGGAAGATGAAATGAGGGTGGATATTTCAGCAAGACAATGATCCCAAACACAAAGCCAAGGAAACTCTCAGGCGGTTTCAAAGAAAGAAAATTAAGCTGCTAGAATGGCCCAGCGAATCACCTGACTTGAATCCGATAGAAAATCTATGGAAAGAACTAAAGATCAAAGTTCATAGAAGAGACCCAGGGAACCTTCAAGATTTGAAGACTGTGTCGAAGAATGGGCAAAAAAATCACACCTGAGCAATGCATGCGACTAGTTTCTCCATACAGGGGGCATCTTGAAGATGTCATTACCAACAAAGGATTTTGAAGTATTAAATGAATTTCAGATAGCATGTTCAATACTTTTTCCTTGTGTCATTCCATTTTATTACATAAAACTTCATTTTTGAAATAATTTGTTTTGGTTTCTTTGTATGTATGGATTGCATGGGTTGTTACCAAGATGTAGTGAAAATGCCATGTCAGTAGCACCTTTAGAAATATATTTACCTAGAAAAATGGTGACGTGTTCAATACGAATTCTAACAGCTGTATATTACTATAATAATATAATAAGAGTATAAATAAATGGTATAGTATAATAAATAGAGCAGTATAAATAGTATAAACAGCATGTAATGGCAATAATCATGTACTGAATAAAATTCTGCTTATGTTTTAATGAGACAGGTACTCAATCTTACAAAGAGGTACATACAAAGACACCAAGACTTAGTTGTTCCCCTACTGATGAAATACACTTATGAATGGCTTAGGACAGGAAACCCCATCTACAGGCCTGTCTGGTGGCTCAGCCCAGAGGACCCAGTGGCTTTCACAACGGATGATGAGTTTCTTATTGGAGATGAGGTAAGGAAAGGCTGAAAGCAAAAACAGAAAAATATATTATGAACATGCTATAAATAATATGAAAAGTACAATGCAGAAAATAAAAAACAATTAACCTAAACAGAATATGGAAGCTGCTATTGCTGAGCTCAGTGTGAAAATATTAATTGTCTGGCTATCCGTGCTTTCAATACATTCTCTGACACTGACCCCGGAAAAGAACACACAGCTCAGAAAAGTCAGACCTAAGTCAGAGCACCTACTTTGCATAATTGTTTAAGATCAGGGACTCGGAAAGTATGAAAGCCAATACATCAGCACGAAAGCCAGGCAAGTAGTATTTTTAGAGGGAGATGCCAGCATTTGCAGCCTCTGGCTTCCTTATTTATCAACAAATATGTAAACAGACAATTACAACAATCTGGCCCCTCATGCACCACTAGTGGCATAACAATTGCCATAGCAGCCCACTTGATTGTAGTGGGGCCTGAGGGTGGAAGCGGCCCATTATGTGGGCTGAAGAGGCAATTTGAAATAGAAAATCCTTACGCATATGAAGACAACACGTCACTTACCCATTACCGTATTATTAAGTATTGCAGTGGTTGCTGTTGACACTTATCCTGTGACATTTCCAATCAAGAAGAGCTGACATCAGCATATAGAAGGAGACTTCAAACGTGTTTTCTCTAGTCACAAATTCCCTTTGCGGCTGCATACTAAGGAAAATTTGTTTAGCTGTCTTAATAGTATGAATTTATTGCCCTCAGAGCTTCTGGACATCCTGGTCAGCACCAGTGATGTAAGTAACTCAGTTAAAATAAACGAAGTTACGTAACGCAGTTACTTTAGAGGGTAACGAGTAATCTAACTGATTACTCTTCCCCTCGTGGTAACTCAGTTCCCATTACTTGGGCGGAATTACCGCAATTACATCTACTGCCCGGGAGGCCCGACGTGGCCGCGCTGCCTGGCCATTCGTTCCGCTGCGGGGAGGGGGTCTTTCGCCCGCTGAGCTGAGAAGAGGCTGAGACTCAGAGAGACTATCTGTATCGCCCCATCCCGCCCCGCCTATCCAGAGAGAGAGAGAATGTAGGGAGGTGGGGCGGACACTGAAAAATGAAGTCAGCTGACCAGCTGACACCAAACGAGTGAAGGGGAGGGTCTCTCTCTCTCCCCACGAGGAAAGGCATCCCTGGAGGCATTCAAGTGACTGACTGTCTGACGATTCGAATTGCAATGCAATCGATCCATCCCAAGTCCTCCACCACCTCTGCTTCTTACTGATCCCATCCCTACCCACCCACTATCACTTCTACAACAGAGGTGATGGGGGGATAGGTATGAGATCAGTGGTGGTGGGGGATGGGATCAATAAGAGGCAGAGGTGGTGGTGGGAGAGGATGGCACCACCACCGCTGCCACCCCCTCAAGTACCACCGCTGCCTGCCACCTCCCCCCCTCAAGTGCACCACCGCTGCCACCTCTCAAGTGCACCACCACTGCCACCCCTCAAGTACACCACCGCTGCCACCCCTCAAGTACCACAGCTGCCACCCCTCAAGTACCACAGCTGCCACCCCTCAAGTACCACCACTGCAACCCCCTCAAGTACCACCGCTGCAACCCCCTCAAGTACCACCACTGCAACCCCCGTCACAGTTACTTTGCTGAGTAACTAATTACTTTTCCAATGTAGTAACCAAGTTACTAACGCAATTACTTTTTGGGAGAAGTAATTTGTAACTTAACTAATTACTTTTTTAAAGTAAGATGACCAACACTGGTCAGCACAGCAATTAACTCTGTATGCCTAACAGTCTTCCTCAGGTTGAAAATCTAAGAATCTGTCCTTGGCTCGGCTAAAAACTGATCTCTGTTTGTAGTTCTGCAAAAAAAAAAAAGTGTAAATATTTGAGTTTCTATTATCAGGATCAGGGCTTTTTTTTTCTCATAGAATGGATGTAGGTACCCCCTCCTCTGCCCTGAATCACTCCTTGTCTCCACCCTCTACCCACCTCTGAGCACTATTCCTAGTCTCTACCCCTTACCCACCTCCCAGTACCACTTTTATTTTGTGGTGCTAAGTAATATGCATGGAATTTGTTAACGATAACAGTGGCGGCTGGTGGTTTATTTTTTTTGGGGGGGCGGCAGCAACCAACCCCCCCCCCCCTCAGGCGGCCGACGGTGGCACTACCCTGCCCGCTGTCTGCCAGTCGGTCCAGCACTTACCCCATCTAGAAAATAAAGTATTATGTATCATCACATGATGGCAATGTGGATAATGGATAATTTGTATGCCAACGTCCTAGATAGATTGGAAAGTTAATTGTATACAAAAACATAGACTTTATAGGCACACCCATACAAATTAGATAAAAATATATACATTTTTATTTAAACATGATTAAGAAACAACATTGTTGACATACATATTAAAAACATAACATGATTAGACCTTATACAGCACTCTCACCATCTATATGACCAAAAATTACCACAGTACTAAGATCAAGGATGATTCAATTTAAATAATAGTGCTGAAAAGGAGGATGGTTGGTGGCAGAGGCGTAATGGAAAAGACTCTACATGTTGCACGCCTTTAAGCGCTTCTTCAGGAGCTTGCAATCTAATGTACATAAAAATAAAAACAGAAACAGACAAACAATGAATTTAAACATAGATCAAATATAGCTATTTAATTTTATATATATATATATATATATATATATATATATATATATATATATATATATATATATATACAGTGGTGTGAAAAAGTGTTTGCCCCCTTCCTCATTTCCTGTTCCTTTGCATGTTTGTCACACTTAAGTGTTTCGGAACATCAAACCAATTTAAACAATAGTCAAGGACAACACAAGTAAACACAAAATGCAATTTGTAAATGAAGGTGTTTATTATTAAAGGTGAAAAAAAAATCCAAACCATCATGGCCCTGTGTGAAAAAGTGATTGCCCCCCTTGTTAAAACATACTATAACTGTGGTTGTCCACACCTGAGTTCAATTTTCTCTAGCCACACCCAGGCATCACTTAAATAGGAGCTGCTTGACACAGTAAGGTCCACCAGAAGATCCTTAAAGCTACACATCATGCCGAGACCCACAGTGAGAGCCATTATCCACAAATGGCGAAGACATGGAATAGTGGTGAACCTTCCCAGGAGTGGCTGGCCGCCCAAAATTACCCCAAGAGCGCAGCGACGACTCATCCAAGAGGTCACAAAAGACCCCACAACAACGTCCAAGGAACTGCAGGCCTCACTTGCCTCAGTTAAGGTCAGCGTTCATGCCTCCACCATCAGGAAAAGACTGGGCAAAAATGGCCTGCATGGCAGAGTTCCAAGGAGAAAATCACTGCTGAGCAAAAAGAACATCAAAGCTCGTCTCAATTTCTCCACAACACATCTTGATGATCCCCAAGACTTTTGGGACAACATTCTGTGGACCGATGAGACAAAAGTGGAATTCTTTGGAAGGTGTGTGTCCAAGTATATCTGGCGTAGAAGGAACACTGCATTTCAGAAAAAGAACATTATACCAACAGTAAAATATGGTGGTGGTAGTGTGATGGTCTGGGGCTGTTTTGCTGCTTCAGGACCTGGAAGACTTGCCGTGATAAAAGGAACTATGAATTCTGCTGTCTACCAAGAGATCCTGAAGGAGAATGTCCGACCATCTGTTCGTGTACTCAAGCTGAAACGAACTTGGGTTCTGCAGCAGGACAATGATCCTAAACACACCAGCAAGTCCACCACCGAATGGCTGAAGAAAAACAAAATGAAGACTTTGGAGTGGCCTAGCCAAAGTCCAGACCTGAATCCTATTGAGATGTTGTGGTATGACCTAAAAAGGCCGTTCATGCTCGAAAACCCTCTAATGTAACTGAATTAGGACAATTCTGCAAAGATGAGTGGGCCAAAATTCCTCCAGGACGCTGTAAAAGCCTCATTGCACGTTATCGCAAACGCTTGGTTGCAGTTGTTGCTGCTAAGGGTGGCCCAACCAGTTATTAGGTTTAGGGGGCAATCACTTTTTCACACAGGGCCATGATGGTTTGGATTTTTTTTCACCTTAAATAATAAACACCTTCATTTACAAATTGCATTTTGTGTTTACTTGTGTTGTCCTTGACTATTGTTTAAATTGTGGTTGGGCCCCCCCCTCCCCCTCGCAGCCTCTGACCTCCTGCCCCTCCTTCGCAGCCTCTGACCTCCTGTCCCCCCCTCGCAGCCTGTGTCCCCCCCCCTCGCAGCCTCAGACCTCCTGTCCCCCCCCTCAGCCTCTGACCTCCTGGTCCCCCCCCCTTCGCAGCCTCTGACCTCCTGTCCCCCCCTGCAGCCTCGGACCTTGCCCCCCCCCCCCCGCCTCACCTCCGGCCCCCCCCCTCGCAGCCTCGGACCTCCTGTCCCCCCCCCCGCAGCCTCAGACCTCCTGTCCCCCCCCTCCTCGCAGCCTCGGACCTCCTGTCCCCCCCCTGCAGCCTCTGACCTCCTGTCCCCCCCCCTTCGCAGCCTCTGACCTCCTGTCCCCCCCCTGCAGCCTCGGACCTCCTGCCCCCCCCCGCCCTCCCCCCTTGCCCCCCGCAGCCTCTGACCTCTCCTGCCCCCCCCCGGCCCCCCCCTCCCCCGCGCAGCCTCGGACCTCCTGTCCCCCCCCCTTGCAGCCTCTGACCTCCTGTCCCCCCCCTTGCAGCGTCTGACCTCCTGTCCCCCCTCTTGCAGCGTCTGGCCTCCAGTCCCCCACTTGCAGCCTCTGACCTCCTGTCCCCCCCCCTTGCAGCGTCTGACCTCCTGTCCCCCCTCTTGCAGCGTCTGGCCTCCAGTCCTCCCCCTTGCAGCCTCTGACCTCCTGTCCCCCCCCCTTCGCAGCCTCTGACCTCCTGTCCCCCCCCCCCTTCGCAGCCTCTGACCTCTCCTGTTGCCCCCCACAGCCTCCCACAGCCTCTGACCTCTCCTGTTGCCCCCCGCAGCCTCTGACCTCTCCTGTTGCCCCCCCGCAGCCTCTGACCTCTCCTGTTGCCCCCCCCGCAGCCTCTGACCTCTCCTGTTGCCCTCCCCCGCAGCCTCTGACCTCTCCTGTTGCCCTCCCCCGCAGCCTCTGACCTCTCCTGTTGCCCTCCCCCCACAGCCTCTGACCTCCCCTGTCCCATCCGCAGCCTCTGACCTCCCCTGAGTCAAGAGAGGGAGTGCTGCCAGGATGGGGGTCATGGGAGAAGTCAGACATGTATGGACTGCGGTGAGGAAACTATGGGATAAAACCAGAGCCACCAAGCTGGAGCGACTGACTGAGCCCTGCACGATGCACCTGAGAGGAGGTCAGTGACAGCACCGCCAGACCAGTCTAGGGGGGGTCAATACAATATTTAAGGGGGCACTGATATAAAGGTTTCCCCCTTATCAGTAAACCCCCTTATCTTAGTGTTTTCTTTCTCTGGTCACCAGTCCTCCCCACAGTCCCAGAGTTCCCCTTTACAAATACAGAAACAGGGGAACTCTGATGTAAAGGGCAATGACCCCGATGTAAGGAGGGGCTTTATAGGGATGCTCTCTGGGGACCCTGATGTAAGGGGGGTGCTCTCTGGGGACCCTATGTAAGGGGGTGCTCTCTGGGGACCCTGATGTAAGGGGGGTGCTCTCTGGGGACCCTGATGTAAGGGGGGTGCTCTCTGGGGACCCTGGTGTAAGGGGGGGGCTCTCTGGGGACCCTGTGTAAGGGGGAGGCTCTCTGTGGACCCTGGTGTGGTGTAAGGGGAGGCTCTATGGGGACCCTGGTGTAAGGGGGGGCTCTCTGGGGACCCTGGTGTAAGGGGGGGCTCTCTGGGGACCCTGGTGTAGGGGGGGCTCTCTGGGGACCCTGGTGTAAGGGGGGGCTCTCTGGGGACCCTGGTGTAAGGGGGGGCTCTCTGGGGACCCTGGTGTAGGGGGGGCTCTCTGGGGACCCTGGTGTAAGGGGAGGCTCTCTGGGGACCCTGGTGTAAGGGGAGGCTCTCTGGGGACCCTGGTGTAGGGGGGGCTCTCTGGGGACCCTGGTGTAGGGGGGGCTCTCTGGGGATCCTGATGTAAGGGGTGGCTCTCTGGGGACCCTGATGTAATGGGGGATCCACACTCAGATATGTAAAGATATATATATATACATGTCTGTTCTATATTGTTGTACTTATTCTTTGACTGTTTTGTTTAAAGGAGGGAGGATTGTATTGGGAGCGCTGAAGTGTCAGGTGTGACTGTGTGGCAATGGCAAATGGTTTACATAGCTCACAGCATCACGGGTCAGGTAGAGGGCCCCTCAGCAGAATTTTGCTTAGGGCCCCAGGGAGGTCAGGATCGGCACTGCGTATGCGTCCCCACCCATAGACAGCCAAGCAAAGAAGCACACAAGCGCAAGGGAACAAGACCTAGCTGCAGGGGCACATATAACTTTATAAATGTAATCCAAAAAAACAGGTAGCAGAGGTAACATGGATAGGTAGGTAAAAAAAACTTACGGTACTAAATAACAAAGGTAGTATAGGCATGGGACCTGGCAGAAAAATCCACCAATCCCAGACTTCGTATGCCTTAACCAAACTGTATAAATCTAAAGAGAAATATATAACAATATGTATACATCTGCATATAGAAAAAGCCCAAAAACGCATCACATATAAACTAATTGTAATTAATACAAGGGATTGCAAAAATGTCTCACCCAGGTCTCCTCAATATTGCTCAAGATGGGGATAACCACCAGAGACTAATTAGCCAGTCTCAAAACCCTTCAAAAATAGCATTCACACTAGGATAGTAGCATATGGTTACAAAAAGTGGCCTACTTCGGGATATCCTTGTCTTATATCCAAAATGAACAAAATCCTGTGGGGGTCCAAGAGCCTTAAAGTGATTGTAAGTTTTTTTTTTAATAAAAAACATATTATACTTACCTCCACTGTGCAGCTCGTTTTGCACTGAGTGACCCCGAACCTCATCTTCTGGGGTCCCCCGGCAGCTCTCACAGCTCATCCCCACATAAGATAATCCCCTGGGAGAAGCGCTGTCCCGGGGGGTTAACTTGCGGGCACGCTCCAAAGTCCAGCATTCAGAATCCATAGAGGCCGAATGCAGGACTCGGCCCCGCCCCCCGGCGCCCGCATAATTGGATTTGATTGACAGCAGCGGGGGAAGCCAATGGCTGTGCTGCTAACAATCTATCCAATCAAGAGCCAAGAACCCTGGCCAGATAGACAGCGTGCCTATGTGGGTCAAGTTCTAGGGCTAAGGTGAGTAAAACGAGGGGGCTGGGGGGCTAGGATGCATTAAGGTGAAAAAACACGTAGGTTTACAACCACTTTAAGGCTGAAAAGAGAGGAGAGAAAAAAATATAACAAAGTAATAAGTAAGTGCAGGGTATATAAATTTCCCCAGGCTCAGCTGTATTCAAAGGCAGCAGATGCAATTTGGGAAGGCAACCACAACCTACCTGCATGGAAGTTAGGGACAAATACCTCTCCATTTGGAAGCATAAATCTATTGCCTATATTGATGCAGGGGCAAAATGTGCATTTCCTACATCTGTAAATGCCTTTTGGGGCTTTGGAAGGTTTGGAGTCCCTAGAATAATGACTGCAGTTGAGTCTAGCATGGAGTGATTTGGCTCGTGTGAAGACCATCTCCGGGCATCGTCCAACATATTTTCTCAAAATTGCGTCCTCTTGTAATAAATGCCAATGGTTGCCCATGATATGTCCCAATTCAAGATGTTGAGAAGAGAATCACAGTACATGTCACAGTACATGTTGGCATTCATGGTTGCCTCAATGAACTGTAGCTTCCTAGTGCCGGCAGCACTCATGCAGCCCCAGACCATGACACTCCCACCACCATCCTTGACTGTAGGCAACACAAACTTGTCTTTGTACTCCTCACCTGGTTGCCGCCACACACTCTTGACACCATCTGAACCAAATAAGTTTATCTTGGTCTCATCTGACCACAGGACATGGTTCCAGTAAACCATGTCCTTAGTCTGCTTGTCTTCAGCAAACTTTGCAGAATTTCTTGTGCATCATCTTTAGAGTCTTCCTTCTGAGAAGAAAGCCATGCAAACCATGCAGTGTGCGGCGTATGGTCTGAGCACTGACAGGCTGACCCCCCACCCCTTCAACCTCTGCAGCACTCACATGTCTATTACCCAAAGACAGTCTCTGGATATGACGCTGAGCATGTGCACTCAACTTCCTTGGTCGACCATGGCGAGGCCTGTTCTGAGTGGAATCTGTCCTGTTAAACCGCTGTATGGTCTTGGCCACCATGCTGCAGCTCAGTTTCAGGGTCTTCTTATAGGCTAGGCCATCTTTATGTGGAGCAACAATTATTTTTTCACATCCTCAGAGAATTCTTTGCCATGAGGTGCCATGTTGAACTTCCAGTGACCACTGACCAGTATCAGAGAGTGAGAGCGATAACACCAAATTGAACACACCTGCTCCCTATTCACACCTGAGACCTTGTAACACTAACGAGTCACATGACACGGGGAGGGAAAATGGCTAATTGGGCCCAATTTGGACACTTTCACTTAGGGGTATGCTCACTTTTGTTGCCAGCGGTTTAGACATTTAATGGCTGTGTGTTGACTTATTTTGAGGGGACAGCAAATTTACACTGTTATACAAGCTGTACACTTACTACTTTACATTGTAGCAAAGTGTCATTTCTTCAGTGTGGTCACATGAAAAGATAGAATAAAATATTTACAAAAATGTGAGGGGTGTACTCACTTTTGGGAGATACTGTATATACTGTATTATTAAAAATACATGCAAGGGAGGGGGTTTCAGAACAGTCGGAGAGTGGAGGATTTGGATTTTATGCACTGGGAATCTGTCCCTTGAAGAGCCTGATCTGCTGGCTTAGTAGTGACTTAGATAATTTTCTGTTTCCTGATTTCTGCTTGACTTCCTCAAGCCCAGACTTTTTGGTTCTCCTTTGATTACCATGCCTGCCTGCCACCAGCTCTTACCTTTAGCTTGCTTTTCTACAACGCCTCTCTGCTGCAGCCCTGACCACCAGCCATTGTTCTCATTACATGTGTTAACAGCTCTGATTGTAAACCCATGCTCTGAATACATCTATATGTTAATTGCCTTATTGTATATGCTCGACTCCATTGCTTGATAATCCACTACTTTGCATGCTTTCTTGTCAACTTGTCAGCTGTCATCCTTGGTGTAAACAGCCATGGTCCATGGAATATGTATCCATGATACAGAGACTTTCCTACAACTCAATGTAAATGGACGCCAATCATTACCTTTTCAGATAAACTAAAGTAATGAGCTACATATTGTATGTACAGAGCATTCACACATTATCAAAATCAAGGTAATCTTTACTCTTCCAATGTACCAACGTTTTATTTCTTTACACACTTGAGCCATCTGCCCATCAACCCAGTGAAAACAAATGTGGTATAAAGCAGTGGTCAGCAACCTTTCAGACCTCATGGACCACTAAACTCAACATTTTTAATCCCACAGACCACTACATGCCTTATACACACACAGTGCTCCAGCTCTCTGCCCCCCTACAATGCTATGACTCTCTCCAAACCCCCATCCCCGCACTCTGCATCACACTGCTTCCTTACCCAGACTCATTATTGGATATCATCTATTGGATCTTGAGCCAGAACCTCTAGAGAAGGTGTAGGGTATCAATGCATGCTGATAGTCAATACTGTCAGCACGAATTGAGAACAACACTGGAAACAACATTGGGCAGGATACATCCACCACAATGTTGATTTGCAGTAGAACCCCTGGGGAACACCAACATTTTCTTATAGACCACAGACCACTGGTTGGCGACTGCTGGTATAAAGGGCATGGTGATTATCATCCAGACAGACCAGGGAGTGTGACCAATCCATGTTACCACACAAAGAGGTTTAGATGAGTAGACCATTTTTCTCCTTTACTAAAACATATTGCATTTTTGCATTAAAAAGAGAAGTGGAAGCAGTACATAGTCAAATTAGACACAAAAGGTGTTATTACACAGTATACAGATATTGCTCCCTAAATTTAGGGCTAGGATGGCAATAGCTTAAAAACATAGTATAACATGGATAGAGAAAAACTTGTGAAGGTTCCATTTATGAGTATGAATTAGTTCTTTGTAAAAAAAATTGGTCGAGCTTTCACAAAAAAATGCCAAAGAAACAACACTATGGTAATCAAAGCAATATCATGCTTTCCACTGCATTCAATGGACCATTTTTCATTTGACTTTTAAACTCCCCATAAAGCTGTACTTGATTTTTTTATTGAATTCTATTATTTCTGAGACATTTTGGGGTCTACATTCTGGATACGTGTGATAGCTAGCTAATATCTAAGTAAATCATAGCTTACGATCTCTACATACTTCCTTTTATGGCTGTAATTCTCATATCTCAGATTTGAAAATGTTTCCCATCTGGACAGTTTGAATTGTGGCCCATCATTCTGTGGTAGTAAACATTCCTGAGTTTATTGGCTGAAATCACTCATCTTAGGCAATGATCCCATTCAAACAGCTTTATGGATCATATTAGTATCTGACACTTTGATGTTGACTCCATTGGAAGTTCAGACTACTTCACACATCCACATCAATAAATCACGGACCCAGGCCTTTTAACGTAAAAGAGAAAAGGAGAAGTGATGTATTTTGAAGTTATGGCCAATTAGTCATTGTTTCCATTGCTGAGAGAACCTCTGAAACATCTGCACTCGCCTCAAATGATTCAGAGCTCAGGCTGCAAACATGACACTCTCAGAAAGAGCCAGTGACATGTGGATCAGGTTTCTTGAGCTTCCATTTTGTCACGCTAATAAGAATTCTATTTTTTGAGTGGTTGTCAAGATGATAGATGTCATTTTAAGAATGCCATATGAAATAGAGAGAGGATGCCCAAGCTAATGTAGGCTGTAGAGATAATTTGCAAAAACTGGAATGAGAAAGACGCAGTTTCCCATAGCAACCAATCAAGTTTCAAGTTTTTTTAAAAGGAAGAGAAGAATCTGGTTTGTATGGCTAATTGCTGTTTGTACCATCATCCCCAAATTTATATTCAACTCTAGAAACACAGTATCAGTGGGACTTTCCGTGTTCCTCATAGTTATCAAACATACGTAAAATACAACAAATATATTGTGCCCCTTCCCCTGATCTCTCTGTCAAGATTGATGGCAGAACTCTCAGCCCATCTCCGCATGGCATGGTTCTAGGTGTAATCCTGGACTCTGAACTATCCTTTTGGCCCACGTCCAATCACTCCAAATCTTGCCGCCTCAACCTCCGCAACATCTTGAAAATATGCCTCTTTCTAACCAATGACACCACTAAGCTCTTAATTCACTCCCTGGTCATCTCTCGCCTTGATTACTGCAACTCCCTTCTCATTGGCTTACCTTTACATAGGCTATCCCCCCTTCAGTCCTTCATGAATGCTGCTGCCAGACTCATCCTCCTTAACAACCACTCAGTGTCTGCTACTCCTCACTCCCAGTCCCTCTTTGGCTGCCACTCACCCAACAAATTTAATTCAAAATACTAACAATAACTTACAAAGCCATCCACAACTTGGCCCCCAGCTACATCACTAACCTAGTCACAAAATACCAACTTAATTGTTCTCTTTGTTCCTCCCACGACCTCCTGCTCACTTGCTCCCTCGTCATCTCCTCCCATGCGCGCCTCCAGGACTTTTCCTGAGCCTCTCCCATCCTAAGGAACTCCCTACCGCAATATGTCTGATTATCCGCTACTCTGTTTGCTTTTAGACGATCCCTGAAAAACCTCCTCTTGAGAGAAACCTGTTCTACCTCCACCTAATAACTGTACTTTCATTTTTCACATCAGTTCATCTCCCACAGCTATTGCCTTTTGTATTACTTGACCCTCCCTCCTAAATTGTAAGCTCTAATGAGCAGGGCCCTTTGATTTCTCCTGTATTGAAGTGTTTTGTAACTGTACTGTCTGCTGTCTGCGCAAATTATTGGAGCTATATAAATCCTGTATAATAATAATAATAATATATATATCTCATAAAAGCTACAGATACAACTATTTTAAAATGATACATTTAGCTTGGTAGTTCACTTGTATATTTACAGTTTTACAAAATGTTTACTAGGAACACATAATCACTTTAAATGTATCCTGATCTACTTTAAAGCAGAGCTCCAGGCTCCTTCATAAAAAATTAAGAGTCAGCAGCTACAAATACTGCTGTATTAGGACATTTACCTGTCCAGGAATCCAGAGGTTTCTTCACCCCAGCCAATTTTTCCAATTGGCTCTCAGGCGCTGCTGCCACCATTGCTTGTAATGGTAACCAGCAGTGAAGCCTTGCGGCTTCACAGCCAGTTTCCTACTGTGCATGCGCGAAGCACACTGCGCTTTGTGAATGGCGGGGAAAGGAGGAGGGGGGCTGAGATATTAAAGAAGATTAAAGAAGATATTAAAGCGGAGCTCCACCCACCCCATCTTGCTGTGGTGAGATCACCTGGAAGTTGGAGCAGGTACCTGTCAAAACCAGGTACCCGCTCCCCTTGAAAGGTGCCAAATGTGGCACCAGAGGGGGGGGCAAATAAGCAGAGCTTCCCCTTTTGGGTGGAGCTCCGGTTCAATAGGTCCTTAGATTACATATTGATATTTTACAATAGTTTAAGATGATCCAGGGACTCAGGAATTTCTTCAACGCGTTTCATTGAACAATGTTCACTTCCTCAGGAATAAATAATAATTATATAATAAAATAAATCCTCTACTAAGATAACACCCAGTCCTGAAAGATGGTGTGGGCAGATCTGCACATTTCCAAGATTAAAATTCCACTCTGAGCAAATCACTTTTCTTTTCAGATGCTGATTGCACCAATTACTGAAAAGGGTCATTTCCACCGAGATATTTACCTTCCTGGAAAGGATTGCCAATGGATGGACACCAATACTTCACAAGTGTTTGATGGGGGAACCATGCTACAAAACTATAGCTGTGGCCTGCAGGAAATTCCAGTTTTTATAAAGAAAATCTAATATTTGTAAAACTGTTACAGGTACTCACAGCCATTTAATTGTATTTGCCAGTACAAGTGATTTAATGTATATTTTTCATAATGGGTCAGGGTATGTGGCACTAATGATCATATCTGATGACTTTATGTCATTAAAACTGGGTGAACAAAAGGTCAGGTTTGAATGTTTACCTTGGTGAGCAGTATACAAGTGGTAGTTGTGCTGAACCATGTCAAAAAAACAAAAAATTTGAGGAATATTTAGAGGTAATCAAAGATAGTGGCAGACGTATACTGCCAAAAGACCCAGTGCATTCAGGTATCCTATATAAAAAATAAAAAAAAAGCGTGTGGTAAGGCAGTATGGAGACAGCATTGCTGACGTCTCCCTAAATACTAGTTCCCTGACTCTTATACAGTTCACTGCTTTCTGAGTCACCAATCTGCAGCAAGTATGGAGCCTGTAAGATTTATTCTGCCTTTCTGGATGTGCATGATTAGCAGAAAGCACTGAAGCCAACAGCCATGCAACTAAACGGAGGTAGTGTTAGCAATGACGTGTCTGTTTTCCTCATTTCATGTTTCCTGTTTGGGGAACCTGTAAGAAGATCAATAAAGATGCTGGCTTGTTTTTAGAGGTACAGAGTCAAGGGCTGTGATCCCAATCCTGGTTTTCCAACCTAGTGATTCACTGACCTGAATCTAGAATGTAAAATAGGACTCCAGACCTTTCAGACTTGTTCCTTCTCAATGGTAGATTTAGAAGTAATGCCGGTGATAGAGGAGTAGAAGCCAGCATTCAGCTTCTGCAGGAGGAAAATATTGGTAACTTGTTCTAGTAAATGCCACCCCTCATGTCTAGTGTTGCGCGGAGGCACTACGGGAGCATACGTAGGGTTGCCATTGCGACCCCTGACACTACGCCTATGGATAGTGGCTTCACCAGCATTCAGCAATTTGGCAGTGTAAGACCCATTTTACACTGGCAGACCGACCGGGTTTTTTAGGCTGACCCTTCACTGCCCTCTATGGAGTGACGCATGTAAATGGACATGTGTTCATTGACACTCGCTAACATCTAAACCGATCCTGTTCGGTAAAAATAGACAGATGGGGGATCTCTTCCCCATTCGTCTGGTGGATCGGATGACAGTTGGATGTAAAACGGACAGGCAGTCAGTTTACATCCGACTGCCCTTAGAGAAAAGCGGGTTGTGTCTGTGTCCGCTCTGCATAGGCGGAGTGGAAACAGATCTGTCATCTGCCTGCTTAGCAGGTAGCAGCGGCGAGATCACATGGTGAGCAGGCGGATCTGCTGGCGAAAGCCACCCGCCCATGTGAAAGAGATAATGCAAGGAGGGCAGCTGATACAATAGAAAGGGGGATTAGGCAAGAAAGTGGGAAAATCTCAGGCCATAGCTGTAGAGTCAGTTGTCTCTCCACTCCTCCTTATGCCTCTGGTCCCCCCGTGCTCCTCTGGTCCCCACCATGCTCCTCCGTTTCCCCCTGCTCCTCTGGTACACCCTGCTCCTCTGGGTCCCCCCTCCCCATGCTCCTCTGGTCTCCCCCCAAACTCCTCTGTCCCCCAGTGTGCCTCTGGTTCCCCTGTGCTCCTCTGGTTTCCCCCTTGCTCCTCTGATCCCCCCTGTGCTCCTCTGGTTCCCCCTGCTCCTCTGGTCTCCCGCCAACCTTCTCTGGTACCCCTGCCTCCTCTGGTACCCCTGCAGTGCTCACTTCCTCTTCCTGGCTAGTTGTGCAGTGCGGGCTGAATAAAGGCATGATCCACATCACAGAGAAGTTCATCAAATGATCGGAAAGACAGCCACACAAAGTTATAACATAACCTTCCTCGACACTCATACTCCTGGTCTTTCCTTCCCCCGCTCTCCATTCTGTCTGCTGCAGCAGAGAATCTAGATGGAGAGCCGGGGACAGAGAAGAGGGGGCCAAATGAGCAGGGGGGCTTCAGCTGAAGAAGGTGCAGGAACAGGAGTGGCAGCTGGATTGGCATTCACAGGTACTGATCCATGTAGTTTCCTCCTGCAGCAGCTAAATGCTAGCAGGAGATAGAGGAGGGGAAGTGGCCTTTCGCCTGCTGCAGGAGGATCAGTACCAGCAGCGGCACCCCTCTCAATGCCGCGCCTGGGGCACAGGACCGTCTACCCCCACCCCCATAGGTATGCCAACTCAATATTGAACCCTACAGACTAAGGCTGGGATGCCATTAAAGTTCATGTGCATGTAAATGCAGGCATCCGATTACTTTTGGTAATATAGTGTATATCATTGTGTTTTACAGTTTTCGAAAATAAATAGTAATCATTTCCCAATGGACTTACTAGATACTTTTAGATCATGAGTAAGAATAAGGAAAGTATCAGATTTGCCAGAAAGATGAAGTTGGACTTTAAAGAAAATCTTCCATACAGAAAATGTATATAAACGTACATTGTAGGGTACATACCGTCTGTTTGGCAATTCACACCCAAAATTCATTGCAGGAATCACAAAACTAAGTATGCAAATATCAACTTTCTAAAATTCAAAGGCAAGCTTGTTTCCTCTAGGTAGGTAGGCAGACAGTTTGTCAAGACGCTAAGAGTGCTATGGAATGCAGAAGTGCAGGGAGGTGTACCTAAGCTTATGGCAGTTTCTAGTTGTATACTTCAGCTGAATGCTGGTGGGCTCTGACAAATGAAAATTATTCAGTGTTACCCTCAACGATGTCTGCTTTTGCATGTTGATGTTGGCTTATACACCCTTTCCATATGGCATTTTCATTATGACAGGTTTAATTCAATGTGTACCTTTAGATAGAGTGGTTAAGGATGCAATTGGAAATCCAATCTTTCAGAGTTGTCACCAGCCTGGTTCCCTACTGCGCTTGCACGAGTCGCGCTGTGTGTTCTGAGTGGTCCCAGATGTCTTCTGGGACCTATGTGTCTCCCAGCAGACAGCGGGGGGACGGAGGAGGGGCTGGACATGGTGTAGATCGCCGCTGATTTTGTGGTGATCTGTGTATTAGACAGGTATCTGCTCCCCCCTACCCCCTGAAAGGTGCCAAATGTGACACCGGAAGGGAAGGAGAAATCCGGACAGGAGTTCCATTTTTGGGTGGAACTCCGCTTTAAAGAGAAATCTCCCAGCCAAAAAATAACAATATAGTGGTTTTAACCCTTCCCTACTTCATCCAAAAGTAAAAAATACACTTTAAGACTATCACTTCTGAGAAGACAGTAGTAATCATAGAAGCATCTCTATTATTTAGAGATAATTGCACATACCCAAGCGTCACAATAGGGACATCACTAGAAATCTCAGGGCCCCATAGAAAATTTTTAATGGGGGGGGGGGGTGGTGGCCCATAGTCCATACCTATTTACACCCCTTTTAACACTGATAAGCAAACACTATTTGGATTCTGAGAATACCCTTTAACACTGTGTTGCTATGGGCATTTGTATAGTGACTTTATTGCAATAATATAGAGTTTAGATTTAGTAACAGCATATGTCTACAAAGGCCTCTTCCCCCTCCATTGATATGTAAATAAACCAGATAGCCAGGTTCAGAGGAAGTTGGTTTATGGCAGGAAGTGGGTGGGAGGGGCATAGAGAGGGTTTGAAAGAAACATGTGTTTTGGGGCAGAGTGGTGTTTGGAGGACAAAGAGGAAACACATGGTTTCCAGGAGGTGGACTGAGCAAAAGGCCATGGAGGACATCTTGACCCCTAAGTTGAGTAATTGTTTAGTTTGCTTAATGTGCACATATTATACATGCTTATATGTGTAGGTATATATTTTGTAAGCTATAAGTTGTGTTGTATTGTTCATCCTACAGTTTGTATGTGCAGATTTTTCCTTATTTAGTAAAGCATTGATACACTTCAGAAGTCTAAAGCCCCATACACACGGTCGGAAAATCCGACCACCAAATCCATCGGATTTGGTCCGACGGATTTAGTCCGACACTGGTGTTGCATACACGCGGTCGGACAAAGTTGTCGGAAAATCCGATCATTCTGAACGTGGTGACGTTTGTTGCCTACGACGGGACTACGTAGAGGCTAGTAGCCAATAGCTTTGGTCTTGTAATGTGATCTGAGCATGCGTAGCACTTTGTCCGTCGGAATTCGCTACACACGATCGGAATTGGTGTGATCGGACTTTGTTGTCGAAAAATCTATCCAGCAGGAGATAGAACTTTGTCCGTCGGACAATCTGATGGAAACTGTCCGATGGTGCCTACACACGGTCGGAATTTCCGACAACATTGTCCGATAGGACAGAATCCATCGGAAAATCCGACCGTGTGTATGGGGCATAAGCTTCCTTGGTTTTACCACAAGAACTTAATAGATAAATGCAAGCATTACACACTGTCAGCTACAATAATGGAATATATAGTCAGACGTTAGGAACTAGTCACTTTATGGTTCTCAGGTGCAGGCAGAGCCTTAACTTCCTCCTTGTGAGTTGCTGCTGTGCTGGGTCTATGCTGTGTTGCATAATAGAAAAGTTTCTTCTTCCTGTTCAGCTGACACTATTCCGGATCTAGTGAATGTATTTACACGTAATCAATACACTTAAAAGTCTGTAATTTGAACCCCTAAACCATCAATTTTACAATCTCCCTTTTCAGGCACAGAATGGGCCCCCATGTCCTTAGAACCTCATAGCAGCTGCATGGACTGCTATGGCTGCTGTATTTTTGCCCTGGCACTACAAGAACGTGATCACTTTAACCATATTTCTCATGGTGCTTATTTTGCCTTGGAATATAATTTGTATGTGATCTCCTGTGACATGTCACAGTAGCTTAAAGTATAATCTAAAATCATAGTGTGTTGTGAAGCTAAAAAAAATCTACTTGTACACTGCTCTATTTATTTTAAAAGAATGTTTAAGTAAGTAAAACTATTGTATCTACCTCTTTGTATAGATAAACCAATCCAACACTCCTTCAAATCTGTTTTATATAACCAAATCAAAGTATTGATGCTTGGTTGTACCATTATTAAAGTCTTACATTTTATCTTCTTGTGCGCTTCTTGCCTTTTTTCACATATAAATCTCTGAACAATTGGGCCTTTGCATACAGGGGTGTATAGCAGATGTGCATCCCTTAGTGGGCCTACGAGGGACAGGTGCAACATCTAGTCCCGCTACCTGCAAGGTGTTAAAATCTATGGTAGGCATCAGCTGGACAGCACTGAAGACTATACTAAATTATACTCATATATAGGGCCCTATGCATTCAGGGACCTGCGTTCCAAACACTTATCCCTATAAAAAACAGGGCCCTAAATGCAAACACCACTCATTACAATAAGCCCTATCCAGCCACAGCTTGTCATAGTCTTTACTGGTTCCAGGCAATGGGCCTGGATGCTGCACCTTTACCTTGCGGGAGCACTACAATGCTGGGAGCCACCACTGAGTAAAAGGGTCCTAAAAAAAAACTGCAGTCAATACAAAGCAAAATGTCGGATGAATTGATGAGCATCTTTGTTATTTCATTTCACTTTTTATTTTCTAGAAATAAATATACCAGAACAAACCTGCCCCAAATACCCAAAGTTTATAAGTGGTTTATTTAATGCTCTATTTCTGTTATGTCTGATGGAAACCTTAAATTGAGCTGCCTGATAGGGACTGAGACATTTATTTGATTAATTCACCCGTGTAGCTTTTAAAAAAAGGTAGCAATGAGATGTGGAAAAGAAAAAAACATGCAAAAGGGCACATAAAGCTCTATCTGCTATTTATATGCAATATATTTCATATTCACCCAACAAAAAATAAAATTATATTATATATATATATATATATATATATATATATATATATATATATATTAATATATAGTTACAGTATGTCCATCGTTCAACCAAAAATATATCGTATATATTATTTTATTTTTTTCTGTCTGTGATTCCACTGTCCAGAACACTGTTCTACACTCCCGGTGTGAACTGACTTGTGAAAGGAGTATATACTTTGACTATCCTGATCTTATGCTTTTTTTGGTTTTGGAGTAGCGACCCAAAAAGCACTGAAGCTAGTGTATCAGTGTATAACAGCAAGGCAACTAGCACTTTCAGAATGAGGTCAACAATGGTAGTATCTCTCTGTTAATAGGTAGTTTTAGTATGGTTAGCCTATCAGAGACATATGGGGTTGTGCAAAAAAAAAAAACGATACTCACCTAGGTGGATGCATTGGTCCGATGATGCATCTGTCCCCCGCTGCTTCTAAGACTGAGAACTGATTGATCAAAGACTGCTGATCGCTTGGTTCTCAGTCTGCAGAGAGCTGATGACTGCCAGTCACCGGCTCTCTGCTTTGCCCTCCAGGCTGGAGTGGCTGGCTCAGGCTCTCAATGGCTTACTGAGAGGCTGAGCCAGCTGCTGGTCCAAGCATCTGGGTGGTTCCCGACTGTAAAGTCATGAACAATCCAGACCCTGGACCGGTTCTGTGACATCAGTCGACAGGGGACTTTAGCCTGCTGTTGGCTAAATACGGGTCACAGGATTGCAGAACATGCACTCCTGTGATCCATAGGAGAAGTAGGGCAAAAATTGCTTTGGCCTTACTTCTCCTTTAAAGTATATTGTTTCCTTTATAACATCTTGTGTTGAGGACACCTCAGCTGCAAGTGTGATTTAACATCTGTTATCAGTATGTCTTGGCACTACCCACACAGGATAGACAGAGCTGTCAGCATTAGTATTTATCACAGAATGCAAGTTTTGAAGTAAATTTCGGGAATATTTCTCATATTTAGCTAAACTTCTGAGGCTTTAGACTGGAGGTGGGTAACATTTGCTTTTCCAATATTTTTGGATTAATCCACATAATCCTGAAAGCCTCTCTACTGTACAGTTCATAATTAAAGTGGAATTAAATCCACAAATTATAAATGTAAACTATTGTGATTTACTAATCCTTAAATGTTATTACTTTGTTCATCACCCCCCCCCCCCCCTGTTATCTGGCCAATAACACACTTCCTGTCTTATGCCCCGTACACACGGTCGGAAAATCCGACCACAAAATCCATCAGATTTTTTCCGACGGATTTTGTCCGACACTGGTGTTGCATACACACGGTCGGACAAAGTTGTCGGAAAATCCGATCATTCTGAACGTGGTGACGTTTGTTGCCTACGACGGGACTACGTAGAGGCTAGTAGCCAATAGCTTTGGTCTTGTAATGTGATCTGAGCATGCGTGGCACTTTGTCCGTCGGAATTCGCTACACGCGATCGGAAAAAGTCCGATAGGACTTTGTTGTCGGAAAATTTGAGAGCAGGAGATAAAACTTTGTCCGTCGGAAAATCCGATGGAAAAAGTCCGATGGAGCCTACACACGGTCAGAATTTCAGACAACATTGTCCGATAGGACATTTTCTGTCGGAAAATCCGACCGTGTGTATGGGGCTTTAGAGTGGCTTCACTCTGGATGGAGGAGAAATGGAGACACCCTTGGACATCAGCATTGCCAATCAGGAGAGAAGGTAGTGAGATGCACTAGCAGATTTAGATAGATTTCCCTAATAAATTGTTTATTAATGAACAGCACTGCACAGTTTGTTTTTATCTACAAACATCCCTCACCTACATAGGCATTTTTTAATAAAGGTTTTTTTGTATTTTTCGCACTTATTTTCACCCTTTAGTTGATGTAATAAAGCTTATTGGGGTTAAATTAATTTCAATCTAGACAATGTCTAGCAAAGTATCTTCACAAATTGGTAGGACCTAACCTTCTACATTAATATTGCAACTACTGTAAGGCCCCTTTCACACCAGGGTGGGGAGCCGCGGTGACGGTAAAGCAGCGCTATATTTAGCGCTGCTTTACCGTCGTTCTAACCGCGGTTTTCGGCCGCTCACGGTGCGGTTTTACCCCCCGCGAGCGGCCGAAAAAGGGTTAAAAGACCCCCCGCAGAGCGCCGCCGTAGCGGCGATTTGCGGCGGTATTGCCGCGGTTTCACCGCGGTGTCCCATTCTAATCAATGGGAAGGAGCGGTATAGGAGCGGTGAACACAGCGCTCCTATCCCGCTCCAAAGATGCTGCTAGCAGGATTTTTTTTGTCATCCTGCTAGCGCACCGCTCCAGTGTGAAAGCCCGCCGGCTTTTACACTGGAGTTAAAGGGGCCGGATTTTTTCATGCGGTGAACAGGCGCTATTTTTAGCGCTGTACCGCATGAAAAACGCCCTGGTGTGAAAGGGGCCTAATAGAGCAGTTCTCTTAAACAGTGCCAGTCACAACTGGGCTTATACAAGATTCTAAATGGTCAGTCTTGAACTAATCAAGGAATAGGCTCTTTTATTTTATACTGTTACACAAACTCATAAGCTCAGGGACCCTGTAAGAGGTCAGGTCATTGACAGACTAAGACAAAGTCAATATAGCCTTTTAAGAGGGCAAAGCTTTAGTAAGTAAGCCCACACAATTTTAATTATAAAAGCTTGAATATTAAATTTCTTGTGTATATGTGACTGGTTCTCTTTACAAAAGAATTACTGTGAACAATAGTGTCGGACAGGTCTCGCGTGCAGCATGTGCATTTCATATGTCTATTATTGCTAAAATCTGTTACTGACTCACTTACTGTGTACAGTTCTGGAGACATTAATTATATCACGCTGAGGTTGATGAAATTCCATTAAACCTGTGCCAACTGTGGCTCTGATAAAGTGATGTATCATGCACCCTCTATGTAGGGATATGCAATTAGCGGACCTCCAGCTGGTGCAGAACTACAAGTCCTATGAGGCATAGCAAGACTCTGACAGCCACAAGCATGACACCCAGAGGCAGAGCATGATGGAACTTGTAGTTTTGCAACAGCTGAAGGTCTGCTTATTGCATATCCCTCCGACGGTCTAGTGGATACTTAATAGGAATATGTGGAGCCTTAATAGATCACTGATACAAGTAGCTCAGCTGAAAAGCAAAGACATCAGTCCATCACAGACCTGTAAGCTTGAATAACAGTGCAGAATTGTCAGCCCTTGTTTCATCCTTGAATAAGCAATTTTCACAATTGAGCTATAGAGCTAATCATTTCCTTTCTTTGATTGTTACCTATGATAAAAAAAGTGATATGTATATGTAGCTTTTGGTAGTATTTCCAAAAATTATTTTATTATATATGTCAAATAATTTTATTTTACAAGGCAAATCTATAACTGCACAATATAATTTTTTTCTAGTTTAACCAGTGACAGTTTTAAAATCACTATTGTTATTGTAGTTAAAAACATACAAAATAGAACTCCATCCAACCAAACCCTTACTGTGAAGCAGGGGAGGACTTCCCTCTGGACCAGCACTAGTACGTTATGCAGGACTGGTGGCCCTGAGTGGAGATGCTTTACCATTCAGAAATCAATCATATCGATACCAATGGTCAGTGACACATAGTGGACATTTTATAACTATCTGCTCCCCATTGAGAGCTGTAATTGCAACATTTTGAGATGTCATGTGACCATGTGAAGATGTGACAAAGTGTCGGAAGCCACCACAGGCTCAGCCTCAACATGGCATCAAGAGGTACGACAGAGACCAGTAAACTCCGGGCAGAACCTGGAGGAACAGCTCGATCGATTAATTCAGCAGCTCCAAGACCTGGAGGAGTGCAGGCAAGTGTTGGACACTGACGAGTATGAGGAAACCAAGAAAGAAACTTTAGAGCAACTCAGTGAATTTAATGTCTCTCTGCAGAAGATTATGTCGGGGAATATAACTTTGGTTGATGAGCTGAGCAGGATGCAGCTGGTGATTCAAGCAGCAATCAGCCAGGCCTTCAAGACCCAGGAGGTCATTCGGATGTTTGCCAAAAAACAGCCAGGGCAGCTGAGGAAGTGGTTAGGAGAGATGGACCACGATTTAATGGTCGGAAAACTTGGAAGAGACCTCTATACTCAGCAGAAAGGGGAAATCCTGACGGCTCTGGGAAAACTTGGAGAGAAGTTGACGCCAGAGGAGGAAGCTTTTCTTGCAGAGAATGCGGGTGCTACACTTAGCAGGTTTCAGAAGGTCTCAGAAGGATTAGGATCGGGAGATAAGGTTTTGGCCCTGGCAAGCCTGGAGGTGGGAAGCGCAAAAACGTGAAAATATGGAGCACACCAGATATAAAATATATCCTCTAAGAACACCCACCTTTCAACGTGTCTACCAAACACTGCAACATCACAGAACACTTTGCAAGGTACACTTTTTTAATTGAACAGAAATCTGTCCCTACAATGAAAGGCCCACTTTGTTGTGTTGGTCCTCCAGAACAAATATCCCTATTTGTTACCCCATGAGAACAGTTTGAGTTATATTTCTGTATGGATCCGCTTTTGTAGAAATTTCCCCTATTTAGTGATCTGCAGATATTAAAATGAAAGTAATCTAGTCACTGTGAACCTAAGCCAACTTTAGGGTAACCGCTCCGGCATCTATGTCCCCCATTCGGTGTATTCCACTGAGGGTGCAGGTTAGGTTAGGAGTCCGCCTGACCCCATGTAATTCACAGAACTCCAAGCAACACACACCATACAAGCACAGCATGTAATAGGTGATAACAGCCTCAGTCTAACTCCATCCAGGCCATGCCCTCTGACATGTTTCACCCCCCCCCCCCCACCTAAGGGGCCTAGTCATGGCGGTAAGAGGTACTCTTTCCCTACTGCCTACTTTCCCCAGGCTACCTGTAAATGGCAGGGCTAAGAGCCCAGGATGAGTTTCAGTCTCAAGATATGGCAAAAACCAAAGTATGTTGAATCTTTTCTTTTTGGCCAACATAAGGATTTTTAATGAATGTGTCTCTGCTATTTCCCTACCACTCTAATGTTGAGCTTACTGCATATATCAGATTCTCAGGGGTTAGTGAGAGGTTTCTGTTACTCTATCTGTACCAAGAAGTGCAATAAATATTTATTATGCTAACAGATTTGTGCTCTTAAATATCACCATGTCCAATAGCAGAGTAGCTTTCCATTGAGATTTTCCAGATCAGGTTTCAGCTTTGGGCAAGTATTAAGCAGTGGATTAAGTAACATGCTAAATAAATCACCTTTTCCTTGATTCAATCTCAAATTAATAGGAACATTGCATAGGAGGAGATCTCAAAATGTTATCTTCTTTTGCTTTGTTGTAAATGCAGTTCCTACTTTAATATAAAAAAATAGTAAATCGTGGTTGTTGAAGAAATAAGATGCAGAGTAGCACATGCCGGCGATCTTTTATGCTTTCAGGAAAAAGATTATTAAATTGTATCTAAAAACATTTTATTTAGTTGGAAAGGGCTCGTTTTTTTTTTTTTGCTGTCTCTGACCCCACTGAAAAGATTCATATTCTATGTATTCTGTTCTCTCCCAGTTATTTCCAAAATCATCAAAGTATAGACTTTATGTATGTGTTTGTTGGACATTGGCTGGCATCAGGACAGTGTGTGTGCACTTGAATGGGCAGAAAACAGAAAGAGATGAGGCAGAATTTATCTTCAAGTAGAAAGTAGAGTGCATTATTTGAGAAACAATAGCAATAGCGGGCAGTGTTGACTGAGTGGCAAGACCCAACAGGGCAATTGTACAGAAGTCCATCAGTAGATTGACTTCTGTACAGCTACCCTGCCCATACATGGATCAAAATTAGTCTGGTCCCTGCTGAACCTGACGAATTTAGATCCATGTACTGTATGGCCAGCTTAAGCCCCACTTTGTCCAAGCGCCTTGCACAGCAGCACAGCAACAACCTCGATCCCCCCCCCCTATATAACCTAGTGGAAAGTTACCACAAAGTGAAAATTTCCCAGACGCAGTTTCAAAAATTAAAATCCTATGGTCATAGGGTTCTCGCTGTTCTCCAAATCAGGATTTATTTTTTTTAGAGAGGTATATGTAATTTTATTGTATTACAGCCCCTCCCTCTAGTTCATGGCTTGGGCATCTACCACATTGACATTTTTCCAACCACCATCAAATTTTTAATGTGTTTTTTTTTTGTTCCCATTATTTATAGATTTAATTTTTAAAATGTAAATTTTTTAGTTTTTTTTTACATTTTTCTTCCTCTTAACCACTTCAGCCCCGGACCAATTGGCAGCCAAAGGACCAGGCCCCTTTTTGCGATTCGGCACTGCGTCGCTTTAACTGACAATTGCGCGGTCGTGCGACGTGGCTCCCAAACAAAATTGGCATCCTTTATTTTCCCACAAATAGAGCTTTCTTTTGGTGGTATTTGATCGCCTCTGCGGTTTTTATTTTTTGCGCTATAAACAAAAATAGAGCGACAATTTTGAAAAAAATGCAATATTTTTTGCTTTTTGCTATAATAAATATCCCCAAAAAATGTATAAAAAAACATTTTTTTTTTCCTCAGTTTAGGACGATACGTATTCTTCTACATAATTTTGGTTAAAAAAAATCGCAATTAGCGATTATTGATTGGTTTGCACAAAAGTTATAGCGTTTACAAAATAGGGGATAGTTTTATAGCATTTTTATTAAAATTTTTTTTTTACTAGTAATGGCGGCGATCAGCGATTTTTATTGTGACTGCGACATTATGGCGGACACATCGGACATTTTTGACACATTTTTGGGACCATTGTCATTTATACAGCAATCAATGCTATTTAAATGCATTGATTCCTGTATAAATGACACTGGCAGTGAAAGAGTTAACCACTAGGGGGAGAGGAGGGGTTATGGGCTGTGATGTGTGTGTTTTTTTTACCATTAGGGGGCGGGGCTAACGTCTGACGTCATTGATCGGCTTTCCCTATGACAGGGAACAGCCAATCAATGACAGGCAGAGTAGGAAGCACGGGGAGAGGTTTGTTTACACAGACCTCTCCCCATTCTTCAGCTCTGTGACCCGATCGCGGGACACCAGCGGCGATCGGGTCCACTGGTCCCGCGGCCGATGTACATCGGCGTTAGGCGGTCGGGAAGCGGTTAAGGCTGTCCCTGCCCTATTCAAGTGGTCATGGAAGGCAAGGCTGTAACTAAAACAGTTACAAGTTTAAAGGAGAAGTAGGGCCAAAGCTCTTTTTGCCCTACTTCTCCTATAGATCACAGGAGTGCACTTAGTTCTGCACTCCTGTGGCCCACACGACTGTCAGCTGATGTCACCCAGTCGATCCAGGCTCTGGAGAGACTTCAATGCCACTGAGAGCCCCAGCCAGCCGCTCCTGCCCCCTACAAGGCGGAACTCCAGTGAGCGCTGAAGGGGAAGAGCACAGAGCCGGTGACTGACAGTCTTCTTTGATTGCTCAGTTCTTGGTCTTAGAGGTGGCAAGGGACAGATGTAGTATCAG
Organism: Lithobates sylvaticus; assembly: GCA_028564925.1. NCBI lineage: Eukaryota > Metazoa > Chordata > Amphibia > Anura > Ranidae > Lithobates > Lithobates sylvaticus. The sequence continues at coordinate 160,284,426 of CM053034.1, read as the reverse complement.
ACCAATGCTGCATCCACCTACAGTAGGTGAGTATGAAAGTAGATTTTTTTTTTTTAAATCCAGCATGTCTCTTTTAATTGCAGTTGTCTACTGGGTATTAAGGATGTATCACTGGCTGGTGGTGACCTAATATGCCCTTGTGGTATTAGCTTACCCTGCTGCACGTGTTATACTTAGAGAAGTCCTTCTTCAGTGCAGCAGGGGGATTTGTGAATGAGATGCTGGCTTTTTAATAAAACAAATCAGATCTGGATTACAGAAGACTACCAAAAACAACCAATACAGATGTTAGTGATAAAATTAGTATACTGTACAGTGCACAGTATTTTTACATGTTTTTGGGTAAATAGAAAAAAGGTGGCTAATGTGTTAACAGTTAAAGAGCTAGCTATCAGTCAATTGTTGTAAACAGACAGTGGTTTTTAAGGCTGGGTTCACACTATTGCGAATTGGATGTGGGTTTCCCCGCATCCAATCCACATGACAGGAGAATGTGACCGGCTCTCAATGGAGCCAGCTCACACATCTCCGGGGCGGCCATGGAGCGCAAAGAAGAGTCCTGTGTGTCTTTGACTCCATTTCAGGTCCAAATTCAGCCAAAATTCTGACCCAATTCGGACGTAAAGCGGTGAACGGGAACCCCCTGCTGTTCCCCGTGGCCACTCATAGTGTAAACCCAGCCAAAAAGTATTTTTGGTTGTACAGATCTGGACACGCAGGTAGGGCACATAAAATGGACTGAAGTACTGCAATTCAAAGAACTCAAGTATAGTTTGTTAAAGTTGATGTAATCCTAACCACTAAAATCTCATATAAGCTTTAACATGATAACATCATTTGGAAAGCCTGTATTTATTTTAATTATTAGCTTTCATGAAAATAACATTTAGCGATACTAATACTGTATAAAGGTTCTTGTTGGGGCATTTTGTGTTATTTAGTTACAATACTCTGCCCATGACCCACAATCCCCTGCCTGTAAACCACCCTATCACATGCTCTTTCATTTACTACAAAGCCCCCCACCCCCAAAGTCAAATCATCTACAGGTGATTTTAAAAATAAAGCTGATGCAAAAGAAAAAGAAGAAAGAAAAGCCTCAAATGCTTCAGGGGGGGTGCGGGTAACATCACAGTACCTTACTACTGCCTCCTAGGATAACTAAGTGCCCACAATAATATACTCCATGCAACGGACTGGAGGTTTTCTTGGGAAACCGATTTTTAGGCGATTTGACTTTGGGAGGTGAAGGCTTTTAATGTAAATAGAGCAGGCTGTAAAATGAAACCCTTAAAAAAACATTTGCAGCCAACAACAATTAAGAAATATGTATTATGAAAAACCAGCCTATTATCACTGTAGTGTACATGGACAGAGACAGGATGTAAAAAGGCTATAGGACATCAGAAGCATAACGATGTAAGAAAGGATGGAAAAAGTGGAAAAAATTTATGAAAAAAAAAAAAAAGGTAAAGACCCTTCCCTTGTTCCATCCACTAGTTCACCAAGATACACAACATTTTTCTATCGACAACTACGGGACTACAGGGTTTGCATCTAATTTTACAGACCTGCCAGTGCCTATAGGCTCTTAAAGTGCTCATTATGCACTTTATTGACAGCAATTCTAATGCTTTCCCCAACACCACTAAATCACATTATCAATATGGCTGCTGCAACCTCTTCTTTTTATAGTGATGGAGATGACCTATCCTAAAGCCCCCCTTTGGCCCTTCTAAGCTAGCTGACCTAAGTTAAAGGCTCAGCAGTGCTTTTTATTTTTATTTTTTTCCATGGGTCCACAAACCTTGAACATGCAGGATTTGGCATTAACCCACGGTACTGTAGAAATTCATCACTATTGCAAAGTACAGTACAGTAATATGACAGCTAATCAGATCTCACTTTACTGTAGTTGGTTTAGGAATGATAATTTAGAAGTGTCAGTGTCCATGGTTTACTGGACTTCATCTCATTATTTGCTCTGCCTTACAGAGAGGGAAACATACTACTACCTTCTCTACAGAAGCATTTCAGGCATGTTTCATGATACAGGGGTATATTAAGAAAGACATATGTTCCAGACTGTTTGGGAACTCCTGCTAAGATGTCATTTCATGCAGCAGGAAGCAAAATTGTTTCTTGTTTTACGGTCTATAAATATACTCAGCCTCTCTATGGTATGGCAACCTGATAAGGTTCTTTGCTGTGTGTAATACACATCTTCTAGTTGGTTTGTTCCTGAATCTGCCAGTAATAGCGTTATTTGTATGTGGCGGGTCACATCTCCAGGGCAAATTCCAAAAATAGGAATGACATAATAAAGCATTCCTTGTGCTAATTACTGGCAGTGTGTACCCACTCTTAGTCAGCACGTCACAGATAAGTACATCTTAGGGATTTTTTGACAGAGAATAGGTGCAGGTACTCACCATCCCCTACCCCCCACCTTTACCCTTGGACCCCAGAGAAGTGTAGGAAATTGAGCTAACAATTGGAAGATCCTTGAAGAGGCATGGTTAAATAAAACGTGAGTCTAGCCACCAAATATACAAAACACATATGCCACACTCTTTGTGCTCACACAATGTGCTTTACAAAGGAAAATAATTACCCCTAGGTGGACTATAAAGGCATCAATATCTATACAACAAATTGAGAAATATACAAAGGATATAGAAAATAATGAATATTTATTGTACAAAATGCAACATTAAAATTAAGGACCAAAAGGGCCAATGAAAGATAGGAAATGTATACAAATCTAAATGTGCTTGAATCACTGTACCACAGGCAAGAGTCTAACAGACACATACAACACTCAGCACAATTTTTCATAAAAAATTTAAACTCTTCAATAACCTACTGTAGGCTTTTCAGCCTACCTTAAAGGAGAATTACAGCCAAAGCTCGTTTGGCTGTACTTATCCTGTGACCCGGTTTCAGCAGACAGTGGGCTGAAGCCCACTGCCAGCTGACTTCACAGATCGCAACATTGGAGTCGGAATCTGCCCACATGCCTGGAACGGCACTGTTAAAAATCGTTATTTCTGTATAATTATCGATATTCAATAACAACCGCATCTCATTCGTATCCATACATGCTTTTAGATCTTAAGATAATTGATTTGAATATATTTTCAATTTTGCTTCTATATAAGGAAAAGTAAACTTAGTAAACCTTTTGCTTCAAATACCATAAAAATATTTTCACCCTTATTATTTTCTTTTTCTTTTACTGAATAATCAATTCCCTTAATATTCATAAATTCAAAAATGTAACATTGTTGTACAATACTTTGAAGTATGGATGATACTTCAGAAATATATGTTTCATACTTTCCCTCCAAATTGAGTTTAGCATAAATCTATAATCCATACAACCTGTCAAATAACCTTGTCAAAATGTGTTTCTTAACTTCAATTCATTCATATATGTGAGATGATTTTAAAAATAAATACATATTACAATGTAAAGTTAGTCCTAACTTGTCTATATGTACTTTAAGAAAAATGTACTCTTATCTTAATTAACACCAAATGTTCCTCCAAACTAAAAAGACTCAATTGTAACCCAAAGAAAGGCTCACCTTCCCCTTCAACGCGTGGACTGCATTAAATACTTAGGCATACATATTACCTGGATGCCAATGGACTATATCAGACTTAATGTACAGCCCCTCTTTGACATGCTCATGCACAAGACTCAAATCTGGGCCAGATTGCCATTGGGGGTCATGGGATGCATCAATCTAGTTAAAATGGTGCTATTGGCAAAGATCCTATATGAACTATGGCACTCCCAGGTATACCTGGTGCTCCGGCACTTCAAAGTTATGGAGGTTATACTTAAAACTTTTGTATGGGGTAAAAGTAGGCACAAACCATGGAATAAATTGAAAAACCCCACAGACCTGGGAGGGACAGCACTACCTGACCTTAACTTGTATTATATAGCAGCACAACTATCACAACTGTTCCACATAGGGAAAACTGACAGGGTCAGACTCCTTACCTTCCTGTGCCCTAGGTGGTCCCACTCTACTGGAGACCCCCTGATTGCCATTACAGGACAGACACAATCGTCACACTTGACTAAAGAGAGGACGTCCCTGCTTCATCACTATAGGTGCATATGGGCTATAGCGACTGCCAAACTACAACTACCCTCCCTACATGACCACACCCCAATCTGGTACAATCTGGACTTGTTGGAATTTGGCTCTATGCCTGACTCAGAACTTTGGAGATCTAGTGAGATATACTATCTATCTCACCTGGTCTCTGACAGTGAGTTGAAAGGGTTTGACAGGTTGCGAGATGAACATGACCTTTCGCCCCGACTGTTTTACATATACATTCAACCCCAACATGCCTTTAGATCACAATTTCCGACTGAACCCCCCTCGCTTGAAGTGAACTCTCTCATGGCAGTGATTTGCAGCCTAGATCCCAAGAAATTGATATCTACTTTTTACAGCATTCTACTTATGCCCTTGGCGGCCAAATCAGCTTATGCACTTAAAACTAGGTGGGAGGAGAATACTGGGGTGATAGAAGATGAAGAATGGAGCGATGCCCTTGATAACTGCAAACTGGTGTCCCCTAAATTATCTGACCATCTCACACAGATATACATTGTTCACCAAGCATATCTCACTCCACTTAGAGTGTCGCGTTATAAATGTGACCTAATAGCCAATTGTGGCATGTGTAATCAGGTGTCAGGAACATTCTACCATCTCCTCTGGGATTGCCCCAAGATGCAGGGTTTCTGGACACAAATTGTACAATTTCTCCATGACACCATGGGATCCCCTATCACTGTGAACCCTAAATCTTGCTTACTGGGCATATATCCAGAGCCAGATATCGATAAATTTACAAAATTTTTTTTGAATGAAATATTATTCTCGGCCAGGAAAACTATAGCAAGGCAGTGGATGAGGCCCCCCCCCCCCCCCCCCCAGAGTTCAAGATGTGGTTAGTGGAAGTGAATAACAGTCTGAAATATAAAAAGCTTATATACTCTCACAGGGGATGCCCCGCCAAATATGCCAAATATGGCAAAATCTAGGATAGATGGCTTCAGGCCCCCGGAGACCCTGGGTTAGACATACCTTCTTCAGACAGACCCGAAGTGCCGGATGGCACGTTCCTCCTGATACTTTTAACAAATCAGAAATCTTGAAAATGTGTGTATACTATATCAATGGTAAATTGTCCTTAGCCCATGTGCTACCCACCACTATATAGGTCCTCTGTACCTAGGCACCATCCCATTCTGTATTTAAGATGGCTTGCATTTGATGGTCATGATGTTATTCCTTTTATTGATTCTATATGTGAAAATGTACCTTTTGTATACCTTGTTTTTTGTACCAATAAAAACCTGTTTGATTAAAAAAAAAAGACTCTATTGTAAAGAGGTTTAACCATTTCAACTCTGAAAGTACACTACATGTGATTGTAGAAGTTGATGTGTAAAAAAAAATCTCATCTTAATGTCCTCATGTTTCGGGCCGGGTCCATTGGTTTCCCTCCTCAACTTAATGTCCACCCTGCAGGATATCCATTCCAACTCCAGGCTAGGGGTAAATTTAGCAAAATGTTCTGCTCTTCCCATTAACATTCCACCTCATATCTCCACTAGCATTAGGGGGCACATTCGGGATCACTCTCACGGATAACTCCCTGCAATACTTGGGAGTGCGATTAGCACCCTCCCTCCGTGCTATGTACAATGCCAACTATCCTAAGGCCTTTCTCCTAACTAAACAATGCTACAACTTTGGTCTACGTTTTCCATCCCTTTTCTGGGTCAGATCACGGCCATTAAAATGTCCATCCTCCCAAAGCTATTATATTTCTTTAGAGCACTTCCTCTATATGCCTCTCGCCAAACAATTAACTTGATCCAGATAGCCATTAACAAATTTGTCTGGAAAGGCAAACCCCCCAGATATGGTAAATTGCTCACACATAGACCACTTTCACAGGGGGGTTACCAAATATATGGCTGTACTATTTGGCGGCCAGACTTGCACAAGCAGCCCAGTGGCACGCCCCTCCAGCTATGATTCCATGGCTGAGGTTCGAGATGATTTCAGCTCGTCCATTTTATATACCAGGGCTTCTATGGCAACCTGGTATAAAATCTAGAGAGGGAGGCTCGCTATATAGTATAGTAGGCCAAACTATCCACCTATGGAACTTATACCACCAGAAATGTAAACTTCAATCAGACAGGCACCTCTTGTCCTTGTTTTTAGGAGACAAGAGATTTTCCCCTGCTTACGATCTTCCCAAGGACTTCCAATGGTGGGAACTCGGGTCCCTTACCACATTAACCACTTTCCGACCGGCGCACGACGATGTACGTCCCTTTTTTGAAGAGGGATATCTCGGTAACGGCAGCAGCTGCTGCCACAACCGAGGTATCCATCTCTTCATGCGCCGGTCGGCTGTCCGGTAATGGTGGTCATCGTGGCGGATTCGCCGCGAGATCACCGTTATCGGCGGCGGGAGAGGTGCCCCCCCCCCTCCCGCCGCTCTCCCGCGCCTTCCGCCGCTTACCGGAACCGTCGGCAGCGGCGGAGGCGATCGGGTCCGTTCCCCTCCTGTGTCTAGAGATGAGTGACGCTAAGATGGCCGCCACTCATCTCTATACCATAGGAGGGCGGAAGCGAGGTCAAAAACGTCACTTTCGCCCATACCTCTTAAAGAGGAATTTTCAAATGTCATTTTTTTAAATGACATTTTTTTTTTTTTTTTCATTGAAGTCCAAATATGAGATCTGAGGACTTTTTGACCCCAGATCTCATATTTAAGAGGACCTGTCATGCTTTTTTTTCTATTACAAGGAATGTTTACATTCCTTGTAATAGGAATAAAAGTGAGCCAATTATTTTTTTTTTAAAAAAAAGTGTAAAAATAAATAAAATCAAGAAAAATAAATAAGAAAAACAAAAAAAAAAATTTTTTAAAGCGCCCCGTCCCGACGAGCTCGTGCGCAGAAGCGAACGCATACGTGAGTAGTGCCCGCATATGAAAACGGTGGTCAAACCACACATGTGAGGTATCGCCGCGATCGGTAGAGTGAGAGCAATAATTATAGCCATAGACCTCCTCTGTATCGCAAAATATGCAACCTGTAGAATTTTTTAAACGTCGCCTATGGAGATTTTTGAGGGTAAAAGTTTGATGCCATTCCACGAGCGGGCGCAATTTTGAAGCGTGACATGTTAGGTATCAATTTACTCGGCGTAACATTATCTTTCACAATATATAAAAAAATTGGACTAACTTTACTGTTGTCTTATTTTTTTATTCAAAAAAGTGAATTATTTCCAAAAAAAGTGCGCTTGCAAGACCGCTGCGCAAATACGGTGTGAAAAAAAAGTATTGCAACGACCGCCATTTTATTCTCTAGGGTGTTAGAAAAAAACAATATATAATGTTTGGAGGTTCTATGTTTTTTTCTAGCAAAAAAAACTGTTTTAAACATGTAAACACCTAAAATCCAAAACGAGGCTGGTCTTAAAGTGGTTAAGAACCTTATGTAACGGATGATGGGTTTTATTTTGAAAATCTTTTTATTGAGTATAAGACATACAAGCAAACAATAACAGTAAACCTGCCACAGCATTGGGACTAGACCGACGCAGGAGTCAGTGCCAGCCGGCCATTGGGCTGCTTCCAGCATTAGTGTCATACAGCTGTAGCATGTCTGAAAAAGAAAAAAAAAACACAAAAGCAAACAACCTAGTGCTGTATTAGGTCCTGCTCAATTAAGGTAGCTCAGGATCAAATCTATCAGTCGAGACCCAAGGGACAATAATAGATATCAAATAAACCCATATCAGAGATTACATTACCAAAAAAAATTTATCAATATCACTTTCTCCTGTAGAGTGGTATTATGTACATGTTCAATCAGTCTGCGGTTGCCGTGGAGGCCTCAGCTAACCATTTGGCCCACACTAACGGATGATGGTTTTACTCCTTTACACAACTACAAGAACAGTTCGATAACCCTAGAAATTAGTTCTATAGATATCTTCAAATAAGACATTTCTTTGAATCTCTATTCTCGTTGCATGGCAACCCTGTGTTCTCCCTATACGAAAACTTATGTCTTAATCTGTCCAGGGACAGGGGGACCATCTCTATGCTATACAGTCACCTTAATGGTATAAACCTACCAGAGAAATCGATGGCTATGATCCGTTGGGAATCTGATGTGGACCAGGTATTCTATGCAGAAGACTGGTCGGACATGCTGAGTAACATGCTCCTGCTCCATGGCCGTTAAGGAGACTGTAGTCAAGCTACACACAGAGGTGGTATCTCATTCCAGACAGAGTACATAAATTTTACCCCGGAGTCCCAGCCGCTTGCTTTAGAGGGTGTCAGGATCTGGTCACATTACTTCATACCTTTTGGAGCTGCCCACAACTGAAGCACATATGGTCCCAAGCAGCCACCAGGGTAGCACAGATATCAGGTACCATGGTCACATTGACAGCCCCAATGTGTTTACTTTTCACGCCTATGCTAGACGTACCTCCCCCTACTCAGAAGTTGGTGAACACTTTATTCTGTGCTATCCTGTGGGCTATAGCCCTGATTTGGCGCTCCACGACGGTCCTCTGGGCCCAAGTGCTTTAGAGAATGGAATCCATCAAACTAATGGAACGGATCCATCACACTATAATGGAAACAATGCATATCTTCCACAATAAGTGGTCAGGTTGGACCTCATACAGTTCTTTGTCTTAACCAAAATACATGAATTTTACCTTTACCAGGGGCCCCCCAAATCACATTTGACTCCTGAAGTACAGCATCACCATCAATCTAGTATACAGAGTGTATTTTGTTGTTATTAAGTTTTTTGTTTTTTCTTTCTCCCTTTTTAAATTTGTCATTATTTTCCCTACTTTGAACAAGGGTAACTCCTAACGTGACCCCAAACTGATAAATGGATCCTATATTTGAGATTGTTATGTCACTTGGGATACATCCCAGCATGTACTAGATGTCTCTCATATAACAGAACTGTTTTGTATTTTTATTTCTGTTCAACCCCTAAATAAAAAACGTTTGTATTAAAAAAAATATATCTCATCTTGATATGATAAACATATCACGTCACATAAAAATGTTGATATATAAAAACTGCAATATATCTGATGGATAAATTATTTCATCAGTAGTCAAAAATCAAAAGTCAATTGTTTTTAGAAAAATAAATAAATATACGCTGTGTTAGAATGGCTATGCACTAAATAATCTGTAACTTAATCTATAGTTGTAGATCCACAAGAATATATTAATGTGCATAAAATAGTAAGCATTTGGGTTGAGCGAACCCGAACTGTAAAGTTCGGGTTCGTACCGGACTTTTGTGTTTTTGGGTCCCGAACCCGAACAATTTACTTTATGTTCGGGTTAGAGTTCGGTGTTCGGCAATGTAATGGTGCTTTTTAAAACGTTATTGTCAGTTTGGCACAAAGTGTAATTTCTGCAGGAAAAAAAGACTTTTAAAAGCACTCGCGGCTATAATGAATTGTCGGCTTCCCGTAATACAGAGAAAAGTCATTGAAAGTCATTGATTTTTAAAAAAGTTATTGTCATAAAAAGTGTTTGGGAACCTGGGTCCTGCCCCAGGGGACATGTATTAATGCAAATAAAACTTTTAAAAACGGCCGTTTTTTTTCGGGAGCAGTGATTTTAATAATGCTTAAAGTGAAAAAATAAAAGTGTAATATTCCTTTAAATTTCGTACCTGGGGGGTGTGTATAGTATGCCTGTAAAGGGGCGCATGTTTCCTGTGCTTAGAACTGTCCCTGCATAAAGTGTAATTTTTAAAGGAAAAAAAGCTATTTAAAATCATTCGCGGCTATAATGAATTGTCGGCTCCCGTAATACAGAGAACAGTCACTGAAAGTTATTGATAAAAAAATAAAAAATAAAAATAAAAGCGTGGGGTTCCCCCCAAATTCATTTACCAGGCCCTTCAGGTCTGGTATGGATTTTAAGGAGAACTCCACGCCAAATTTAAAAAAAAAAATAAATGGTGTGGGGGCCCCCCTCAAAATCAATATCAGACCCTTATCCAAGCACGCAACCTGGCAGGTCGCAGGAAAAGAGGGGGGACGAGAGAGCCCCCCCCTCCTGAACCGTACCAGGCCACATGCCCTCAACATTGGGAGGATGCTTTGGGGGTTTGTCAGAATCTGGAAGCCCCCTTTAACAAGGGGACCCCCAGATCCCGCCCCCCCCTGTTTGAAATGGTAAGGTGGTACAAAAGTTCACAAAGAAAGTGTAAAAAATTGTTAAAAAAACACACAGATTTAAAAAAAAAATAACATCAGAGGGGGCGGGGTCACCCGTACGTCACTGGGGAAACCCGCCCCCTCTGACACAAGGGAAAAGCTGGGCTTCCCCAGTGATGTATGGGTGACCCCACCCCCCTCTTATGTAACGCAGGTTTCCGTTACATCAGTGGGGGACGGGGTCACAAGTACGTCACTGGGGAAGCGCTGGACGTCGTCGGAAGAGATCAGCCATTGCTGGACCCCAGAGAAGAGACCACCCATCGCTGGATACCAAGAGTGGATTACCACTGCTGGAATCTTTTTTTTTATTTTTAATAAAGGACTTTTCCCAACGGTGTCTGTGTGTTTTTTAACTATTTTTTACACTTTCTTTGTGAAATGGTAGGGGTACTTTTGTACCCCCTTACCATTTCAAACAGGGGGGGCCGGGATCTGGGGTCCCCTTGTTAAAGGGGGTTTCCAGATTCTGATAAATCCCCCACCCGCAGACCCCCACAACCACCGGGCAAGGGTTGTGGGGATGAGACCCTTCTCCTCATCAACATGGGGACATGGTGCTTTGAGGGGTCACAGACCCCCAAAGCATCCTCCCAATGTTGAGGGCATGTGGCCTGGTACAGTTCAGGAGTAGGGGGGCACTCTCGTCCCCCCTCTTTTCCTGCGGCCTGCCAGGTTGCGTGCTCGGATAAGGGTCTGGTATGGATTTTGAGGGGGACCCCACGCCATTTTTTTTTTTTGCCGTGGGGTTCCCCTTAACCACTTTCAGACCGGACCAATTTGCAGCCAAAGGACCAGGCCCCTTTTTTTTGCGATTCGGCACTGCGTAGCTTTAACTGACAATTGCGCGGTCGTGCGACGTGGCTCCCAAACAAAATTGATTTCCTTTTTTTCCCACAAATAGAGCTTTCTTTCGGTGGTATTTGATCACCCCTGCGGTTTTTATTTTTTGCGCTATAAACAAAAATAGAGCGAAAATTTTGAAAAAAATGCATTATTTTTTATTTTTTTGCTATAATAAATATCCCCAAAAAATATATAAAAAAACATTTTTTTTCCTCAGTTTAGGTCGATACGTATTCTTCTACATATTTTTGGTAAAAAAAATCGCAATAAGCGATTATTGATCGGTTTGCGCAGAAGTTATAGCGTTTACAAGATAGGGGATAGTTTTATAGCATTTTTATTAATAATTTTTTTTTTATTAGTAATGGCGGAGATCTGCGATTTTTTTTGTGACTGCGACATTATGGCGGACACATCGGACATTTTTGACACATTTTTGGGACCATTGTAATTTTTACAGCAATTAATGCATTTAAATGCATTGATTTCTGTATAAATTACACTGGCAGTGAAGGGGTTAACCACAAGGGGGCAGTGTAAGAGTTAAGTATGCCTAGGGGTGTGTTTTTTACTGTGGGGGGGGCGTGGCTGTCAGCTAGTGAATGCTGATCTCTGCTCCAATCACAGGGAGCAGAGATCGGCGTCACTAGTTGCTAGGCAGAACGGGGAGATGCTGTTTATCTCGGCATCTCCCCGTTCAGCCGCCCCGTGAGACGATCGCGGGGGTCCCCGCGGCGATCGAGTCCGCGGGGACCGCGATCGGACTCACGGGGGTCCCGACCGGCGCGGGAGCGCGCCGCTCCCAGCGCGCTCCCGATGGCACGGACAGGCTAAAGGAGGGACTTATATATACGCCCTCCTGCCTGTACGTGCCATTCTGTCGACGTATATCGTCGTGCGCCGGTCGGCAAGTGGTTAAAATCCATACCAGACCTGAAGACTACTCTGTGTAGTCAGCAAAAATTGGCCACATGCTGGAAAATACATTCTGGTCTAGAGAATTTTGATAATATTTTCTCTAAACACTCATTATACACAGCACTATACCATCACTAATGTCCAATCCTGGAATTATTCTAGTGAATGCATAAGTTTCTTTATTAAACCTGAAGGCAAGTTTATATTGACAGCTTTTAGTTAATGGTACAGAACAATGACTGCAATTTCCAGTACAGAAAATACTTTGGCCTTGGCAACCAACTGTGACATTAAATTTAAATCAGGAACAATAGGTTTGTTATTTGTAATGCATTTATTCAGTGATCTTAAATCAACTGATAAACAATATGAATCATCAGCATTCTTGATAGGCCAAATACAATTATTTACCACTTATTGTGCTTTCTTTAACCGCTTCCCGACCGACACACGATGATGTACGTCGGCAGAATGGCACGGACAGGCATAAGGGCGTACAGGTACATCCCTTTGAATTTGCCGCCATACCATTGCGAGCGCGCCGGTCGGGACTTCTGTGAAGTCAATCGCGGGTCCCGTGGACTCAATCGCCGCGGGGATACCCGCGATCGTCTCACGGGGAGGACAAACAGTGAGATGCTGAAGTAAACAAGGATCTCCCCGTTCTGCCTAGCAACAAGTGACACTGATCTCTGCTCCCTGTGATTGGAGCAGAGATCAGTGATCTGTAAAACACAGCCATGCCCCCCACAGTTAGCAACACACCCCTAGGACACACTTAACCCCTACACTGCCACCTCCTGGTTAACCCCTTCACTGTCAGTGTCATTTACACAGGAATCAGTGCATTTGTATAACACTGATTGCTGTATAAATGACAATGGTCCCAAAAATGTGTCAAAAATGTCCGATGTGTCCGCCATAATGTTGCAGTCACAATAAAAATCGCTGATCGCCGCCATTACTAGTAAAAAAAAATATTAATAAAAACGCTATAAAACTATCCCCTATTTTGTAAACCCTATAACTTTTGCGCAAACCAATCAACAATCGCTTATTGCGATTTTTTTACCAAAAATATGTAGAAGAATATGTATCGGCCTATACTGAGGAAAAAAAATCATTTTTTTAAATATTTTTGGGGGATATTTATTATAGCAAAAAGTTAAAAATAATGCGGTTTTTTAAAAATTGTCGCTCTTTTTTTGTTTATAGCGCAAAAAATAAAAACCGCAGGGGTGATCAAATACCACCAAAAGAAAGCTCTATTTGTGGGGAAAAAAGGACGTAAATTTTGTTTGGGAGCCATGTCGCACGACCGTGCAATTGTCAGTTAAAGCGACACAGTGCAGAATCGCAAAAAGTGGTCTGGTCTTAAGCAAGCAAAATGGTCCGGTCTGAAAGTGGTTAATTTTCCTTGTTTTTGTACAATCTCAGAAACTGGGCCAATTGATTCTTGTTGCAACTTATATTGAATTTGGGGCTTGGAATCTTTTCCCTCAATGTCTATTTCAATATCTTTAAACAAACTTGTATCAATTTTGGTCTGACTCCAAAGACTTTTATGTGATCGAACCAGGGCTCAAGTCCTGCAGGAACGCATGGGAACGGAGTTCCTGTACTTTTTCCACAACAGGAACTCAGTTCCCATTAGCAGCCGTGTCCTGCAAGACTTTGAAGTATGCGAGGTGTGTGGCAGGTGCTACACCAGCAGCCACCGACACAGCTCGCAATAGTAAGTGCTGCACACCTGACCATTGAGACATTGCCAGTAGGGGGCCCCATGACAGCTTCCACTTCGATCTACCTGTCAATCACAGCTAGTTGACAGGTAGATCAGGTCCCTGCTGCTAAGAGATTGTATTTAGTCAGACCTCTCGTGATGCCCTCCTCCCCGCCGGCCCCTCCTGATTTTCTGTCTCCTCATCCCCCCCCCCCCCCAGTCTCCTGCATACTTGCTCTGTGTGTCCCGCTGAATCCCCTCCTCCTCTATCTTCAGTGCCATATGATGAGAGAACCCAGAGGAGGAGCACAGCTATTCGGCTCACAGGACATGCAGGGAGAGAGGTGAGCTGAGGGAGGAACATCAGTTTGGGGTGGTGAGCTGGGCACAATACCTGGCAAAGTTTAATGCCAGGAGGGAAGTTTATGTGGAAATATGTGAAGGGTTGGAATAGCAGCGAGTGTGTGTTGGAGCCCTGCAGAGTTTGCAGCCCCCCCCAAGCTAACATACATCTCCTAAGCAGGAACACATCACTATCTCCCCAAGCATTCTGTCCAGATAATGTGCACTTCATTTATCACCTTTCCATATAACCCTGTGTTATCCAAACTCTGTTCAATGAAAAGTGTAAACTCACCACATAAACACTCTATATACAAAATAACATTCCCCAATAAAGATCAGAACATGATGATCACATTCACATGGAAGCACAATTGTATGAATGCTGATTATTCAGAGAATTACCGGATTTATGTTTATTGAGGATTGTTTTTTTTTATGTACTAACAGTTAATCTTCATCCACACAATACGAAAATTGGATGAAAAATACCACTTTTGAAGCGTTCGTGCATATGAGCGTATCATTTTTTTTTTGGTGGGGGAGGGGATCTTGGGTGGGAGTTCCCACACTTTTTTCCCCAGGACTTGACCCCTGGATCGAACCAATTGTTCCAATACGAAATTGGTTCCTATATGTGGCCAATTATAATCTGAAGACATGTCAGTGACTGCTGTACAAATACTTCCAACATTACTGTACATGGAAGGATCTATTAACATAGATGTGGGCCTAGATGAATCTTTCCATATAGTAGAATTGCTTAAATCAATAATCCAATTTAGTTTACTAATCACATCCATGCCTAGAATATTCTCTACATTTTGACACCAGATATCTAGCTTAGTTTTCAAAAGTCCTTGAATTTCAAAAGTTACATCAGAAACTTTAGTAACCATGGCCTTCCACCTTCATCTATTAAAATTGGAGCAACATAATTTAACGTTGGAGGAGTCAATACTTTTTTTTAATCCAGATGGGATTGGCAATGGAAGTAATCCATCTCTCTCATTGACAGCATTGTTTGTCATATTGTTTGAACTGTCATTAACAGTCATTGTACTGATCTGTTTGACTTCTGGGGCTTAAGGCAAATCAATCAACCTATTGTTATACATATACATATATATATTCATTGAAAACCCAATGTTCTTATTAATATTCTAATCAAGAAATATTGTAGTATAAAGAACTTATAATCTTAACTAAAACAAACTTTTACATCTTAAGAAATGTGAATCCTTCCTTCTCCATCTGTGATGGGGGAGGTAAGAACTAATTATTACCATATGTGAGCTCTCCAAAGAAATGCTTATAAAGCTTATAACAACATTATATATATATATATATATATATATATATATATATATATATATATATATATATATATATATATATATATATATATATATATATATATATATATATATATATATATATATATATATATATATATATATATATATATACATATACATATATAAAAAAGGCTATATATTTCACTTTTTCCATATCTAGAAGATATAAATATATACAAGTCAATCATTCTAAAAAGATCCAATCCATTCATTTGTTAATATTTGTTAATTGATAAATATTAGATATTATATTAAAAAAACTTTATAACAGGCACTCAGCCCAGCCTCTCAGCGAGCCTGAGCTGGCTGCTCCTGCCCCCTTTCACAGCCCATGGCTCCAGTGAGCATAGGGAAGGAAGAGCACAGAGCTGCTGACTGACAGTCAATAGCTCTCTGCTAAGGGAGCTGTGAGAACCGAGCGATCTGCGGTGTTAAAGGCGCCGGGGGACAGATGCAGCATCGGATCAATGCTGCATCCACCTAAGTAAGTATGATTCTTTTAAAAAAAAAAAAAACATACTTCTCTTTTAAAAAAGAACTTCTTAAAATATTCAGTGATTACTTATCAACCAGCAACTGTTGAGTCAATAAACGCTTCAGTCAGAAGTATGTAATGTAAAATATAGCATAAAGAATGCAATTGTCAGGGGTATGTGATATATAGCCCAGTGCAGTGGTTAGGAGTATGAAATATACAACAAAGTGTTTATAGTGCTGTGCCTAGCATTGTGTATCCCACAGACTGCAGAGTTCAGGAGAGAGTAAAGTACAGAGTGCAGAGTTCAGGAGTATAATTCGATCATGGCGCAGGGCTCAGGATTGTGTAGATCAGAGAACACAGGGCTCAGTAGGTAACACGCAGGCCAAAGTATGACCAAAATCCCCCCCTCCTTTCCCAGGACAGAGCTCTACCCATTGTGGGGAATAGTCCCCTACCAGCTGGGATATTTGATCAATTCCGGGGATGGAGTTGAAGACGCTTGCGCTGTTGTGCAGATGTGTTAGAACTGTAAAAATAGGAGAAAAAAAGTGGGCGAATTGCATCCTTGGGGCACCTTAACTGAGATGCTGGGCATGTGCACAAGGTGTCTATGGGAAGCGTGCAGTACAGTACCAGTAGGTGCAGTAAATACAGTATGTCCTATTCTGTTGTATCTGAGGTGCTTCCCCGCCCCTGACAAAATCAATATAAATACTAGTAAGTCAGAAGCATAGCTCCCAACTGTCCCTGATTTCGAGGGACTGTCCCTTAGTTGGAGCAATGTCCCTCTTTCCTCCTTATTTGTCCCTCATTCTGGTCTGATCTATATAGTTGTAGTTCCAAAAAGTGTTTCCCAGTGCTAAACCTTTCAAATCCAAATTCTAAATTGCTGAATTTGTAAATTTTAAAAGCCAAAATAAAGGAAAAGTAGTGGTAAAAAAAAGCCCTTGTGGATTTAATGAACCTTTTTTTTGCTTAATTCTCCTTTAAGGGGGTGTGATGAGGCATGTCCTATGCCTACATACGTTTGCTAGTAGGTGCCCCTCATTCCCATCTCAAAATGTTGCGAGGTATGCAGAAATGATCTTCCCTATCCCTGAAAGCATACTGTGCAAGACTTTTTGGACTGACACCCATATATATAGCAGAAACCCCAGTTCAAAAACCTATGGTACCATTGTGTTTTCTTTTTGAGATTGGGCGAGTTGCAGATGCATACAAGCTGAGTGACTGGCTTGTGAGTCCATCAGCTTGTGCCCACCTACAGCCTGGCCTGGCCATTAGAGCTGGCTATATGTATGTTTATGGGCAGTTGCAGCTGAACAAAAAGAGAAATCAGAGGGGCGCTTTGGATCATGTTCCCATATCCTGATCAGGGCAGACTGAGCTAGGGAGCAGGGGGCAATCACTAGAAACAGCAGAGGAATTCTTAGTTTAACAGATCTCATGCTCCAACGCATCAAACCTCAAAGTAAAGTTTGTAAGGCTCCATTTACATCTATGCATGTTGCTTTTCAGTGTTTCTGCAGTGCTTTTTGCGGTGCTTGTCACGTTTTTGGACACAAGTTTTTTTCCGTGATTTTACAGCAATTTGCTTTTTGCTTTTTTTTTTTTTACACTGCATAGCTGGTTGCCAATGAGGGGGCCGGGAAGCTGGCCGCCGCGTCTATATTAACTGATGAGTCATCAGCTGTCAGCGGGCTTCCCCGCTGAATGTACAAAAAAATTGCCGGCTAAAAAAAAAAGCTTTCTGGCCCCCTCCTTAGCAACCAGCTATACACAGTGTAAACAGTTTTTTTTTTTTTAAATGAAAATCGTCTAAATCGTGGTAAAAAACACGGTACTTGCATTTTGGATGCGAGTCCATTGAAGTCTATTACATGCAAAACGCTGCATTTTGCGGGGAAAAAAGTCGACGGCCCTTTCCAAAAACGCAGAGGCACAAAAATGCATTGATGTGAATATGTTCCATAGGAACCCATGTTAAAAAATTTCCCTGCATTTATGCAAAATGCAAAATGCATCAAGAAAAAAGCATTAGTGTGAATAGAGCCTTAAGGAAGACTTCCTTTGACGTTTGTCTAAAAGAATGTTTTAATTATCAGTTACTAAAGCCCAGATCAACTTTAATTTTATATCAGATAAATACATTCAGGTGCATAAAACAAAAAGGTGTGCAAAGGCTTACAGATTGTTTTCTTCGGAAGCAGGCAAGCCCAAATAAAAATGCCTGGCCCCTGCCAGCAAATGACAAAGAAGAACCCTAGGACAATGTGTGGAAGCAGTGGACCCTCTGCAGAATTGCCCACCTGCTACGTCTACAGTATATGTCTGCAATCAGCAATACCCATGCTCCTTACTGAATGAAGAGCTCTGACTTTTACATAGTGAGAAGGGTCCTTCTCTGCAGCTTTCTAGTAATGGACAGGATTTTCTACTCACACTGTGACTGCTTTCCTAAGAAGATAAAATAAAATACTTTGCACACCTTCTGTTTTAAAGCACCCAGAATGAATTTAACTTATTTAAACAGACATTTCAGTCGAGCTTTAAGTCATTTTAGATTTAATGGCAATGTATGTGGTGTCTACAACTGGAGAAGCTGAAGTATATTAATTATACTCAGATTCCAAATGTTTGGAGAGCTTCATGTAGTATGAGGATGAATAGTAGTGTTGAACAACCACTTCTATTGCCCGTGCAAGATTCTAAAGTTTGTTTTAGATCAAATATTTGGACCACTATATTTGGATTACAGTGGTGTGCAAAAGTGTTTGCCCCCTTCCTCATTTCCTGTTCCTTTGCATGTTTGTCACACTTAAGTGTTTCGGAACATCAAACCAATTTAAACAATAGTCAAGGACAACACAAATAAACACAAAATGCAATTTGTAAATGAAGGTGTTTATTATTAAAGGTGAAAAAAAATCCAAACCATCATGGCCCTGTATGAAAAAGTGATTGCCCCCCTTGTTAAAACATACTATAACTGTGGTTGTCCACACCTGAGTTCAATTTCTCTAGCCACACCCAGGCCTGATTATTGCCACACCTGTTCACAATCAAGGCATCACTTAAATAGGAGCTGCTTGACACAGTAAGGTCCACCAGAAGATCCTTAAAAGCTACACATCATGCCGAGACCCAAAGAAATTCAGGAACAATTGAGAAAGAAAGTAATTGAGATCTATCAGTCTGGAAAGGGTTATAAAGCCATTTCCAAAGCTTTGGGAATCCAGCGAACCACAGTGAGAGCCATTATCCACAAATGGCGAAGACATGGAACAGTGGTGAACCTTCCCAGGAGTGGCCGGCCGCCCAAAATTACCCCAAGAACGCAGCGACGACTCATCCAAGAGGTCACAAAAGACCCAACAACAACGTCCAAGGAACTGCAGGCCTCACTTGCCTCAGTTAAGGTCAGCGTTCATGCCTCCACCATCAGGAAAAGACTGGGCAAAAATGGCCTGCATGGCAGAGTTCCAAGGAGAAAACCACTGCTGAGCAAAAAGAACATCAAAGCTCGTCTCAATTTCTCCACAACATATCTTGATGATCCCCAAGACTTTTGGGACAACATTCTGTGGACCGATGAGACAAAAGTGGAACTCTTTGGAAGGTGTGTGTCCAAGTATATCTGGCGTAGAAGGAACACTGCATTTCAGAAAAAGAACATTATACCAACAGTAAAATATGGTGGTGGTAGTGTGATGGTCTGGGGCTGTTTTGCTGCTTCAGGACCTGGAAGACTTGCCGTGATAAAAGGAACTATGAATTCTGCTGTCTACCAAGAGATCCTGAAGGAGAATGTCCGACCATCTGTTCGTGTACTCAAGCTGAAACGAACTTGGGTTCTGCAGCAGGACAATGATCCTAAACACACCAGCAAGTCCACCACCGAATGGCTGAAGAAAAACAAAATGAAGACTTTGGAGTGGCCTAGCCAAAGTCCTGACCTGAATCCTATTGAGATGTTGTGGTATGACCTTAAAAAGGCCGTTCATGCTCGAAAACCCTCTAATGTAACTGAATTAGGACAATTCTGCAAAGATGAGTGGGCCAAAATTCCTCCAGGACGCTGTAAAAGCCTCATTGCACGTTATCGCAAACGCTTGGTTGCAGTTGTTGCTGCTAAGGGTGGCCCAACCAGTTATTAGGTTTAGGGGGCAATCACTTTTTCACACAGGGCCATGATGGTTTGGATTTTTTTTCACCTTTAATAATAAACACCTTCATTTACAAATTGCATTTTGTGTTTACTTGTGTTGTCCTTGACTATTGTTTAAATTGGTTTGATGTTCCGAAACACTTAAGTGTGACAAACATGCAAAGGAACAGGAAATGAGGAAGGGGGCAAACACTTTTTCACACCACTGTATGTCACGCTCACAAGACTCCCAGACTACTAAAACAGCCCAATCAATACAGTGGGGAAAATAATTATTTGATCCCCTGCAGAATTTGGAAGTTTGCCCACTTACAAAGAAATGAGGGGTCTATCATTTTTATCATAGGTGTATTTTAAATGACAGAGACTATTAACCATAAATCCAGAAAAAACACAAATGTTATAAATGGAGTTGCAGTTCAGTGAGTAAAACATTTTTTGATCCCCAAGCAAAACATAGTTAGTGACCAGGTTTGCACACGTCTCAGGAGGTATTTCGTTCCACTCTTTTTTACAGATCTTCTCTAAATCCTTAAGGTTTCTTGGCTGTTGCTTGGCAATGTCGATCTGTACATTTAGCAGAAAAAAAGCCCCAAAGCGTAATGTTTCAAACTCTGTGCTTGACTGTAGGGATGGTGTTCTTAGGGTCATAATTAGCATTTTTCTTACTCCAAACACATACGGAAAGTCACAAACCATAAATTCTTGCTGTGCTGTGGGAAGCCTAGTTTAGAACAGATTTGTTTTTATGCTTATAACAAAAAAATAGCCAGTATTTATGTTCATTTCTAGAAAGAAGTGGTCAATTTTTACTGGTACCCCTCATATTTTAGGGGGGACAGGAACAATAGCATCAAAACAGGTTTTTACCTGTTAGATGTATTGCTATTACAAATACCCAAGAGGGCTGTCATCAGGTTGACCCAAAGAAATGAAACTATAACCCAGTCCGGTCATTGACATATCACCTTGTCTTTGGCCAGCTTAAAAGTTAAAGAGAGTTTTGATATGGGTTTAAAAGACAGTCAACATGATGAATAATTTAGAAAGCCGTCCTCCAGGACAGAAATAAATATACTTCAGTTGGTCTGCCAGATTGTTTACAACCTAAAAATGCTTCCGCCTGCCACTTAAGCCAAGTGGAAGTTAGTAATGTCTTTAAAATACCAGGTGCATGGCAACAGATCAATAATAATTATGCAGGGGGAGTGGGGAATTTTTTTAAGAGCTTGGCCCTAGTTTGGAATGGGAAGTCCATTAAAAGGTTTGCCTGCTGCTAACTTTAGACTTTTCTCATTGAATTTCTTAGTGTTTGGTCATAAATTTTAAAACTAGAAAGCAATAAGACCCTTTTCTTCACAAGCTATCAACTTTCCGTAGTGGAATTCACATAATGATTTTCTTTATTAGTCCAAACCGCACAGCTATTTCCAGAGACAAAATGTACATAAATAATAATTACAAGAGGTAATTTTGTTACTTTGTGGCTAGAGGAAAATCCTATGTATGTGGAAAAGCCTGGAGAATGCAAGCAAAGGCTGTTCCAGAATTATATTTAGGCTGCCTCTGTACTTACTACATTGTGCCCCAGAAGAGACAGAAGTTAAAATAGAACTATAGGCAAAATGTTTTTTCCTGACAGACTCCATGGCAGCCTACGTGTGGGTTAACCCCGCCTCCTCTCCAATGCTATAGGAACCTATACCCATAAATTTGAACTCACCACAAGGGACTGCGTTCCTTTTTTGTCCTCCTCCAATGGACCTACATTTCGTTTGTCTCCTGCCCTGGCGTCCAGTCGGGATATTGTTCCGGATCACGGCATACCATTTACGCAGTGCAACCTTTTGTTTTTACTAGTTCCGAAGCTTGTCCTAGTGATATCCGCATATTACGGATATTCCGCGTGATTCCTTCCTTTGGTTTTTGACGTTCCGTCCAGGACTCATGAACAGGTCACCGCCTTCATGCGGTCAGCCCTCTCCCACAAGGTATGTGCAGATGAGGGGGTGGGGCTAAGATATATTTTCCGTTGGTTGAGAATGCGTTAACAGATTCCCCCCCTTGTTATCTTCCTTCAGCCCTTCCAGATCAGACTGCCAAATCGTGGTTCAGGACGACAGAGACCTTGCCAGGCTGCAACATTACCACTCATCTTCCAGGTCCCGACAGGATTCTCCGTCCAGAACCCAACAGCAGAGGAGATGTTCCCATTCCTTCTTTCAATCAGAGATGTTCCCATTCCTCCTCCAGTCACTGCACTCACCACCATGAGAGCCGCTCTGATTGTAGAGCCTGCTGGGGATGTGGAGGGCAAGTCACTATGTGACCCATGTTAGGCCCGGGTGGTTGGAGAAAAAGAGACAGAAAACCAACAAATGGAGTCTCTTGTCAAGCGTGTGGTCCAGCAGTCTCTAAAGGAGTGGGGTACAACTCACACGTGGAGCCAGTCCACCACACTATCTGGTTCCCTGGCTGGCGAGGCCCAGGAGGATCCAGGCCCATCCCAGCCCTACGATGCTTCTCCCGGATCTTCGGACAGCGAGTTAGAAGGAGACAAGTTTGCCAGGGGTTTCGACTTTGCTCTTGTTTCTCCACTAGTCAAAGTGGTCAGAGAGGCCCTGAAGTAGGAAGACCCTTCTACTCCACCGCCTAAACAAAAGGAAGTTCTTTAAACACTTGGGAAAAGAACGTTCTAGCTTTACGCTCCTTTCAGAATTGAAGGATGTCATTGACGAGGAGTGGAGTAAAATACACAAGAAAGCTTCTATGTCACGCAAAAGCTCCATATTATATCTCTTGCAAGCCCACCCTGACCCTAGCGGCTATGTCTAAGGCTATGGAATCCTGGACAGAGAATGTGGACTCTGTACTCAGAGGGGTTTCAGAAGAGTTAGCCACAGGCTCGGCAGTCCAGGAACTGAAGCTGGGGAGGCTTCTATCGACCTTATCCGCCTGCTGGCCCGGACTATGCTGTCTTTGGTCATGGCTAAGCGGGCCCTGTGGTTACTGTGGCCTTGGGTTGCCGATCCGGCACCTAAACAAGCCTTGTGTAGGATCCCCTTTGAAGGCTCCTCGCTATTTGATAACAGGCTGGACAGCGCTATAGCCCGGGCCACCGGTGGGAAGTCGGACTTCCTGCCTCAGGATAGGCATCTGTTTGGTCAGAAGAGACCTCAATTTTGAAGACGCAGAGGGCAAGCTCCCTTTTGGAAGTCTGCTAAAAGCCAGGCGTCCAGTGGACATGAGCCAGCTAAGTCATTTCGAGATTTGGCCCATCCAGGCAGGTCGGGTAGGGGCTCGTTTGCTTCTTTTCCGGCACATTTGGGTGGCCTCAATCTCAGATTACTGGACCATCAAGACGGTATCCTCAGGCCACACTTGGTCCTTCACCAGTATTCCTCCACCCAGATTTATTTCCACTCTGCTTCCACGGTCAGAAGAAAAGAAGCAGGTGTTACTATCCTATGTGGATTCGCTAAAAACACAGGGAGCGGTGGTGGCGGTCCCAAAGGACGAAACGTTCCAGAGGGTGTACTCGCCTCTCTTCTTAGTTCAGAAGAAAAACGGTTCATGGTGTCCAGTGATAGATCTAACTTACCTCAACAAATTCGTAAAGTATGAAAGGTTCAAAATGGAGACCTTGTCTACCATCCAACAAGCTGTGCCACCAGGCGATTGGCTGATCTCAATCGACCTAAAAGATGTTTACTTCCATGTGCCTGTGGCAGAGGAGTTCCGCAATTACCTCCGGTTCCAAGTTGGGCAAGACCATCTGCAGTTTACCTGCCTCCCTTTCGGGCTGACAACCTCACTCAAATCTTTTTAAAGATTTTTCTGGCCGTGGTGGCTCTCAACAGAACAGGAGGGATATGCTTATACCATTACCTCTATGGCCTTCTGCTGCTGTCTCAGGACAAGGAGCAATTGTTGATCCACAAGGAGCAGGTTATCTCCACATCTTCACCCGGTCTACCTTCCAGGTTTGCAAGATCCGGCTAAACGTCATGCAACGGGAGCTGCCACTTATGGCACAGGGCTCTGAAGGAATGGCCCAGGTGGGCGTTCCTTCTGAGCATATGCGCCAGTGACGTCACCGGCTGCATGTACAGTAAATATCTCCTAAACGGTGCACATTTAGGAGGTATTTACAGTACCTATAAGTAAAAGTCAGAGATGGGAGTTTACTTTCACTTTAAAGATTATCCCTTTGCCCTAAACTTCGCACAGCTGCGTCTCTACCAGAGTTTGAAAAGTTGTGTGCTCAAGAGGATGATACCACTCACTTGCTATCTAGAATGTATAAATTATTGCTGGGGGTGCAGTCGCAATCCGTTCCATATTACATAAGGGAATGGGAGGCAGAATTAGATCTCAGTTTTACCACACTTCAATTACATAAAATTGTTAAACTTTCCCATGCCTCTTCCATTAGTACTAAAACCCAAGAAACCTGCTATAAATTTCTCTATGATGGTACCATATGCCCCACCGTTTGGCTAAAATGTTCCCAAGAGTGGATTCCAAATGTTGGCAAGGTTGCACCCAGGAGGGCACATATCTACATATATGGTGGAACTGCCCCAAAATTACAAGTTTCTGGCAGGAAATTTCTCCATGGATTCATAAAAACTACACTCAGACCTATTGAATTCACCCTGCTCCACTACTGTTCCTATTTCACACGTTTCCCTCCTCCTTAAAATACTATAAAAATAGCGTCACCCCATACTTTTGCTGAACTCGGCCAAAAGCCTCATTCCTAGATATTGGAAGCAGAATAAATGCCTGACCCTGCAAATTTGGCGAATGGAGGTAGAAAGGACTATGGAGGCAAAAAGATGGGTCTATCTTAGTAAACAAAAAGAACAACAACATCTGGTCTAGATGGATGTATTATTTCCTAGTGTGAACCTAATACGTTGGTTATACCCTGATTTATTTCATTTTTTATTTTTCTCCTTTTTTCTTTTCCCCTTTTCCTTTTTTTTTCTGTTTGTTTTTGGCTTTCTGATTGCCTTTCACTCTGTTAGGGGCCCAGGGTCCCAAACGACCAGGTCATCCACTTTGGCTGTGAGGCTCTCCTCATACTTCATGTCTAGAGGCTCCGGTCGTTCCTGTACTGGGCTTGATGTACAAAGGGGGGCTTTCTTTACTCTTGTCTGCTGTTTGCAGATAAGTCTGGTGTACTAGTTAAAGTGGTTGTAAACCCCCCCTCCCAAAAAAAAAAACCTGCAAGACAAAGGCATAATGAGCTAGTATGCATAGCATACTAGCTCATTATGAAATACTTACCTTAGATGGCAGCCCCCGCAGTGGTTCTGGCACACCGCTGTGGCCAGCGTCATGTCTCGCGGAGTTATTTCAGGGTATCGTGGGCTCCGGTGCTGTGATTGGCCAGAGGCGCGATGACGTCTCTCCCGCGCATGCGGGCAGGAGCCGCCAGTAACGACACAGCACGAGCGAGTTGTTTCTTCAGTGCACATGTGCCAATGACGTCGGCACATGCTGATAAAGTGAATATCTCCTAAACTGTGCAAGTTTAGAAGATAGTCACGGTACCTACAGGCAAGCCTTATAGTCTTACCTGTAGGTAAAAGTGGTTTGTAAGCAACCACTTTAAATGACTGGTATTTCATGCCTCCTGTTACAGCGTCTACCTTTGTATACTTACATTCATTGTCAGGAATACTTGTCTGGCTTGCAATTCCTTTAATATTGCCTATGGTGTTTGGTATTGTTTGCTATGTGTTTGTACTTTTCATATATATTGCAGAACCTTTTTCCCTCTGGGTCTTGGTTCATATTGTGTGTTTGTACTTTTATTTTTCTGGAAAATCATAAAAAAAAATTGATTATAAAAAAAAAACAAAGATTATCTCTTTGGCTGCCTTGTTCATGTCAACATTATCTACTCTAGCTGGCTGAGTCAGTTTTCCCATTTTTCACGTGTACAAATAATTTATGTAGAAGGATAGCAAAATTCACTAGGTACTTTAAAGCCATTTATTTCCGAAAAGACGATAGAAACAGCATTTCTTTTCATTCTTTTGATTCGCTCCAAAACTTTGACAAACTTATATTTTATTAAAAACGGCAATATAACTTTTATTGGTTTAGACCAGGCATATGCAATTAGCAGACCTCCAGCTGATGCAAAACTACAAGTCCCATCATGCCTCTGCCTCTGGGTGTCATGCTTGTGGCTGTCAGTGTGTATGCATGTGTGTGTGCAGTCAGGAAAGGCAGTGTTCCAAAGGCAAGATTTTTTTAAGGGCAATACCAACTTTACATTTTACTAAATTATTTATAGTGGACAAATGTGGGCATTTCAGAATTATTTGATTTCATTTTAGGACTTGTAGTTCTGCAACAGCTGCATTAAAAAATAGAGTTGTCCAGTGATGCAAACCCTATGATATGATCCAGGAAAATGGCGCCTATGGCAAGCACTGAAACTGCGCCCCAGTCAAAACATTTGAAACCTATCTTTCAGATAACCTTAATAAATAAAAAACAGCTAACAAAACTACAAGTCAAGCTCTTTAATCTTTCAATTAACAAATTATGGATTGGCACTGATGACCTGCACTAATGGGCACTGATAGGCAGCACTGATGAGCTGCACTGATAGGAAGCACTGATGGGCACTGATTTGTAGCATTTATGGGCACTGATAAGGCAGCACTGATGAGGCAGCACTAACACTGATAGGCGGCACTAATGAGCTGCACTGATGGGCACTGATAGGTGACACTGGCACTGACAGGTGGCACTGATGAGCTGCACTGATAGGTGACACTGGTACTGATAGGTGGCACTGGTACTGATAGGTGGTAATGGCACTGATGAGCTGCACTAATTAGCACTGGTTGTCATAGGCTTAGGAATCACTGAAAGCCCCCCGCTCACCCTCCCTCCCAAACAGTTAGAGGCCTGAGGAAAGAGCGCATGCTCTGAAAACATTTGCCTATTGGACGAGACCGGCTCCCGCCCCCGGAAGTAAACCGATCCACCTGGTTGCTGGTGTGTGCTCCACTGACCAGGAAGTGTCAGCAGTGGATGCCCCAGCTCGTTTTTAGCAACAAGACAGCACCTCCAGGATACGGAAATCGCTTGTTCTACACCCTCCATGGACATCCGGCTCACCATCTCAGTATCACATGCCCTTGGACATAGTACTTTTGTGAGTACAGCTATTTTCAACCCTTTACATTAAAAATTTCCACTATTTATTGCACTTAGAGTGGCGCCTTCTGTTTCTCTTCCCAGTACCTCCAGAGGATTTCTTTGCCGCTTCTTAGATCTTCAAACTGGGCTGCCTTCTAAAAACTGCTGCTATTATTCTCCAAACCATATGACATGGACTGTCACAGAACAATATTTTAAGCTATTGCTTTTTTATTTTGGTGACATCAATTGGCCCATCCTTCCCCTGTGCTTTTTTCCCTTCCCAAAGTTTTATCTCCCCCGTACCTTCCACTAACCCATTTGTTCCCTTCCCAGTAGCAATTAGATGATAAACAGATATTGCCAGAATCAGCGCAAATCCACTCTACCAAACCTGTATGTTGTTCCTCCCAAACAGTTAACTCTTTGCGTCTAGAGGAGAAGAGATTTCATCTCCAAATAAGGAAAGGTTTCTTCACAGTAAGAGCTGTGAAAATGTGGAATAGACTCCCTGCAGAGGTGGTTCTAGCCAGCTCAGTAGATTTCTTTAAGAAAGGCCTGGATACTTTCCTAAATGTACATAATATAACTGGGTACTGACATTTATAGGTAAAGTTGATCCAGGGAAAATCCGATTGCCTCTCGGGGGATCAGGAAGGAATTTTTTTCCCCTGCTTTAGCAAATTGGAGAATGCTCTGCTGGGTTTTTTTTTGCCTTCCTCTGGATCAACTGTGGGTATAGAATGGGGTATATGGGATTGTATGATATATATATATGTATATATTGTGAACTTTGGGGACAATAGCTCCACGGGATTAAGTGCATAAACCGTCAGTTTTATAATAAAAGACATTTATTTGTAAAAATCAAAAATAAGGCTTTCTTCAGCGCACAGGAAAAATACAAAAACAAAGTCCGCTTATCCTCAGCATAACAGAAAATCAGCTTATCTTCAGCACAAAAATAAAGTTTTAAGGAAAACACATACAGTTTTTGCAGCAGGTTCTTTTAGCAGCCTCCAGACATCCACACAGCTCAACCAACAGGTGTAATCACCTACTCCTCCTCAAAAACTCTTCCCTACTTCCTGTCTTATGAGCTGTCTTCCTGGAGGCCCTTAACCCCCTGTGCGCTGAATCACTGTGGTCAGGGAGGGAGGCTCTTTTCCCACCCGAATATCTCTTCAGAGCCTCCCAAATTCCGGGTCCCAAATAACTTATTATTAACCTAGAGAGGACTGCGAATCAGTCCTCTCCTGCTCGGCTACTCCCGGAACCCCTCACCCATTTTGGGTGACCCCCTGAGCAACGCCGACTCCTTTAAAGGGACCACAGCCCAAATACTGGTGCTATATAGCACCCGTCCAGGACCCAACCTTGGCGTCCTGTACATATCCCCCCCTCTGCCTCAACGCGGAGGTGTTGGAGGCACCACTCGACATCATACAATGGACCCGGGAGAGGGCATCGGCGTTCTGATGCTGTCTCCCTGGTCTGTGCTCTACCACAAAATTGAACTCCTGGAGAGAAAGGAACCACCTTGTCACCCTGGCATTGGTGTTTTTGTTTTGTCTCATCCAGGTCAGTGGGGCATGGTCGGACACTAGGCGGAACCTTCTACCTAGGAGGAAATACCGTAAAGAGTCTAAAGCCCACTTGATGGCAAGACACTCCCGCTCCACCACCGCATAGTTTTTCTCCGCTGCCGTCAGCTTCCTACTTAGAAAAACTATGGGGTGCTCTTCCCCATTGATCACTTGAGACAGGACTGCTCCTAGCCCTTCACTTGAAGCATCTGTCTGTACTACAAAATCCTTAGAAAAATCTGGAGCCACAAGCACTGGATCCCGGCACAATGCTGTCTTAAGCTTCTGGAAAGCTTTTTCGGCATCGTCATTCCACTGTACCATCACTGACTTTCTGCCTTTGGTCAAGTCCGTCAATGGTGCAGCAATGGTGGCAAAGTTGGGGACAAACCTCCGGTAGTAGCCAACTATGCCCAAAAACGCTCTGACCTGCTTCTTGGTTAGGGGCGGGGCCAGTTCTGTATGGCTTCTACCTTACTCATTTGGGGCTTCACCAGCCCTCTACCCACAATGTACCCTAGGTACTTGGCTTCCTCTACTCCAATCGCGCACTTCTCCGGATTGATGGTGAATCCTGCTCTTCTCAAGGAGTCTACGACTGCCTGAACTCGGGGAAGATGGGACTCCCAATCAGTGCTGAAAATGACTATGTCATCTAGGTAAACCGAAGCATACCGTTGATGTGGACGCAAAGTTTGGTCCATGGCCCTTTGGAATGTAGTGGGGGCAGAGTGTAGACCAAATGGCATTCTTTTGTACTGGAAGTGGCCTTCCGGGGTAGAGAAAGCTGTCTTCTCCCTGGCTTTCTTGGTCAGGGGAATCTGCCAATACCCTTTTGTGAGGTCTAGCGTGGTTATATACCTGGCTGGACCTAACCTCTCAATTAGCTCATCTACCCGTGGCATTGGATAAGCATCAAACTTGGAGATTTCATTAAGTTTTCTAAAGTCGTTGCAGAAGCGGAGGGTGCCGTTGGGTTTGGGTACCAGCACGATTGGACTCGACCACTCGCTCTGCGACTCTTCAATGACTCCAAGCTCGAGCATTCTCTTGACCTCTTCAGACACTGCCACTCTATGAGCTTCTGGGATACGGTAAGGCTTTAACCGGATTTTTATACAGGGTTCCGTCACAATGTCATGCTCGATGACGTTGGTGAGACCCGGCAACCCTGAAAACATGTCCCTATTTCTTTGCAGAAACTCTTTTGCTTGCTGGGTTTGGGGCCTAGTTAGGGTAGCAGCCACCTGCACCAGGTCGATTCCTGCATGGTCCCCTGACTGTACCGCTACCACAGCGGATACCTGTTCTCTGTCTCTCGGGGTTTCAACAGATTTACGTGATAGATCTGGTATGGTTTTCTTTTCCCTGGCTGGTGTACCTTGTAGTTCACCTCACCCACTTTTTCTATTACCTCAAACGGGCCTTGCCACCTGGCCAAGAACTTGCTCTCCACTGTGGGTATTAGGACAGCCACCCGGTCTCCTACTTGAAACTGTCTAATTTTAGTCGATCTGTTATACACCCTTCTTTGGGCATCCTGAGCCTTCTGCATGTGCTCCCTCACCAGCGGCATCACCTTAGCCACCCTCTCTCGCATTTGAGAGATATGCTCTACCACGGTCTTGTGTGGTGAGGATTCACTTTCCCATGTTTCTTTGACTAGGTCAAGCAACCCCCGGGGCCTTCGTCCATACACTAACTCAAACGGTGAGAAGCCCGTGGACGCTTGTGGAACCTCCCGGATGGCAAACAAGAGGGCAGGGAGTAACATATCCCAATCCTTCCCGTCTTTCTGGACCACTCTTTTTAACATGGACTTTAGAGTTTTATTAAACCTCTCAACTAGGCCATCGGTCTGCGGGTGATAGACGGACGTCCGCAACTGCTTGATCTGAAATAGTCTGCACAAGTCCGCCATCACCTTTGACATAAAAGGGGTGCCCTGGTCCGTAAGTATCTCCCTGGGGAATCCAGTTCGTGAAAACATTTGGAATAACTCCTTGGCAATGGCCTTAGAGGAAGCTTTCCTCAAAGGAACTGCTTCTGGATACCTGGTTGCGTAGTCTAGGATGACTAATATATATTGGTGCAAGGGTACCAGAGGGCTTCTATAGTGTGGCCCTGGGGCAGTTAACTGGCAAATGGGACAAGATGCACAATATCTTTTAACCTCGGTCTTCACCCCTGGCCAGTAAAACCGGTCGGTTATCCTGGCCTCCGTTTTCTCTGCCCCCAAGTGTCCTCCCAGTGCGTCATTGTGGGCTAGGTCAAGTAGCATCCGCCTATATGGTTGGGGAACCAGTAACTGCTCTACAGTTTCCTCTCGGCTTTCAGCCACTCGATAAACCAAATCCCCCTTTAATGCAAAATGAGGAAACCTTTGATCTGCCCCTGGTATTTGTGGGACCCCATCAACAACAGAAACCTGCTCTCGAGCATTGACCAAGGTAGGATCCTGCAACTGGGCGGTGCCAAACGCACCCCTGGGTATGTCCAGGTCTGGATGCACTGACCTTGAGGATGTTTCCCCTTCACCCTCCTCAACTGGGAACTGCAACGGGGAGAGCTCCTCATCATCCTCCCCCAGCATAACCTGTAATGGGAAGGCTTCCCCCCCCCCCCTCAGAAGTCAACTCGGTATTGAGGCCTGAAACAGAAACATTGTCATTCAAATTAACATTCTCTGCAATATCCTTATTAGTGACAGGTATCTCTGTTTTAGAGGGGTGTGTTGTGGGGGTTTCAGGCCTAGACCCCTCAGACTCCATCTCTTCCAGGCCCAGTGTCCCCAGTTCTCCTGGCAGCCCCATCTGTGCCTGGTTCCACAGTTCGAGAAATAGCGGACAGTCCCGCCCCACTATAATATCATGTATTAAACTGTTTACTACCCCAACCTCTTGTGTCACTGAGGTACGTCCATAAGAAACCGTCACAGGAACCAGGGGGTACTCCCTGGTATCCCCATGGATACACACTACGCGCAGAGTTTTATTTACGGGGCCAAGTCTCCCAATCACCCTGGCATGTACCAGTGTTACCATGCTCCCGGAGTCTAGTAGGGCCCTGGCAGGAAGGTGGTTCACCCACACTTCACACTCGAACCGTCCTTCAGCCAGATCAAGATGAGCGGTACACGCTCTTTGCACATAGAAGGAGCTTCTCCGACCAGTCCCGCAATCCATCGGCTCCTCCTAAAGTGGGCATTGTGCCCGGGTATGCCCCCAGGACCGACATCGCCAACACTGTAGGCCTCCCATCCTAGGGACAGGAACCAACCTTCGAGGTTCTGCAGAAGATGGTGCAGGGTTGCGGGTTCCAATGTCTAGCAGGGCTTCTCTCCTAGGTGCTGTGGCCGGTCTTGTTGCCCTTGGTGTGGGTTCCCGACGTTTGGCAGGCCCAAGCAGGTCCTCCACCATGGTGTACCTTTCAACCAACTCAACCAGCTGGTCAGCGGTTGCAGGGTCTCCATGGCTTACCCAGCGCTGTAGGTCATCTGGCAGGGACCGCAGGTACCAGTCCATCACCACCCATTCCACCATTTGTGGGCCTGACAGTTTTTCTGGCTGCAGCCATTTTTTAACCAGCTGTATCAGTTCATGCATTTGGGACCTGGGTGGTCGGTCAGGTTTGTACCGCCAGCGATGCACCCTCTGAGCCCGGACAGCCATGGTCACTCCTAGGCGGGCCAGGATCTCTGCCTTCAGATGCTCATAGTTGCTGATATGTTCAGTTGGGAGGTCAAAGTAGGCCTTTTGCGGGTCACCGGTGAGAAAAGGAGAGATAATGCCGGCCCATTGGTCACGGGGCCACCCCTCTCTCTCTGCTATCCTCTCAAAGGTGGTGAGAAAGGCCTCTACGTCATCGCTGGGTGTCAGTTTTTGTAAGAAATGGCTGGCTCTCACAGACACTTGGTTGCCAACGGCAACGACCGATTGTTCTCGTCCCTGAGCCAGCCACTGCACTGCCTCCTGTAAGGCAGTCACCTGTGCTTGAGTGGACTCCTGCTGAGCAGTAAACTGGGCGGCTAGCAACCGTGTGTTATCCTGCTGTGCAGCTATAGCCTGTGCCAGGGCCTGCTGCTGCTGAGCCATCGCTTCCTCATGGCGACGGTTTGCGTCTGCTGAAGCTTGCTGCTGGGTCACGGTGGCTTGCGCCAAAGCCCTGATGACCTCCTCCATGCCTTTACCTGCTGTTTGCAGCGTCTGAGCTGACTTCACCCACGACATGCCATTTGTACACTGTCTCTTTAAATGTCAGTTTAGTTTTAAACGTTTTTTGCGGCTGCAAATGCACTTTTGCCAGCATCCAAGACACCAGTTGTGAACTTTGGGGACAATAGCTCCACGGGATTAAGTGCATAAACCGTCAGTTTTATAATAAAAGACATTTATTTGTAAAAATCAAAAATAAGGCTTTCTTCAGCGCACAGGAAAAATACAAAAACAAAGTCCGCTTATCCTCAGCATAACAGAAAATCAGCTTATCTTCAGCACAAAAATAAAGTTTTAAGGAAAACACATACAGTTTTTTGCAGCAGGTTCTTTTAGCAGCCTCCAGACATCCACACAGCTCAACCAACAGGTGTAATCACCTACTCCTCCTCAAAAACTCTTCCCTACTTCCTGTCTTATGAGCTGTCTTCCTGGAGGCCCTTAACCCCCTGTGCGCTGAATCACTGTGGTCAGGGAGGGAGGCTCTTTTCCCACCCGAATATCTCTTCAGAGCCTCCCAAATTCCGGGTCCCAAATAACTTATTATTAACCTAGAGAGGACTGCGAATCAGTCCTCTCCTGCTCGGCTACTCCCGGAACCCCTCACCCATTTTGGGTGACCCCCTGAGCAACGCCGACTCCTTTAAAGGGACCACAGCCCAAATACTGGTGCTATATAGCACCCGTCCAGGACCCAACCTTGGCGTCCTGTACAATATATATATATATTTTTTTTTTTGTGGTTGAACTGGATGGACTTGTGTCTTTTTTCAACCTAACTAACTATGTAACTATGTAACTATGTAACCCACTTCAGCCAGAGCCAGTACACCAAGCTGCATTATCTGCCCGACTTCCCCAGCTCCATGCAGAGGTAGAGCTTATTTGTTCTTGTACATGTACAAGACCAAAAAACTACAGACCTGAGATCTTGGAATGAGCCCAGGGTGGCTCCCTGTGTGTTTCACCTCCTCATCACTGCACTGCTGATCTCTCCTCTCAAGACTGTGTTAACAGCTTCCACCTGCTTGCTGCTGCACTGTTGAACTTACCTCTAAAGATTGTGTTAACAGTTTTCACCTTGCTGCTCTGCATAGCTAGCCAGCCCATCCAGCGTCCCACTGCCTGGCAACCAGTGCGACACGACGTGCAACTTGACCACGCCCCCTCACCACGGGACTTGCTATAAACATCATGGCGCCCCCACGCCGAGCATAAACTACAGACCAGAGATCTTGGAATGAGCCCAGGGTGGCTCCCTGTGTGTTTCACCTCCTCATCCCTGCAATGCTGATCTCTCCTCTCAAGACTGTGTTAACAGCTTCCACCTGCTTGCTGCTGCACTGTTGAACTTACCTCTAAAGATTGTGTTAACAGTTTTCACCTTGCTGCTCTGCATAGCGTAGCCAGTCCATCCAGCGTCCCACTGCCTGGCAACCAGTGCGACTTGGCCATGCCCCCTCACCACCGGGACTTGCTATAAACATCATGGTGCCCGTCTGGGCCGGGTTGATGGGGCAGACGGGCCAAAAACCTCTGGATACAGTACAGGAAAACTTTCTGCTGGGGACATAAGTACCGCACACCAGTTAATCTATTCGAGGTTGTTGCTTATTTCACTCAATAATCAATATACTGCAATATTAAGAAACATTCAACTTAATTGCATCGAAAATAAAATCTGGTGCCCCCTGGAATATAAAAAAAAGGGACAAACAGCCGAAAAGTACATCGGCAAAATCATCTACCTTTGAGACTTTAAGGGCCGCTTTCATTAATGCCCGCTCAGCCACAAAGCATTGTTCGGAAATTTTTTACATGCTAGAGTCTGAGAAATTTCACATTTTAGGAATCACAGAGACTTGGTTTGATGTGAATTATAAGTCAGTTTTAGAAGAAATACTTCTCCGAAATTTTAAGATTTTAGTCAAAAACAGAAATACAAGAGGGGAGGGGGGGGGGGGGGGTTGTGTGATTTATGATGACTGTTTGGATTGTATTGAGTTAAAAACACCAGAGTTTAGTTCATTTGAACACCTGGTGATCAGGTGTTAAGTAAGTGACTCTTCCTCATTTGTATTAGCCACTTTCTATCGACCACCTGACCCAGCAGGGACTTATCTGATCTAATGATGTTTCTTTGTCTACAATGGGATTGTGTCGTCCTCCAGGGAGACATGAATATGTGGCTGGAGGATGACACAAACTGTGACTCCCAGGACCTCATAGGTGACCTAGATGGCCTCCACTTTACCCTGGCATCCACCATGATCACACACATAAAGGGCCAAATGCTAGATGCCCTTTTTACTCATGGCGCAGAAGTTCTCAATGTCAAAGCACATGAGGTGGGGTGGTCAGACCATAGTCTGGTCACCTTTAACCTCTTGGATTTTGCGCCAATAAAAATTCAAGAAAGGAAATCGGATGACAAAATCTGCTCCATTTCGGAAACTAACAAATATAACAGTCGAAGACTTTAAAACATGCTAGGACTACCTTTAGGGATAGCGACTCCTAGTAAATGAAGAGAGGGAAATGGGAATTCCAGCTTCAGAAACCGAGATTGAAAGGCTGGAAATTTCCCTAGATAAATTTGAGTTAAGAATCAAGGCAAGTCTGGACATCCTGGCCCCATTGACAACAGCAAATTGGCCCCCAAGACTTTCTAATGCCCCATAAACACGGTCGGATTTTCCGACCACAAAATCCGTCTGAAAAAATCTGACGGATTTTGTCCGACACTGGTGTTGCATACACACGGTCGGACAAAGTTGTCGAAAAATCCGATCATTCTGAACGCGGTGACGTTCGTTGCGTACGACGGGACTACGTAGAGGCTAGTAGCCAATAGCTTTGGTCTTGTAATGTGATCTGAGCATGCGTGGCACTTTGTCTGTCGGAATTCGCTACACACGATCGGATATGTTGTCGGAAAGTTTGAGAGCAGGATCTCAAACTTTTTCCGACGGAAATTCCGATGGAAAAAGTCCGATGGAGCCCACACACGGTCGGAATTTCCGACAACATGGTCCGATAGGACATTTTCCGTCGGAAAAACAGACCGTGTGTACGGGGCATAAGTCAAGCCCTTGGTATGCCCCTAGTCTTAACTTACTTAAGAATAAAAGACGAATATTGGAAAGAAAGTGTCTTAAATCTAAACTTCCCCAGGACAAAATGGCGTATCGGGTCTATTGTCGAGGCTACACAAAGGCTGTAAAACGACATAAAAGATCCTATTATAACGATCGCATAATGCAAGCCTCGAACAAGCCTCGGGAACTATTCACATTGGTTAGGGACATATTTGAACCAAAAAAATGTTATCCTAAGATTGTTCTATGGAATTATGTTCTGCAATCCAGTCTTCCTTTGGGGAAAAAATAAGAAAAATCCGTAATCAGGACAAAATCTTGCCTGATGACTTTGACCCTCCAGCACTAATAAGAGCTCAGTGGTAGAGATATCCAATATTATGTCCAAGCTTAAACCGTCAAGCTTTCCGAATGACATCTGTCCCGCATGGTTTATTTAGAAAAATGCAGATACATTGGCCCCAGAAATTACAAGGATAGTGAACCTATCTTTAAAAATAGGAGCCGTTCCAACATGACTGAAGCATGCCATTGTCTCCCCCTTGTTGAAGAAGAGCACACTTGACCCTTCTTTGCTCACTCATTTCCGACCTATATCTCTTCTTCCCTTTCTGGCGAAGATCCTGGAGCAGGTCATCTTTCAACAAATGTTCCATGACTCCCAGTCAGGATTCAGGCCGGGACATGGCACTGAACTGTCTGCACTCGATATACGCGAACGCCTGTTGAGAGTAAAAGATGCGGGGGGGTCAGCAGCCTTGGTGCTGCTTGACCTCTCCGCAGCCTTTGACACTATCGATCATCAAATTCTGGGAGACCGTAT
The DNA here is from genome assembly GCA_028564925.1 of Lithobates sylvaticus. Taxonomy (NCBI): domain Eukaryota; kingdom Metazoa; phylum Chordata; class Amphibia; order Anura; family Ranidae; genus Lithobates; species Lithobates sylvaticus. The sequence goes on along the minus strand of CM053034.1, from coordinate 160,247,359 downwards.
GAAATACCTTTTTGGATGTAGTGGCACTGTTCTCCGTTGGATCAATTATTTTTTCACGGACAGGACCCATCAAGTGTGAATGAACGCATGCAGCTCGGCAATTGAACCACTTCTTTATGGAGTCCTGCAGGGCTCGGCATTGTCGCCCCTGCTATTCAATTGCTATGTGCGCCCACTCGCTAAGCTTATTGCTACACACAAACTAACATGGCAGATCTACGCAGATGACACGCAGATTCTGGCTGACGATGGGCCAAATATGCACCTACAACTGAGAAATGGACTCCTTCACATACAAAAATGGATGGCCGATAACAAGCTAGGCCTTAATGAAGCAAAGACCGAGGTGATGCTGGTGGGCCCTCAATCAACCACCAATTTTCTCTTGGCCTGGCCCACTTCATTCTGCCCCATCCCAACGCCAGCAAAACAGGTCAGGAACCTAGGTAACATCTTCCTGCCTGTCATTTATAGCTCACGCTAAACTCTGTATCAAAAACTTCAACTTCTATATACAGAGACTCCGGAAAATTAAAGATCTGTTCTCGCACGAAAACCGGCTAACTCTCGTACAGGGCCTTGTACATTCCTGGTTGGATTGCTCTTACATATTTTTTCTTGGACTTCCATTGAAGTGGCAAAGAAAATTGCAAGCAACTCAGAATCCAGCTGCTCGCCTGGTCTCCGGATGCGCCAGAACAGACCACATCTCTCCCGTGCTGGAAAAACTGCACTAGCTTCCTATCGCCAAGCGAGTACTATTCAAGGCAATGTGCTATATGTATAGGGCACACCGAAAACTGGGCCCAATTTATCTGTCTGAATGTACCTCTCACTATGTACCGTCAAGACCACTCCGATCGGCTAACTTACTTCTCACAGAACCGACAATCAGCAGACTAAAATTTACTGGTAACAGACGCCTGGTTACAATAGGCAATGAGCTGTGGAACTCCCTTCCAGCTTCTCTAAGGTCCTTACCCTCCCTTCTGAGTTTCAGGAAGGGTTTAAAAACCTTCCTCTTTATCCAGGCTTACGGGTAATCTGATGAAGAATAGGAATTGTGCAAAAAACATGGTTTTTGTATGCACTTTTTCCTCCCCCATCTGGAGGGTTTAATCCCCCCCCCCCCCCCAGGTTTCTTTCTGTTTTACTTTACCTCTTTCATATTGGGCACCCTAGGCTCTGTTTTTGTAACGTTCTATTTGAAATCTCAACTTTTAGGTTTAGGATTTTAGGGTCTCTGTGCGCCTAGACGCGCTCCTAATGGAGCGCATTCGGCGCAATACAAATCCAATATTAAAATCAAATCAAAATCAAATCAAATGTACGCTGCTTCCTCCTCCTTGCTTGCAGCGGAACCGGTGCCACCCACACTCCCACCAGCCTCTCGGGCCGGCATCCGAATGATGTCATGCCTCCCGGGATGTCAAGGGGAGGAGCGCGCTCAGCCTAAGTGCATTAGTACAGAGGCTATGCAGTGCAGCGTTCTCTGAAAGGCAATGTATGTAGCGGCCACCGCCATGGGCCGTTTCACTGTCTTGGGCCTATAATTCAGCTGTCTGGCGAGACTGCAAGACAATGTTGCAGCTGGCGGCCGGCCGGTAATTGTGTGTAGAATCTATAATCCGGCCCTGGGAAGAAGAGCCACTCATGAGTGCCCCCTTCATATGGCGCCCATGACACTTGTCATATGTGCCATACCCTGGATTCGCCACTGGCCAGGGCAATAGCCACTGGTGTCGTGACTTTGGCATTTTTAGTACTTTTGTTTGAGGATTTGAGGATTAGATACAGGTCATATGCACTGTTGGGTGATCATTAATTGTAACTTATTTTGGTAGCTGAAAACCTCACCAAGATCCAAGAACTACTGCTTTGTGGACAGTCAGATAATGAATCTTGCGCTTCAGGTCTAACCATCTGTAGATGCCAAAACGAAGTTAAAAGTCCACCTCTGATTTATATACTGTAATATTCATTCAATTTCAAATTCAATTCAATAGTCTCTCCAGTCATTTTAACATGAGCAGGGCATTGCTAGGATTCTTAAAGTCCACAATCTCTCTGATTGTTATGGAGGAAGTCCACAATAGTGTAAATGATGGTTAAAATTCTCATTAAAAGAGAAGGGGGAGGGAAAAAAAGGATGGGGGGCAATCCACTATCAGGGCTGCCATCACAGGGAAACAGAGACCATGTTCCCAAAACTGAAAAGACAAAAGAGGGAGAGGAGGCTGAGAAAGGAGCGCGGCTGTTCAACGCATCAACAGCCAGCAGGCTCGTGAAACGCGTCGCATTCCGGTGACATCATCATCTCTCACCTGGACTTCTGTGCGCTCCAAGCCTCGTGTTGAGGAAAACACTCCACTGCAGTCAGCCGATACCATCCAGAGGTGTATAAGGACACTACAGAGGACACACACAGACAGAAGTCCAGAAAAGGCTTTTTTGACTACACTGAGTACAGCCCCATTTGGGTACTGTATGCTTTCTTTTAACTTAAAAAATGTGAGTGCATTACGAATACTTTTAGTGCATATTAAAATTTATTTTAAGATCTGCACCCAGAGGCACCTCCTCTCCCTCTTTTGTCTTAATGGTGGAAACCCTCCCACTGCACTATTGTAGTGTGATAGTGGAAGGTTTCCCCGCTGTCAGAATATGATGATCACTGTTGGCAAGGAAAAAACGACAGTCTGGTTGTACTGAAGTCGATCAATAGATTCAGTACATCCAGACTGCCCATAGATGGATCAGAATTCAGCCTGTTCAGCAAGAATCTGTCTGTGGCTGGCCTTAGTCTCTTTAATGAATACATTGTATACATATGCCACAATTCTTGTACCCAAGCAATATGCCCTATTTACTGTGACAATGTTTTGCAGACACACATAATCTTCCACCGCCCTTAAATTTGTGGTCAGTCAAGAAGAGCTGCCTTACATTGTTGGTCAGTGGAAAATTGCCCCCTCATCTTGTGGACTGCACGTTGGCTAATTGGTCAGCACGTTTACAGTGCAGCTCTTGGTTGGGGCCTCTCTATGGGCACAATTTGCATAAGATATATATTTTTCCCTGCATTTGCATGAGTGTCCTTTTAGAAGTACACTAATAGGTTCATCAGTACCTTACAATTTGTCCCTACACCTCACAAAACAGTGACTAGTATTTTTTCACATTGCATGTACTAATTCGATTTTTATACCTCACACCTATTGGAATGTCGTAATACAGTAATTATGCAATAGGTTTAATTGAATTGATACTACATTCATACAAATATAATTTATACTACATCACTACTATAAAGTAAAAACAATTTGTAAACTCAAAGATGAAAAGGATCTAGGAATACTAGCTGTCAGTAATCTGAGTAGAAATGCCCAGTGCCAGCCAGCTGCCACAAATAAAATCCAGAGCTGAGTAAAGGAACGCATGCTAGTGACACGAATATAACTTTATCACTGTGTGATACATTTTTAGATCCATCTTGAACACAGGGTACTGTGCTGGTAGGTCTAGGGAAGTGAATCACTAGGTTACAGACAGTAAAAATCAACCCAAAACCAGTTTCAGTTGTGGTTAAGATAGTTTGCTAAATCATCCACCATGTACTTTTTTGGATCCTTCAGAGTAGCTCAATCTTCAAATTTTTGACTGTTACCTTCAATGTGTCCCTCAATCTGCCTTCTCCTGGAGAAGGGAATGAGTCATTCCCCTTAATGCATTATACATAACATAAAATAAAAAATCCAGGAAGAAGAATTTAAATATTTGTAATGGCTTGTAATGACTGTGGCATTGTGGATGTCTGAATTCACCAGAAGAGTCCCTATGAGACACTATATGGGCAAGGAAGAGATATAATCTGTGTCCAGGCGAGTGGTCAAGCAAGCTGAAGACATCCAGAGACAAAGCACTAGACACAGGAGCTATAAGGCTGAATGCTATTAAAAGCCCTGGGCTTGTGATATACAAATAGAGCTCCACAGCACTGGCAGCCAACTTGTTGGACATCCCATCTCAAAACTATAAGTGCAGCTATCCCCCATGGAAAGAAACTAACCCCAATGCAGGGGATGGCTAGCATTACCCCAGGATGGATCTATGGCTGCAGTGGAGACTCCTGACAAAAATTGGTACCAGTCAGGTCTTTAGATATCTCCAGTAGCATGGATTCCAGACTCTGCCACACTCCTCCTCCACCCAAGAGTGTACCAGTATCCTCTGATGGCAGACTCCATCCCCCTCCAGCAGGACTTCCTTCCCTGGCTATCCCTTTTGGGTGCTGTATGCTTCTCGACCAGACAGGGCAGCTTGAAGAGTTGTGCCAGGCCCAAACAGGCTTCTGGCCTAGTCAGCACAAAGAACTGCACACACCTCCCCAGGACACAGCCCGAGGAGAAAGAGAGCTCACCAGGCCACTCCCTAAATATTTATATCCTCCCCCAGCATCCACCACTGGCCAAGACCCTCCTGGTGGTTGGCTGGGGGGACATACATATTCATAATACAAGATTGTTACAGCTTCCACATCTATTTGAACCCCTTCAATCTGGTTTTCTGCAACAGCACAGTACAGAAACCACTTTGGTCAAAGTCACTAATGACCTGTTAGCGTCTGATTCTGGTTCTCTAGCTATTCTTACTATACTACTGGATCTTAGTTCAGCCTTTGATACTGTAGACCACAATCTTTTAGTCTCTCCCCTTGAAACCATATTTGGGTCTCAGAATTGGCTCTGAAGTGGATTTAGACCCCTTTCATACCACACCGCCCATAGCGTCGGCGGTAAAACGCCGCTATTTTTAGCAGCGTTTTACTGTCGGATTTGCAGTAACCCCCGGCAAAACACCGCAATAGCAGCGTTTTGCCAGCGGTATTACAGCGCTGCCCCATTGATTTCAATGGGGAGCAGCGGTGGAGGAGCGGTGAGTTCACCGGTCCAAATAAGCTGCATGCAGGACTTTTTGTGATGCCCTGCCAGCGTACCGCTGCAGTGTGAAAGCCCTCGGGCTTTCACACTGCAGACAATGGAGCAGCAGTTTAAGGGCGGATATCAGGTGCTATTTCTAACGCTATAGCACCTGCAAAACGCCCTCGGTGTGAAAGGGGTCTAAGTCATATCTTACTGAATGAATGTGTTACTCAGTATCAGTAATCAGTATCGGCGAGTACTTGAAAAAAGTATCGGTACTTGTACTCGGTCTTAAAAAAGTGGTATCGATGCAACCCTACTTATTGTCACCCCCATCAGTTATGTAAGGCAAGCCCTAATAGCTTATCTATAGATGGCACTGTATTTGAGCTTCAGTCTAAATTGAAAAATCTAGGGGTGATATTTGATGCTAATTTAACCTTTGATCCACATGTACAAAATGCTGTCAGAACATATTTTTTACACAGAAACATTGCTCGACTGCGTTCTATGCTATCCTACACCGTAGCTGAAAAGCTGATCCATGCATTTGTGTTCTCTCATCTTGACTACTGCAATGCTCTACTCACTGGTGTATCCAAATCCACTATTAATCAGCTTCAATATGTTTAAAATTCTGCAGCCAAAACCCTGACTAGGTCTGGTACAAGTGATCATATTACCCCTCTCCTGGAGTCCTTTCAATTGCTACCCATCAGGTTTTGCATAGACTTTATGTTCCTCTTACTCTTCTATAAGGCTCTTCATGGCTTGACACCCCATTATCTCTCTTAACTTTTATCAACTTACCCCCCCCCCCCCCCCCCCCCCCCCGTAACCTCTACTCCTCAAATTCTGCTCCAAAACTCTGAAATGTACTCCCAAAGAACATCAGAGAGTCATCTTAGCTAAACTTTATTAAATCAAATCTAAAAACTTTTTTCTTTGGAAAAGTGTTCACATAATTGTCTCTTCTGCCTCTTTTCCTTTATGTCACCCTGTGTTTCTTGTGTTTTCCTTGTAAAGCACTTTGGGAAGCTACCTTTAACCACTTGCCTACTGGGCACTTTTACCCCCTTCCTGCCCTGCCCAATTTTCAGCTTTCAGCGCCATCGCACTTTGAAGGACAATTGCGCACTCATGCACGCTGTACCCAAATTCACACAAATAGAGCTTTATTTTTGGTGGTATTTAATAACCACAGTTTTTTTTTTTTTTTTTTTTTAAATAAAATAAAAAATAAAATTTTGAAAAAAAAAATGATTTTTTTTCCTATTTTATTATAAGATTTTGCAAACAAGTAATTTCTCTCCTTCACTGATGTGTGCTGATGATCCTGCACTGATGGGCACTGATAGTGCAGCCAATCAGTGCCCATCAGTGCAGCCTATCAGTGCCCATCAGTGCAGCCTGATGGGCACGTTGTAGCCATCATTTGGCTATGGCTCGGTTGGCAGGTGGTTAAAGATGCTATTTAAAATAAAGTTTATTATTACGCATATTATTGCCCCATGTGCCAGTGACACAGAGTGTCAGCAGCACTGGATTTAGAGTAGAGCCGAGTGAAAAGCTATACATTGGCCTGGATAAGCTACTACCTAGCAGACCAAATTTACTAGTCACCTCTGCTAATGGCAGGGTGGCTAATTAGAAATTTAAACAGGGCTGCCCCCCCCCCCCTTCAGAGAAGCCTCCACCTATCTGAGAAGTTTTTCCACAAGATTTTGGAGTGTGTCTGTGGGAATTAGTGCTGATGTTGAACAAGAAGACCTGGCTAGCAATCAGAATTTCTAATTCATCTGCAAGGCGCTAATAGTGCTGACCATTCAAATTCCTGAACACAAACTCCTCAAACATATGTCTTTATGGAATCTGTGTTTGCGCGCACAAACTCAATACTTGAATGATGTCCAAATACTTTTGGCCACCGAGTGTATATAAATCCTAGTACTAATTCTGCTGATTGATCTGAAAAAGTAGTATTGGGCTAAATTATTGCTATGTAAAATAACAATAATTTATTATTATTATATTAATTAAGTGCACATTAAAGAGCAGCTTCAGGCAACAAGTGAAAGCTTTCTATGAGCTTTCAATATTATTTTACATTACACTGCAATGGGGTTAGAACCAGGCAGCTCACTCAATTGGGCAGCACAGTGGCTAAGTTCCCAATCTCTGAGGCAAGGCGAGTAGTCTTTTTTGCTTCTCCTGACTATGGTCAGCTATGGCAGGGTTCTATTCACCCAGCAGCAACAGACCAGTCTTTTCCCCACACACATGCTTGCTTTCAGACAGTCCTCTCCTTTTTCCTCACAAGCCTGCAGACCCCTTCTCCTTGCTCTGTTGCATAAGCCAATCACCTCTGACATACAATCAGATCCAGCCAAGATGGCTGCCCTCTGCACTAGAGACACTCCATAAACAAGCATTGCAAAGTGGTCTCCTTCAAAATGGCTGCTGCACTTCTGCATTAATGAATATTCAGTTTAACCCTGTCTACACCGCAGAAGGGTAATTCAGCAGCAACAAAGGAAGTTCCACAGCAGTTATCAGCTACAGTCCAGATTACAGCAGTAAAAGCCCCACACCAATGATCATACTCTTTCGTATGTCATTACCTTTTTTCAACATCTTTTTAGACCACATTTGTAAACAAAAAAATATTATATATGTCTCTTTGACACTTTGTGTTTTAGCCCTGGTGAAAGGAGAGAGTTCCTGAACCCCTGATATGCGTTGGCATATTTTTTCCATATATATATATATATATATATATATATATATATATATATATATATATATATATATAAAGATCCTTTGTGAAGCGAACATTAATGACTGAGTTACAATATTTTTTGTGTTTTTCTGTTTGTATCAAGAGATCTTATCAGATGTCAAAGAAAGCGTTGTGTTTCAGCATACCAGTTATAAGTGAGGTTTGTCAGCATATGTTAAAACTCTGAGAAGCCCAGATTTTTAGAGTCCTTGGAACTTATTAAGTAATTGATAAATCTGATAAATTAATACACAGTAAGCTTACTGAATGTTTCTTTCAAATGTACTTAGCAGTGAAACACTAGACGTCACAACCAGGGCTGTTTTTATTTACTAAAGCAGAAACATGAATGAAGCAAATATGACTCTATTTTTGGGCAGGCAACATAGACTAGTCTTCTGAGTAAAGAGCTTACCAGCGGGGATCTTTGCCAATTGGCAAAGTGAGGTCCTGTAAGTTGGCTTGCACTTTTAATATATTTGAAGCCCCTAATCAGAGTTTCATTGTCCATTTGTCTGCAATACTTTTCTAGTGCACTTTCATACTTGAAATTCTATTGAAGACCTGCCTGCCTACTGAGTGGACTCTGATCCACTGCCTTTCAGAGTCAGTTAGTGAAGGACAGGAAATCTAAAAACCTCTTCCTAACAACCACCAATCAATCTACAATCTACCAGATACCGTGAAAATGGACTGGATAAATCTATATGGCACAGTGGCTGCTGGTGTTTTTTTTGGGGGGCGGCAAATGATCCACCCGCCGCCAATCCCCCCCCCCGGTCGGGTCACAGACAGCACCCACCCCCCCCCCAGGTTGGTCAGCAGGTCATGGGGGTCACGGGCACCCACCCCAACCAAATTCCGTGTTCTGAATTCCAAATTCCGTGTTCTGAATTCCAAGGTCCGTGTTCTGAATTCCAAGGTCCGTGTTCTGAATTCCAAGGTCCGTGTTCTGAATTCCAAGGTCCGTGTTCTGAATTCCAAGGTCCGTGTTCTGAATTCCAAGGTCCGTGTTTTGAATTCCAAGGTCCGTGTTTTGAATTCCAAGGTCCGTGTTTTGAATTCCAAAGTTCCGTGTTCCAAATTCCAAGTTACAAATTCCGTGTTGTGTGCTCTGTATTCCTAATTCTGAATTCCGTGTTCCATATTCCGAATTCTGTTTTCCAAAATCCCCCCCTCCAAATTTCGTGTTCCAAATCCCCCCCTCCGAATTCCAAATTCTGTGTTCTGAATTCCAAATTCTGTGTTCTGAATTCCAAATTCTGTGTTCTGAATTCCAAATTCTGTGTTCTGAATTCCAAATTCTGTGTTCTGAATTCCAAATTCCATGTCCCTTGTTCCAGCCGCAAGCTCCATGAGTGTGATCGCGGGGTCCACGGGGATACCCGCAATCGTCTCACGGAGAGGAAGAACGGGGAAATGCTGATGTAAACAAGCATTTCCCCGTTCTGCCTAGTGACAGGACACTGATCACAGCTCCCTGTAATTGGGAGCGGTGATCAGTGTCGTGTCACACATAGCCCCTCCCCCTACAGTTAGAATCACTCCCTAGGACACACTTAATCCCTACAGCACCACCTAGTGTTTATCTCTTCACTGCCAGTCACATTTACACAGTAATCAATGCATTTTTTCGCACTGATCACTGTATAAATATGAATGGTCCCAAAATAGCACCAAAAGTGTCCGATGTGTCCGGCGTAATGTCGCAGTGACGATAAAAATAGCAGATCGCCGCCATTACTAGTAAAAAAAAAAATATTCATAAAAATGCCATAAATCTATCCCCTATTTTGTAGACGCTATAACTTTTGCGCAAACCAATCACAAAAACGCTTATTGCTAATTTTTTTACCAAAAATATGTAGAAGAATACATATCGGCCTAAATTGAGGGGAAAAAAAAATTTTATATAATTTTTTGGGGATATTTATTATAGCAAAAAGTTAAGAATAATGCGTTTTTTTCAAAATTGGCACTATTTTTTTTTTTGTTTATAGCGCAAAAAAAAAAACTGCAGAGGTGATCAAATACCGCCAAAAGAAAGCTCCATTTGCGGGGGAAAAAAGGACATAAATTTTGTTTGGGAGCAGCATTGCACGACCGCGCAATTGTCAGTTAAAGCGACGCAGTGCCGAATCGCAAAAAGTGCTCTGGTCTATGGCCAGCCAAATGGTCCAGGGCTTAAGTGGTTAAAGTAGAACTATAGGCAAACATTTTTTTTCATTTTGGATAGAGTAAGGGAGGGTCCTGACCCCTGTCAAATTTCTTTCGCCATCTTTGCCCCATTGGGGATATTTTCCTTCACTTCCTGTCCCATAGCCAAACAGGAAGTGAGAGGAAATCCCTGCAAATTAAGGGAATACTTTGGAGACCCCCAGGTCACCAGAACTAGTGGGTCAACCGAAAATTTGGGATTTTCTTTTACTTTCACTTTCAATGATAATGGTAAACAGGACAAAGAGAGGGTAAAGCTCCCTAAAGGGGGCAAAAAAAAAAACCAATAAAAAATTAGGGGTTCTAATCCATCACTAAAAAAAAGTTTTGCCTTTAGTTATACTTTGAAATACTTGTACTGGTAAATTCATACTTCAGGTGGTTAGACATTTTACCATTTTATATACATTCAGCAGCCACTTTATTAGGTACAACTTGCTAGTACCAGGATGGACCACTTTTGCTTTTAGAACTGCCTTAATTCTTTGTGGCATAGATTCAACAAAGTGTTGGAAACATTCCTCAGAGATTTTGGTCCATAGTGACATGATAACATCACGCAGTTGCTGCAGATTTGTTGGCTGCACATCCATGATTGGAATCTCCCGGAATCTCAAAAAGGGCATTGGAGTACAGTGACCTCATTGTCATGTTCAAGGAACCAGTTTGAGATGATCTGAGCTTTGTGACATGGTGCATTATCCTACTGGAAGGAGCCATCAGAATATGGGTACAGGGGGTCCCCTACTTACAAACATCCGACTTACAAACGACTCCTACTTACAAACGGAGGGAGACAACAGGAAGTGAGAGAAAATCCACCCCTAGGAAGGTAAATTCACTCCTGTAAGAGTTAATATGGAAAAAAGGTGTCTCCACTGATGCTTTATCACCAGTCCATGCTTCCCCAACAACCCCAAATTTTCAAAATCCAATTGTCATTGGGACAGAAGGTGAGGTGAAATCTTCTGAACAGGGGCACAGACAGCAAAACAAATGTTACAGGGGTGATAACCCTTCTCTATTTTATCTAAAAAAATTAAAAATAGATTTTTTTGGCTGGACCTACACTTAAAAAATGTACCTGTTCCGACTTACAAACAGATTCAACTTAAGAACAAACCTACAGTCCCTATCTTGTTTGTAACCCGGGGACCCCCTGTACACTGTAGTCATAAAGGGACGGACATGGTCAGCAACAATACTCAGGTAGGTTGTGGCGTTTAAATGATGCTCAATTGGTACTAAGGGGCCCAAAGTGTGCCAAGAAAATATCCCCCACACCATTACACCACCACCACCACCAGCCTGATCCGTTACACAAGGCAGTTGGGATCCATGCTTTTTATATTGTTTATGCCAAATTCTGACCCTACCATCTGAATGGAGGCTCATCAAACCAGGCAAAGTTTTTCCACTCTTCTATTTTCCAATTTTGGTGAGCCTGTGCAAATTATAGCCTCAGTTTCCCGTTCTTAGTTGACAGGAGTGGCACCCGGTGTGGTCTTCTACTGCTGTAGCCCATCTGCTTCAAGGTTTCATGTGTTATGCATTCAGAGATGGTATTCTGCATACCTTGGTTGTACCAAGTGGTTATTTGAGTTACCGTTGCCTTTCTATCATCTGGAACCATTATGCCCATTCTCCTCTGACCTCTGACATCAACAAGGCATTTTTGTCCACGCAACTGACGCTCACTGTATATTTTCTCTTTTTCGGACCATTCGATGTAAACCCGAGAGATGGTTGTGTGTGAAAATCCGAGTAGATCAGCAGTTTTTGGAATACTCAGACCAGCTCATCTGGCACCAACAACCAGGGCTCAAGTCCTGCGGGAACGCATGGGAACAGAGTTCCTGTACTTTTTCCACAACAGGAACTCAGTTCCCTTTAGCAGCTGTGTCCTGCAAGACTTTGAAGTATGCGAGCTGTGTGGCAGGTGCTATACCAGCAGCCGCCGACACAGCTCACAATAGTAAGTGATGCACACCAGGGGTGGACTGACCATTCAGGCATTGCCAGTAGGGGGCCCCTTGACAGCTTCCGCTCCGATCTACCTGTCAATCACAGCTAGCTGACAGGTAGATCAGGTCCCTGCTGCTAAGAGATTGCGTTTAGTCATACCTCTCGTGATGCGCTCCTCCCTGCTGGTCCCTTCTGATTTTCTGTCTCCTCATCCTCCCCCCAGTCTCTTGCATACTTGCTCTGTGTGTCCCGCTGAATCCCCCCCCTCCTCTATCTTCACTGCCATATGATGAAAGAACCCAGAGGAGGAGCACAGCTATTCTGCTCACAGGACATGCAGGGAGAGAGGTGAGCTGAGGGAGGCACATCAGTTTGGGGTGGTAAGCTGAGCACAGTACCTGGCAAAGTTTAATGCCAGGAGGGAAGTTTATGTGGAAATATGTGAAGGGTTGGAATAGCAGCGAGTGTGTGTTGGAGCCCTGCAGAGTTTGCAGCCCCCCAAGCTAACATACATCTCCTAAGCAGGAACACATCACTATCTCCCCAAGCATTCTGTCCAGATAATGTGCAGTTCATGTATAATCTTTCCGTTTAACCCTGTGTTATCCAAACTCTGTTCAATGAAAAGTGTAAACTCACCACATAAACACTCTATATACAAAATAAAATTCCCCAATAAAGATCAGAACATGATGTTCACATTTGCATGGAAGCACAATTGAATGAATGCTGATTATTCACAGAATTACCGTATTTATATTTATTGAGGATTGTTTTTTTTTTTTTTTTTATGTACTGTATGTATTATGTATTACAGTTAAGCTTCATACACACAATACGAAAATTGGATGAAAAATACCACTTTTGAAGCGTTCGTGCATATGAGCGTATCATTTTTTTTTTTTTGGTGGGGGAGTGGATCTTGGGTGGGAGTTCCCACACTTTTTCCCCCAGGACTTGACCCCTGCCAACAACCATGCCACATTCAAAGTCACTTGAATCCCCTTTCTTCCCCATTTGGATGCTCAATTCGAACTTCAGCAAGTCCTCTTTACCACGTCTAGATGTCTAAATGCATTGCCATGTGATTGGCTGGTTAGAAATGTGTTGTACCAAGCAATTGAACAGGTGTACCCAATAAAGTGGCCAGTGAGTGTATATACACACACGTGTGTGTATAAAATTTAAGCCTGGAGTTACCCTTTAAAAATAAAGATTTCCTTTATTGGACATAACAAGATACTGTAGGTATTCTAAACAAAGCAATACTATTTGTAAGCACAATAATTCAACCTGGAAAATCATTTGCGTTCTAAAATCAGATAACGAATATAGTGCTGAGTACTTTCAGTTAAATATATGTCTCTGAAAGAGCCATTACTGTGCTCTGTGCATTAGCATGTACGGCATGCTCTACTGACTATCCCACATCAATAACAATTTGCCCTGGTTATTTTAACAGAACAAATTAGGTCATGATTTATTAATGCCATTGTCAATAAAATATCCAAACTATTATATTCCAAGAAGCGGACAGCAATGTAATTTACAGATTTAGTTGTGTTTTCATAAACCCAGCCAAAAGTATCTGCCAAAATAATCTATAACTATATATTCAAATTCGTCCTCCCAACCTTGTTTTAAAAACTCAACTCCAGGTACCTTGATAAAGTTACACTTTCTAACCTCCTAATATTTTGTTTAATCACTAAGGGGTCTTCTTTTAAATGTTTTCACGCAAATTTCACCCAACTTTTAGCCCATGTTCACATCGGGCCGTTTTGACGTGCGATTTGACATGTCCAATTGCATGTCAAATCCCCGGCTATTGCCCGCAACGGCACCATCTGAATCAGTGCGACACCGACTTTGGGGCTCCGCACCGATTCCAAAAAGTAGTTCCTGCACTACTTGTGGCGACTTCTGGGTGATTTGCAGGAACCCACACAGATGTCTCTGAAATCGCTCCTGAAGTCGGACTGACATGCGGGTCTGAAATTGTGCAAGTTCAACTGAACTCACACGATTTCAAACCTGCATCATTGTAAACCTAGGCTTTCCTTTCCCAGGATTTACACATTTTTTCCAATTGAATCCAATTTAAAAAAATGCTTTAACCTTGAATGAAAGTGTCATGATCTTGTGTAAAAGTATTTATCAGTATTTGCTTAGATTCTACGCTGTATTAGTCTGCTCCCATAAAGCACTAAACTAGCACTGCATTGGGAAAGCGTCAATGATAAACATGAGTTTTGGTGTTGCTTACCTGCCCCCATCTCTCCTCTGGTTTACCCTTCATAAAGCACAGTCTGTGATGAAGCTGAGTGATTGTGCGTGATTCTCAACTACCAATCTGTTACCAGGTCAAAAAGCTGAATAAGCTAGTTTGCAGCTGGGTCCTCATTTCTGGAATATAATCAATCATGCCATAGACACAGGCAGCAGTAACAACAGTGGAACCGTTATGACACCTATCTTCTCTCCATTCTATTCCATTCTTCTCTCCATTCTTTGCTATTGTTATGCTGCCTTTTGGCCTGTTGGCTAAATGCAACCTAGGCATGAGCTTAATGCCTTGTAGATATGGCAGAGGCTCAGCTACAACCTTTATGCTCCTGCGGTTAAGCATGGGGATAGCACAGTTGGTTGAAGCTTTGCATATACCAATGTCAATAAGATGTATGGAGGCAAAGCTGATAACCTGGACCCCTATTTGGTTTAATCCATCTTTAATTCTCTAAAGCAGTGGTCACCAAACTGCAGCCCTGGGGCCAGGTGTGGCCCTTTGCTTGCCTTTATCCAACCCTCGGGGTACTATTCCTCCAAATGACACCAAGTATTGGGCACTATTCCTCTTCCTCTTTTCACAGCCGTCTCAGGCCACAGGTTGGACATCTCTGATTTAAACAGCATTAGCTGATGGGGCACTATTCCTCCCACTAAAACCAATGATGGGGCATTTTCAATTTCCACGGGCCACGGTCTAACTCCTCTAAATCCTGAAGGACAGCGAACTGGCTCTCTGTTGAGAATGTTTGGAGACCCCTGCTCTAAAGCTTAAAGATGGATTAAAGCAAAGAGGGCTCCAGGTTATCATCTTTGCCTCCATACATCTTATTGACATTGGTGTGTGCAAAGCTACAACCAACTGTGCTATCCCCATGCTGAACTGCAGGAGTATGAAGGTTGTAGTTGGGCCTCTGTGATATCCTCAAGGCACTAGATTCCTGCCAAGGTTGCATTGTGAAATATCTGGGTCTGGCCCAGATGTTAAAGTTACTAGACTTCTGATGGCCTGCAAAAGTCTATCACCTATAATCAATGACATCTCAGCACAAGGAAGCTGCAGAAACTATAGTAATGGGGCCAGGAAATCATGCATTTAGTACGGAAGCCTAAATGATCCTTGAGCAGCAGTGTAAAACTTTGATTGGTCACTAGCTAATGCTGTTTCAATCAGGGGTGTCCAACCTGTGGCCCAAGATGGCTGTGAATGCGGACCTACACAAAATCGTAAGCTTGAAAATGTTGATTTTGGGGGGAATTTTGTGTTCACAGTTAACGAACACATGCAGGCGAAGAAAAATTTGACAGTGTCTCTTTACTGGACTTTTATAAGTTTTATCTTCCCAAAGAAAAATATCCCACTCTTCAAAGTCACTCTTCAGTTTTCGGCAGCACCTATATTTGTGAGCAACTATTTTCAAGGATAAAGCACACAAAGGGCAAAATTAGAACCAAAGTACCTTGAAAATTTATTGAGAATTGCTACTACATCCATCAAACCAGATATTGATCCCTTAGTTTATCAAACACAATGTCAACTATCACACTAGATTTATGTTGCCCGCTATTACTTTTATATTTTAAAATATTACAAAAAAAATTTAGTTTTATTACTCAGATAGGTACATTATGTATATCAGTGATCGTTAATTTGTGATCTGCCCAACTTTTTCTGCTCATTAGCTATTCTTATTGTTAGTCTATTTTATGTGTTGCCCAAGACAATTCCTCTTTTTCCAATGTGGCCCAGGAAGGTCAAAAGGTTGGACACCCCTGATTTAAACCCTTCCCTTCCCTCCAACCCAAACCCATCCCACATCCAGGTTGTTTTATCTGGTGTGTGCTATCTTAAAACCCAAAATAAGAAACAAAAAACAAAATACTGTACCACAGGGGTGGGGGTAGGTCTTTTTAAAGCGGGGTTCCACCCTAAAGTGGAACTTCCGCTCATCGGAACTCTCCCCCCTCCGGTGTCACATTTGGCATCTTTCAGGGGGGAGGGGGTGCACCCACTTCCGGGCAGAGCATTCCTATTGCATTGCGCAACTCGCGCATGTGCAGTAGGGAACCGGGAAGTGAAGCCGCAAGGCTTCGCACCAGAACATGTGAACAGGCAAAAAATTTGTTCGAACACGCGAACACCGTTAAAGTCTATGGGACACGAACATGAATAATCAAAAGTGCTAATTTTAAAGGCTTATATGCAAGTTATTGTCATAAAAGTGTTTGGGGACCTGGGTCCTGCTTAAAGGAGAACTGTACAAAAAAAATGATTGGTTAAATCCAAAAGTGCTTTTTTACCACTACTATTCCTTTGTACTGGAATTTAGAAATGCAGCAATTTAGAATTTGGATGAAAGGTTTAGCACTGGGAAACGCTTTTTGAAAGATAAATAGTGCATTTCATATACAACTATATACATCAGACCAAAATGACGGACAAATGAGGAAGAATGAGGGACAGAGGGACAGTCCCTCCAAATCAGGAACAGTTGGGAGCTATGCCTCCCGCAGTATTATTATTTTTTTTTTACACCCCTGCCTACCTTGATGCAAGTTTTTAGCATTTCAGATACTCGCCCGCCCAGCAGATCCAGCGATCCAGCGATGTCCTGCAGAATACTCTCAGAATTATTTTCAGCTGAGTCCCACACCGCCATCTTCTTACACAATGTCAGTCGCCGGGCCTCGTGATGACGCATCTCTAGGCCCGCCCCCCCCATCAATGGAGCACTATGCTTCCTGGGATAAGTGCTTGCCACATATCCCAGGATGCAAAGGGAGGACAGTGCACATCATTCGCCTAGGTGAATGACATGCACAGACATGACATGCACAGAGGGGCAGGCCCGAACAAAGTGCGCTCCCTGTGTAAAAAGAGGGGAGGAAGGGTGGAGAGAAAAAACTTGCCAATGAGGGTGAAGATCCAACTTTTTTTGTTCCTATTATGTGTACTACTTATTATTTAGCCTTGTTGAAGCACAGCTGCACCAAAACTCTGCTTGGCCTGGTGTATGGGTAGCAGAGTAGTGGCTGTTTTAGAGGAGATATTGCACCAAAAGGCACTGCAGTACTTTGTTGATGCCAAAAAAAAAGCATGGGGTTGAAACAGATCATGGTTCTGCTGCCAGCAGGATTATTAATGTACATGGAACAGCGCATTATGCAATATCATAAAGGTAGCGTTGCCATTAAATAATTAAAGTGGTTTACTGGCAAGCAATTCTAATTGATTTTTTAACTTTGTTTTCATCCCTTTTTAGATTTACAGAATATGTGGGTTCTTGCAAGAAAACCTTGGCCTGATCATTCTGCTTGTGCCAAACAATTTGTGTCCTCTGTACACAGTAAGATATGCAAGCTGATTATTTCAGTTACTATACTATAGAAATGAGACAAAGACCATGAGTTACAGTAATCCAATACTTTTCCTTTACTGGACAAAGTAACAGATTAACTTTACAAGTGGTAACATATAGAACTTGTTCTCACTTTCCCATCCACCCAACCCCACCACCAACCCCACTATCTGATCTGTGATCAGATTGCTTGAGAGACAGGCACTCTATCTGGCTTACCCTCAATGCACTGTGTACCCTCAATGCACTGTGTACCCTCAATGCACTGTGTACCCTCAATGCACTGTGTACACCCAATGCACTGTGTACACCCAATGCACTGTGTACACCCAATGCACTGTGTACACCCAATGCACTGTGTACACCCAATGCACTGTGTACCCTCAATGCACTGTGTACACTCAATGCACTGTGTACCCTCAATGCACTGTGTACCCTCAACGCACTGTGTACACTCAACGCACTGTGTACACTCAACGCACTGTGTACACTCAACGCACTGTGTACACTCAACGCACTGTGTACACTCAATGCACTGTGTACACTCAACGCACTGTGTACACTCAACGCACTGTGTACACTCAACGCACTGTGTACACTCAATGCACTGTGTACACTCAATGCACTGTGTACACTCAACGCACTGTGTACACTCAACGCACTGTGTACATTTGAAACTTAGAAGGGACTCGAGTTATCTGATGGCAAATTGAAATAATGGGTCTGCATTAAGAATGTAGGTACTTGCTGCTTGTGGTTCCTCCTATAAAGCAAGCATGTTATTTTCCTAGCATCATTCTGAGCAATTTGATACTGTAAAGGCAAGATAACGATATAATCCATCTTGCAAACAGTATTGATTACTTGTCTTGTTCCTACAAAATGTTTTAATGAGTTAAGGGACATATGTGAATGCTTTCTGCTGAGCAGCTAGTTAAAACTTTGGGAGCTTAAAGGGTTAATTCACCCTTACCAAAAAACTGCCTATGCAGACGAGTGGTGTCTGTAGGTATAAACAAGCTTTACAGCTTTAACCAAAATTGAATAATGTCCTTGCTATGGATGTAGGCCATTTACATACACTATATTGTCAAAAATATTGGGACGCCTGCCTTTACACACACATGAACTTTAATGGCATCCCAGTCTTAAGTACACATGATCAGATTTTCCACAGACAAAACCTTGGATATTTGTCCGAAGGCGTGTGCCTGGATTTTGTCTTGCATACAAACAGCAAGGAATTGTCGGCCAACAAACATGAACCTACTGACGTACTACATTTTTTTAGCTCTTTAGCGCCACCGTTTGGGCTCCTTCTGATAATTTTGTGTTAGTAGAAGTTTGAGTGTTGATTTGTGCTTTTCATTTTGCACTTTTCAGTTTGTTTCTGAACGGCCGTTCGCCAACCAGCCATGTTGAGGAATCGGAGGAGATAACGTGTTATTTATTATTGGCCTTGGAGTTATTGCTTTGACCCAAGTCCAGTCCAGGAACAGGAGGAGGAGGATTTCTTGAACCAAAAGTTGTTTGCTTTATTAATCGTGACCAATTATGTCATATGCCTTTGCTGCGGGAGCTCCAGGAGAATAATCCAGATGATTTTCAGAATTATCTCCGGATGACGGACCCCTGCTTTCACCAACTCTTGGCATTGTTGACCCCCTATATCAGTGTTTCTCAACATTTTTACCTTGGAGGAACCCCTGGCAAAAAGTTTGAGATCTCGAGGAACCCCTGAAATAATGTTCACATCTACAGCTCACGGAACATTGGTATGATCAGCGAGCTGTTGATAACAAAACATATTTGTAGAAATAGCATTAAATAAAAGAATAAATATTAAAACGTACCTATTTAATGTGAAACTCGTGCTTTATTTTCCTGCAGAGCTGATCCATTCAGAGCACATTACAGGGGACATTACATGGGACAGGGGACATTACATAAGGCAGGGCACATGACAGGGGAAATTACATGGGACAGGGGACATTACATGGGGCAGGGCACATGACAGGGGACATTACATGGGGCAGGGCACATTACATGGGACAGAGCACATTACATGGGGCAGGGCACGTGACAGGGGACATTACATGGGGCAGGGCACATTACATGGGACATTACATGGGGCAGAGTACATTACATGGGGCAGGGCACACGACAGGGGACATTACATGGGGCAGGGCACATTACATGGGGCAGGGCACATTACATGAGATAGATCACATTACATGGGACAGGGCACATTACAAGGGACAGGGCACATTACATGGGGCAGAGCACATTATATGGGGCAGGGCACATTACATGGGGCAGGGCACATTACATGGAGCAGAGCACATTACATGGAACAGGGCACATTACATGGGACAGGGCCCATTACATGGGACAGAGCACATTACATGGGGCAGGGCACATTACATGGGGCAGGGCACATTACATGGGGCAGGGCACATTACATGGGGCAGGGCACATTACATGGGGCAGATTGTTGGGCACATTGTGGGGGTGGGGGGACACAGCTGGGCACAGTACCGGCTATCTTCTTCTGGCTTCAGAGCACATTTCATATCCTCCCGTGGCGCACTGTTCCCCCTCGGCCCCTCCTCCTCCTATCCTGTCCACCCCAGATGATGTCACGTACTCGGGAAGGACAAGAGGGGAGGAGGGGCCTGCAGGGAACAGCGCGCTACAGGCAATAGGATGCCAGCCGCTTCCCTGCCTATCTCTGCTGGTGTCTGTGCGATCCTCCTGTCAGCTGCCTGACTGACAGTCAGAACACCGCGGAACCCCTGGGGACCTCTCATGAGGGTTCCGCAGAACCCCGGTTGAGAACCACTGCCCTATATTAAGAAGCAGGACACATGCATGAGGCTTTTATTTTATTTTTTGGTTGAATAATAATTTGTAAAAAAAATAGAAAAAAAGAGTAATACAGCGCTCCCTATATAGTGAGAAATGACAGTCCTATCAATTAAATATAGTGGTTCCCCATTGAAAACGTCATCTATGACGAAACGACGTATGGGAAGGCACGCAGTGACGCCACCACGCAGATTCGGAAGAGGGGACGGGTATCACTGACCGGCCGGCAGTGTTGTTTTATTGTGCTTGTTTTACTGTGGATACACGTAAGTGTTTTTAATCTATGTATGCGGAATAAACTGTTGAGATAGTATTACACTATGGGTGGCCCCATTCTTTTTGTCTGAGCTTAACCAGTTGGATTGGATCTGGGGAAGTGAACAGCGTTCAAAGTTTCATTGCTCCTGTGAAAGATCGTTCCTGGGCAGGATCAGCCGCACCAGCCATCATCCGCCTAGGAGGCTGTTATCTGTATTTACAAAAACGCCTTATTTACCCAGCCATCTGGTAAGCCTTCAATTCAGCAGGTGGTTGGGTTTGAACATCATTTGCATGTCACATTGTGAAGAGACAGGACAGTCACGGTGGTGTTTTATTTTCCTTTATGCTCCAAACCTGTTCGTTATTGGAAATCAGGATTTAAGGCTGAATTGATTTAAGCCGTAAAGGTCGCATGGATTTTTGTTATGGACTAATTTAGCCATTAGTGGACTTTATATGTAGCCCCATCCATGTGTTTTTGCATGACCACCATATATCTGTGCCCATTTGTGTTCCATTTATATTTAACTAGTTAATATTGGCGCAGCTTTACCTTTTTATATGATTTTATGTGTGAGTATCCCACTTCTAGCAGCAGCCTTTTAGGTTAGCCCCTTTGTTTCCTCCCTTTATCTTATTTTAATTTTTTCTCTTTTGTAGCGCGGTTTATTTAATTTTATTTAATTAAATATAGTGAATAGTGATGTGGCTAAAACAAAATAAATGTGATAGACAAAAAGTCTGAAAAGCGACAAAGAAACTACTAAGTCGCCTTACAGAGTGCTAAACTCCAAATTTGCTGCAATGTAATGTGTCATAAGTGTACCATGTGACATAACAAATATTAACAATGTGATAATAAGCCGTATTATTCATACAGTGCCAGAAACAACACTGATAAATCACATAAAAAAAAATCGCATAAGAAATATCGCATGAAAAATTAGTAGATAAATTATAAAATATATGAAAATGTGAAATAAATAATGTCCAAAACCATGCAGTTCTAGCAAAACCAAAACCAAAGTCTTTGACAATTATAAAGTGCTCAGTGACTTCTTATTGTAGTGAACACAGGAAAAAAATCCAGGTGACTTTCGGTGCTCCCCCTGCAGGGGTATTACGCATGTAAGGAGGGTTGGTGCCCAGATGATGTTATAATCCTAAGTATCCGATATTCAGCTATTATAGATCATCCAAGGGTATCTCCTGGATCCGTTATGCCTTGTACACATGGTCGGACATTCCGACCACAAAATCGGTCTGATTTTTTCCGACGGATTTTGTCCGAAACTTGTGCTGAACACACACGGTCGGACAAAGTTGTCGTAAAATCCGATCGTTAAAAACGTACGACGGGACTACGTAGAGGCCAGTAGCCAATAGCTTTTGTCTCCAAATTTCTTCTGAGCATGCGTGGAACTTTGTGTGTCGGAATTCTCTGAAAAAGTCTGATTTTGTTGTCGGAAAATTTTAGATCCTGCTCTCAAAGCAAAGCAGCTTCATTATTATCCCATTAAAATAAAGATCACTGCTCTCTGTCATCGAGAGCAGTGACCACTGTCATGTATGTTGAAGCCCATCCCCCCCCCCCCCCATAGTTAGAGTCACTCCCTGGGACACACTTAACCCCTTCATCGCCCCCTAGTGGTTACATCCTTCACCGCCAGTGTAATTTACACAGTAATCAGTGCATTTTTATAGCACTGATCGCTATATTAATGACAATGGTCCCAAAATAGTGTCAAAAGTACCTAATGTGTCCGCCATAATGTCGCAGTCACAATAAAAACCGCAGATCACCACCATTACTAATAAAAACAAAAATGAATAATACAGAATCCAATAAAACTATCCCCTATTTTGTAGATGCTATAAATTTTGCGCAAACCAATCAATATACGCTTATTGCAATTTTTTTTTTTACCAAAAATATGTAGAAGAATACATATTGGCCTAAACTGAGAAAAAAAAATAGTTTTCTATATATTTTTTGGGGGATATTTATTATAGCAAAAAGTAAAAAATATTGCTTTTTTTTCAAAATTATCGCTCTTTTTTTGTTTATAGCGCAAAAAATAAAAAACGCAGAGGCAATCAAATACCACCAAAAGAAAGCTCTATTTGTGGGAAAAAAAAGACGTCAATTTTGTTTGGGTACAACATAGCACGACCACGCAATTGTCAGTTAAAGCGACGCAGTGCCGAATCGCAAAAAGTGCTCTGGTCAGGAAGGGGGCAAATCCTTCCGGGGCTGAAGTGGTTAATAGAAATCTCATTCCCATTTTTTTGGTTTATTTGGTGAATGACAGAGACTTGTTTAGCAGAAGGAGTTGGGGTCCGCGAGAGATACAAAGACAAAGGGTAATTGTAGCAAGTACTCATAATAATTAGTAGAGTATTTTTTACTAAACCCACAACAGTAAAATCAGTCTGTATACGCAATAAATCATGCTTGTTATACTCACTGTGGAACCTAAGGGGGTAATCCTCTACATTGTGTAAAAAGGCTGTTTGATCCCGTCTTCTCTGATCCTCCCCTTATTCTACTGTCCCCAACCCATCTGCTGATAGTAAAGAGCCTTGGAGGCACTCGGTACATGCTCAGTTTGGTGTGTATTGCAAGAGAGTTTTTTTATGGGGGGGGGTGTATGTGATCAGCACAGAGCCAATCAACACTGTCCAGAAAGAGGGTCAGGGGTCCTACAGCCTCATAGAACAATCAGAGAAGAATTAAAACTCCTCCTACAAGCTTTAACCAGTGCTCAGCCAGACTGCTATATACTGCTGAGAAAAGATATTTAGCAGGTTATATTTACTAAAATAATTGTTCGGTGTACAGTGGGAGACTAGATGTAGTGAATGAAGGGTCCTGGGTTTAGTAACACTTTAAAGTGGTTGTAAACTCTCCCCCACAACTTTATCACATTTCCATCTGCTTAAAAAACCCTAATGGTTGCTGCTTGTAGATGTCTCCTTACTTGCTAACTTTTCTTGTAATCCGTCCTGTTCTGTGTAGTGACGTCACCGCATGCGCATCTCTCCCGTTTTTCACACTGTGTGCCGTTACACAATCTCTCCATTGACAGGAGGCCGTGGAAGTGATTTCCTCTCCCAGCGGCACTGCGATCTTCTTGCTACACCCCATGTGACCGCGTGACATCACATGGGGTGTATAATTTGCCATCAGACTACTTAGTATAGTAAGTTTAGCCGCAGCATACAGCAGACTGACAGGCACACAATATGAGAATGGCAAAATAACAGTGTAATTCTGCACTGTCAGGTCGGCTATGAACGGCGGAGTGCGGTCACCATAGCAACGTCGGATCGAAACGAAGGCTTGGTTGAGGCGCGATCACGCATGTGCGAGAATACAGCAAGACATACATGGAAGGGCAGAAGTAATTTGCAGTGCAGACTTGGGAAACAATACCTAAAATGGCACAGCCTAATCCCTGGAGAAAAAAAGTTTTAATAAAATGTAAGTAATATGCGATTGAGGCTTATTTACAATGGGTGACGTTTGCTTATGTAGCGGTCACACTTTCACAAGTGTGCGCTATAAGTGGAAATGTATTTTTTTCCCTCAGAACAGTAATGGGGTTCTGAGGGTTAATTGTACAGGTTTACTTTGGCATCAGTTTGGCTGGGCTGTACTAGGGTTCTGCCTGGTCATAGGTGCAGTGAGGTACCCATGACAGATCAAGAACCAGGCCTGGTTGGACGTCTTAGGTATCAATCTTCCCCGGGGCCAATCAGTGGGTGCGTCTGGCCCCACTGTGTAGTCTGGGGAAGGGTACTTAAGGTGCTGAAGTCACGTGTTCAGGGGTTCGGCCGCAGTCTTGTTCCTGGTTCTGGACTGGGGTAGCCCCGCGAGGGGTCCTGGGCCTAGGAGCGTTTGCCGTCCCGCAAACATGGTCAGTATGACTAGCCCCATAGACCCGCATGGTCTGGGGTGGGGATCCGTCTGTTCCGGAGTCTCGGAGCCGGTTAGCCCGAGGCCCAGTAACTGAAGAGGATTCAAGGCGTCCCGGTGTGCTCTCAGTATTGGAGGAGCACCACAGCTCATACAAGTGAGGACTCTTCGGAGGAGGGCCAACAAGCTGGCATCTCAGTAAGAGCCTGGAAGCTGAGTTGTATGGACACTAAAGAATCCACACTTCCACAGTACCGCCAAGGAGACAGAGAAAGTTCCAGGTACTGTGAGAAAGGTTCCTATTAACCTTTGGTTGCAAGTTTATTCTGTGTCAGAGACTTTTGCAAGTTTCCAGATCACATTGTAGGCCGCTGTACCTCTGGCTAGAGGTTTATCCAGCATTGAAGCGCCCAGCTGCGAGTGGCTACTCTCTGGGTTGATTAGAGACATTCAGTGGATGTCAGCAGTTCAAGGTGCCTGAGTTTCTTCACCCTTGCCCTCTATTACTATCTGAGACTGTGTTATGTTGGATGTTACCACTGCAGAATAAAAACCTTTACAAGGACTTTTATGTGTCAGCATCCGAAGTTGTTGGGTACTAACCCTGGGAACCCCTGGACATTCACCGACAAGCCACGAGGAGGTAACCCGTAAGCCCAAAAGGTCAAGGCCTCCCCTCAAGGGGTTATGGCCGCTACACTTATAACTTCATATAATGGTCTAGATAAAAAGTGGCAACAGAGTGCGAGAGTTTACTTCCTCTTTAAATATTACATTGTTTTTTCCAGTTCACAAAAAGTAGCATTGCCTGTTTAAACTTCTTCTAACTTGCCTTTTCCAAGCTAGCACAGCAGTTTTTGCTCATTTGATAATGTGCTAGCAGTGTCCAAGTCCGCATTAGACATCGAGACAGTAATCTTCATGCACAATGAGATTGAGCAAATTTTGACATTGCAATAAAAATGACTGACAAAGCGATAACTAAAATAAAAATGGTATTTGGTAAGCTCCAATCACTTACATTACTGGGAACACAATGCCCTGCCAAATTCATGAGTCACAGACTTCAGCGCATTTCAATGCAGCAGTGACCCAGCTGACATATTGTACAGCATATATTTTACACAATGTAATTAATTCAATCAGTAAAAGAATCCAAATAGTGCAACGGCTTCTCTGGTACATAATGACAAAAGGTACATTTTACATTTACCGTCTTTCATTAAAGAGATAATGGACCCAAAATACTGTTTCAAGAGCTGTATTCATTATTGTGGGTTGGGAATGCTCGCAAAATCATGCTCCTTAGCAGACCTGTGGGGGTGCCATTAATTCTTAATGGTAATGGCATTCCCATGCATCGGCAAATGAGGCGTGTTTCCTTGTGCCCCAAACCACATGGTGTGTCAGCACTATGCGCTTGGTGTGGAGTGATTTTAAATAAAGGGTCAGGGACTACTTTCCCTGCAATTCTCCTATTAGGGCAGCCAACTAAAATGAATAGGCTGATTAAACACAGAACGCAGATCACAAAGATGTAAACCCGTCATTGGGGAACCAGGGAGGCATCTAAAAATGCTAGTTGCCTAGATGTTGTCCCTGAACCTTTTGCTTGAATTCTGTTATGCATTCACTGAATAAGCATGCAGCAAGCACCCCTGACTTTCCTCTGACTTTTTTGATCTACAAACTTATTCCAGTCAGTGACTCAGAAAGTACCGAAGCCAGCGACAGCCAGGCAACTAGTAATTTCATTGCAAAAATTGTAAAAAAAAGGTGTCCCTTACAACAATGACAACGCTATTCAAACAATAATGAAACACTCACTGTGCTGCTAAACAGATGCTGCTGCCCACTGGTGTGCGTAAAGACATCAGCCAGCAAACTCCTCCATACACGTTTCGTCATGAAAGGATGTCAGGGGATGGTGTGTAGCAGCTGACTAAAGACTACATTATAAAGACTGCAGAAAAGGAAAAGCAGGCAGCGCCACTCCCACCAGCTACTGAAATCAGACATAAAATAATCATCAATTCAGTGCTTCTGCCACCTTAACTGCTTCCCGACCAGCGCACGACGATGTACGTCGACAGAATGGCACGGACAGGCATAAGGGCGTACAGGTATATCCCCTTTAAAAAGCTGCCGTGCCATGGAGCGCGTGCGGGTCGGGACCCCCGTGAGTCCGGTCGCGGGGATACACGCGATCGTCTCACGGGATGGCTGAACGGGGAGATGCGGAAATAAACAGCATCTTCCCGTTCTGCCTAGCAACTAGTGACACCGATCTCTGCTCCCTGTGATTGGAGCAGAGATCAGTGTTCACTATCTCACAGCCACGCCCCCCTACAGTTAGTAACACGCCTCTAGGAACACTTAACCCCTACACTGCCACCTAGTGGTTAACCCACTTCACTGCCAGTGTCATTTATACAGGAATCAGCGCATTTAAATAACACCGAATAAAAAACGATGATCGCCGCCATTACTAGTAAAAAAAAAAAAATATTAATAAAAATGCTATAAAACTATCCCCTATTTTGTATACGCTATAACTTCTGCGCAAACCAATCAATAAATCGCTTATTGCGACTTTTTTTTACCAAAAATGTGTAGAAGAATATCGGCCTAAAATGAGGAAAAAAAACTTTTTTTTATATATTTTTGGGGATATTTATTATAGCAAAAAGTTAAAAAATAATGTGTTTTTTTTTCTAAATTGTCGCCCTTTTTTTGTTTATAGCGCAAAAAATAAAAACCGCAGGGGCGATCAAATGCCACCAAAAGAAAGCTCTATTTGTGGGAAAAAAAGGACGTCAATTTTGTTTGGGAGCCACGTCACAAGATTTTGCATGGATAAATATAAGCTGATCATTCTAATCACTCCTATCAGTGTTATGTGGTTTGCCTCATCCATGTAAACTGATACATTCTGCTAGAGAGCTTGCGCTTTTGAAAGACAACAGACTTGCTGGCTGCTCCACCAGGTGAAAATACAGTAGTACCTTGGATTACCAGCATAATCCGTTCCAGAAGAACCAAATCCAAAGCATTCATATATCAAAGCGAGTTTCCTCATAGGAATCAATGGAAACTAATAATAATTTGTAATAATTTGATCATTTGTTTCAGTGTCAGTGAGTGTCAGTGAGTGAGTGTCAGTCAGGAGTGTTTCCGAGTGTCTCCAAGAGACTCAGAGTGTCCCGGCGCCCCCCCACACCTCTGGCCAAATGTGGTAATGCACACTCAAGAGGCTTGAATCCTGCTCGTCTTGCAAAATAACGCTCGCAAACTGAGTCAGGATTTTTTTTTAAAAAGCAGCTCGTATTGTGAAATGCTCGTAAACCGCGTTACTTGCAATCGGAGGTTTTACTGTAGAAGAAAAAAAGTAAAAAAAGAAAGGAAACTAATACAGCCATTACATCTAAGTATTGGTAAGCGGCAATATAATAAACTTTTGCTTTTGGATTTAATACTGCTTTAAAACAACTTTAATAAAAATAACTCAATTACATTTTTTTTTTAAAACAGCAATGTCAGTGCAAAAAAGAAAAAATATTTAAACACCACCATCTAGTGGCTAAAACCTGTATTACACATAAATCCCTTAACAAGATGTGCGCAGTCTACAATAGAGAAACACACCTTCCTGCTCGTCCTTTAATTAATTAAATATAATCTTCAGAAAGAGGCCAGCAATGGCAGCCCCCTTTTATCTCATATCAGGCAACAAGTGAAACTGTGTCATTATAGTGATGTCTGACGAACCCCAACCTGTGTGGGGAGAATGGGGAAGAGGGCCTATACGGTCTTTATTTTCCCCGAAATTTAAAAGTAACAAGACAGTCAGATTATAATATCCTGCCTGTGCTAAGCCACCATGTGAATCAATGCATTTGACAAAAAAAAAAATTCTTAAGAACAATGCAGAGGCACAATAACCCTTTACTATCCCACTGTTTTCCTAAAACTTTGGATAAGGCCTTGTAATAAATGGTCTGCATACCTCCCAACTTTTTGAGATGGGAATTATTTCATTTGAATAATTGCTATTCTTGGAGCTAGAAGAATTTTTACGTGCATGTAAATGCGTGCGCTATAAAGACCATACTGACCATAATGGTCAGTATGTCATAGTTGCCAATATTGTAAAAAAATTGATAGGGACACTTTTTTTTCTGTAGGCGGAGTCTTATAATTAGGAGGCGTGGTATTCATTTGTAGGTGTGGTGTAGAGGGTAAAGGAAAATGTGGCGTGCGAGCTTATGCTCCTGGAATCTGGAAATCACTGAAGTAGATACCACTACTCCAGTGATCTTCACTTGCTTCTGGGTCCTGTGCCGATTGGCTGGCCCACTACTTTATGGACGAAGGAAGTCGGCTGCGCTTTTTGAATTAATTCAAAGTGTTCTCTGATTAGACAAGGCGGAAAATGTGACATCACTGCCCTGACTTTCTGCATTCTCTGAATGCCCCCTCCCAGTGGTGGCTGGTGCTCAAACAAACTGAAAAATTCTGAAAAAAAAAAAAACATTAATTGCAGCCTCACTGTGCCATCAATTGGTTGTAGCTTTGATTTTAAAAACAACGGAATAATGGTGTTGTGGTAACTTTCCCCCAAAAAATAAAAAGCATAATAATATTCTTGATATCATTAGAAAAAAAAAAAAAGCCTTTGAAAATGTGTTTGCAATAACTCCATCAGTATCACCAGCCAAGCAGCTTCATTATTATCCCATTCGAATAAAGATCACTGCTTTCTGTCATCGATAGCAGTGATCGCTGTCATGTATGTTGAAGCCCATCCCCCCCATAGTTAGAGTGACTCCCTAGGACACACTTAACCCCTTCATCTCCCCCTAGTGGTTACATCCTTCACTGCCAGTGTCATTTACACAGTAATCAGTGCATTTTTATAGCACTGATCGCTATATAAATGGCAATGGTCCCAAAATGGTGTCAAAAGTATCTGATGTGTCCGCCATAATGTCGCAGTCACAATAAAAAACGCAGATC
This sequence comes from Lithobates sylvaticus, assembly GCA_028564925.1. NCBI lineage: Eukaryota > Metazoa > Chordata > Amphibia > Anura > Ranidae > Lithobates > Lithobates sylvaticus. The sequence goes on along the minus strand of CM053034.1, from coordinate 160,217,767 downwards.
ACCGCCATTACTAATAAAAACTAAATTAATAATACAAAATCCAATAAAACTATCCCCTATTTTGTAGATTCTATAAATTTTGTGCAAACCAATCAATATGGTAACACTGGGAATGCCATGCCCATCATATGCAGCCAATGTGCCCATCATATGCAGCCTCTGTGCCCATCATATGCAGCCTCTGTGCCCATCATATGCAGCCTCTGTGCCCATCATATGCAGCCTCTGTGCCCATCATATGCAGTCTCTGTGCCCATCATATGCAGCCATTGTGCACATCATATGCAGCCTCTGTGCCCATCATATGTAGCCTCTGTGCCCATCATATGTAGCCTCTGTGCCCATCATATGTAGCCTCTGTGCCCATCATATGTAGCCTCTGTGCCCATCATATGTAGCCTCTGTGCTCATCATATGCAGTGCCTGTACCCATCATATGCAGCCTCTGTGCCCATCATTTGCAGCCTCTGTGCCCATCATTTGCAGCTTCTGTGCTCATCATATGCAGCCTCGGTGTCCATCATATGCAGCCTCGGTGCCCATCATATGCAGCCATTGTGCCCATCATATGCAGCCATTGTGCCCATCATATGCAGCTTGTGCCCATTATATGCAGCGCCTGTGGCCATCATATGCAGCCTCTGTGGCCATCATATGCAGCCTCTGTGCCCATCATATGCAGCCTCTGTGCCCATCATATGCAGCCTCTGTGGCCATCATATGCAGCCTCTGTGGCCATCATATGCAGCCTCTGTGGCCATCATATGCAGCCTCTGTGCCCATCATATGCAGCCTCTGTGCCCATCATATGCAGCCTCTGTGCCCATCATATGCAGCCTCTGTGCCCATCATATGCAGCATCTGTGCCCACCATATGCAGCATCTGTGCCCATCATATGTAGCTTGTGTGCCCATCATATGTAGCCTCTGTGAACCCCCCCACACCCCCCCACTCTGACAGACACACACTTAAAAAGTAGTAATGGCGGCGATCTGCAATTTTTATTATGACTGCGACATTATGGCAGACACATCTGACAATTTTGACACATTTTTGGGACCATTGTCATTTTTACAGCGATCAGTGCTATAAAATTGCATTGATTACTATAAAAATTACACTGGCAGTGAAGGGGTTAACCACTAAGGGGCTAGGGAGGGGTTAAGTGTGTCCTGGGGAGTGTTTCTAACTGTTAGGGGGATGGGCTACGAATGACACTTCACTGATCTCTGCTCCCGATCACAGGGAGCTATGATCTTTGACAGTGTCACTAGGCAGAACGGGGAGATGCTTGTTTACATTAGTAAGTGTGGGTGTCCTTCGCGCTGTTTTAATGAACTAGAAACTATATTAATATAAAATAGGTGAGTAAGTGAATGAAAACAAAATAAGTGTAAAACACTAATGTTGTATGTGGAAAAAATTCCTAAACCAAGCTGCAAAATCTAAGAGTAAACACAAACCCGTACAGAAAAATAAGAAATGGTGATTTTGCGCTAAAGTGCATCAAGCGATGAAAAGTGTGTGTGTGAGCCTATATATAGCCAAATGTGTGTAATAAATAGTCACTAAAGGCTCAAAACATGGTAATGTGAATCACATAAATAAATAACATAATGGACGTGGCAATGATTAATCACATAAAAATATGACTAAAAGAGTGCATCAAGTGCTAAAATCACAATAGTGGATAAAACAAATACAATCCAAAATACCTACATGAGTGAAAATAATTAAAAACTAAACACATGCACAATGAGAACCACAGTATAATGAAAATAAATAAATAAATAATTCATTTAAAAGATGATGTAAAATCGAGTCCACCAGAGGATTTAAATCTGAAGAAACATGATGGTGATGACCCCCTTAGGATAAAACTCTCAAAGTCTCTAATATCCTTAGAAATGGTGATTAAGCCTATCTTCAAAAAGTGGGGGGTATAGGGTGGTGAGGACCTAATCCTAGATGGTGCTCACTAGCCTCTCACCTCTCAAATGATCAAAATGCACATCAAAGCCAGTATGGATAATCAGCTACAATTCCGGATCCCTCCTTTAATGTCTCCCAATCGAGTATTCTGTATAATCAATTCGTTCCATACAAAAAAAGGGGGGTTTCCACTTCCTCAAAGTTGTGGACACAGGGATAGCCCTCCCCTCGTAGGTGTGCAGTAATACCTGCGGTCCCTGCAGCAATGACTCGCTCCCAAATCCCGGTATGGGTGAGGGCAGAGACAAACAGAGAAAAGAGGGGGACCCAATCGTGAAGTATGCCAAAAATCACAACATTTTATTCAAAAAGTATATGCTTACATTAAAATCTAGTACAAACAGCCAGAGAGATACGATTATGGTGTCCGTCTGACAGCACTTCCGGTATCCTACGTCCGGCCAATCCCTACGCGTTGCGTCACGTGACCTCGTGACTTCATCAGGGGATGCTGATTGGCTGTGTGGGCTTGCCTTTTATATACATGAACCGGAAGTGAGGTGGCGGCCATTTTGCCAAGGTCCGTCAAGGTAAACAAAGCGCGGCCATTTTCTAGTGGTCTTATAGCGCTCTGTATAGCGGACATGTTTAGTATCAGAAAAAATTATTCAAAGAGTTTACTCAGTAACATAGTGATGTATATATAGCTTATTCTTAATTTGTGTATTCTATCCTATTACGTCCACTGGGTATGCATGAATCAAATAAATATTGTCCCTTCATCTGGATCTAATAGATGGGTTGTATGGTGGACAATGTGAGACCAGTCCCGCCCTGGCCATTCATAGGTGGCCCGGAGTGGTGATGATTTATGGCCATTGGAGTATCACTTACTGACAATTAGCTGGTTGTCTTAGTGATGTGCCCCTCTCGCCTAAACAAACAGTTCTTTGGCTTACCACGATCTTTATATAATTGATCAGAATGGTGATATAAATACATCAAAATATATATATAAAAAATATATATAAAAAAATATATATAAAAAAGACAGAGATAATGGTAGTAAATAAAACTGGAACAAAGCATTTAAACCGTTCCTGTTATTGGCAATACGCACAAAAAATAGAGCAAGACAATTAATAAACAAATAAATAAAAGTATAAGATACAGGATGACTCTGGAATAAAATTATTCTCGTCAATCCTCAAATAATTAAACAGGTACATTATAAAAAAAGTTTAAAATTGTTCAGAAATATTATATTAATGATTAATAGTTAATTCCACTTCATAGTTATATATTCATGAAGATCCTATCTAGTATTAAAATTTTTTCAATATAAATAAATGGATAAAATGTATGGTCATGAGTGTTTTTAAGATAAACACTATTGAGTAATATGTTCCAAATCCTGACAAATAATAAGGCATAGGTTTTTTGGGGGGATGGGCCTATAATTGGATCTCATATGTGTCCCCCCTCTTCCCTCATCTGGGACTGGTTACCGGAAATGCCATGTCGGATTACTGCATTATGGAACAATGTAAACACACAGTACAATAACATAAAACTGATGATGATGGTTGAATGTTATAATAAATATATCATTATGTTTAAAACTTAAAAAATGGAGTGGTATCTGAAAGTGAGGAATAAAATCTCAGTATATGTATATGTTAGCCTTTAGTGACTATTTATTACACACATTTGGCTATATATAGGCTCACACACACACTTTTCATCGCTTGATGCACTTTAGCGCAAAATCACCATTTCTTATTTTGCTTGTTTACATTAGCATCTCCCCGTTCTTCAGCTCCGTGAGACGATCGCGGGTATCCCCGCGGTGATTGAGTCCGCTGGACCCGTGATCCGACTCATGGAGCTCCTGGCAGGGTCATGCACTGTCAAGTGACCACGCGGCAGCAAATTCAAAGGGACGTACCTGTACGCCCATTTGCCCAGCAGTGCCATTCTGACGTATATGTACATGCGGCGGTCGGCAAGTGGTTAAGAAATAATGGCACTGCAAGCGCAACGTGAAAATTGTGGAAACGTGGGTAGAAATTTGCGTTTCTGACCACTTTTCATCTACGCTCAGATGTGAATGGGGCCTTAAAGCCCAGATCCAGGAAAAAGGAAAAAAGACACTACAACATTACACAAACACAACATAAAAGTGGGCAATTTCCCCCACACACACTGCAAGGGTTAAATGCTTGTTATGTCTAGGGGAGAGATGAAGAGGCTGTATCACTTACCTTATACCCCTCTCCAACCAGCTCCAGGGCTCCACTCAAAGCTCCAGTGTCATCACATACAATACAGTGACATTAACATCATTGCAGCCTCATCAGTGCAGCCTATCAGTGCCCATCAGTGCCCATCAGTGCAGCCTATAAGTGCAGCCTCATCAGTGCACATCAGTGCAGCCTCATCAATGCACATTAGTGAAGAAGAAAAATGACTTATTTGCAAAATGTTATAACAGAAACTAAGAAAATATATATTTTTTTTTAAATGTTGTCCTTTGTTGTCTCTTTTGTTGCAAAAGAAAGCTCTATCTGTCTCAAAAAAAGATACAAATTTCATATGTGTACAGTGTTGCATGGCCACGCAATTGTCAAAGTGTGACAGTGCTGAAAGCTGAAAATTGGTCTGCGCAGGAAGGGGGTGAAAGTGCCCGATATTGAAGTGGTTAAAAAATGGGTGAAGTGACACTTTAAGTGACTTTTGAGGCGTATTTATCAAGTGTTTGCTCTGCATGCAGTTTTAGATATATAAAAGAATAAAGGCAAAGCAGAAACCAATCTCAAACAGGCTATAAGGGCTCTTTCACATGTATGGTGCCCTATGAACAGTGATCCATGTTCTCTTCAGATGGCATTTGACAGGCAGTGAGAAGGAGTTATGTTGCTTCCTCACCACCTGATGTTACCCTGTAAATGCCACACTACAAAAGGTACACCATTCCTACTGTGAAACACGGAGGTGGATCGCTGATGTTTTTGGGATGTGTGAGCTACAAAGGCACAGGAAATTTGGTCAAAATTGATGGCAAGATGAATGCAGTATGTTATCAAAAAATACTGAAGGAACATTTGCATTCATCAGCCAGGAAGCTGCACATGGGACATACTTGGACATTCCAACGCGACAATGATCCAAAACACAAGGCCAAGTCGACCTGTCATTGGCTACAGCAGAATAAAGTGAAGGTTCTGAAGTGGCCATCTCACTCTCCTGACCTCAATATCATTGAGCCACTCTGGGGAGATCTCAAATGTGCAGTTCATGCAAGACAACCCAAGAATTTACAGGAACTGGAGGGTTTTTGATAAGAGGAATGGGCAGCTTTACCATCTGAGAAGATAAATCGCCTCATCCACAAATACCACAAAAGACTTCATTGATGTTAAAGGGGGCAATACAAGGTATTAAGAACTGGGGTATGTAAATCTTTGATCAGGGTCATTTGGGTAGTTTCTGTTGCCATTATGATTTAAAAAGAGTAAACACAGTTGATTGATAATAAAGGACTTCAGACTAACCATGAATGAAAGAAATGTTTTTGTGTTATCATTCATATTCTCTGAAAAATGGCCAAGAAATCATAAATTCTGCCAGGGTATGTAAACTTATGAGCACAACTGTATGTATGTGATCGAGCCCTAACGGATATCAGAAGCACGCATACTAACAGTCAGTTTAAGACCAGTTTGTGCCTTTTCTTTTATTCCTACTGAAATGAAGTGGTAGAGAAGCAATGGTTTGAGTAAGTAAGCCAACAGATTGTTGAATGTGTTACACTGCTATCTCTTTTGACATCTGACCAACTGTCATGAATACACCACAATTTGTTGAGACAAGAGTACATTTTAAACATGCTTTACCCAACCTGAAAGTTTATTTCCTACTTGAAACCAAATTAGGATAACACCTACTTTATATTTGTTACCTGTTCCCACTACCTTAGCAAAATGAGGGCTTTCACACTGGAGCGGTGCACTTGCAGGACGCTGAAAAATGTCCTGCAAGACACATCTTTGGAGCGCTGTAGGAGCGGTGTATTTACCGCTCCTAAAGCGCCCCTTCCCATTGAAAACAATGGGGCAGCACTCCAAACCCACCTGCAAAGCGCCGCTGCAGCGGCGCTTTGCGGGCGGTCTTAACCCTTTTTCGAACGCTCGCTGGGGGTAAAACTGCCCCGATAGCGGGCGAAAAGCGCCTCTAAAACGACGGTAAAGCAGCGCTAAATATAGCGCCGCTTTACCACAAGCGCACTCAGCGCCTCAGTGTGAAAGTAGCCTTACCGGTTTTATTTGCTCTTTTCTAAAAACTCCAAAACTGAAGTTTTGCTCTGCTATGCAATATGAAGGAAGGGGGCTGAGGAGTGCATGTTTACCATAATAAACTCTATTTGTGCTGTGTTGGCAGGTCTCATAATCAGTTGTAAACTAGATGAGCACATTTGTCTTTCTAACAAAGGGTTAAAGGTCTAGAAGCCGGTGTACTATAATTTTCTGTCCCCCATCACAAAGTGTCCGCTGTGTACTGCGCATGCGCAGTACACAGGACACCCAGATTCCGAAAACTGCCGAAGATGAACGGCGCCTGCGCCGTGAGTCCACTTTCAAGCCCCACCATCCAAGTGGACATAGAGTTAGAATATAAAAGAGCCGAGCACAGCGAGGCCGTGCCCGAAGCGTGGCGAGCGAAGCGTGGCGAGCGGCCCTCTAAGTTTGTGTAGCCCTATGACCGCTTGGATGGTGGGGCTTACACCTCAACTCACGGCGCAGGCGCCGTTCATCTTCGGAGATTTTACGAAAATCCTTATGCTCCGTTCTGCGCATGCGCAGTACACAGCGGACACTTGGTGATAGCCGGACTGTTCGTGACAGAACACCGGGCTTCTGCATTGTATGTTGATGAGGGGAAATTCAGTCTGTCCCCACTTTCTTTGAGGACACACGCACTTTGAACTTGTTCACAGTAGCTTGTAGTCTGCCCAAAGGGCCTTCCCCCACGAAACATGTAAAAGATAAGAAACATTTTTAGGCATGCTGTGTGAATATATAATAAACAAATAGTGAGCTTTTCTCGAATTTGACTGCTAATGCTAAAGTGGGAATACGCTTCATACATGTGTAAAATACTTGCAAGTGCTTGCTTAATGAAAGGGTAATAAATGGTGTTGTGTCACCACCTAGTGGCCCACTACAGTAAATATGGAGGTTAATACATTGTTGGATTGAAAAGATATTAAAAAAACACACCAGACATACAATCACTCTAATTATATATATATATATATATATATATATATATATATATATATATATATATATATATATATATATATATATATATATATAAAATGATATATTATCAGATAATAATGGTGCTCAAAATATATATATATATATATATATATATATATATTATATATATATATATATATATATATATATATATTTTTTTTTTTGATGTGCATGAGGAAAGAGGATCTATATCCAGATGGGCCAAATGTACATTTAGCCATCACACTAGGCTAATTAGATGAGGCTATGAACCTACTGCTCAACAAAAAAGACACTTGCTCAGAGATCATTATAATAATCTCAGTCTATGTCGTTAAGGTCTTTTGCACACTAGGCTCTTCTGAACACCTTTCTTCTAACAGGGGAAAAGCATCTACTTTCTATTACCTCTAACTAGAACTCAAAACTATGAGATATTAATTCTAAACAGCGCTTGCTATAATACTCAATGAATGTCAAACTATATTATTTATGTGCAAATTACAATGATCATATAACATTTCTGAGCCATACAAAATACAATTATGGTGTCAAATACAGTGCCTTGAAAAAGTATTCACAACACTTGAAATTGTCCACATTTTGTCAGGTTACAACCAAAAACATAAATGTATTTTATTGGGATTTTATGTGACAGACCAACACAAAGTGGCACATAATTGTGAAGTGGAAGGAAAATAAATGGTTTTCCAAATTCCTTACAAATAAATCTGTAAAAAGTGTGGTGTGCATTTGTATTCAGCCCCCCCTGAGTCAATACTTTGTAGAGTCATTTTTCACTGCAATTACAGCTGCAAGTCTTTTTGGGTCTGTCTCTACCAGCTTTGCACATCTAGAGAGTAAACTTTTTGCCCATTCTTCTTTGCAAAATAGCTCAAGCTCGGTTAGAGAGAGCGTCTGAACAGCAATTTTCAAGACTTGCCAGAGATTCTCAATTGGATTTAGGTCTTGACTTTGACTGGGCAATTCTAACACATGAATATGCTTTGATCTAAACCATTCCATTGTAGCTTTGGCTGTATGTTTAGGGTCGTTGTCCTGCTGGAAAGTGAACCTCCACCCCAGTCTCAAGTCTTTTGCAGACTCTAACAAATTTTCTTTTAAGATTGCCCTGTATTTGGCTCCATCCATCTTCACATCAACTCTGACCAGCTTAACTGTCCCTGCTGAAGAAAAGCATCCCCACAACACGATGCTGCCACCACCATGTTTGATGGTGGGGATGGTGTGCTCAGGGTGATGTGCAGTGTTAGTTTTCCACCACACATAGCGTTTTGCTTTTAGGCCAAAAAGTTCAATTTCATCTGACCAGAGCACCTTCTTCCACTTGGCTTCTCGCAAACTGCAAACAGGACTTCTTATGGCTTCCTTTCTTCAATGGCTTTCTTCTTGCTTCTCTTCCATAAAGGGCAGATTTGTGGAGTGCACAACTAATAGTTGTCCTGTGGACAGATTCTCCCACCTGAGCTGTGGATCTCTGCAGCTCCTCCAGAGTTACCATGGGATCTTGGCTGCTTCTCTGATTAATGCTCTCCTTGCCAGACCGGTCAGTTTAGGTGGACGGCCATGTCTTGGTAGGTTTGCAGTTGTGCCATACTCTTTCTATTTTTGGATGATGGATTAAACAGTGCTCCATGAAATGTTCAAAGCTTGGGATATTTTTTTTATAACCTAACCCTGCTTTAAACTTCTCCACAACTTTATCCCTGACCTGTCTGATGTGTTCCTTGGCCTTCATGCTGTTTGTTCACTAAGGTTCTCTAACAAACCGCTGAGGGCTTCACAGAACAGCTGTATTTATACTGAGATTAAATTACACACAGGTGGACTCTGTTTACTAATTAGGTGACTTCTGAAGGCAATTGGTTCCACTAGATTTTAGTTAGGGGTATCAGAGTAAAGGGGGCTAAATACAAATGCACGCCACATTTTTCAGATATTTATTTGTAAAAAAATTTGAAAACCATTTATTATTTTCCTTCCACTTCACAATTATGTGCCACTTTGTGTTGGTCTATCACATAAAATCCCAATAAAATACATTTATGTTTTTGGTTGAGACATGACAAAATTTGGAAAATTTCAAAGGGGTATAAATACTTTTTCAAGGCACTGTACTAATGTATAAATCACTGGTGAAGTGAAAAAAATAGTCCACACATAAATGAAAAATATTTTAAAAAGTCCTTAAAGATGTGAAGAAAAAGTGCTTGTGCGTCAATACCCAAGCCAACCCTCTTAGTACTATTCCACCTCGTGCTCATGTGATATCATCCGCACTCTCCAGATTCCAATGACCCCCTTGCTGTACACAAAGAGGAGTCAATAACGCTTTTAGGTCACTGTGGGACCTATCTGGATCTCTCTAAACGACCGCTGAACATCTAGTGCGCCATTTCTGGTCTGTAGGTGGAACACACACCGGGGACCAGGCGGCATCCATCTTGCTCAGCAGACTTCAGACCGATGTTACCATTATTATGCTTTTTTGTAGCAGTTTTTAATTATATTTTTAATAAAATCAAAGCAATTTTACACTATGAGAGGACTCCTCTCTTTACTTATTTTACAAACCACTCCTCCCCATTGAATAAAGAGGATAAGGACCGGGAACTACACCAAGGAGGGGATAACATCCAGGACAGAGGTCTTGGAGAGATCCAGATAGGCCCCACAGTGACCAAAAAGTGTTATTGACTCCTCTTTGTGTACAGCAAGGGGGTCATTGGAATCTGGTGAGTGCGGATGATATCACATGAGCACGAAGTGGAATAGTACTAAGAGGGTTGACTTTTTTTTTTTTTCTTCACATATTTAATTACTTTTTTTAACTATTTTTCATTCATGTGTGGACTATTTATTCTCTGCACAAGTGATTTATGCATTAGTATTTGGCCTCATAAGTTTATTTTTGTTTTGTATGACACACAGAAATGCTATATGATCATTGTAATGAGCACATAATATATAATATAGTTTGACATGCATTGAGGATCATAGCAAGCGCTGTTTAGAATATCTAATTAAAAATGCACCTAAGGCTACATTTTTCAAATGCGTTTGGGTGCGATTGGGTGCGTTTAGATGCGGTCAGGCGCATCAAGCTTTTTTTTTTGGCGCTTATTCATTTCATAAGCCAGAATATTCGTTTATTCTGGGCATTGAAAAGAACACTCAAGTGCTAAACACTCTAATGCCCCATACACACGGTCGGAAAATCCGACCACAAAATCCATCGGATTTTTTCTGACGGATTTTGTCCGACACTGGTGTTGCATACACGCGGTCGGACAAAGTTGTCGGAAAATCCGATCATTCTGAACGTGGTGACGTTTGTTGCCTACGACGGGACTACGTAGAGGCTAGTAGCCAATAGCTTTGGTCTTGTAATGTGATCTGAGCATGCGTGGCACTTTGTCCGTCGGAATTCGCTACATACGATCGGAAAAAGTCCGATAGGACTTTGTTGTCGGAAAATTTAAGAGGAGATAAAACTTTGTCCGTCGGAAAATCCGACGGAAAAAGTCAGATGAAGCCTACACACGGTCGGAATTTCCGACAACATTGTCCGATAGACTTTTTCCGTCGGAATGTCCGACCGTGTGTACGGGGCATCATGCCCTGTACACATGGTCGGACATTCCGACGGAAAAAGTCTGATCGGATTATGTTGTCTGAAAATCCGATCGTGTGTGGGCTCTATCAGACTTTTTCCGTTGGAAAAAATTTGAGAGCAGGACCTAAAATTTTCCGACAACAAAATCTGATCGGACTTTTTCCGATCTTGTGTAGAAAACTTTTTTTTTTTTTTTAATTATAATCTTTATTAGTTTTTCCATCTATAAAACATGTTTACACCTCAACACAATATTCCAGGACCAGTATCTTTTTTACATACATTTTGTACTTAACACATAGGTATATCTCTTTATGAAGATAAAAAAAGAGCACTCTATATTCCCTCCACTAAAAAGGAGGGAGCCGCTTTTTGAGTAATATTGCCTGGATTTACTCCTGTCTCATTATCCCCCCTTTCCCGCCTCCCCCCCCCCCCACCCCCCCTCTATTCCAGCTGTATCTGGTGTATTCCCTCTATCCATGGTCTCCACATCCTATCAAATTCTTTCATATTATATCTCTTTATGTACGCGGCTCTCTCCTTCGGGAGGGTTTCATTCATTATATCGATCCAATTCTTTACTGTGGGTGGCATCTGTGATTGCCATCTCATCATTATCATCTTCCTGGCCTGATACATGCCCCTTAATATTGCCACTGTTGTACTTTTTGTTTCACCCTTTTCCTGTCTATACCCCAGGATACAAAGTACCACTTCCCTTTCCACTTCTTTTTTAAATATGAAAACTTTGACGGACAAATGCCACACATACTCAGAAAAAAATTGGAGACGAAAGCTATTGGCTACTGGCCTCTACGTAGTCCCGTTGTACGTTTTGTACGCCACCTCGTTCCGAACCATCGGATTTTCCGACAACTTTGTGCGACCGTGTGTATGCAAGACAAGTTTCAGACAAAATCCGTCAGAAAAAAAATCAGACAGATTTTGTGGTTGGAATGTCTGACCATGTGTACGGAGCATTAGCCTCTCCTGAACGCGATTTTGGTGTAGTCAGATTTCTGCCCCTAAATGCCCCTGCCTCTAAACGCCTGGAAATGCCTATGTGCACATAGGCTAACATATAGGGGCGTTTAGGGCTTTTAGGGGCAGAAAAAAAAGGCAAATGTCTGTAAAATGGGGGTATGACAGCTGCAGTGTGCATGAGTTAGCGGATACTTGTATTTGGTTTATTAGGCTGCTAAGATAGCACACTACTTTACTTGCTACTATTAAAATACTTAAAATAAATAATGCCATAGGGTATACATATTTTTGACTTTCTCAAAGAGTCAGTTTCCCCCCGTTCAATGTAAAAATTGAAATTCTTTGTTATTTATTAACTCCATACAGGTTAAGCTTTTATATTTAGCAGGAATTTTGTAAAATTAGCTGTGCTTTTATCTGCTAATAATGGTTTTATTGATTTTTTTTGCGAATATATTGGTTTGATAAACATTTGCGCAAATGCCACAGGGTGTAAAAAATCAGTAGCACCTTCTTTTTATTCTAGAGGTTATATGCTTTCAGAAAATAAGTGGTTTTGGGGTCTTTCACAAATTCTGAAAGCTGTAAGGAAAATATGAAAACCTTCAGATTTTTAAAGAGATTTGTATATTTAAATTTTTGCGGTATATACAGCAGGTTTTCTCCTGCCACGCCTTGCCTCACCCCAGATCCCGAAGGTCTTGGGTACTTATTTATGTTATCTATGTTTAGACACTTGTGCTAGTAGCCCAAAAACTATGGCATTACCCTGGGGTGATCAAGTACTGATTGCAGGGGCGGACTGACAACTCATGGGGGCCCCGGGCAATAGGAGATTATGGGGCCCCCAGGCAATCAGAGATTATGGGGCCACACAGTATACACATACATGTACACACAGTATACACAGACATGTTTCTATTGGCTGAGAAGGTACTGGAGAGGTGGGGCAGCTATAATCCCGGGATGTTTAGACCAAAAGGATGTCGGTAAGGGACATTTCAGAAACAGATGCTGGCAACCCTGATGGAGCCCCCTAGTGGCCCGGGGCCCTCGGGAAGTGCCCGAGTGGCCGAATGGTCAGTCCGCCCCTGACTGGTTGCATTCCTAGGGAATGGGAGCTCCTAAAGGTGAAGCAACATATAGTTTCTGACCTTGGCATGGGGCAAGAATCACAGGATACATTTGTCTGCTAGGATACTCCCGAATCTTATGTTCCCAGGTTTGCTGTACTAGTATGAGGAGATCTACACTATATTACCAAAAGTATTGGGATGCCTGCCTGTGCAGGTAAAGGCAGGTGTACCAATACTTTTGGTAATATAGTGTATATTCGAATGAGAAAAAAAAAAAATCAAGACAATGAGAAAATTGATCAGGTGCAAGGAAAATAAAAAAGAACGCATATTTGCTTGCACATGATTGGATGATCAAAATAAGCAGAGCTTTACCACGTTCACTAAGCTCTTTGGAAAATGAGTGCAACTGCACTTCCAAAGTGCAGTCTAGTTGCCCTTAGTAAATTCATCCCAATGTCAGTAATATGATGTAGGGAGCCAAGTACATAAAGTAAGTAACAAAGAAGTTATGATAAAGAACAGCCAGAGACAGGACAGGTAGATGACAAACTCAGAATACAAGCCAGACCAAAGACAGGAAACATTCAGAAGCAAAGAAAATGGACAGAGAGTCAGCGGTCACAGGCAAAGTCCAGCACTATGGTTCAGGATACCATTCACAAGCAAGAACTGCTTGACAGGCATGCTCAATATCAACCAGCACCTGGCCTCAAGCTTGGTACCTGAAATATTTGATGCCATTGTCTGTGTGTGTGCTTGGATATTTATGCCTCTCTGACATACAGATATTTAGGTGGGAAAGGTTCCTGCTATTATAAACATTTTGCATACCGTATATACTCGAGTATAAGCTGAGTTTTTCAGCTTTTTTTTTGTGATGAAAATGCCCCACTGGGCTTATACTCGAGTCAAGCACTTTTCTGCAGCAGAAAATAACATTTTCCGACCCAACTTTGGGGCCCCGTATCTCTGGGCCACTTGGTGCTAGGAACCCCAAATTTGGTATGCCAACCCAGTGGACCTAGCACTACAACATATCCAAATTTGATATTTATATACGTGAGAAGTGATAGACCAACCTGCCACCACTCACTTGCCCAACAAATATTGTATTTTGATTTGCTTATGGTCAAGCCATAAATAAAACCCCTACCTGAGCAAGTGACTGCTGGCACTCCTTACCTCATTTCATATTCATGTCTATATATGTGACCTGACGTAAATACGAGTTTTTGACTTTTGTCCTGTACTCTATGACCACTATTACCTTTAACCTGGTTTTGTGATTATCACCCTCATAGTATCCCCCTAACCATCATGGCAATCTTCCTTGGGGAGGATTGGGAGACCCGCATGACTAGCACTTTACAGCAATTTCAATCTAATGAATTCATTGAATCCCAATTACGATTTGTTTTCCTTAACCTTACACATACTGTCCAGAAAAAAGCTTCCCTTTTCTGGCACATCAAGTCCTTCAAGGACTACATTGCCCACAGTATTAACCCCTTCGGACTCAGGGTCCAAATTTTTCCCACATTTCAGGACATCCCCCCAGACTTCAAGCAGGCCTGGGAGGGTGTCCTCAAACAATGTTCCATTGATTTGATGAAACTTTTGATACAACAATATGAGACACAGATGTCCGTCCTTGATGCCAAATTAGCATCATTAAATACTCAGCTAGCACAATTCCTAGATCATCCACTATATAAAACACTTGATCTCCAACTCAAAAAACGTTTTGATAAATTTAATCATGACACTTTGACGCAGAAGGACAAAAAATTCTTCCGCGACAAAAAAGCTTTCCAAGAGGAAAGAGCCTACAAATGGAACGAGGCCAACCGTGCTGCACGCCCACCAGCTCCAGCACGCTTCGCCTCTAAACCTACACCTCCCAAATATGCTGCCGATCGCAACACAGACAATTCACATGTTGCACCCAAACCCCATCTCACACGAGGCCCACGCAATCCAAAAAGAGGCCGCACACCCAACCTTTCCAGTGACGAGGTCTCCGATCCCGAGGGACCTGCCGACGACTCACCGGCCAGAGATCCGTCGGCTGCTTCCTCGTCCTCGAAGACCTCCAGATCACACTCTTTACCTTCATCCTCCCAACACTTTGATTTTTTAGACCTCATGCGAGCTTCACAAAGAATTCAACACAACAACACTTATCAACCAAAAAGAACACCAAGATAACCCCAGTGTCTAGTAATATCATCAACCTTTCTAAACACTCACTCACCAAGCATGAAATTTCTGTCCTTGAAAAGGGACTCACCTTTTGCCCTGTATCTCACATAGACAAATTCACTGTCATTAAAGACATTCATTTGTTTATTCGCAAACTGTTATTACACAGCATATACACACCCAATCCTTTTTCTGATTCGCTTCTACACTCTGCAGCGGAAACCACGGCCCTCCAACAGTTAACCGAACTCTTGGATGAAAGTGACAATTCCAACCTAATAGATACTCTTGATCTTGACACTCTCTTAGCCAGCACTGAGGACAATCCTCTCACTCCATCACACCCACCCCCTAAAATTACCATAAAAAAGAAATCTAGTTTCTACCCACCCCCCAGCACCAACCCCCGAGCTGCACTATTTTTGCAGGCAGTTACACGGGAAATCCGTAACTTAAAAATTTATCCCAACCGATCTAAGGCAAGAAACTTCTCATACAACCAATACCTTGCCCTTCAAAATCTCAAAACTAATTCCACGATAATAATAAAACCCGCCGATAAAGGCGGAAACATTGTTATACTGGATAGGGACCACTATACTCAAATGTGCCATGATATCCTCCAGAACAAGGAATGGTACAAAAAGATCTCCATATCTTTCATTTCTTCAGCACAACAACAATTATACACACTCATAGACTCCGCCACCACTCAAGGGGTATTAGACAAAAACACCAGTGATTATGTTAGAACTAAATTTCCACGTATAGCGACGTTTTATGCACTCCCTAAGGTGCACAAAAACCTTCCCAGACCACCAGGCAGGTCCATAGTTTCCGGAAGAGGCTCTCTTACAGATAACCTTAGCCGCTATATTGATAAACTACTGCAACCCCTTGTTATCCAACTTCCCTCATATATAAGAGACACCACTCATCTTTTACAAAGCTTGTCCTCCCTAACCATTGGTCCCGACACCTTACTTGTCGCGATCGATGTCGAGGCACTATACAGTTCGATCCCTCATACCCTAGGACTCTCTGCCATTCGACATATACTCACTACTTCCTCCTTATACTCCTCTGACCTTTCCACATTTATCACAAATGCTTTAAATTTTATTCTTAACAATAACTTTTTTTCATTTGATGGTTCCCACTACCTCCAAGTACAGGGCGTGGCCATGGGCACTTGTTGCGCACCGGCCTACGCCAATCTGTACTTGGGGGAGTGGGAACGTCTTCTATTTTCAGACCCCTCTGCCAACATGTACACTAAACATATTGTCACTTTTCGCCGATATATCGACGATATCTTCATTGTCTGGCAGGGATCCAACCAAATCCTACAAGATTTTTTGACCTATTTGAATACTGCCAATCAGCTAAATTTGAGATTTACTATGACTTCTAGCCCCACTTCCATTTGTTTTTTAGACCTTAACCTTATAAAAGACTCCGAAGGCCATATCCAAAGTCACCTATACCGCAAACCTACTGCAGGTAACACCATTCTTGCTGCCTCCAGCTTCCACCCGGAACCTCTCCTCAATTCTATTCCATATGCCCAATACCTTCGTGCCCGCCGCAACTGCTCAACCGAGGCCTCCTTTGAAAATGAGGCCTCGGTCCTACGAAATAGGTTGTTAGAACGAGGATACCCACCTAAAATTTTGAAAATTGCATACAAAAAAGCAAAATCAAAAAAACGTAACTCCCTACTTTTCCCTTCCAAACCACAAGCCAAACAAACCCCACTGCGAATCATTACTAATTTCTGCGAACAACATTCCTCCATCACGCAGATCTTAGAGAAACATTGGTACATTTTAACCACAGATCACTCACTGTCTCCATTTGTACCGGCACACCCTTTACTTACTTATAGACGAGCCCCTTCCCTTCGTGATAAATTAATCAGAAGTGAATATACTCCTGTCAGCTATTTACAAAAACAAACAAAGGGGACATTCCCTTGTGGCAAATGTAGATACTGCAAGTACCTATCCAAATCCAACAGATCCAACACCTTACCCAATGGACAACCCTTCTTCCCCCAACATTTTGTCAATTGCCGCTCAGTCGGCATTGTCTACCTACTAGAGTGCGAGTGTGGGTGTTTTTATGTTGGGAAAACCAAACTTCCCTTTTGGAAACGCATCTATCGACACATCCTTAGTATTAACCAAAAAGACCCTGACCTCCCCCTAGGGCGACACTGTGCAATAGTGCACCAGGACTCAACCCCTCAGATCACATTCAGAGCACTTGATCACATTCCCCCACCCAATCGAGGGGGCGACTATAACAAATCCCTACTTCAAAGTGAGCTCAAATGGATTTTCCACCTCAACGCCACATCCCCCCCTGGCCTCAACGAGGCATTCAATTTTAAGCCCTATCTTGAGGGCTTTGAATCAGGGGTATGTGAACTTGATCTATAATTTCTACAGGTTATGAGATGGGCTCCCCGAGTACTATGTCCTCTGGAACCCCTTCTCCACCTGGTTTAACTATATACCTATATCATGGTCATCCTGCTCTGTTTCAATAAGAATGTATCTGTCATAATGTTTTGCAAACATGTTCACACCATGTTTCATCATGTTTACTTACTGTATTGTTTGCAATGTCTCTACATCTATACTAACTCAATGATACCAATATATCTTATATACACATATGTTCTTATTACTTTTTGCAAATATATGAATATTGTTGTTTCTGCTATTCTAAATGCCGTGTTTGTCTCTGTCCACCAGGGGGCCTCTTATCCATCTCCATGGTAATTGTGACTCACTCGCTGAAAATACTATGTCTAACATACCAAATGCAGTTGTAATGTATTCATAGTGTTATACTCTCTTATATTACACCCATCTAATACTGCATCCAGCTTCCCTGCTTCCACTTGATTTACTGGCTGCCCGGCGCGGGTAAGACCTTGTGCGCATGCGCGTATTCCACACGGCGCATGCGCCACAAATACCCATTGAGGCGCACGTCTTTCCATCTTACGCGCCCCCCCCGCTTGCGTTCCAGCACACGGGGAGGGGTAAGTCTACCCGCGTCGGTGACGCTCCGACGCCGCACGAGGCCACGCCCCTTTGGACGTGTCGACGCGCGGCGCCGCCGCATCTGAGATCTCAACACTGGGGATATTGTAATGTGGCCTCTCAGCCACCATCCCCACACCTGGCCCCGCAATCACCACACAGTCTAGTGCAATTACCTTTCACTATGGCTTGCACAGCTGACACTCATCAATACACCTTATATTAGCCTCCACAATGGCGGGATTAGGCATTATACCTTCCTGCCGGCGTTTGGCTACACTGCAGCATACCGCAAACTCTCCCTGTACCAGGTAACATTAACATCTTACTTTTTGCAACTTATGTTGCACCAACCCATTCTTTGTTGCGATACTAATAGTACTCTACCCACTCCCTTTTACCTTATAGCTACTTATCATCTTTGGCCCAGGCACCACTAGCCATTGCAAACCTTCATTGCATGGCTTGGAGATCTTGCAGCCTTTCAAATGTGTAGCAGCCGTTTGCTTTTAACAGCACAAGATCCATTGTATACTGCATGGACATACTGATACCATACTCTTGTACCTCAAGATTATTGGGCTTACTCCAAGCCCTTCAAATATATTGCAAGTGAGTACCATTACCATTGAGCGGTGTAATTCACAGGTTTATACCTATCTATACATTATGTTGTATATTAATGACTCTACTCTGTCTTATACAGTATTATTGAGCAAACACAGGAACAGATATTGCCTTGAAAAAGGACGGCCGTGTTAATGCACACTAGGCCTCACAAATTTGATATTTATATACGTGAGAAGTGATAGACCAACCTGCCACCACTCACTTGCCCAACAAATATTGTACATATCCAAATATGGGGTTCCTAGCACTAAGTGAGATACGGGGCCACAAAGTCCGTTCGGAAAGTGTCATTCTCTGCTGCAGAAAAGTGCTTGACATTTTCCGACCCGAATTTGGGGTCCCGTATCTCGGGGCCACTTAGTGCTAGGAACCCCAAATTTCGTATTCAAACCCAGTGGAACTAGCACGACAACATATCCAGATGAGGTTCCTAGCACCAAGTGACCCTGAGATACAGGGCCCCAAAGTCGGTCAACTGTGTCCATCTGCAGCAATGTCATTTTTGACTGCAGCTAGGGGGCATTTAGGAACCCTTAACTACCAAGTTTGAAGTTTGGGGGACCTATGGCTGCAAATGGGCACAGTGAGGCATGCAAATGGGCACAGTAAGGCTGAAAATGGGCACAGTGAGGCTGCAAAAGGGCACAGTGAGGCTGCAAAAGGGCATTGTTGACCCTCTTTTCCACTTACAGTAGCTGCACATTTCTCACCCTAGGCTTATACTCGAGTCAATAAGTTTTCCCAGTTGTCCATATTAATGAATAATCTGCTGTGTTTTAATAAAAAAGTATTAAACCCAAAAGCAAACATTTCAGCTTACCATTTCTTAGATGTGATGGCTGCATTCCTTTTCTTTTGAGGCTTCCTTTCCGTTATTTTCACCTGTTATCTGGCCATTAAAGTGGTTGTAAACCCTTACAGACCACTTTTACCTACAGGTAAGCCTAGATTAAGGCTTACCTGTAGGTCCAAGAAATATCTCCTTAAAGCGGAGCTCCACCCGATTTTAACATAATATCTAAAATGGATTGAATACATGTCATCAATCCAAAACGGAAGTTTTTTTTTTTTTTTTACAGTACCTTTTTTTTTTCTTCTGAAGTTGTGTATTTCCTGTCTATGGGGATCGCGGATATGGGCGGGGATAGTGCGGCTATTTCGCAATATCATCTATCCGCACTGTCTCCTGGGAGCTTGTGTCATAGTCAGTGGAACCCCGCTTTATTAACCTACATGGTTAAGGAGATTTTTCACCAAAAAACGGCACCGCTGTCTACGGTGCATTGAGAGCGCCGCAAGTAAAGGCTAACATGCCTTCAATGACGGCTCCCGCGTGCATGCACCGAAATGACGTCATCGCGGCTCCGGCCAATCACAGCGCCGGAGCCGCGAGACCCGGAAGTCACTCCAGGATACATGGCAGCGGCGGAGACGAAGAAGGAGGACCGCTTCGGGGCTTCGTTCTCAGGTAAGTTATTCATAATGAGCTAGTATGCTATGCATACTAGCTCATTATGCCTTTGCCCTGCAGAGTTTATTTTTATTTTATTTTTTTGTCTGGGTTAACTTTCTCTTTAAGTCTGTTGTTTTTCAAAAGAACTCTCCAGCAGATTGTATCAGTTACAAACATGTGACAAACCATTTTTCTGTAACTGTGTATAACTGTGTATAAAATATTAGTGTATCTAATACACTTCTCTCCCCCAGACTGACAATGCTGCTGTCCAAAGGTGCCCCTGTGCTTATTCGTCCAGACTGGGGGCACTCTAATACAGGTGGTTTCTAGCCAGATTAATAAGTGAAAACAGAGTGGGAAAAGCCTAAAAAAAAAAGAAAACGAATACAGCCAACACATCTAATGATTGGTAAGCTGCATTTTATTAAATTTTAGGTTTTGGGTTCAATACTGCTTAAACCTCTCTAGGCATTGACAAAGCAAGCTGTGAAGTTCCCTAAAGTCACCACTAGATGCCAGTAAAATACCTGTTAAAACAAATTACCATAGGGTCATTTTAGTTGATAAGATTTTTGCAAAAAAAAAGGCAAGGATAACAAAAAGTTCACAGTGTACAATTTGTCATTAACTACATTAATGGTCTCATTGCTCATGCTGCTCTAAACTGGCCAAGTGACCTTTTTTCACAGGGCAAGAGTCACCAATTGAAAATGCAAATGTTTAAAGAAGAATTTTGTAACATTTCTAATGATAGAGTTGCTTGGATAAATATAACCTATAAAATGACACAGAGCGGCATGGTTGTCCAGGGAGCAATCAGGAATGATATCCATTGCACAGATCCTTGGTCCTGATGGTGTCCTCCTCTCTGCCCCAGCGGAAATCAACCAGCGCTTTGCCTCCTACTATCAACAGTTGTATAGCTCCGGGACGACTTATGAGCATAGAGACCTGACTGCCTATCTAGAGACAGTTGGCATCGCAGTCCTCACTTCTGCCTATGCAGATAAACTGGATGCCCCCATTAAGATGGAGGAGATACAGAAGGCGCTTAAGATGATGCAGACGGGCGAAACACTGGGACCTGACGGTATCCCAGTTGAATTCTATAAAATGTATGCAGAAGAACTAGCTCCCCAGTTCCAATCACTACTGACTCAGGTATTGGAGACAGAGGTGCTTCCGGACACAATGACTGACCTGGGAAGGATCCTACTCTGTGCTCCTCACATCGCCTTATCTCCTTCCTCAATGTTGATACTAAAATACGCTCTAAAATCCTCGCCAATCGGTTGAATACCATCATTATGGCCCTAATTCATCCCGATCAGACGGGTTTAAACATTCGGCGTTTGCAAACTCATATTGCGATAGCTGATCCCGACCCTGGGGTGGTGGCCTCTCTCTCGATGCCGAGAAGGCCTTTGACTTGGTGGAGTGGGGTTATCTATGGGCTGTCCTGTCTAGATTTGATTTGGGACCCCGGTTCCTGTCCTGGTTACGAATGCTCTATGCCCACCCTAAAGCACGTCTATGCACTAATGGAAATTTGTCAGATCTTTTCCTTGGTGAGGGGGACACGTCAAGGCTGCCCACTGTCACCGACACGGTTTGCCTTGGCCTTGGAACCACTTGCCATTCTCCTTAGATTGGATTTGAGGGTCCAGGGCATATGGGTGGGTACACTAGAAGAGAAACTATCCTTATACGCAGATGGCTCCCTACTGTACCCGGCGGATGCTTCCTCTTCCCTACAATCTGCATTGGCCCTTAGTTGATATTCTGGGATCTGCATCAATTGGGACAAATTGGTGCTGTTCCCGCTACACCCGTCATTACCCCGCACGAATACACACACGCCACTACGTTGGGTGGATGAATTTGCATACCTGGGGGTGAAGGTGGGTACCACAGCTGTAGGATACCTGACTAGGAATGTGTACCCAGTACTGAAGCAGTTTGCTCAGCGGTGTAAGACATGGCAGAATCTCCCGCTTACACAGTTGGTTGAGGGAATCTACTTAAAATTATTTATTTACCCAAACGTCTGTATTTTTTCAGGCAAACTCCAACTCTTAACCCTAGGTCCTTTTTTCAGTGACTGGAAAGCATTGTGACCTCCTTAATTTGGGCTGGGCGACCCCCAAGGGTAGCTAGACTAATTCTTTATTTCCCATTATCGGGTGGTGGGTTGGCACTCCAATTTTTTACTCTACTACTGGGCGGCGGTTCTTGTCACTGTAAGGTGGTGGTTCTCCCAACCTAAGCAAAACCCTGTATTAACTTTAGAGGTGGCCCTCCTGGGGTCCTATGCTGCACTGTCTAATTTAGTATTTCGGGGTTGTAAGGCTCACCATTCTGTGACGGGCCCTATGAAGACCATGATCCAGGTATGGCAGTGTACTAGAGTGGCAGGCCAGAAACCATTTTGCGTCTCTCCCCACGTGCCGCTCTGGGGTAACCCTATGCTCCCTAAAACTTCCCGATCCTGCGGTGTGGGCCAAATGGCAAATCCTTACATTGAAGCATGTGATGATGGATGGTAGAGTTATGTCATTTCAGGAGATGAGACAAACATACCGTCTTCCTAGATCATTTAAATTTTGGTACTGGCAGCTGAGACATGCCCTTAAGAGTTTCCAAACCCAGTGGCTCTTGAATCGGATTCTATTGAGCGACTACTGACCTCGGGGGTGATGGGGAAACCCCTTTCCTCCCTATACCTATATTTGACAGTGGCACATGATGTTAAGACTACTAATTCTCTGAGCAGATGGAGGGTAGACATTCCTTCTTTGGGTGAGGAAGAGGGGGAGGACTGTGTCTCAACCTTTGTTCCTTCTATGATCTCAGCCAGGGATCGATTTGTTCAGTTGAAATGTTTACATAGGGCGTACTACACCCCGCAGAGACTAGCTGGTATTTAGCCCAATTTTAGCCCACTGTGTACTAGATGCACTCTTGAACAGGGAACATTTTTTCATATGGTCTGGTCCTGTCCCAAACTCTGTCCTTACTGGCAGGCTGTGGCGGATACTTTAACTGATATATCTGGCATTGAAATACAGATGGATTCTTTGATCCTACTATTGAGTTATTTGGAGGATATAGAGGGAGACAGGTATACCAAACTATGTATTACTTTCACCCTATTCTATGCCAGGAGAGAAATCTTGCTACGATGAAAGGGGAAGGAGCTTCCTTCAAATGGACTCTTGGGAAAACACAATCAATAAAGGGTTACCACTGTATGAGCTCATGTATGAGAGCAGGAATTGCCTGACAAAGTTTGACTAAGTCTGGTCGAACTGGATTGACGCGTGTGGTTAAATCCCATCAGTCTATGTAGACATAACATGCATGCTTGCATTCAGTGTGGGTGGTCCTGGGCCCCCCTCCCCTGTATATAACCCCTGGTTATTTCACCTCCAGGCATCATGGGGTAATGTAGGCTTATGCCCCGTACACATAATCAGAATTTCCGTTGGAAAAATCTTGGATGGTTTTTCCGACGGAAAAATAGAGAACCTGCTCTCTATCTTTTGCTGGCAGAAATTCCGCCAGCAAAAGTCTGATGGAGCATACACACGGTCGGAATTTCCGACCAGAAGCTCACATCGGACTTTTGTTGGCGGAATTTACGGTCGTGTGTACGGGGCATTAGGGTCACCTAGTTTATTATACTCCTAATTAAACTCTTCTTGTGTATGTTTTGTAACCTGTACCTGATGCTCTATTGTTCATAATATGTACTTTATGTGGTAATCTCACTCCTGTGCTATCATTTAAACATGTACTGTAATGCAAGGCTTTTATTTGATATCTTGTTCATGCTTTGTATTGTCTTTGTCTGTCCAATAAAATCTCTTCATTTAAAAAAAAAAAAAATTATATATATGACACAGAGCACCCCCGATCCTCCTCTTTTGGGGTTCCCTGCGGCGCTCCTGTCCTCCTCATCTTCTCAGTGTGCCACCACAGGAAGCCACTTCTTATTTTGGTCCATAGACACAGACAGCGCGGCTCAGTCTTGCCCCTGATCCCCTGTCACAGGATTTGATTGACAGCAGCAGGAGTCAATGGCTTCCGCTGTAGCCTCTCTATCCTGTGAGGAGGGAGAGAATGAAGAGAGCCGCTGCTCTCGGGCACAGTGTTGGATCGAGATCAGGTTCAGGTAAGTATTTAGAGGGGAGCTGCACACAGAAGTTTTTTTTTACCTTAATACAGAGAATGCATTAAGGTTAAAAAAAAATGCCTTTAGAACCACTTTAAGTGTAAAGGTTGTTTGCCTACAGGCTCCAGGGGTAGAAGTCCAGTTCTGGTTATTAAATTGGCCATTAAGCTGGCCATACCAGTTGACTTTCATTTAAAAGTTTGAATGTAAATTCTAAAAAATTGTTAATCAGGGAATTTGATCCCACCATCACAGAGTCCACTAATGTCATTCAAAAGCTTTATAAAAGTTTGCCCAGACCTGTTACTAATGGAATCCCAGCTGTGATAAACAGTTTTCTTTTGTGCCTTGAATATGCACATTACAATATGAATGATTTTGTTTGTATGGAAAATCACATTCACAGTAAGAATTTTGTTCATTTGAGAAAAAAAGTTTTCCTAGAATGTAATTGGGCACTGCTAAGAATGGTTGTGTAATTTAGCAAAATTAATTGGGCAGGAGTGATAACACAGTCCACCAAAATGTTGTGTGTTGTCTGCCCACATAGGTGTGCACACTGGGTGTGCCAGGGGTGCCTTGGCACACCCTAATCACCCCACGTGGTGCCAATTCCCCCTGCTTCCTGGCTCCCTGTCTCCCCCTGCAGTGCTGCCAGCTTCCCTCCTCTTCTCTCCCACCGGCTGCTGCAGCAGGGGATGTTTCAGGATGGAGAGCGAAGGAAAGGGTTGGTAAATATTTAATTTACCATTCCCTTTCTTTTCTGAATGAACACAGTGGGTGATCTGTGCCAATCACTGATGTGTTCATTCTCAATGGAAGCATAGTAAACTGTTTACTATGCTTCAGTTTGTGAATAAACAGGAAGCCGCTCAGCACAGAGCACTTCCCATTTATTCACTGTCCAGTGCAGATAAGGCTGCAGAGAAAGGGACTGGGAAATCTCAAAAGTGGAACATCAGGGGTCCGTTTAGACAAGGAGTCACCAAACTTCCTAAAAAAAGGGCCGGTCTTCTGTCCTTCAGACTTAAGAGGGGCCGGACTGTAGCCATGGGAAGAAGAAAAATGTCCCAGTATCAGTGGGAGTAAACAATGCCCATTTTTGGTGTCATTTGGTGGGAAGAATCATGTCCCATTGTTACTGTCACAAGGAGGGGAGGAATTGTGCCCCATAGTTGGTGTCAGTGGGAAGGGTCATGCCTCAATGTTGGAGTCAGAGGATAAAATATAACCCCAAGGGCCAGATAATGTATGATAAGTTACTGCTGCTGCTTAAATCATCCTTAACTTTACTTAGAGATGACTGCTTATTGCAAAGCTGAACTGCAAAGCGTTAAGAAAAATTGTGTGCCTTTTCCGAGAATTACAACCGAGACAGACATGGCATCAGCATCATCCTATATATACATTTGTTACAGTAATATGTCACAATAATATGTTTTTCATATGTCTCGCCTTGCTTGTTTGAAAGTCCACCCATTCTTATATAAACTTCAAAAAGAGGAAATAAAAACAGTAATTTCACACTGGACTTAGTGTGTCAGAGTGGTTACTTCAGCGTGTGCACGTATTATATTCAATAATTTGATCAGGGGCAGATATAAAAATATCAGACCTTGGTTCTGGTTCTCATCCAATCCATTTATCTGGCCCTTGCAGCCAAGGGCCAGATAAAAGCAAGCAAAGGGCCGCATTTGGCCCCCGGGCCACAGTTTGGAGACCACTGTTTTAACCCATACCAATACATTGAATTAATTTACCACTAAACGGTCTTGTGTCTATTTCACGTGAAAGGTATCTGGACTTCCTATATATGCTTGCAGTAACTTTCACTCAACCAAGTGTGACAGAAGGGATGAGGCTGTTCTTGGAGTCGAGGTTTAGAACAGAGAACGCACATTATCCAGTGGCTCCTTCAGGGGTAGCAGTACATACAAAGTAAGCTTACATGGTATATTTACCAGGCCAAAAAGGGAAGCAAATAAGAGAAAGTCATTGTAATGCCCCGTACACACGGTCGGAAATTCCGACCACAAAATCCATCAGATTTTTTCCGACGGATTTTGTCTGACACTGGTGTTGCATACACACGGTCGGACAAAGTTGTCGGAAAATCCGATCATTCTGAACGTGGCGACGTTCGTTGCGTACGACGGGACTACGTAGAGGCTAGTAGCCAATAGCTTTGGTCTTGTAATGTGATCTGAGCATGCGTGGCACTTTGTCCATCGAAATTCGCTACACCCGATCGGAAGAAGTCCATTAGGACTTTGTTGTCGGAAAATTTGAGAGCAGGATCTCAAACTTTTTCCGACGGAAAAAGTCCGATGGAGCCCATACACGGTCGGAATTTCCGACAACATGGTCCGATAGGACATTTTCCGTCGGAAAATCCGACAGTGTGTACGGGGCATTAGAGTTTACGTGCACTTCAACAAATCTTTTTAAGCCACAAGGGCTTTTATTAATACGCATGCAGTACATGCATTCTTTTATGTGATATTTGTTTCTGATACAACATGTACAGTAGACTTGTGCACAATGGAAAATTTTGTTTAGTTTCGTTTTCATTCGTAAAATACATAATTCCGTTCTGTTATATTCGTTATGTTACATTAATTCGTCTTCAGATATTTCGTTATTTCTGTAGAGTGTCAATATTCGTTATACTGAATCGATTTGTTATGTATGTATAGCGATTCGATATTTATGTATATATATATATATATATATATATATATATATATATATATATATATTCGTGATAACGATTCATAGTTTGGAAAGTTGTTTATTGAACACATACAATGACAATATCTCTTCTCTACTCAAATACAATACAACACCCTTCTCACTCAGTTCTCAGGAATGCACTTTGCCAGTAATCCAACCTCCAGCACAAAATTAATCAACTGATTGGACTCACACAGGGAGTCATCCGACTCTGAAGCCACCCCGTACAGCAAGACTTCAGCGCGACTTGCAAAACGACTTCTATATAGAAGTCAATGCAAGCCACTCTGAAGTCACCCCAAAGTAGTACAGGAACCTTTTTGTAAGTCGGAGCGACTTGAGTCGCTCCTATTAGAACTGTTCCATTGCAATGCATGGAGCGCGACTTGTCAGGCGGCTAAGTTGCCTGACGGGTCGCCCCTGTGTGAACCGGCACTAAGATTTACTCTGAGTTCACCATTCATTAGACCTTTAACGAATGAACGAATCATGTTGAATTAATTTGTTATTTTCACTATAATTTCTTTCGTATTAGTTGAAATACGTTACTTTTTTTCTTTGGACATTCGGATGCATCCGAATGTATGAAAGATGCAAATTCAGACAGTTACGAAAAAAAATTGCACATGTCTAATGTACAACTTGTGGCAAAAATAAAAAATAAAATAAACTTGAAATCTTTGAGCTCTTTGTAGTTTTATATCAGTCCTCCTTTTTACAGCCCCCCATTTCCAGAATTTATAGATCAATGTTTTGCACATATAAGGCAGTTTCAAATTACCCTTAAAATATGAAGTGAATAACAATCTCAAGATTCTTAGCTTGGAGTCAGTAAATTGTTATGCTGGCCATACAATAAGCATTTTTCAGAAGATTTAAAAACGCTTTAAACAAGCTCTTGACCCTCGAAGCAACTAAAGTGATCAGCGTAACCTACCACCAAATGGTACTGGGAAATAGTGCTAGGTTACCTGAGCCTGTTTAAAATGCAAAAATTTCTTAAAGTAACACAAGCATTACAATGTGCAATAAATTATAGAAATATTTCAAAATATTACAGTTTTTAATTGTAAAGTGAAAAACTTCATGTAATGTGATCTGTTTTATGTTCAGTCACACAGATTAATGTGTATGTAAAGGCAAAATAAAAAAAACAAAATGCAGTATATCTCTACAATACATACACATTTCCCCATGTTTTATCCCATTAAAACACAGAAAATACCTGTTGATCTGCCAGAAATGCACTCAACTCCTATTCTCTGTTGTGGGCAGACATTGGTGTGCATTAGGCCCCTTTCACACTGGGGCGGGGAGCCGCGGTGACGGTAAAGCAGCGCTATATTTAGCGCTGCTTTACCGTCGTTTTGCCCGCGGGTTTCGGCCGCTCGCAGTGTGGTTTTACCCCCCGCGAGCGGCCAAAAAAGGGTTAATATCCCCCGCAGAGCGCCGCCGTATCGGCGCTTTGCGGCGGTATTGCCGCGGTTTTACCGCGGTGTCCCATTCAAATCAATGGGAAAGAGCGGTATAGGAGCGGTAAACACACCGCTCCTATACCGCTCCAAAGATGCTGCTAGCAGGACTTTTTTTGCCGTCCTGCTAGCGCACCGCTCCAGTGTGAAAGCCCTCCGTCTTTCACACTGGAGTGAATGGGGCCGGATTTTTTCAGGCGGTATACAGGCGCTATTTTTAGCGCTGTGCCGCCTGAAAAACGCCCCAGTGTGAAAGGGGCCTTAGGGTGTGCACCCCAGAGCAAAAACACATTACACATGCATGTATATCAGAAGAGCAGTGGATGGTGTCAGTAGAGCAGAGATTAATGTTGGTAGGGCAGTGGATGGTGTCAGTAGGTTTTTATTTTTCTTATTTTTACAATTTTTTTATTACTATTTTTTTAAGGTCCTCTG
Source organism: Lithobates sylvaticus (assembly GCA_028564925.1). Taxonomy (NCBI): domain Eukaryota; kingdom Metazoa; phylum Chordata; class Amphibia; order Anura; family Ranidae; genus Lithobates; species Lithobates sylvaticus. The sequence continues at coordinate 160,188,670 of CM053034.1, read as the reverse complement.
TTGGCGGGCTTTGGTGAAATATCAAGGGTCTAAACCAGTGGTCTCCAAACTGCAGCCTGGATGCCAGATGCCTTTTCTTGCTTTTATCTGGCCCTTGGGGCATATTTCAATGCCAACAATGGGACAAAATCCCCCCCACTGACACCAATGAAGGGGCAAAAGTCCTCCTGATGACACCAAGTATGGGGCACAGTTTTTCCCCAATGACACCAATGATGGGACGCAATTCCTCCCAGTGACACCAACAATGGGGCATGATTCTTCCCACCCAATGACACCAACTACTGAGCACAATTCCTGTCACTGAAACCAAAGATGGAGCATGGTTTACTCCCACTGATGCCGGGACATTTCTAACTCCAATGGCCACAGGTCGGCCCCCTAAAGTCTTAAGGATAGTAAACTGACCCTTTATTTAGATAGTTTAGAGACTCCTGATCTAGAGGACCAGTCTGGGGTGATGGCTTCAATTAATGCAAAGGAGACCCAGGGCACTTTAAGGCCTCATGTACACTGCTGCTGGTAAACGGACATTCAGAGACAGTTGGATGCTTTTTTTTAACTCATCCAATGTTATCTTATGTGTACATGTACACAGGTTTGTTTAATGTCGTTTTTAGGCAGTTGCGTTTATAGGCTTTTCTTGAAAGGAAAAAAAATGCGTTCAGACACCGACGTTTCTAACGTTTCAGATGCCAAACGCAGCTAAATGCGGTAACTCGCGTTTAGCCGCGTTTCGTTTACAGGGCATTTTTAATTTTTGGCAATTTTTTTTTCAAACGCTTCTAAAGGCAAATGCGGCTAAACGCGGCATGTAAACGCGTCAAAACGGACGTTTTAAACGTGGGTTACTATCTGTCAAGTTAAATAGTTCAGGAGAGGTTGTAAAAACGTCCCGTGTACCAGGGTCGTAGTTTTCAAACTTAAAGGCATCATTTACACTTTTTTGTTGGGGGAGGTACAGTAAAAACATGTGACAGCAGAGTGGGGCCATGAGACTTTGCAATGCAGCGCAGAAAAAATGATCCCCATTCAACTTAATAGAACGCAATGCATGCAGTTGTGGTGCGGTAGTGTACTCATTAGTACAGCGAGCTCCTCCTAAGCTCCCTAGTTTTTTTTTGTTCAACATCTGGGTTGAACTAAAAAAAAAAAAACTTACCAGGTGAACCAGGCTTTAGATCTCATTCATATTCTAAATGCCCATGGAATGGCAAATATACCATGAATACCTACAGCCAGGATCCCCGATTTTTTTTTTTTTGCCTGAGCCAGCCACTCCTGCCCCCTCCACAGCCTGGCATTTCAGTGAGCTTGGTGGAGGGGGGGGGGGCAGAGCCAGGGACTGACAGTGACCCCTCTTTGTTCACTGAAGGCTGAGAACTGAGTGATCAGCGGTCTTTAATCGCTCTGTTGTTGTTCTTAGAAGCAGCTGGGGACAGATGTAACATTGGATCGATGCTCCATTCACCTAAATAAGTACAATTTAAAAAAAAAAATCTCTTTTAAAAAAATTAAAATAAACCCTCTCCCTCCTAAGAACCCTTCCTCCGCAAGCAAAGATTCCCCCTCCAAAGACTGACCCTCCAAAGCAAAAACATCTCACTCAGTCAACACCCTCTCCCCCCAGCAAAGATTCCTAGTTATGAATAAAATCTCCCTTCATCCAATCAAACTCTCTCCCAGAAGCAAATCCCTGCCATTAACCACCCCCTGAAAACTTCTCTACAAGAAACTCCCCTCTTCTCCTAAAGCAAACCCACCCCCCTTTCCTCAAACCCCCAGTAAAAAAAATAAAAAAAAAAAAAAAAAAACTCCCCCAGGCTGAAATTCTCACTTCCTCCTTTCCAAAAGAGAAAATTCATGCCTCCCCACTTACCAGACCTCAGATTCAGCGTGGGAAAAAGGAGTAGGAAAACTTCTGCATGCACAGCCTCCCTTCGGCTGTGTCATGATACCTCGAGGAGGAGTCTAGGAGTTCCCTCAACTGTGCACTGTCAATTGCCGGCATCTGAGACCTCGCAGTAATTTCATGCTTTTCAGGGGGACCCCTTATTAAACTGAGGGGGTGGGGCACAATAGAAGGGGGGCTGGCTGCTGCACTCCGAAACTGATTGCTTCTACTGTGATGATGCTGAGGCTAAACAGCAGGGACACTGTCTGGGCACTTTGCCAGGACGATCTGGGGGGGGGGGGTTAACACCCCTGACCCCCTCTTATCTATGCCCCCGCCATGTACATTAGGCTTGAAGATCCAGAGTAAATGCCTTAAGTTCCAGAGTCTAGCAGTGCCCCTGATAAGAACCATCTGAATTTAAAATGTACAGTATGTATGGTTGGAAGCTTCTAGTAAATGTTCAGTGGAATTACGGTTGGCATGTCTTAAATCCATTTCTTCTAAAACATGCTCCTTTTGGAGTGACAGCATTGTAAGACAGTAGCTTTGGCATAGGCTCCACTGCTGTTTGCTCTATTTGCGGGATGTAAGGTTATTAGTTTTTTGATTACGCGGTTAAAATGTTCTCTCTTTCCCCTGCAGCTTCAATAATATGTTGGCAGCTTTATCAGGTATTTCAGGCACTTCTCAACTTGCCGCATGTAACACTTCTTTATTTTGTAACCATTTAAAACGGTGTTAAACCCAAAAATTTCATATATTGCCGTTTTCTAATTATTGGTGTATTGGTATATGTGATGGCCTCATTAGTCTACTTTTTTTAGGCTTTTTTACCCCCTCTGTTTTCACCTGGTGATCTGACCAGTACCACACCTTCTGTATTAGAGTGCCCCCACTCTTGATGAAGGAGCACAGAGGGCACATTTGGACAGCAGCATTGTCAGTGTAAAGGCCCGTACACACGGTCGGACTTTTTGACAACCAACATGCAAATTAGGTGGTTTGGACCAACATCCGACCGTGTGTACGCTCCATCGGACCAACTTTTTCCAGGTTGCATCGGACTTTTGTTGGCTGTGCGAACGGACCAACTTTCTGCCAACAAAAGTCCGAAGGACAAAAGTCCGAACGTGTGTATGCAGTACCAACTGACTTTTGTCCACAGTACAAACACGCATGCTCAGAACCAATGCAAAAGATCAGACAACAATATAGAAGTTGACCAAAGGTGGCGCTGGAGTATTCGAACGTCCTCTTTTGAAGTGTCGTCAGTACGTTGAAACGTCACTACGTTCGTGTTGGTTGTCTCAAAAGTCCGACCGTGTGTATGCAGTACCAACTTGAGGGCCAACGCCCTTTGGACAAAAGTCCAAGGGAAAGTTGGTCCACGGTCCGACCGTGTGTATGGGGCTTTAAGCCCTGTACACACGGTCGGACTTTTTGACAACCAACATGCAAATTAGGTGGTTTGGACCAACATCCGACCGTGTGTACGCTCCATCGGACCAACTTTTTCCAGGTTGCATCGGACTTTTGTTGGCTGTGCGAACGGACCAACTTTCTGCCAACAAAAGTCCGAAGGACCAAAGTCCGAACGTGTGTATGCAGTACCAACTGACTTTTGTCCACAGTACAAACACGCATGCTCAGAACCAATGCAAAAGATCAGACAACAATATAGAAGTTGACCAAAGGTGGCGCTGGAGTATTCGAACGTCCTCTTTTGAAGTGTCGTCAGTACGTTGAAACGTCATTACGTTCGTGTTGGTTGTCTCAAAAGTCCGACCGTGTGTATGCAGTACCAACTTGAGGGCCAACGCCCTTTGGACAAAAGTCCAAGGGAAAGTTGGTCCACGGTCCGACCGTGTGTATGGGGCTTTAGTTGCACTAGCAGATTTAGATACACTAACAAATTAAAGCCAACCTCAATTCGCATTTTATAATCAGTTACAGCAAAAAAAAAAATTATTTTGGGATAGAAATTTTACATTAATAAATAAAAGCTGATCACTGTAAGCACCCCCGCCAGTGTTAACCACTTGCCGACCAGCCACCATCATTATAATGCGGCATGTCGGCTCATTCCCGCAAATTGCCGTAGGTGTACGTCAGCTCTTTTAAGAGCCATAGCAGGCTTCGGGATGCGTACGCTCTCCTCCTCCAGTCAGTCCCATCCTCCTACAGTTAGAAACACATTTAACTCCTTGATCACCCCCTAGTGTTAACCCCTTCCCTGCCAGTGACATTTACACAGTAATCAGTGCATTTTTATAGCACTGATCACTGTATAAATCTCAATGGTCCCAAAGTGTCCAATCTGTCTGCTGCAATGTCGCAGTCCAGCAAAAAAAATAAAAGCAGATCACCGCCATTACTAGTAAAAAAAAATAATAATAATAAAAATGCCATAAATCTATCCCCTATTTTGTAGATGCTATAACGTATGGGCAAACCAATCAATATATGCGGATTGCGATTTTTTTTTTTACCAAAAAAGAAGAATACATATTGGCCTAAACTGATGAAGACATTTATTTATTTTTTTGGATATTGTGAGGGGGTTAGCTCGGCAGCGGGTGTGTGTGACCCCTTGGATGGGTTCACTACACAAAAAAATCAGGCACAGCAAACAGTGAAGGTGAAAAAAACAAAGGTGCAGTTTATTTACACTATTTACAATGGTCCAGGAAAACAAAAATAAATCTTTGCCAACTTGGCCATTTACTACACACAGGTTTCCCTGGCTATCAGCTAGGTGCAGCCTTGTGCTGTCCCCAGCACCTATCTCCCTGTTACAGAGGCTTGCCACACAGGCATTGCCACACAGGCATTGTCTCACCGCACAGACAGGTATCGCACTCCCCAGTCTAAACAGGCACAAAACTGGCTCCAGGATGGAGCAACTCCCTTTGCATGCTGGGAGTTTTTGTAGAGGCCTTAATGAGACAACTTAATTCAGCTGAGCTCATTACCTCTACCCCTGCAGGACTCTCAGCACAACACTGCTCCTAACCCAACGTCTGATACATCAGTTTGTACAGCAAAGTCCTTAGAGAAGTCCGGTGAGTACAACACTGGCTGGCTACACAAGGCTATTTTTAAAGACTGGAATGCTGCTTCAGCCTCTGGGGTCCATTTAACCATAACAGACTCTTTGGTCAGGTTAGCCTGAGAAGCAAAATGGGGGATGAATAACCAATAGTAGCCAGCGATTCCCAGAAAGGTTTGTACCTGCTTCTTTCTGTTGGGACGTGGCCAACTCTATATGGCCTCAAGTTTGTTAACTTGGGGTTTTATCACTCCCCTCCCAATAGTGTATCCAATATATTTGGCCTCCTCCTGTCCAGTGGTACACTTATTTAGATTGGCCGTAAACCCAGCGTCCCGGATAGAGTCTAATGCCCCATACACACGGTCGGATTTTCCGATGGATTTTGTCCTATCGGACAATGTTGTCGGAAATTCCGACCGTGTGTAGGCACCATCGGACAGTCTCCATCGGATTGTCCGACGGACAAAGTTCTATCTCCTGCTGGATAGATTTTCCGACAACAAAGTCCGATCACACCAATTCCGATCGTGTGTAGCGAATTCCGACGGACAAAGTGCCACGCATGCTCAGATCACATTACAAGACCAAAGCTATTGGCTACTAGCCTCTACGTAGTCCCGTCGTAGGCAACAAACGTCACCACGTTCAGAATGATCGGATTTTCCGACAACTTTGTCCGACCGTGTGTATGCAACACCAGTGTCGGACAAAATCCGTCGGACCAAATCCGATGGATTTGGTGGTCGGATTTTCCGACCGTGTGTATGGGGCTTAAGACTGCTTGCACTTTTGGCAGATGCGAGACCCAATCTGTGCTATGGATAATCACATTGTCCAGGTAAGCTGCAGCATACTTCTGATGGGGCCTCAGAATTTTGTCCATTTTTTCACTGGAATGTTTTGCCGATGCATTCTATAACCCAAACGGCATTCTTCTGTATTGGAATGCCCCATCTAGGGTTACAAACGCAGTTTTCTCCTTGGCCGACTCGGCTAGGGGAATTTGCCAATACCCTTTGGTGAAATCGAGCGTTGTCATGTATCGGGCTGGTCCCAGCCAGTCGTTCAATTCATCTATATGTGGCATGGGATAGATGTCAAATTCTGTAACTTTATTCAATTGTCGAAAATCGTTACAAAACCGCCAGCTCCCATCAGGTTTGGGCACTAACACGATAGGACGGGACCAGTCACTCTGAGACTCCTATCACACCCAATTCCAGCATCCTTTGAACCTCCTCACGTATTGCCTCCCATCAGGCCTCTGGTATGCGATAGGGTTTTAGTTTCACCCGTTCATGGGACGGGGTGATAATATCATGCTCTACCCCAGAAGTTTGTCCTGGCAGCTCAGAGAAAACCTCTTTGGTGTGGAGCACAAATTCTCTAAAGTCCTGTTGTTGGGGTTTCAATAAGGTGACTGCTATTCCAACCTCAGGAATCAAGCAATCCGACTAAGCCGGTGACACCAAAGTCTCTGAGACTAGGGATTCTCTATCCCTCCAGGCTTTCAACAGATTAATGTGATAGATCTGTTCTGGCTTTCATCTTCCTGGTTATCTGACCTTGTAATTCACCGCACTCACTTTTTCCATTATCTCGTATGGGCCTTGCCCTTTGGCCAGGAACTTGCTTCCAACCGTAAGGATTAGTATCAATACCCTATTCCCTGGGGAAAAGGTACGCGTCTTGGCCCCACGATTGTACACCCTCTGCTGTGCTACCTGCGCTTGGGCCAAATGTTCCTTTATAATTGGCATTACCTGTGCAATTCTATCTTGTATCAGGGCGACATGCTCAATCACACTCCTGTGGGGAAAACACTCACTTTCCCAAGTTTCCTTGGCAATATCCAACAGTCCTCTTGGGTGTCTCCCATAGAGTAACTCAAAGGGTGAAAAACCCATAGAGGATTGGGGTTCCTCCCTAATGGCAAACATCAAAGGGTATTAGACAGTCCCAATCCTTTCCATCTCTATCCACCACCTTCTTTAACATTGTTGAACCTTTCAACCAACCCATCTGTTTGGGGGTGATATACGGATGTACGCAATTGTGTCACTTTGAACAATTTGCATAGCTCTTTCATAACCCGGGACATAAAGGGGGTACCTTGGTCCGTAAGCAGCTCCTTAAGAATACCCACGCGGCTAAAAACAGCTCATCTCACCACACCACACCGACAGGTATTGCCCTCCCCAGTCTAAACAGGCACAAAACTGGTTCCAGGGTGGAGCAACTCCCTTTGCATTCTGGGAGTTTTTGTAGAGGCCTTAATGAGCCAACTTAATTCAGCTGGACTCATTACCTCTACCCCTGCAGGACTCTCAGCACTTCCCCCTAGTGGTACAAATCGGCAAAGAGCCTGAATCTGGGACACATATTTGCCATCCTGGATGCAACCAGGTGATTTTACCTGTCTGCTGTCACAATATTTATTATAGCAAAAGTAAAAAATATTGGTGTTTTTTCAAAATTGTCACACTTTTTTGTTTATAGAGCAAAAAATAAAAACCGCAGAGGCGATCAAATACCACCAAAAGAAAGCTCTATTTGTGGGGAAAAAAGGACATCAATTTGGGTACAGTGTTGCACGACCGCGCAATTGTCAGTTAAAGCGACGTAGTGCCGTATCGCAAAAAATGGCCGGATCATTAAAGTGTTACTAAACCCACAACAGTAAAATCTGTCTGTATGTGCAGCATAGCACGCTTGTTACACTCACTGTGGAACTTAAGGTAGGGTGTCCAGACATCCCCAGTTTCCGGGAACAGTCCCCGGATTGAGGATGCTGTCCCCAGAGCCCGTCTGTCCCCGGATCTGTCCCCGGATCTGTCATTTCATCAGGGGGGCCTGGAGGTAGAGCGGGTGGGGACTTCCAAATCCTGTCCACCAATAAGCTAATGCCCTGCGGTGCAGCTATTTAGAAAACAACTGTCTCCGGGCCCCCTGTGCTCAGTGGGGGCTGGGGGACAGAGAGCGGACTATTTCTTAATTTTTGGTTTTAGGGGATTAATCCACCACAGCGCTCAACACAGTTGAAGCCTGGCCTCTTCAATCTGAATACACTGCGGCCGGACGGGAGCGATGCAGCGGATTAATCCGCTTAAACCCGAAAGGGGCCCGGAGAGGTTTGTTTTCGAAATAGCTGCACCGCAGAGGGATTAGCTTATTGGTGGTCAGGATTTGTGAGTCCCCGCCCACTCTACCTCGCCCTCCCCCAGTTTCCTCCAGTCCTAGTTGCCCAGCTCGGTGGTGCCCAGGAAGAAGAGAGAGGACCAGAAGTACCAGCGGTGCTCAGCTGGTCCCGGCTCAAAGCTCCAGGAGGAACCAAAGCAGGAGAAGCACTGCACCCAGGCCACAGGTAGAAGAAGCTGCCCAGACCAGGTACTAATGATGCTGAATTTGAACAGGTGAGGCTGCATTCCTGGGCACAGGTGAGGCTGCATTCCTGGGCACAGGTGAGGCTGCATTCCTGGGTACAGGTGACGCTGCATTCCTGGGCACAGGCGAGGATGCATTCCTGGGCACAGGTATTTCTGCATTCCTGGGCACAGGTGACGCTGCCTTCCTGGGTACAGGTAAGGCTGCATTGCTGGGGACTGGTGAGGCTGCATTCCCCGGCACTGGTGAGGCTGAATTCCTGGCCACTGGTGAGGCTGCATTCCTGGCCACTGGTGAGGCTGCATTCCTGGGCACTGGTGAGGCTGCATTGCTGGGCACTGGTGAGGCTACATAGATGGGCACAGGTGAGGCTGCATTGCTGGGCACTGGTGATGCTGCATTCCTGGGCACAGGTGAGGCTGCATTCCTGGGCACAGGTAAGGCTGCCTTGCTTGGCACTGGTGAGGCTACATTGCTGGTCACTGGTGAGGCTGCATTTCTGGTCATGGGTTATAGAGTCTGCATCGCTGGGCACTGGTGAGGTTGCATCGCTGGCACTGGTGAGGCTGCATTGCTGGGCACTGGTGAAGCTGCATAGATGGGCACTGGTGAGGCTGCATAGATGGGCACTGGTAAGGCTGCATTGATGGCCACTGGTGAGGCTACATAGATGGGCACAGCTGAACCCTCCATTCTTTATGTAACGGACTCTTGAACTCTGCATTCTGTTTTTTCTCTATCTTATCTTCATAACATTAGGCAGTCATATCTCAAAAAATTCTAAGAAGTATCTTTTTTTTTAATCTTTATTTATAGTGGAAATGTGAGAAATAACGTATACATCATACAATCATTCCATCAACACATACCACATACACTGCCTATATCATTTGAGGAAAATATGCTTATAAAATAGTTTACCATTTGCCAATAATAAAAAAATATGTCCCCGGATTTCATTTTAAAAATCTGGTCACCTTAACTTAAGGGGTTAATCCTCTGCATTGTGTAAAAAGGCTGTTTTTATAGAGTATAGAGACGAGTGAGGGTATAGAGACAAGTGAGGCTAAGATGGCCCCCACTTGTCTCTATACCATAGGAGGGTGGAAGCGACGTCAAAACGTCACTTCCGCCCATACGTCTTAAAGGCACAATTTCCAAATGTCATTTTTTTAACCACTTCAGCCCCGGACCAATTGGCAGCCAAAGGACCAGGCCCCTTTTTGCAATTCGGCACTGCGTCGCTTTAACTAACAATTGCGCGGTCATGCGACGTGGCTGCAAAACAAAATTGGCGTCCTTTTTTTCCCACAAATAGAGCTTTCTTTTGGTGGTATTTGATCGCCCCTGCGGTTTTTATTTTTTGCGCTATAAACAAAAATAGAGCGACAATTTTGAAAAAAATGCAATATTTTTTTACTTTTTGCTATAATAAATATCCCCAAAAAATATATAAAAAAACATTTTTTTTCCTCAGTGTAGGCCGATACGTATTTTTCTACATATTTTTGGTAAAAAAAATCGCAATTAGCGATTATTGATTAGTTTGCGCAAAAGTTATAGCGTTTACAAAATAGGGGATAGTTTTATAGCATTTTTATTAATATTTTTTTTTTTATTAGTAATGGCGGCGATCAGCGATTTTTATTGTGACTGCGACATTTTGGCGGACACATCGGACATTTTTGACACATTTTTGGGACATTTGTCATTTATACAGCAATCACTGCTATTTAAATAGCACTGATTCCTATGTAAATGACAGTTGTAGTTAGGGGGTTAACCACTAGGGGGCGGGGAGGAGTCAGTGTGACGTGTTGTGTTTTTTTTTACAGTAGGGGGGCGTGGCTGTACGTCTGACGTCATTGATCGGCGTTCCCGATGACAGGGAACCGCCGATCACTGACAGTCAGTGTAGGAAGCGCGGGGAGAGGTTTGTTTACATAGACCTCTCCCCGTTCTTCAGCTCCGTAACCCGATCGCGGGATACCAGCGGCGATCGGGTCCGCTGGTCCCGCGGCCGTGGTCACGGAGCACCCGACCGGGTCGCGCGCGCGCCGTGGGGCGCGCGCGCGCCCCCCGGGCAGGCAAATTAAAGGGGACGTACAGGTACGTGCTTTTGCCTGCCCGTGCCATTGTGTTGACGTATATCTACATGAGGCGGTCGGGAAGCGGTTAAATTACATTTTTTTTTTTTTTTTATTGCATTTAAGTCCAAATATGAGATCTGAGGACTTTTTGACCCCAGATCTCATATTTAAGAGGACCTGTCATGCGTTTTTCTATTACAAGGGATGTTTACATTCCTTGTAATAGGATTAAAAGTGATCCATTTTTTTTTAAAACAGTGTAAAAAATAAGAAATTCAAGTAAAATAAATAAGAAAAACAAAAATTTTTTTTTAAAACACCCCGTTCCGACGAGCTTGCGCGCAGAAGCGAACGCATACGTGAGTAGCGCCCGCATATGAAAACGGTAGTCAAACCACACATGTGATGTATCGCCGCGATCGGTAGAGCGAGAGCAATAATTCTAGCCATAGACCTCCTCTGTATCTCAAAAAATGCAACCTGTAGAATTTTTTAAATGTCGCTTATGGAGATTTTTGAGGGTAAAAGTTTGACGCCATTCCACGAGCGGCCGCAATTTTGAAGCAGGACATGTTGGGTATCAATTTATTCGGTGTAACATTATCTTTCACAATAAAAAAAAATTGGGCTAATTTTACTGTTGTCTTATTTTTTTATTCAAAAAAGTGACTTTTTTCCAAAAAAAGTGCGCTTGTAAGACCGCTGCGCAAATATGGTGTGAAAAAAAGTATTGCAATGACTGCCATTTTATTCTCTAGGGTGTTAGAAAAAAAACAATATATAATGTTTGGGGGTTCTAAGTTATTTTCTAGCAAAAAAAATTTTTAAACATGTAAACACCTAAAATCCAAAACGGGGCTGGTCCTGAAGTGGGTAGCCAACCTGCACATGCTCAGTTGTGTCTTTTATGCTGGAGAGAATAATTACTTGTTAATCAGAGCTAGCCAGGTCACACGATATTGGCATCACACATGTGGGCGTGTATACAGGCCGCAGCAGAAATCTCCACCTTCCTGAACTCTCAGCAATGGAGAAACTGTGCAGTTTATCACTGACCGTGGTATATAGATCAGCCAAAAGGGTATATAGTAGCAATATTTTAATGTAAAAAGAAAATTTGTGAGCTGTGGGGGGGGGGGGGCTATTTTCATATTACTGGGTTTATTAAAACTTTAAGGGGAAAAATCCTCCGGTCTGTAAGTGGTTAAATGGTTTGTCTCATATATGTAAACTCATACATCTGGAAGAGAGCTTGTTCTGTTGAAAAACAACATACTCATTAGCCAGATAATCAGGTGAAAATAAAGGAAAGAAAGAAAGAAAGACTAAAAACAAAACAAAAACGAATGCAGCCACCACATCTAAGAAGTTGCAATATAATAGATTTTAGTTTTGGAGTTTAGTACCACTTTAATAGACAGAGAATATATAGGTTGGATTCTTTTAAAGGCTCACTCTACCTTTTGTACCATGTTACCCACATTTAGGGTGTAACATGTTGGTAATGGGACCTTCTCTGCCCCAGCTTCAAATCTATCTGCTCTGTGACAGTGTGCGGAGGTTCTTCGTCCCCACAGCAGCACTCTTGAAATCTGTGCAGCTGTATGGGGCTCCATCTGCACAGCCGTGTCATTCAATCACAAAGATGTCTATCCACCATGGCAGACAGACTTGTAGTTCTGTAACATGAGTGCAGTGATCGCTGCATTTGCAGTCCATTGACACTTCCTCCAACTCACCAACTGAAAGTCCATCCCTCGATTCAGACAGGGATCTTGAGGAAGAGTCTGCAGGAGCCTGGCATTGTACTGTTGAACCACTGATCATGGTTGCAGTGCTTTGTAAGCTGATTAGCAAATATTAATATTATACAGGATTTATATAGCGCCAACAGTTTGCACAGCGCTTAACAAAACTAAGGCAGACATTACAGTTACATTACAATTTGATACAAGAGGAATCAGAGGGCCCTGCTCGCTAAAGCTTACAATCTAGGAGGTATAAATAATAAATGCACATTTTTTGCTGAAGAGTGAAGATATACAATATATGCATTTATTACTTTATTTAAAAAAAGGCAGACTTAGCTTTAAAGTACAGAAAGGAAAATGGGCAAATAGTAATTTCCTTACTAACAACAACAAATCAGGTTTCACACCTTTTATTTTACCGAGACCAGGAAAGTGGACCTGTACCTGGGAAACCCCTGGACACGTTAAAGTGGTTGTAAAAGCAGAATGTTTCTATCTTTATGCATTAAGATAAAAAGCCTTCTGTGTGCAGCAGCCCCCCTCAGTGCCCCCTAATACTTACCTCGGTCCATCGATGTGCACGAGTTCCTCCGCCATCCAGAAGACACAGCAACAGTGCCATTGGCTCAATCAAAGTCAGTCAGCCAATGAGGAGAGAGAGGGGGTGAGGGGCAGCACAGTGGTGTAGTGGTTAGCACTTTCACCTAGCAGTAATAGGGTCACTGGTTCAAATCCCGACCATGACACCTTCTGCCTGGAGTTTGCATGTTCTCCCTGTGCTTGCGTGGGTTTCCTCCGGGTACTCCGGTTTCCTCCCACACTCCAAAGACATGCTGGTAAGTTAATTAGATCCTGTCGATAAAATTGGCCAAATATGTGTATGTTGTATGTGTATGTGTTTGTAAGCGTGTCAGGACCGCACTATACCACAGATGGACACCAGTGGCAAAAAGCGCCCTGAGGCGATTCAGTTCGCATAGGTTGCGCTATACAAGTCATTCATTCATTCATTCATTCCTGAACGGACCGCCCGTGTGAAAGGGGCCTAAGGCTGGATTCACACCTATGCATTTTTAGTGCATTTTGCTGATTTGCACTACAGAACGCGTTCCATAGGAAACAATGTTAAATGGACTGTAGTGCAAATCTTTAAAATGCAAAAAGCACTAAAACTGCATAGGTGTGAATCCAGCCTGAGTCTTGTTTCCCAAAGAGCTTACAATCTCACATCAGTGCCACAACTTACAGGCAATAATTAAACACTAGTATGTGTTTGGATTGTGGGTGAATGCCAGAGCACATGCAAGAAAGCCACGCACATGTAGTACACAAAAACTCCAGTGACCCTGTTTCAAAATAAACTCTGGACTCATGTCTTGCAATGCAAGTGGACAGACTACTCAGACCTCATGCAATTCTGAATCACAACTTGGACACTAAACTAGATTCTAAGTACCCATGCAAGAAAATGATTACCTGTACAAATCATTAGTAAGACCTCATCTGGAATATGCACCAGTTCTCAAAAAGGATATCGGGGAACTGGAGAAAGTGCAGAGAAGGGCAATCAAACTGATAAGAGGCATGGAGGAGCTCAGCTATGAGGAAAGGCAAAATTAGAGGAAATTAATTTATTCACTCTTGAGAAGAGGAGATTAAGGGGGGGATATGATCGACATGTACAAATACATAAGTGGTCCATAAAGTGAACTTGGTGTTGAGTTATTCACTCTAAGGTCATCACAGAGGACAAGGGGGCACTCTTTACGTCTGGAGGAAAAGAGATTTCATCTCCAAATACGGAAAGGTTTCTTCACAGTAAGTCCCGGTTCACACTAGTGCGATGCGAGAACAGTGTTGCCAACCTACCAGATTGAAATTTACTGACACGACACCCAAAATTTACTGGCAAAGCCAAGTTTTTACTGGCATTTCCAAAAGTTACAAAATTACAGTTGTAAGTGCAAATTTCAGTATTTAGGCTACAAACAAGTACAATATGCAATTATCAATGTGATTCAAGGTAGATATTAAGGAAAAAAGCATGTTTCTTATTTTATTTTAAATATAGTAAGTAAGTGGCTCAGGGACAGGACTCAGGGGCAGGAAATTAGAATGGGTGACACACGCACATGAAATAGACTCTCACAGTGACACTGACACGTCCCATCCTGAGTCACAGTGACAGTCTCTATCCATGCCAGGTGGTCCTCTCAGTCCCCTCCAGTCCAAACAGCATTGGCAGTCCCGCTCCCGGCTTGCCTTGCTCCCATCCCACAGACCCACACACGAGGCTCTGGCCTTTGGCTCCCTTGCAGCATGACATCACACGACATGCTCAGGCACCGTCTTCGCCAGACCAGCCCCCCACCGGTACCACCCAAACACACTGTAGCAGGTACTGGGATGGTCATGGTCGGCTCCAGACCCAAGCTGCGCTTCCCCAGTTCCGAGTCAAGCGCCACGGCCATATTTTTTTACTGGCAACCTTTTCCTCTTACTGGCATTTACTGGCAGGAGAAAAGTGCTTTTTTTTACTGGCTGCCAGTAAAATTACTGATGGTTGGCAACACTGTGCGAGAACCCTGCAAATCCAGTAGAGGTTTCCACATCGCACCTGAATCGCACAGTGGTTCACACTAAGATCTGCGAACCGCTACGGGTGTAATGTAATGTAATGTAAGTTAACGACACCCCCAGATCGGTTCGCAGATAACAAAGCGAACTGTGAAATGGTGCAGGAATCAGATCGCACACCCATGCGATCTGATTTCTGAACCATTTCACAGTGCGGACCAAAAAAAAGGGTCCTGCACCATCTTGGTGCGAATGCAATGCGATTTCAGCCATACAGTTTGTATGGCTGAAATTGCATCGCACAGACATCGCATGTGATCTGCACAGCAATGCGTTGCAAATCACATGCGATGTCTGGCATCGCACTAGTGTGAACTGGGCCTAAGAGCTGTGAAAATGTGGAAGAGACTCCCTGCAGAGGTGGTTCCGGCCAGCTTGGTAGATTGCTTTAAATAAGGCCTTGATTCTTTCCTAGGTGTAACTGGATACTAACATTTATAGGTAAAGTTGATCCAGGGAATATTCGATTGCCTCTCGGGGGATCAGGAAGGAATTATTTCCTCTGCTGGAGCGAATTGGTTCATGCTTTACTGGGGTTTTTCGCCTTCCTCTGGATCAACTCTGGGTATAGGTGTATATGGGATTGTATGGGTTTTTTTTTGTTGTTGTTGTTGAACTAGATGGACTTGTATCTGTTTTCAACCAGACTATCTATGTAACTATGTAATTTGGATGCCACTGTGTGACAGTGAGACCATGTGAGATTCCAACATATTAACAACTGCTGGGGTGTCAGAGATAACAGACTTTTGTACTATTCTGTAGCAATTTGTGTTACCAAGCAATTAAACAGGTGTGGGAAAACAGGTGTATAGGCACAACAACCTTCCCGCATAACAGCTCTGCCTGGTGCTCAGACCTCGAGGCTGCCAACACCTCCAACATACCACAATAACACAGGCAGAATGTTGGGAGGCGTTTGCTGGTTAAAAAAAAAAAAAGTCTAACACTCTGGCCGTGTGTATGTCGGTCTGTCGGTTGTGCATACTGGAAAAACAACAGCCAACCGACTCCCAATCAGCGCTCTCAGCCAATGGCAGAAAGCGCTGATTGGAGTGTTCTGGCGGGGGGGGGGGTCGTCCCCCTGTCAGAACACAACAGCTCAGCGATGGGGATTGCTGGACTAACCTACATGGTTTGTACAGTGTCTCCAACCAGAGCTGTCAATTTTTTTCGTGCAACCCAAAAAAACTGCCGACCGCTGCCCGCCGACATACGTCGGCACAATGGCAGTGGTAGGCAAATGGGCGTCCCCTTTAAGAGCCTGGGATAGCAGGTGCTCGCGCCCGCCATGTACAGCGTGACCGTGCCCGCAGGACCGGCGGACTCGATGTCCGCCAGTCTCTCGGTGATCGTGTCACGGAGACTCAGAACGGGGAAGTGTAAACAAGGCATTTCCCTGTTCTGGCTTGTGTCATGACAGAGATCACTGCTCCCTGTCATCGGGAGCGGTGATCGATGTCGTGTGACTTGAAGATCATCCCCCCACAGTTAGAATCACTCCCTAGGACACACTTAGCCCCTTCATCGCCCCCTAGTGGTTAACCCCTTCACTGCCAGTGTCATTTACACAGTAATCAGTGCATTTTTATAGCACTGATCACTGTATAAATGACAATGGTCCCGAAATGGTATCAAAAGTGTCCAATGTGTCTGCCATAATGTCGCAGTCCCGATAAAAATCGCAGATCGCCGCCATTACTAATAAAAAAAAAAATGTAAAATAAAAATGCTATAAAACTATACCCTATTTTGTTGACGCTATAACTTTTGCGCAAACCAATCAATATACGCTTATTGCGATTTTTTTTTTACCAAAAATATGTAGAAGAATACATATAACTGAGGAAAATTAATTTATTAAGTAAACACGTACAATGCTGTAAAAACGTTTCCGACATTAGTCCTTCGTCATGGCAATTGAACAGGTGTACCTAACAAAGTGGCTGGTGAGTGTATATATTTGATAAAAAAATGATCATCTAAGAAATTGATCATTTCTGATGGAACTCACATAAGCTCTTTACATATAGGTAGATAAAGAACATCTATTTACCTTACACATACAGTATCTAACAAAAGTGAGTACACCCCTTACATTTTTGTAAATATTTTATTATATCTTTTCAAGTGACAACAGTGAAGAAATGACACTTTGCTACAATGTGAAGTAGTGAGTGTACAGCTTGTATAACAGTGTAAATTTTCTATCCCCTCAAAATAACTCAACACACAGCCATTAATGTCTAAACCACTGGCAACAAAAGTGAGTACACCCCTAAGTGAAAATGTCCAAATTGGGCCCAAAGTGTCAATATTTTGTGTGGCCACCATTATTTTCCAGTACTGCCTTAACCCTCTTGAGCCTGGAGTTCACCAGAGCTTCACAGGTTGCCACTCTTCCACTCCTCCATGATGACATCACAGAGCTGGTGGATGTTAGAGACTAGGGATGAGCTTGCTGTTCAGGTCGGGTGTTCACCTGTTCGCAGAACAGCGAACATTATGGAGCATTCGCGGGAAATTCGAGTGCTGCGGAACGCCCCATAATGCACTGCGAGATCTGACCTGCATACTTTGGCCAATCACAGTGACCTCTGCTGAGAGAGCCCTAATTGGCCAAAGGCAGGGTGCCTTTGGCCAATCATGGCTCAGGGGGACTAAGTCCACGCCCCACACTATATAAGGCTGCCTACACAGCGGCCATGTGTAGTGGTGTTGGCGTGGACAGAGAGATAGCTTGAGTTAGATTAAGCAGGCAGGTTATTCAGTTAGTGGCAGTGTATTTGATATATATATATATATATATATATATATATATATCAAATACACTGCCACTACAGTCAGTCTAATATATATATATATATATATATATATATATATATATATATATATATATATATATATATATATATATATATATATATATATATATATATATATATATATATATATATATATATATATATACTCTGCATTTAACATAGACTATATATTAAGTGTTTACTCGATATTCAGTCAGTGCGGGCAGTGTATTAATATATATATATATATATATATATATATATATATACATATATATACACAGTCTCGTGTATATACAGTCAGGTCCATAAATATTGGGACATCGACACAATTCTAATCTTTTTTGGCTCTATACACCTTCACAATTGAAATAAAACAAACAAGATGTGCTTTAACTGCAGACTTTCAGCTTTAATTTGAGGGTATTTACATCCGAAGCAGGTGAACGGTGTAGGAATTACAACAGTTTGTATATGTGCCTCCCACTTTTTACGGGACCAAAAGTAATGGGACAATTGGCTGCTCAGCTGTTCCATGGCCAGGTGTGTGTTATTCCCTCATTATCCCATTTACAAGGAGCAGATAAAAGGTCCAGAGTTCATTTCAAGTGTGCTATTTGCATTTGGAATCTGTTGCTGTCAACTCTCAATATGAGATCCAAAGAGCTGTCACTATCAGTGAAGCAAGCCATTATTAGGCTGAAAAAACAAAACAAACCCATCAGAGAGATAGCAAAAACATTAGGTGTGGACAAATCAAACTGTTTGGAACATCCTTAAAAATAAAGAACACACTGGTGAGCTCAGCGACACCAAAAGACCCGGAAGACCACGGAAAACAACTGTGGTGGATGACTGAAGAATTCTTTCCCTGGTGAAGAAAACACCCTTCACAACAGTTGGCCAGATCAAGAACACTCTCCAGGAGGTAGGTGTATGTGTGTCAAAGTCAACAATCAAAAGAAGACTTCACCAGAGTGAATACAGAGGGTTCACCACAAGATGTAAACCATTGGTGAGTCTCAAAAACAGGAAGGACAGATTAGAGTTTGCCAACCAACATCTAAAAAAGCCTTCACAGTTCTGGAACAACATACTATGGACAGATGAGACCAAGATCAACTTGTACCAGAGTGATGAGAAGAGAAGAGTATGGAGAAGGAAAGGAACTGCTCATGATCCAAAGCAGTGGCGGCTGGTGTGCAAAATTTTTGGGGGGGGCGCAAACAAACTGAAAAATTCAGAAAAAAAAACATCAATTGCAGCCTCACTGTGCCATCAAACGCTGCCACTGTGCCCATTAAATGCTGCCACTGTTCTCATCGAACGCTGCCACTGTGCCCCAAATGCTGCCACTGTGCCCATTAAGTGCTGCCACTGTGCCCCAAGTGCTGCCACAAGATGCCCCAGCCAAAAACAGTTGATAACAGCCTACGTGTGCATGGACTCATATGATAACATGCTAGAGAGTTTATTGACTGTAAAAAAAAATGTTTGAAGCCAAAAACAGCAGCTGTAAAAATGTCCAAAAACGTCAAGTGTGTATGAGGCCTAAAAATCTTCACTAATGCTGTTCGCACCTGTGCAGTAACTTTCCATAGACTTGAATAGGCCATGCCAGTTCTGTTGGTTGTGTAGCACCTAGGCAGGGTTGTTCCTCACAAATTTACTTGCCAGGAGTAGTTATCCTGGATGATTGCTAGAGATCCATTGATTTCTCCCTAAGTTTGTCCTTGTTGCACTTTTCTTTTCTACCATTCTACCACTAGGTGGCCGGGTACTTGGTTGTACTAGATATGAGAAGGGCAACCCAAGGTCATGTTGTTTAAATTTGATTGTGCATGATGGGAACTTAAAACAGGAAATGCGATTGTGGAATTGGACACACCTGAATTTAATTCTGAAATCTATTCATATATATATATATATATATATATATATATATATATATATGTATATGAGATAACACTTGCATTTCCATATGGTATTGATAAAGCACGTTTACGCGTTTGTTTACCTGCCCATATGGATTGTTTTTATATGTTTTGAACATAATAAAGCCTTTTTGCATTATATGAGAGTGCCACCAGGGCGTGCACCCCATGGTTGCAGCATGCTTTGAAGCTTATGATCGGTACACATCACCTGGGAGCAGAGGGTTTTTTGCAACCCAAGCCCAAGTTATGGGTATATGGGGTATATCAGCCAATGGGCAGGGGTTTTCCTGAATCCCTTGGCCTGCTGGGCGAGCCTATATATTCGGGTGAGGTCAGGTGATCTGTGTTGTGTGCCACCCGGATGGCTGTCTGGGTGGACGTGTGTCGTATTGCCCGGGCTGCTAGGCCGAAGATTGGGCCTATCCCGGGCACATCTGTCTGCTTGGCTGTCTGAGGGCCTATCCAGAAGCAAGAGAGCAGTGCAGGGTTGGGACTGCGGCTTGCAGTCCAAGCAAAAGTGACAGTTCTGTCGGCCCAGAGAACCTGTCGTGGTCGGAGATAGAGGGGAAGCTGTCGCCAGTAAGGGACTATCCGCCTTATTACCAGGGACCACAGTGAGTAACTGAAGCAAGTACGAGAGCAGCATTTTCACCAACCAGGGACAGTAAAGACACAGGAAACTTCAGTGGGTATCAAGCCAGGGACCCAGCAAGCGGAGCTGACGCTTGCAGAGCAGCCTTGTGTGTCAAGTTGGGACCAAGCAGGCCAGCGTGGGTGAAGTTTGAGAGGTATCTAGAGTGCCAAGCTAGGGACCCAGCAGAGAAGCGGGGGTGACGCTTGAGGAAGAAACCACCGCGAAGATTGGAGGCGCTTAAGGGATTCGGTGGCAGTGAATCAGAGGGTCTAGTGAGAGACCGGGAGCTAAGTTTATTGAAGAACTACAAGAAGTTGTAGTGAAGGTGAAAGAACTGTTGCACTTTGTGTTAGGAACTGTAAAGACTGTTGCCATAGGAGACAGCATTCCTGCACATGCAGATGTGGCTTCTTGCTGGAGGCCTTTCCCTGCATGGCTGTCCTATCAAAGTCTCGGAGTCTGTCAATTAATCTTGCAACTCCCCCCAAAAATACAAAAGGGACTTCTAAAAGAAATAAAACCTCTTTTGCATCCAAGAAGTGTCTGGCGCCCAATAACTTTAACCATATTACACCCACTATGGCTCACAACCTACCACATACAGAAGGATGACAGCTATTCCTGGCCCTGGAGGTTCTTATCAGACCAAAGGAGGCCTGGGTCCTTGCTACAGTTGTAAATGTCACAGGAGGCTGTCACCATTGTAAAGTGGTAAGAAGGTATTCACGGGCACAGGGGATAGTTTAGAATTGGTTAGGGGACTAGGAAGTAGGGAGCTGATAAAGATAACCTGCCTTTCAATCTCACATCTATATTGACAGGTATACAGAACAATCCATACAAGTTTGTGAATCACTCTGCAGTGCTGAGATTTGCTTAGATGATGGTGGTTGGATTGTGCTTGAACTTCAAATGGCCTCTACAGTCTATGGCCATTATTAGATTGGCCAGCTTTAATGACTGAACATCCGAAAGAGGTTTTATTTGCACAAGCTTCCACAAGCACAGGCTTCTCTAAGCAATGAACACAACCCAAAAACATCAACCTGCTATTACTGGTCACCGTGGAGTTTACTCTGAGATGGTCTCAAAATATGATATTTACTACTCACTGAGCAAAGAAATGTGTAAAAACAGGAATAATTAGTGTAAGAATAGTGCAATACTAATTGTGCCATGGGCTCTGCACAACAAAGTACTAGCACTGGTCTCCCAACAATGAGATATAGACTCTAAAGCCAAAACTTTAATTTTATTCTTGGATAGAGTGGATGACCTCTGTGTATCAACCTCTGTGTCCTGTTGGGGATTCACTCTTTCTATATGTCCTAGTGACTATTGTCACCGGGTCTGAAAATGAAGGAAAACACAGAGTTGTAAAGTTGTACTGTACGTTTCTTCCAGAACTAGCATAGGTCCTGAGCACTTGTGTTGACAGCTGACAGAGCTCATGTGTGGTGTCCTGCATTTTCAAGGTTGTCCATATTGCATGAAGGATACAATTGTTTTCTATGTGCCCCATTCACAACAACAATGCTGGTGCATAGCTTCCAACTGTCCCTGGTTTCCAGGGATTGTCCCTGATTTGGAACAAAGTCCCTCCATCCCTCTTTCCTCCTCATTTGTCCCTCATTTTGGTCTGATCTATATAGTGGTATATGTAGCGGTCACACTTAAACAAGTGTGCGCTATAGGTGGAAATTTATTTTTTTCCCTCAGAACAGTAATGGGGTTCTGAGGGTTAATTGTACAGGTTTACTTTGGCATCAGTTTGGCTGGGCTGTGCTAGGGTTCTGCTTGGTAATAGGTGCAGTGAGGCACCCATGACAGGCCGAGAACCAGGCCTGGTTGGACATCTTAGGTACCAATCCTTCCCGGAGCCAATCAGTGGGCACGTCTGGCCCTTCTGCGTAGTCTGGGAAGGGGTACTTAAGGTGCTGAAGTCACGTGTTCGGGGTTCGGCCGCAGTCTTGTTCCTGGTTCTGGACCGGGGTAGCCCCGCGAGGGGTCCCGGGCCTAGGAGCGTTTGCCGTCCCGCAAACATGGTCAGTCTGACTAGCCCCATAGACTCGCATGGTCTGGGGTGGGGATCCGTCTGTTCCCGAGTCTCGGAGCCGGTTAGCCCGAGGCCCAGTAACTGAAGGAGGATTTAAGGCATCCCAGTGTGCTCTCAGTATTGGAGGGACACCACAGCTCATACAAGCGACCGGAGGAGGACTCTTCGGAGGAGGGCCAACAAGCTGGCATCTCAGTAAGAGCCTGGAAGCTGAGTTGTATGGACATTAAAGAATCCACACTTCTACAGTATTGCCAAGGAGACAGAGAAAGTTCCAGGTACTGTGAGAAAGGTGCAAGTTTATTCTGTGTCAGACTTTTTGCAAGTTTCCGGATCACATTGTTGGCTGTTAAACCTCTGTCTAGAGGTTTATCTGGCATTGAAGTACCCAGCTGCGAGTGGCTACTCTCTGGGTTGATTAGAGACAATTAGTGGATGTTAGCAGTTCAAGGTGCCTGAGTTTCTTCACCCTTGCCCTCTATTCCTATCTGAGACTGTGTAATGTTGGATGTTACCACTGCAGAATAAAAACCTTCAAAAGGACTTTTTATGTGTCAGCATCCGAAGTTGTTGGGCACCAACCCTGGGAACCCCAGGATATTCACCGACAAGCCACGAGGAGGTAACTGGTAAGCCCAAAAGTCAAGGCCACCCCTCAAGGGGTTATGGCCGCTACATATGTAAAATGCACTTTTTATCTTTCAAAAAATGTTTCCCAGTGCTAAACCTTTCATCTAATTTCTAAAGTGCTGCATTCATAAATTTCAAAGGCAATATAAAGGAATAGTGGTGGTAAAAAAAAAAGCACTCATGGATTTAACTCATCAATTTTTTTTGTATAAATCTCCTTTAAAGGGGTGTGGTAGGGGGGGTGTCTTATGCCCATATACTATCAGGAACTAAGTACTCACCGAGGCCAAGATGCCGAGAGCGGTTGCCCTTGCGACTCAGCGCCTACCACCCCTGAAGATGGTACAGGGGACGGTTGGCACCAAGAGGCACAAGCCACCTGTTGGGTGGTGGCTAGGCGTGGATCCAGGTGTAGTTGGGTATACAGGCAGACTGGCGGAGGCTCCAACACTGATGGGTAAACAGGCAGCAGGCTGAGGATCAAACACAAGATTAATCAGGCACAAGCAGAAGGTTAACACAGGAGGACAAGTCCAGATAGAATGGTCAAACACAAGCAAGAGGTCAAGGCAGGCTGAGGGTCAAGTACTGCTTAAGCAGGCGGTAGAAGTCCGGTATACAGGCCGAGGGTCAAACACAGGAGAGAGGTGGTGATCCGGGTAAACAAGCCAAAGGTCAAAGTTGGAGAAGGTAACAAGGTCAAGACAATCCGGGTCGGCAACGGGTAGGCAAGTAGATACAGCAGGCACAGGTACAAGGGACAAGGGAACAGCTGAGAGACGAACCAGCGTCTGTCTGGGTCCAAGGGCCTCTCTTTTATAGGCCGGGTGGAGGTCACATGGGACGTGCACTAGCGCGCATGCGCGCGCGCCGTTCAGCTGGGCCGCGTACGTTCGTGCGCCGCCACATCGTTCCTCTGACTCCTACTGTGCGCCGCAGCGCCGGACCTATGCGTCTGCGCACTGGGGCGCGCGGCGGACCAGGTCCCTGATAGTGCCCCCCCCAAGGGGCGGACTCCGGACGCCCAGGCTGTCCATTAGTTCAGGATGCTCCTGCTGGAAAATCTTAATTAACCTTGGTGCATGGAAATTTCCCGATGGCTCCCAGGAATTATCCTCCAATGGGTACCCCTTCCATTTCACTAGATACTGTAGCTGACGACCCACCTTCCTGCATCCTAGAAGTGATTCCACCTCGAATTCTTCCATGCCATCGATTGTGACAGGTGGTGGCGGAGGTTCCTCCCTGTCTGGGAAGGGACTTGGAACCAAAGGTCTCAGTAAAGATGCATGGAAAACAGGATGTATCTTGTACGTTTTTGGTAGCGAAAGCTCAAAGGCCACGGGATTCACTGCCTTTTTGACCTCAAATGGCCCAATGAATTTGGGGCCCAGTTTCCGTGAGGGGCAAGAGAGCTTGAGATGAGCCGTTGACAACCACACTTTTTCCCCGATTTTGAAATGGGGGTTCTCCCTCCTGCCTCTGTTGTGGTATCTTTCGTACCCTTCTTGAGCCTGTTGCATGGTCTCCTGGAGCTTTCGAAAGTTGTTTTGAATGGCCTCTAGACGCTCTTGTACCGCAGGAACTGGTGATTCAGGAATTGAGTTTGGCAGAAATGATGGGTGGAAGCCACAGTTTGCCCAGAAAGGAGTTTGGTTGGTAGCTGAGTGGGAAGAATTATTGTATGCGAACTCCGCGTACGCCAGCAAGGAGGACCAATCATCTTGAGCAGAGGAGCAGAAGCATCGCAAATACTGCTCGAGCGTCTGGTTGGTACGCTCTGTTTGGCCATTACTTTGCGGGTGATAGGCTGAAGAAAGACAGATTTTGATTCCTAAGGTTTTGCAGAGTGCCTTCCAAAACTTCGAGGTGAATTGGGAACCTCTGTCAGAGACAATGCTCCTGGGGACCCCATGGAGCCTGACGACCTCTTTGGTAAAGATGTTGGCAGTCTCGAGAGCAGAGGGAGTACCAACCATAGGCAAGAAATGGGCCATTTTGGACAGTCGATCAACCACTACCAGAATGGTAGAAAATCCTTCTGAGGGGGGTAGTTCCACAATAAAATCCATTGAGATGTCTGCCCATGGACGTTCCGGGATGGGTAATGGCCTCAATAACCCCCAGGGTTTGGTTTTTTGACCCTTGTTTCGTTGGCACGGAACACAGGAAGAGATGTAAGTACGGCAGTCCTGCCTCCAGCCTGGCCACCAAAAGGTACGAGAGATGAGTTCGGCCGTCTTCCGGTTCCCGAAGTGACCTGCCAGTTTGTGGTCATGGAGAGTCTTCAAGACCAAAGGTCTTACTTCTAGGGGTACAAAAATTTTATTCCGAGACCAGAATAGGTCTTCACGTTTCTCCAGAGTAGACACAATGGGGTCCTGGCAATGAGCTGAGGCAGTGAGGAGAGAGGTAGACAGATCTGCCGGAGTAAGAAGCAGAAAATTTTGGGGAGCCAAAATGGTACTTGGTTCCGACATTTGAGAAGATTCCGGAGAGATTCGGGAGAGGGCATCTGCTTTGCCATTCTTTGACCCTGGCCGATAGGAAATATGAAAGGTAAATCTAGAAAAAAAAAGTGCCCAGCGAGCTTGCCGAGGCCTCAACCGTTTGGCGGTACGTAAATATTCGAGATTTTTATGATCCGTAAAGATAGTAATTGGATGAGTTGCCCCCTCCAGAAGGTACCTCCATTCTTCCAAGGCGGCCTTAATGGCTAATAGCTCGCGATCCCCAACATCATAATTTCTTTCGGATGGGCTCAATTTCCGGGAGGCAAAAGCCACTGGGTGAAGGAGGGCTTTTGGCCCGTGGCGTTGTGACAGGATGGCACCTGTGGCAGATTCCGAGGCGTCAACCTCCAGTACAAAGGGAAGTAGAGGATCCGGGTGTCGTAGAATAGGAGCAGAGGTGAAGAGGGTCTTTAGTTTGGTGAAAGCATCCTGGGCTTCCTGGGACCATTGGAAACGGCCATGTTGTTGGGTTAGGCGGGTGATGGGAGCAACGATAGAGGAGAACCCGATGATGAACCTCCGATAAAAATTAGCAAACCCGATGAAACGTTGGACGGCCTTTTTGTCCTTGGGAGCTGACCATTCTATCACCGCCTTGACCTTTTGGGGATCCATTGCAGTGCCTTCGGTAGAGATGATGAACCCTAAGAACTGTACAGAAGTTTTCTCAAATTCACATTTTTCGGCCTTAAGATATAATTGGTGGGCTCTAAGGATGGCAAGTACTCTCCTAACGTGGCTCCGATGCATTTCCAAGGTGGCTGAAAAAATAAGGATATCGTCCAGGTATACAACCAAGAAGTCGTCCAGGTGCTCCCTAAAGATGTCATTCACCAGATGTTGGAAGGTAGCTGGAGCATTACACAGGCCAAAGGGCATCACCAAATACTCATAGTGGCCAAACCTGGACCTGAAGGCTGTCTTCCATTCATCACCTGCGCGGATCCTGACAAGATTATAAGCGCCCCTTAAATCAAGCTTGGAAAAAACTTTGGCCGATCGGAAACGTTGGAGGAGCTCGGGAATTAGAGGTAGCGGGTACCGGTTCTTCACCGTGATTTTATTAAGCTCCCTATAGTCAATGCAAGGTCGGAGTGACCCATCTTTTTTTCCTACAAAAAAGATGCCAGCCCCAGCCGGGGAGGTAGAGGGCCGAATGAAGCCCTTTTCAAGGTTTTCGTCAATGTAGGCTTTCAATGTTTTCAACTCAGTTTCAGATAACGGGAATATACGCCCGAAAGGAATCTCAGAGCCAGACAAAAGCTCAATGGGGCAGTCATAAGCCCGGTGAGGTGGTAGATGGTCGGCCTTCTTCTTGTCAAACACATCCCTGAAGTCTTGATAGGCAGGTGGAATGTGCTGGAGGTTTTCTGGTGCTGAGATGACTGCCAGGTGACAGCTCGGAGCCGGGGAGATGCAATGTTGATGACAGTAGGGAGAAGAGAAGGAGACCTCCTTCCGGTCCCAATGGATCTGAGGATCATGGGCCTGTAACCAAGGGAGTCCCAGGATGATGGGAAACATCGGGGAAGAAATCAAATCAAAACGAAGCAGTTCCTGGTGGCCGGAGTCTGTAGTGGTGAGGATAGGTGGGGTCTCCTGGACTACTGGTCCTGAGTGTGGAAGGGACCCGTCAGCCAAGTGGACCAGTAAAGGTCTTTCTTTATTTAGACCGGGGATGTGCCATTTGTTGGCGATGGAAATGTCCAGAAAACAACTGCAGGCGCCTGAATCAATTACGGCCGGGAGCCGAATCTCCTTTCCCGCCAGCTGTAGGGAGACAGAAAGAGTCACGTAAGCCTGGACAAGGTTAATGGTTTGACAGTTGACAGTGGTTTGAGAGGGCAACTTACTGGGCCGGATGGGGCAGTTCAGTAGGTAGTGCCCAGAACCCCCGCAGTAGAGGCACAGGTTAGACCTGCGTCTGCGTTGCCTTTCTTCCTGAGAAAGCCGGGGGCGAACTAGGCCAAGTTGCATGGGCTCCCCCTCCGGAGCCGGCGTACCTGGAGAAAAGGAGGAGGCAGGGTATGTAGGCGGTGCCCTAGGGGGTACCCACACTGGTCGGGGATTCTGTAGGCGCTCGGAATGCCGTTCCCGCATGCGCCGGTCCAACTTGGTGGCCAGTTGGATTAACTCCTCCAGGGTTGTGGGGGTCTCCACCCGAGCTAACTCATCCTTCAGGACTTCGTTCAGCCCCAATCGATATTGATAACGAAGGGCTGCCTCGTTCCAGGTAGTGTCGGCTGACCATTTGCGAAACTCTGCCGTGTAGTCTTCTACTAGCCTTTTGCCCTGGGAAAGAGTATGTAGTGTGGCTTCGGCAGTGGCAGAACGCTGAGGATCATCATAAAGTTGGCCCATTGCTTCAAAGAAAGAGTCCACAGTGTTTAACAGGGGGTTCCTCTGCTCCATGAGACCGTGGGCCCAGGTCTGGGGTTCCTCTGATAGCAATGAAATGACAAATCCCACTTTTACAATTTCTGAAGAGAAAGTTCGGGGCTGTAAGGCAAGGTACAAGGTGCAGGCGTTCTTGAAAGACCTGAACTTCCTGCGATCGCCTGAAAATCGCTCAGGTACTGGGACCTTGG
This sequence comes from Lithobates sylvaticus, assembly GCA_028564925.1. Taxonomy (NCBI): domain Eukaryota; kingdom Metazoa; phylum Chordata; class Amphibia; order Anura; family Ranidae; genus Lithobates; species Lithobates sylvaticus. The sequence goes on along the minus strand of CM053034.1, from coordinate 160,160,697 downwards.
GTTCGGGTACAGCCATCATCATGGCGGGTGGCGCTTGGGCCTGCGGTGCAGAACTTCCACTGGCTGATCCAGGAGCTGGGCTTGTCGGAAGAGAGGCTGTTGCCAACTGTTGAAGACGGTTGTCCACCTGTACATAGCCTTCTTGTAGCTTTTGTACAGCTTCCATGAGGGCAGATACCTGTTGGCATAGCATCTCCAGAGGAGATCCCGCTCTGTTGGCCTCTGTCATGGCTGGTTCGTACTATCAGGAACTAAGTACTCACCGAGGCCAAGATGCCGAGAGCGGTTGCCCTTGCGTCTCAGCGCCTACCACCCCTGAAGATGGTACAGGGGACGGTTGGCACCAAGAGGCACAAGCCACCTGTTGGGTGGTGGCTAGGCGTGGATCCAGGTGTAGTTGGGTATACAGGCAGACTGGCGGAGGCTCCAACACTGATGGGTAAACAGGCAGCAGGCTGAGGATCAAACACAAGATTAATCAGGCACAAGCAGAAGGTTAACACAGGAGGACAAGTCCAGATAGAATGGTCAAACACAAGCAAGAGGTCAAGGCAGGCTGAGGGTCAAGTACTGCTTAAGCAGGCGGTAGAAGTCCGGTATACAGGCCGAGGGTCAAACACAGGAGAGAGGTGGTGATCCGGGTAAACAAGCCAAAGGTCAAAGTTGGAGAAGGTAACAAGGTCAAGACAATCCGGGTCGGCAACGGGTAGGCAAGTAGATACAGCAGGCACAGGTACAAGGGACAAGGGAACAGCTGAGAGACGAACCAGCGTCTGTCTGGGTCCAAGGGCCTCTCTTTTATAGGCCGGGTGGAGGTCACATGGGACGTGCACTAGCGCGCATGCGCGCGCGCCGTTCAGCTGGGCCGCGTACGTTCGTGCGCCGCCACATCGTTCCTCTGACTCCTACTGTGCGCCGCAGCGCCGGACCTATGCGTCTGCGCACTGGGGCGCGCGGCGGACCAGGTCCCTGATATATACTTTTGCTAATAGGTGTCTCTCTTTCCCATCTCAAAAAGTTGGGAGGTATGTCTCTGCTAGAGACCAACTCATTCAATTTAAATTCCTGCATCGCATATATCTTGGAAAAAATAAAACGGCGCTAGTAAATAATCATAACCCCTAACAACCCCTACTATTATCGCATATATCTTACTCCAGCTAGATTGGCTAAGATGTTCCCTACCCAATCACCTGGTTGCTGGTGGTGCAGTTCCCTCACTGCCGATTTCATGCATATCTTTTGGAATTGCTCGAACATTCAAGTATTTTGGAAGGGGGTCACAGAATGTATAGCAGAAGTAACAGCCATTCCTATACAGCCTACAATAGAGGTGTGCCTTTTGGGACTGGTGGACAATCTGTGCAGGGACATGATGTACCATGCCACTGTGCGGAGAGACATGAATAAAGTGTCAGTATGTCATACTTAAAAAAAAATGTAAAAAGAAAAAGTAATCAGTGTTTTGCACTGAAATGTGTATCGTACTAAAGTTCTGCCTACACATTCTGCGTTTTGCGGTGATGAGCGTAATGCGAAGGCAATTATTCACACAGTCAGGTGCAATATTAAACTTGTATTGAATTAATGCAGCAACAGTTCATAACAAACCCAGTGGACAACTACCCAGCCAGGTACACTCACAGTTTCCAATGACGAGAAAAACCTGCTTCCAGCCGAACTGACAGCATCTGTTGATAGGTGACAGAATGCGACCTAGTCGTCGAGTGCCCAATCAGAAAGGTATCCAGAGAAATGTGGCCCTACGCTTTCCCTCCCCATCAGGAGCCTTTCCCTATTGCTAGCAGTGTCCATAACAGATGGAGTCTACAGTCTACCTGTCCCTACACTGCCCACTTGCACTCTTAAATAGACTCTGCCACAACTTAGATGGCCACCAGAGTCACATGGGCGGCCAGCATTCAATCCGATTGCTGCTCCAGTGACTCAGGAAACCAAAGAGGAACACTGTTCACCATGGCTTCCTCTTGCTCTGCATTGCCTCTGCGGTTGAGCGCCACCTGCAGTTTAGACAGCGGACTGCACCTGTCTACAGGGTAGTGTGAATTAAGGCTTACAAAGGGGTTTTCCCATTTTGGAGATATTTTCTTACACTGTATGTTGGCTCTACAGGACAGAAAGTGAAGGAAAATTCCCTCAATAGGACAAAGGTGCTAAAAAATGTGGGCTTTGTGGGTTTTAACTCTTCCTTAGTTTAGATATAATTTAACGTGCCATTCCGAAGAGCCAACTCTAAAGAACAAGAAATTGGAAAGCTTGCAGAACCTGAGGTTGAAATTCTAATTTCCTGTCGCATCATGGCAGCATACACATATGGGTTGTGGCTCCGCCCCCCACAACCCCCCCCCCCACGACCGCGTAGCTATTAAACCTTGAGAGGACCCCCTCCCCTACATTCTCCTTTTTTTCCTCACCTGACAAGACCGAAGAACAGCACCTCTTACCGCTATCGCCCCAGCCAGGTTCAAGCCTCTCCTGGGTGGAAGTCCTACCTGTACAGCCTCTAAATGAGCTAAATGGGGGAACCCCACTCTGATGGTCTCAGGGGTATGTAAAATGCTTCTCTTACCTTGACAAGCCTTAAATAGGCTTAGAATGCAGCGGCCTCCAACCCTGTCCTGCACCATGGTTCTTGGGCATATGTGTATCTCCTGCACTCTGTTTTTCGTTCCAGGCATGTTTAGAACGCTGGGGATATCTTCCCCTCTCCCTCTAGGTTACTTCCGCCCAGCGCCGAGTGTCTCAGCGCTTCTGCGCAGGCGCGGGCGGCTAATGCATTCACCTATAACCTTGCCAGGCTCCAAAATGGCGCCGGGACGCGCACGGCGCTTCTGCGCATGCACGGGAGTGACGTCACCGCGTCGGGAACGGCGCTAAATTTAAATCTGTGTCAGAATCACCTTTCCCTGTGGCTGTTTTGCACAGGAGAAAGAGCGATTTTGGACGTTTTTTTTGCAAAAACACTCCTATAGGTGCACCTTCCTTCCCTATTAGCTTCCATTAAAGGTTAGTGAATTTTCTTCCCATTTCACCACTGCACCCTTACTTGCCTATGCTTACACTGACTTCCCTGCTTAAATAGATTTTCCTTCATGGAGGCCGCTGCCCCAGCAGACCATCGCCCACCGACTAGGTAAGAGGGGAAGACGGGTAAGTAAGAAGAGGAAAAAGAGAGCCTGCCACTAACGCTGCCTAACCTGCACAGCCCTACCAGGTCATCAAGGTCATCACGACGCTCAAGAAGGAGTCGCTCTGGCCATAGACAAAGTCGCTCGGATCGCGGTAGAAGCCGCTCAAGACGCAGAGATTACGGGTCAAGCCGCAGAAGAAGTCGCTCAAGGTCCTACTCCCGCCATGGCCATTCCTATCATAGGAGATCGCCTACGCACAGGCACCCCTCACACGCACAAGGTCTGCGTCCATCTGGGAATTCCTGCTGGATCTGCGGCGCAATAGCGCTGCCAGAAAAACTGGCCTGTCGCGCGTGCTTCAATGAGGCAACCAGGGACAGAGAACCAGAACCGAGGGAGTTAACAAAAGAATTACCTCTACAATCCGCAGAGCCAGAAGCAAGCAGAGCTATGCAGGGCACCTCGTCCTCCGCTTCCTCTCCGCCTAAAACGACAGATCCCCTGTCAGATGGCGAAGACGCGGAAATGTTTTCTGGATTCGATTTTACCTTAGTCGAGCCCTTCATTAAATCAATAAAGGAGGCTATAGATTGGGCCGAGGAGAAAGAAACCCCTCAGAAAGTGAAGAGATACTTCCCAAATCTCAAAAAAGATCCGGAAACCTTCCCGTTTATCGACGAGCTGGAGGATCTAATTAAAGAAGAATGGCAGAAGCCTGAGAAGAAGGCTAACCTCAGCAATAGGCTGACAAAGCTCTATCCCCTAAAGGAGCCTAATGCTAATCCCCTGACGTCCGCACCGGTAGTGGACTCCTCACTGATGCGTCTGGCTAGACATGTGACCCTCCCAATCGAGGATGCAGTCACATTTAAAGACGGGCTAGACAGGAAGATAGACCTCGATCTGAAGAAGTCCTACCTTTCTGCAGGGGGTGCATGTCGACCCGCAATAGCCCTAGCGGCTGTCGGAAGAGCCATCTCTAGTTGGTCATCTAATGCAGAAAAGCTGGTAGCAGAGGGAATAGAACAAGAAAGGGTAATTGCCGCCCTCCAGGAACTCTCCTTCGCAGGCGACTTTGTAGCGGAGGCCTCAGTGGATATAATAAGATCCACCTCAAGGGCTATGCTTAGCTCAGTGACGGCCAGAAGGGCACTTTGGCTGAAGCCATGGTCGGCAGATCCAGCCTCAAAGACCAATTGGTGTAAAATTCCCTTTGTCGGGGCTAACCTCTTTGGGGAAAAATTAGACTCGGCCATTTCTAAGGTCACCGGCGGGAAGTCAGGCTTGATTCCTTCAGACCGAAGGCCAAAACAACAGAGACCACCAACCTTCAGGCGTAACCTCCCTGACAGGTATAGGGAAGCTAGATCCTATAGACCCGGGAGAGAGTATAGGAAAAACTGGAAGAACCCCCAGTCATCCTTCCTCAAGCTCCAAAAACCTAAGACCCCTACCCCGGGAGATCAGAAACCTTTTTGAAGGTGTGTCCGCCCAACCAGCTTTAGTGGGAGCCAGGCTCACGAAGTTCGAGCGGGTCTGGGCGGAAATGATAAAAGATCCTTGGGCAGTAGCCACGGTTCAATTGGGCCACAGGTGGAGATTCCAGAGACGACCAAGGGACAGGTTTTGCGTTACAAAAACCCCAGCATCTCGAGAGAAAAGGCTACTAATGACCAAATACGTGCAAACTCTCGAGCACAAACAGGCCATAGTAAAAGTTCCCCTACTACAGAGGGGGAAAGGGGTCTACTCACCCCTATTCCTGGTGAGAAAGAAGACAGGAGATCTCCGTCCCGTCCTGGACCTAAAGGGTCTAAACCGATCAATCCGAGTCGAGACGTTCAGGATGGAGAGCCTACAATCAATCCTACAGGCTATAAATATCGGAGATTGGATGCTCTCCATCGATCTGCAGGATGCCTATCTTCACATCCCAATCCACCCTTCATACCAAAAGTTTCTCCGCTTTGCGGTAGATCGGCACCACTTTCAGTTCAGAAGCCTCCCCTTCGGGATTTCCACGGCTCCAAGAACGTTTACCAAGGTTCTACTCCCAGTAATAGCTCTACTAAGGGAGCAGGGCCTAAGAGTACACCACTACCTGGACGACATCCTTTTGCTGGCGGACACCCAGGTCTCCCTCCTACAACATCGGGTAGTCCTTGTTACCACCCTGCAAAAGTTCGGATGGTTAATAAACTGGGAGAAAAGCCACTTACATCCTACCCAGAGGATGATCTTTCTAGGGGCCGAGTTAGATACCCGCCTCAACACAGTAGAACTCCCGGACGAGAAGATACCCACTCTGACTCAGAGGGTGAAAAGGATATTGCGGGCCTCCGCGGTACCAGCGAGAGAATGCCTCGGTGTCCTAGGGACCATGTCAGCAACTATCCCAATGATCCGCTGGGCTCAATGGAACACAAGACCCCTCCAAATATCCTTTCTGGAACAATGGAATGGCGTGTCAATGTCACAGCCAATAGCGATCCGGAAGGAGGTAAAGAAATCGCTATGGTGGTGGACCAAGACCCGCAATCTCAAGAGGAGCAAGAGCATAGTCCTTCCCTCTCAACAAGTGGTTACCTCAGATGCCAGCATGGAGGGCTGGGGAGCACACTACAATCACTACGCAGCCCAGGGGCGCTGGCCATTCAGGACGCACAACATAGTGTCCAACATTCTGGAAATAAGAGCGGCATTCAAAGCCCTAATAGCCTTCAGCGCCTTCCTGAGGGGGAAGGAGGTCCTACTCAGGATGGACAATCAAGTAGCAGTTGCCTACATAAACAGACAGGGGGGCACCAGGAGTCGCTCAATGCTCAGAGAAGTCATCCCAATCTTCGAATGGGCCCAACTATCCCTATCCGGGCTGAGAGTAGCCTATGTATCAGGAACCCAGTATCAGGTGGCCGACACCTTGAGTCGGGAGTTCTCGTCCAATCACGAGTGGGCTCTAAACCAACAGGCCTTCGCTCTAATAACCGAAACTTGGGGGGTACCAGACATGGACCTAGCAGCATCACCAGCCAACACGAAGTGCCGGAGGTACCTGACGAGAGTTCCCTTTCCATCAGCGGAGGGCACGGACTGTCTACAACACAGCTGGGATTTCCACCTAGGCTACATCTTCCCACCAATTCCAATCATACCGAAGTTTTTACTCAGACTGAAGAAGTCAAGATCCACGGTGATAGCAGTCCTCCCTTTCTGGCCGAGACGCCCATGGTTCACAACCCTTCTCCAGCTGAACACAGCAGAACCACTGTCACTCCCGGTGTCAGCAGACCTACTCTCTCAGGGACAGCTCCTCCACCCGTGCCCAGAGAGACTACACCTGACGGCATGGAGGCTGAGAGGGCTAGATTTATAGCGCAGGGATGCTCACAGGGGGTAGTAAATACCCTTCTACAGGCCAGGAAAGTTTCCACCAACAATGTCTACAAGAGAATTTGGGCCAAGTTCCTTACAGTAGCACAACAGCAATCCTGGGATCCATCCTCCCCAACAATAGCGCAAGTCCTGGAGTTCTTGCAGTTAGGCTTGGACAAGGGCCTTGGGTCGAATACGCTGAAAGTACACGTCTCAGCCCTATCTGCCATGACAGGGGTAAGGTGGGCACAAGAGCCTCTCATCGCCCAGTTTCAGAGGGCCTGCCTGAAACTAAGGCCTCCTAGAAAACCGACCTTCCCAACATGGGATCTTTCGGTAGTACTGGACTTCCTGGCACGCGAACCATTCTTCCCAGTAGAGGATATATCATTATGGGATCTGACACTAAAAATCACTTTCTTGATAGCAATCACTTCGGCCAAGAGAGTTTCCGAAATGCACGCTCTACTGTCAAAGGAGCCATACTTAACTATCTATCCCGACAAAGTGGTCTTGAGGCCTTCAGATCGATTTGTTCCTAAAGTGGCTACCTCCTTCCACTTTAATCAGGAAATATGTCTTCCCACTCTGGCTACAGAACAAGACAACCCGCATCCGCTAGATATAAAAACTAACATCCTGGCCTACCTTTCAATGACACGTAACCTGAGGAAGGCGGAAAATCTCCTGGTAATACCTTATGGTGCCAGAAAAGGACAAGCAGCAACTTCTCGGACTATCGCAGCTTGGCTAGTGAAGATCATCAAAAGGGCCTACTCATCTAGCCAGGCACAAGTACCTGAGGGCTTAAGGGCACATTCCACTAGGGCAGTGGCGACCTCCTGGGCAGCTTTCTGCAAAGTCTCAGCGGAAACAATCTGTAAGGCAGCCACTTGGTCCTCAAAAAACACGTTTATGGCACACTACAAGGTGGACGCCGCTAGGCTGTCCACAGCAGAATTTGGGAGGTCTATCATACAGGCCAACTCCTCTATACCCTGTAAATAAACCTTGTTTTGCTCAGCCCCACCCAGTTTGCGAGTTATTCCCCATATGTGTATGCTGCCATGATGCGACAGGAAAACGGAAAATTGTATACTTACCTTCCGTAATTTTCCTTTCCTGTTGCATCACATGGCAGCATACAAATGCCCACCCGCTGAGGTGAGGTATCTGGATACTGAGAATGTAGGGGCGGGGGTCCTCTCAAGGTTTAATAGCTACGCGGTCCTATCAGGTTGTGGGGGGCGGAGCCACAACCCATATGTGTTTGCTGCCATGTGATGCAACAGGAAAGGAAAATTACGGAAGGTAAGTATACAATTTTCCGTTTTTAGAAACCAGTGACAAACAGTTACAAACAACTACAAAACACATAGCAGAAACCTGTATACCGATATCATCTCCTGAACACATGCTTGATGTGTTTCTCAACATTTTTTAAATGTTTCAATGTTTTTTTCTCTGTGATTAGTGTCTTAAAACAAAGTTCTAGTCATTTGTGTGTTTATTAAAAGTCAGCAGCTACAAAAAGTGTAGCTGCTGAGTTTTAATAAACACACACTTACCTGTCCCACGGTCCAGCGGTGCACTCACCCCAGCAGTTTTCTTCCTCTCTCCTCTCTCGGCGATGCCGGAATCTCTACTATGGAAACCCAGCTGTGACAGCTTGCAGCTCCACATTCGGGTGCCCACTGAGCAAGCGCGAGTGGCGCTGCGTACTGTGATTGGTCCCAAAGTATTCTAGGACCTGTCCTGTGTCCCAGAAGACTTCGGAAGGGAGGGGGAAGAACTTCCACTTCCGATCGCCTAAGGCAACTGGAACGTAAGTGGCTGTGGGTACCTGACAAAACTGGGTACCCGCTCCCCCCTCCTCCCCAAAATCTCAGTTTCACCATCAGGAGCTGGGGAGGAGGCCTTAAAGCGGAAGTTTCACTTTTGGGTGGAAATCCGCTTTAAATATTATAGCAATTGCCTGAATTGCATAAAACCATTATTTAGCTTCACTTACAACGTTAAAGTATATCTAAAGGCAAAATGTAATTTAGTTTTGGATAGAGTGGAAAGGGATTAGTGTACGTGTTAGTGTAAACTAAAGCCATACATTAGGACAGTGGTCCCCAACCTTTTTGGCACCAGGGACCGGCTGGGTGGAAGAAATTTGTGCCAAGGCCCGGCGAGGGGGGAGGGGGTGTACGCACACGCAGGGGGGGGGGGGGGGGGGGGGGGGGGGCAAGCGAATTTTGTGGGCAATAGATGGTGTTCTGCTGTTGGTACTTCAATCATCACGGCACCATGGTTGGTATGGTGTCAGAATGATTGAAGCGCATTATTTTCTTATATTACATTGTAATATAGATGAAATAGTTCAACTCACCATAATGCAGAATCAGTGGGAGCCCTGAGTGTGTCACTTTCCACATCGCCTGCGACCAGATGAGGAATGCCACTTGCCATGTCACCTGCCTGTGCCACCAGATGAGGAATGTCACTTGCCATGCTGCCTGCCACCAGATGAGGAATGCCACTTGCCACGCTGCCTGCCACCAGATGAGAAATGCCACTTGCCACGCTTGCCTGCCACCAGATGAGGAATGCCACTTGCCGCGTCACCTGCCTGTGCCACCAGATGAGCAATGCCACTTGCCACGTCACCTGCCTGTGCCACCAGATGAGGAATGCCACTTGCCACGCTGCCTACCACCAGTTAAGGAATGCCACTTGCCATGCTGCCTGCCACCAGTTGAGGAATGCCAGTTGCCACATCACCTGCCTGTGCCACCAGATAAGGAATGCCCCATCACCTGCCAGTGCCACCAGATGAGGATTGTCACTGCATTGGTGACACTGGTTCAGTGGTATTTCTTGAGTGAGGGCGGAAGAGCGGTGATGCGGAGCGTGCACTGAGAGATGATGTCATCTCTCTGCTCCCCGCCGCACCTCCGACATTCTGTAGGCTGTGAGGGCGGAAGAGCGGTGATGCTAGGCGGGCAGGGAGAGATGATATTCTCTCTCTGCTCCCCGCCGCACCGCTGACATTCCGCATGCTGTGAGCGGAAAAGCGGTGATGCTTGGCGGGCGGAGAGAGATGTCATCTCCGCTCGCAGCCCGCTTCTCTTATTCACCCGCCCCCTTTCCTCTCTGATCCACCGGTGCCTTACATCCCGCCGCGGCCCGGCTGCAAAGACGCTACGGCCCGGTAGTGGGCCGCGGCCCGGGGGTTGATGACCCCTGCATTAGGATATTAGGCAAGTTGCCCAATGTGGCCCAACACCTGTGGCTGTGAACCAGCCCTTTTCCATCTGAGATGGTTGGCTGGTATTAGGGTTGCCACCCCATCCCTTTAAATTCGAACACATATGAATTACACAGGTTCTGAGGCTAATTTAATGCAGATAAGGCACTAGGTGAGCTTAATTACCACCTTAATCAGCCACAGAAACTGTCATGGGCGTTCGCAGGTAAGGGCAAGGGGGCTTTGGCAAAAAGTGCCCCCCCTGAAATCAGGGATCGGATCTTAAATTTAGCACAGTTGTGTCGCTATCGGGGTGCAGGCAGCCCGCACTCGGGTGCCACCCTCCAGTGGGGTGACATCATCAAGGTGCTGTCAAGCCCCCCATCAGTGTAGTGTGGCTATCAGAGGTTTCCCACGCTCGCCCCCCTTCTCCTGTCAGGGAGAAGAGACGGCGGCTCTCACCAGGTTCCCCGCCCAGCTTCCTGCCCGCTCCATTCCTTCCCTATTGGCCATAAGGAGAGGCTACAGCTCGATTAAGAGAGAGATTGAGAGACTGCAGCCTGGAAAAAAGCTGAGGGAGAGAGTGCTACAGGACAAAGAAGGAGGAGCGTGCTGGGCGGAAGCCAGAGAGAGAGAGCCACACTGCCCAGCGCCCCCAGAGAGAGAGACACGCTGCCCAGCGCCAACAGAGAGAGCCACGCTGCCCAGCATCACCAGAGAGGGAAAGACTGAGCCACTACCAGGGTACAGACATGCTACACAACTGACCAGAGTCGCCCCCAGGGAACCCAGAGTGAGCGATCGTCCAGCCGGAGGGATCACTGCTGTCAGGGCCGCTGATAGAAATCATGGGGCCCCCTACAGCCCACCTGACGGGGCCCCCTTCAGCCCCACCCCTGGTCCCTCCTTCAGCCCCACCCCTGGTCCTCCCCTGGTTCCTCCTTCAGCCCCACCCCTGGTCCCTCTTTCAGCCCCACCCCTGGCTCCTCCCCAGTGAGTCAGGACACAGGGGTCTCAATATAAGGAGTTGCATCTCCCCCATCCACATGACATGCCAGGGGGTCGCCCATTATGAATACACTGTCCCTGCTCAGGACACACAGAGGCCTCCCCATTATATGAAGTACAGTACACCTCTGCTCACATGTTCCATCACTGTACACCTCTGCACACATGTTCCATCACAGTACACCTCTGCACACATGTTCCATCACTGTACACCTCTGCACACATGTTCCATCACTGTACACCTCTGCTCACATGTTCCATCACTGTACACCTCTGCACACATGTTCCATCACTGTACACCTCTGCTCACATGTTCCATCACTGTACACCTCTGCACACATGTTCCATCACTGTACACCTCTGCACACATGTTCCATCACTGTACACCTCTGCACACATGTTCCATCACTGTACACCTCTGCTCACATGTTCTATCACAGTACACCTCTGCTCACATGTTCCATCACTGTACACCTCTGCTCACATGTTCTATCACAGTACACCTCTGCTCACATGTTCCATCACTGTACACCTCTGCACACATGTTCCATCACTGTACACCTCTGCACACATGTTCCATCACTGCACACCTCTGCTCACATGTTCCATCATTGTACACCTCTGCACACATGTTCCATCACTGTACACCTCTGCTCACATGTTCCATCACTGTACACCTCTGCACACATGTTCCATCACTGTACACCTCTGCTCACATGTTCTATCACAGTACACCTCTGCTCACATGTTCCATCACTGTACACCTCTGCTCACATGTTCCATCACTGTACACCTCTGCTCACATGTTCCATCACTGTACACCTCTGCACACATGTTCCATCACTGTACACCTCTGCTCACATGTTCTATCACTGTACACCTCTGCACACATGTTCCATCACTGTACACCTCTGCTCACATGTTCTATCACTGTACACCTCTGCTCACATGTTCTATCACTGTACACCTCTGCTCACATGTTCTATCACTGTACACCTCTGCACACATGTTCTATCACTGTACACCTCTGCACACATGTTCTATCACTGTACACCTCTGCACACATGTTCCATCACAGTACACATGTTCTATCACTGTACACCTCTGCACACATGTTCTATCACAGTACACATGTTCCATTGCTTTACCCTCGTGTACATGTGTCATCGCTGCACACATGTTCCCTCAGTGCACCCCTCTGCACACATGTTCACCATTGATGGTAAACAGGGTTAAGTGTACAACTATAACAAGAGGGGCCACTGGCTCTTACCACTCTTGCTCCAGCAGATATTTAAATCTCCAGGCTGCACATTGTATTTCCTGCACAGCCTGGAGGTCAGGAGGAGGCAGGTGCAGCTCTGAGTGGCAGAGCAGCAGACCAATTGGCTTCCAGCTACATTCGGGACAATTAGCAGTCAGACATCCTGCTGGGAGGCAAAAATATGTAGATAGCAGTGTAGGAGAGGCTTCCGTGGTGCTGTTCTCCTTACTGACACAAGGGACATGAATAGAGATGTCAGTGTAATGTGAGCAAGTCACACATGCAGGCTACTTGCTTGGTGCTGCTGAACTGAAGCCACCCCTGTGCCCTGAGTTCTTTTACTGTCCTGAAAGTGTTCTCCTCCTCTCCAGCCTCTGGTTGGCGCTGCTGTACCTGCCGCTCCTCACCTCTCCTCACCATCTCGTGCTGGCTGGAGAAATATATATATATATATTTTTTCTTTCTCTGCTCAGTTTGCCCAGGCCCCCCCTGCTGGCTGGGCCCAGTACAACAGGGCCAGTTGTACTGGCTTATCAGCGGCCCTGACTGCTGTCGTTTTGCTGGGTCTGGTAAGAGGGCCTGTTGGCCATTATCCATTACTTATCCTAGGGACTGTACTACGTCTGCAGTCTCTGACCATGATAATGTGATAATGACATTGTCGAAAAGGGGCGGTGCATGAGTGACCCTAAAATGATGCCCCCCCCCCCCCCCCCCCCCCCCCCCCCCCCTGGAAAAAGTTCTGCGGGCGCCCATGGAACCTGTGTAATTAATATCTGTTCGGGTTTAAAGGGATGAGGTGGCAACCCTAGCTGGTATGCATCATGAATGTCCATGTTTTGCCAAAGCCGGCTTGGCAGACTGCTTGCATATTCCTTGATCATATCTCAGAAGGCCAGAAATATGCAAATAGGTAGAGCAATGCCAATGAGAGCTCAGCTAAAATGAACTTGCAATCTAAATAATAATATATTGCATAGTTTTTCCTCCTAGTCAAATATCAGTTATTTATTACAAGTCCCTTGGGACGACCTTGTGTCAGATGACCTGTTCCTGTATTAACATGCAGTCACAGATCAATATGTTCTAGGCTTACTGACAGCAAACGGGTTAAAAGGTATAAGAGCTACTTAGCGTGCCAAAATAAAATGTAATGCCTAACCTATTTAATGTGTGCATTGCCTAGGAAAGTACTGTGGTACCAAAATCCGATCACACAGGGCCATCTTAAGAGCGTTATAGGCCCCCGGGCAATACATTGCACTGGGGCCCTGTCTACACGATCACGCACGAGTATACAAAATGCAAATTATCAATAAGGCTATATTTATTGGTACCTCCAACAAAATCAGTGTTTAAAAATTAACACAACAATATAACACGAGTTTGATGGGCACAGTGGCAGCGTTTGATGGGCATAGTGGCTGAGTTTAATGAGCACAGTGGCAGCATTTGATGAGCACGGTGGCAGCTTTTGATGGGCACAGTGGCAGCTTTTGATGGGCACAGTGGCTGTGTTTGATGGGCACAGTGGCAGCGTTGATGGGCACAGTGGCAGCTTTGATGGGCACAGTGGCAGCTTTTGATGGGCACAGTGGCTGTGTTTGATGGGCACAGTGGCAGCGTTGATGGGCACAGTGGCAGCTTCGATGGGCACAGTGGCAGCTTCGATGGGCACAGTGGCTGTTTAATGGGCAAAGTGGCTGTTTGATGGGCACAGTGGCCGCTTTTGAGGGGCACAGACAGTGGCTGTGTTTGATGCACAACTTGAACTTATTTAAGTAGACATTTTTAGACTTACTTGAGGCCACCGGCCTGGTGTAGTACAGTGTCACTCACAGCAGAAAGGCAGCGCCAGCTATCAAGGCATGGCAGTGGTGGGCGGAGCCTGTTCACTAGCCACTGGGGCAGCCGCGGTGCACTATGAATGCTGGGGCGGTCGCGGCCTCTGATTGACGTCACTGGTTGCTAGCTAGATGCCGGCCGGCGAAGTGAGCAACCAGTGCAGTCAGTCAATTTAACCACTTACTGATCACTCACTATATATACGTCATTTTTTTGAAGAGGGATATCTCGGTAACGACAGCAGCTGCTGCCACAACCGAGGTATCCCTCTTCACAGTGAGCGGTCCCCTTTCCGATAATGGTGGTCTCTGCGGCGGGTTCACCGCAAGATCACTGTTATCGGTGGCGGGAGAGCTGCCCCCCCTCCCGCCGCTCTCCCGTGCCTTCTGCCGCTTACCGGAGCCGTCGGCAGCGGCGGAGGCGATCGGGTCCTTTCCCCTCCTGGGCATAGAGATGAGTGAGGCTAAGATGGCCGCCACTCATCTCTATACCATAGGAGGGCGGAAGCGACGTCAAAACATCACTTCCGCCCATATGTCTTAAAGGGGAATTTCCAAATGTCATTCATATTTAAGAGGACCTGTCATGCTTTTTTCTATTACAAGGGATGTTTACATTCCTTGTAATAGGAATAAAAGTGATCCATTTTTTTTTTTTAAAACAGTGTAAAAAATAATAAAATTAAGTAAAATAAATAAGAAACCCCCCCCCCCCCAAAATTTTCAAAACACCCCGTCCCGACGAGCTCGCGCGCAGAAGCGAACGCATACGCGAGCAGCTCCCGCATATGAAAACGGTAGTCAAACCACACATGTGATGTATCACCGCGATCGGTAGAGCGAGAGCAATAATTCTAGCCATAGACCTCCTCTGTAACTCAAAAAAATGCAACCTGTAGAATTTTTTAAATGTCGCTTATGGAGATTTTTGAGGGTAAAAGTTTGACGCCATTCCACGAGCGGCCGCAATTTTGAAGCAGGACATGTTGGGTATCAATTTACTCGGCGTAACATTATCTTTCACAATTCAAAAAAAATTGGGCTAATTTTACTGTTGTCTTATTTTTTTATTCAAAAAAGTGACTTTTTTCCAAAAAAAGTGCGCTTGTAAGACCACTGCGCAAATACGGTGTAAAAAAAAGTATTGCAATGACTGCCATTTTATTCTCTAGGTGTTAGAAAAAAAACAATATATAATGTTTGGGGGTTCTAAGTCATTTTCTAGCAAAAAAAACTGTTTTAAAAACATGTAAACACCTAAAATCCAAAATGAGGCTGGTTGCAGCACTGAGGACCAGCCCTGGATGGGGCCCTCCAGACAAGTGGGGCCCCTGGGCAACTGCCCAGCATGCCCAATGGAAAAAACGGCCCTGCGATCACAATCCCAGCAGGTTGACATAAGACAAGAGCCGCGTCTGTCTAATTCATATCTGGCTTTTCAAGAGAGGTGACCTTTCCCCTACTTCTGAGATCACCATGTGACCAGTGCTTGCCTTGGGGGAGGTTGGAGGTTTGGAGTTTAGAAGATAACACTCTGCATTCCGAATGCCCTTCAATTGACACTATGGAGATTCCACTGACATTGTAAATGGATGACTTAGCACTTGTTTTGCTTTCGTTTTCACTCTTACATCACTTATCTTACATCTGCAAATTTCTCGCAGGATTTTGTATTTCTTGTATTCTAATCTCTGGCAGAAAAATGTATCGAAATCGCTTAGCGCAGACATTTAAAAAAAGCATGATGTTTAGTTGTTTATACACAACACGCTGGATTTATGTCATACATCTGTGTTTTGAAGGAAGTGTGGTGACCGTTGTAAACAAAAAGTTATGAAAAATATTGAAGAACGAATTCCAGTGGAAAAAACTGCTTGCAATCAATTATATTATATTATAGCGAGTTTCACGTAAAGTAGAACTATAGGCAAAACTTTCTAAGGGAGGGTCAGATTTCTTTTCACCATCTGTGTCCAATTGAGGAGATTTCCCTTCACTTCCTGTCCCATTGCCAAAGAGGAAGCGAGAGGAAATCCCTGCAAATATAGGGAATTCCCTGGGGACCCCCAGCTCACCTGAACTAGGGTCCCCAGTGGAAGATTTTCCCTCTATTACTTATCTGGGGACAACCCAGAAATGGGATTTTCTTTTACTTTCACTTTCAGTGATAATGGTAAACAGGACAAATAGGGTGAATCTCCCACAACAGCACAGACAGCAATAAAAATGTTAAGTGTTCTAATCCCTCTCCACTCTATCCGAAACAAAAAAAGTTTGCCTTTAGTTATACTTTAAGATGATACTAAACTCTAGTTTTAAAAAAAAAAGTTATATTCAAGTATACCACCAATCAGTTATAACATTATGACCACCCAAAAAAACTCATTGAGGCATGGACTCCACTAGTTGAGGCCAAGTCAACACCTCAAACTAGTTGTTTTCCTCAAATCATTCTTTTTTTTTTTTTTTTAAAGATATGTAGCGCTGGTATTTTTGCCTGCTAATGTAATACAATGTTACTCTATGAGCAGTGTTATCATTTAGTATTTGGAGCCATCTAGTGGCCTATACGGGAAATGGACTTAATTTATTTCCTATCCCAAGAACATTGGAAATGTTACAGGAAGTGACTGTTTGTTTACATTTTCAATGACCTACCTACCTACAATGCCAAGTGACCTACCCATGAACACTCAGCACTGAACTGCATGCTGGGTAGGTTATAAAAGGACACACGCGGCCATTTTCCTTCTCTTCTGGATGCGTGGCCTGCCTACAAGGATCAATGAGGAGGTGTTTCAGAGAGCGCGGCCTGCTGCAATTGCGGAGCGGAGCAACCAGCGATTCTGCCTTACACCTGTGTGCTGGAGGGAAAGCGTGACAGGATCGGGGAAGGATCCAGAGACACCTGACGGAGCCATCTAAGGGTCCTGGTCATCTTGCAAAGCGGAGCAGTGTGACGGCGCTGGCTGGCGTGAAGCAGGACTGAGACACCACAGCAGAGGTTTCCTATTCATCCAGGCCTGGTTGGGTGAGAGGGCTGCCGCCCATAGTCGTTAACACACTTTTACACGCCTAGACTCATATCACAGTGTTGCTGGGACCTGTAGTCCCACAGCGGAGGTCTCACACTATTAGACTGAGTTTAAGCAGGCCTCAAGCCTATACTCCACTGAGAATTGACACTAAGTGATTTGGAGATAACTACACTGGAGGCAGTTATAAGTGTGCTACATATCCTTTGTTTGTTGAACCCTTTGGATTACAATTACTTCCACACAATAGCTAGCAGAAGACAGAAGACTAAAGACTATATTTTTATTGCAAGGCCTTGCATTCAATTACTATAAAAAGGGACTGCATTATAAAGCAGGGGGAGCTCCCAATACAAATTGTGTTGTGTTGTATAAGATTGATGGTTTTGCACAACTGTGTTTAATACAGCGTGCTGGAAGCGGGAAGCTGCCCAGAGTCAGAGGTATTGCCACTCTGAGCACTAGTCCCACTTGGAGACACGTTCCCAAGGGTTATCCAAGAAGTCTTTAAATGTTGTAATTGTTGTGAACTCCCACTGTACTGTCGCATTACGTTTGTGCGATAGTGCGGTTATTGTAATTATTGTTTTATACCAGTTCCATTAAAAACACATCTGGTTAATTACAATTGGTGTGCAGTGTTGTTCCTATTCCTACAGGTGGAGCAAGGGATACCCAGGTACAGGTAAAGGTAAACTGTTGTTATATTGTACATTGTGGGGTCATCCTTTGTTATTAGCTTCACATCAACACTGCACCACAGCTGTGTCAAGGGATTGAGCCAAGTTAATGGGGGTATAATAGCAGAGTGCAGGCCCAATCAAATATTAGCAGCTCTTTCAGGGGCAGCGTTGGTAATCTTACTTTAAAAAAGTAATTAGTTAAGTTACAAATTACTTCTCCCAAAAAAAGTAATTGCGTTAGTAACTCAGTTACTACATTGGAAAAGTAATTAGTTACGCAGCAAAGTAACTGACTTTTTTTTTTAAATATTCTATACGTGTAACTAAGGGGCGGGTCTAGTATTACTGTAACCAAGGGGCCCATTTATTATTATTGTTATATATCGTGTAACCAAGGGGCTGCTCTATTATTACTCTAACCAAGGGGCAGATCTGTTATAGCGTGTAAGCAAGGGGCGGGTCTATTATTATTATATCGTGTAAGGGGCGGATGGCTACAGAAGAGGGCGAATGTTAAATTAATGGGCAGAGCTTGATATATAACAATAATAATAAATGCACCCCTTGGTTACAGTAATACTAGACCCGCCCCTTACTTACACGATAGATGCCCCTTGCAGAGTAGCATCAGGAGCGTGCGGCATCACCTCGTACAATTGCATGTTAACTGCACCTGCGCGGTGTAGAGTTCACTCAGAGCTGTTTAGGTTCGGCAATTTTCGGAAGCTCCGTAGTCCTTCGTACTGCGCAAGCCCTGCGCCTGCGCAGTACAGGGGGTCCTTATCCGGCGGGGGAACTTTTTCGGCAGGACACCTGAATTACACTACTGCCATCTAGTGGCGGTAGATGTAATTGGGGTAACTAAGCCAAAGTAATGGGAACTGCGTCACCATGAGGGGAAAAGTAATCAGTTAGATTACTCATTACCCTCTAAAGTAACTGCGTTAGGTAACTCAGTTTATTTTAACTCAGTTACTTACATCACTGTTCAGGGGTCAGTGCTACAGATATATTTATTGAATTCTCAGATTACAAAAAGACAAAACATATTACAAGTATACAAAAAACATTGTACAAAATAAAAAAAACAATAAAGTTGGTACCAGAACATCTTACATGTCTCATGTTGCTAGTAACAATGGTGCGACCCAGAAAATGCAATAATAGCAAATACAATATCTGCCAGAACAAAGTGCATAACAGTTATGAGTATAGAGTTATTATGACTGTACAGAAACCAGAGGTTTTAACCAGTGCATCAGAGTATGTGATGCTGATGCCATCCAATTTAACAGAAGTGATTCCTCAAATAATTTTTTAATTCATCAGGCCAGGCCACCTTCTTCCATTGCATTCTAGTGCGGCTCTGCTGCTCATGTGCACATTTTAGGTGCTTTTGGCTGTGAACAGGGGTCAGCATGGACACCCTGACCTGTCTGCAACTATACAACCCCTTATGCAAAAAACTGCAATGCACGCATTTCTATCAGATCCAGCGTTAACTTTTTCAGCAATTTGAGCTACAGTAGCTCTTCTATTGGCTGGACTACACAGGCCAGTCTTCATGCTCCACGTGAATCAATGAGCCATGGCCACCCATTACCCTGTTGCTAATTTACCTGTGTCCCTTCCTTGGACCACTTTTGGTAGGTCCTGACCACTGCAGACTAGGTACATCCCACAAGAGTTGTAGTTTTGAAGTTCCTATGACCCAGTCATCTAGCCATTACAATTTAGCCATTGTCAAAGTCGCTTAAATCCTTACACTTGTGCCTTTTTTTTCTGCTTTCAACAAATTAAATTCCGGGACAACATGTTCACATGTGCTCTCATGCTTAGTGTGTCAAGTCTGAAATAGGAAAGCAGGGGGACTGGCAGGACCACCAGAAATTTCATACAAAGGAAGCAATACAAAGAGAATAGTATACATTTTAACACAAGTACATGATGCAACAGACACATATCAGGAATATGAAATGTTGGGGTAACATATTCTTTAACCCCCTGAGGTCCATAAAGAAGGTGAGAGGTTCATATGGGGCCTAAAGCCAGTCTGATGTGCCTGCGGGGTGGGTGCTTGGTATGATCCAACTTTTCACAGGCTTAGGCTGAGTTCACACTGGACAACGCAGCGGCTCACCGCAAGAGTCCAGTGCGTCTCCATTGCCGTTTCAGGTCCGATTTCAGCACAAATTTTTGGCTGAATTTGGGCCTGAAATGGACCAAAAGACGCACAGGACTCCCGTGCAATTTGTACAGGTGCCGCTGCGGAGATGTGTGAACCGGCACCATAGAGAGACAGTCACAATTTCCTGCTATGCGAATTGGATGCAGGGAAACCTGCAAACAATTCGCAATAGTGTGAACCCAGCCCAAGTGTTCAGTTTAAGTTATTTACTCACAAGTCCCCAGGACAGCTGCCACCTTACAGCTTCCTCTGGACACAGTCCAGTTAATTGAGACAGTCCAGACCAGATCCCTTGTGGTAAGGCCCTGCCATCAGCTTCTAACAGGGTCCATCCAGGCCTTCAAGTAATACTAAAGGTTTGTTATATTTTGTTTAAAAATAACATAATTGTCATACTTACATGCTGTTGCAGTGGATTTGCACAGAGCAGCCCAGATTCTCCACTTCTCGTGTCCATCTTCAGTGGTCCTGGCCCCTCCCTCCTGCCCCCACAGCAAGCAACTTGCTATGGGGGCACATGAGCCAAGCCACAGCTCTGTGTGTCCATTCAGACATGGACCCCCGGCTTGGCCCCGCCCCCTCTCCTCATTGGCTCACTGACTTTGATGCTGTCTCAGCCAATGAGGGAGAGGCGCCGGATACCTGAGGCTCTCGTGTGCAACATTGCTGGATTGAAATGAGACTCAGGTAAGTATTAGGGGGCTGAGGGGGCTGCTGCACACTGAAGGTTTTTTATCTTAATACAAAGAATGCATTAAGATAAAAAAATGCCTTTACAACCACTTTCAGCCTGACACCTAACTCTCCAGTGCGTCAGACTGTTTATCCCCCTTCCAGCACCCTTCTGGACACTCCTCACCAGGGATTGGCTGGAGCATTAAAATGCTGGTTATTTATATATCCTGCCCTTAACTCTAGAAACTTCTTTTAGAGGCTGGGGGAAGCAAACAAACTCACAGCCTGTAAAAACTTGAACAGGACAAAACAAACAATTACTGCTCCCTTGATTAGAGAAAGGGCCAAAAACTAAATGTACTTAGCATCCTATGCTAGGAGGGTGCTACATTACGTTCTTTTTTTGGGGGGGGGGGGGTTTAATAGTGCTCTGTGTTGCTTTCTTAAGGCCTTTAGGTCTTGTTTACACGGAGACTTGTTTTTACTGGCCCCCTAACTGCTCTGCCTTAACCACTTCGCATCCAGGCCAATTCTGACATTTCTCTCCTACATGTAAAATTCATAATTTTTTTGCTCGAAAATTACATAGAACCCCCAAACATTATATATGTTTTTTTAGCAAAGACCCTAGAGAATACAATGACGCTCGTTGCAACTTTTTATCTCGCACGGTATTTGCGCAGCAATTTTTCGAACACGTTTTTTTTCAGAAAAAAAAACTATTTCATGCTTAAAAAAAACAAAACAGTAAAGTTAGCCCAATTTTTTTTTGCATAATGTGAAAGATGAAGATACGCCGAGTAAATAGATACCCAACATGTCACGCTTCAAAATTGCACGCGCTCGTGGAATGGCGCCAAACTTTGGTATTTAAAAATCCCCATAGGCGACGCTTTAACATTTTTTACTGGTTACATGTTTTGAGTTACAGAGGAGGTCTAGGGCTAGAATTATTGCTCTCGCTCTAACGTTCGCGGCGATACCTCACATGTGTGGTTTGAACACCGTTTTCATATGTGGGCGGGGCTTACGTATGCGTTCACTTCTGCGTACGAGGTCACGGGGACAGGGGCGCTTTAAAAAAAAATATTTTTTTATTATTGTTAATTTGACTATTATTTTTTAAATTTGACAGTTTAAAAAAAAAAAAAAAAATTGATTACTTTTATTCCTATTACAAGGAATGTAAACATCCCTTGTAATAGGAATATTACCTGATCGGACCTATTAACAGTGAGATATGGGGTCAATAAGACCCCACATCTCACCTCTAGGCTGGAAAGCCTAAAATTAAAAAAATAAATAAAACGATCACACTTCCCAGCGGAGGCGGCGCCATTATTTGAATGCAGAGGCCGGGCGTGACGTCATAACATTGCGCCCGGCCTCCGAACGATCATAGAGACTCCGGCGACCATCTGGTCCACCGGAAATCTCTATAGTGATCATCCGGGGCCGGCGGATCCTGTCTCCGACTCACCGATGGAAGCGGTGAGTCGGTAGAAGCACCGTCCCCTCCCGCCGCCCATAAGAACGATCAAGCGGCGGAACAGCCACTATGATCGTTCTTATGGTGCAGGGAATCGCCGGCTGAAAACGGCAATATCTGAATGATGTCTGTAGCTACAGGCATCATTCAGATATACCCCCGCAAAGTGGAGGCCATCATATGACGGCCTCCGGTCGGGAAGTGGTTAAAGAGGTGGTCCACCCGCACCAAAAAATATTAAAAGTCAGCAGCTAAAAATACTGCAACTGCTGACTTTTAATAAATGGACACTTACCTGTTCCAGGTTCCAGCAGTGTCGGCAGAATGTGACGAGCGACCCCTCGTCTCTCAGCTGCCCCACCGCCATCCTCTGTCAGGGAATCAGGAAGTGAAGACGCAACGGCTTCACTGCCCGGTTCCCTACTGCGCATGCGCCAGTCGCGCTGCGCGTCTTTAGTGGTCCCCGTTGTGTCCTGGGAACTGTGTGTTTCCCAAGACACAACGGGAACCCTCGGATATGGGCGGGCATCTTCGGATAGGGGCCGGGCAGCTAGTCCCAGAAGTGGGTGCAGATACCTGTATTATACAGGTATCTGCACCCCCCTCCCCCCTGAAAGGTGCCAATTGTGGCACCAGAGGGGGGGAGGAATCCGATAAGCGGAAGTTCCACTTTAGGGTGGAACTCCGCTTTAAGCTACAAAGGCTGTGGACATGGGTGTACAAAAAATCATCCCTCCTGCCATGTTCAGAGGGCTGTAGTGCCTGCTAAACGTGACCTATGCAGCTGAATGTGTCTGTTCTGCAACCGTTATGCAACTGCTTGCAGTGTTTTTTTAGGGTTAAAATAAGAGGTGAGGAGGTGACATAGTGCCTCCTTACTGCCTGTCAAATGTGCCTTATGTATGATTCATATTATATCACCCTTAAATAGGAGCTACAGTCTCCCTCCAAAAATGTAAAGTCAGCAGCTACAAGTACTGTAGCTGCTGACTTTTAATATAAGGACATTTACCTGTCCAGGGATCCAGCGCCAATCTCATGTGAGCCGATTCTTCAATTGGCTTTGGGTCCTGGTTTTGACATTTTAACTAAGGGAAACAGCCAGCTCCCTACTGCACATGTGTGAGCTGTGCCACACCTTATGAATGGTCCCAAAGTCTTCTAGGACTTGTGATGTGTCCCAGAAGGCTGCGGGCCAAGGATGGGGGGGTGACTTCCGTTCAGATCACCTAGGTGATCTGAGTTGAAGTGGGAGCGGGTACCTGTCAAAAGCAGATGCCCACTGATCCCCCCCCACCCCCCAAAATAGTGCCAAAAATGGGAGGAGGCAAACAAGCGGATTTTCCTTTTGGGTGAAGTTCTGCTTTAAGTAAAGCTTCAATTGCCTAAAGTGAACCTACTCTTCTAAAAATGTCTGACTTTTGGTGTCTCTATAGTACTTTTCAGTGAAGAAGGTTGCACTTTAACTAAAAGTTCTGCTAGTAATCTTAGGTTTTCTCGGGAACTAGGTGAAGCTTACTTTATCAGAATTAGGCTGGGTTCACACTAATGTGAATTGGAATGCGGGTTTCTATGCATGACAGGAGAGTGTGACCGGCTCTCAAGGAGCCGGTTCACACATATTCCTGGCAGCTGCGGAGCGAATTGCACAGAGGTAATGTGCATCTTTGGCTCTGTTTCAGGTCCAAATTCAGTAAAAAATTTGGGCCTGATTCATCCCTGAAAAGGAGAACAGGGATGCACTGGACCCCACATACATATTTGGGTCAGTTTACTAAAACTGGAGAGTGCAGAATGTGGTGCAGCATGGTAGCCCATCACATTCTAACTTCGGCTTGTTCAATTAAGCTTTGACAAAAAAAAAAATGGAAGCTGATTGGTTTCTGTGCAGAGCTGCATCAGATTTTGCATTTTCCGGTTTTAGTAAATCAACCCCATAGACTTTTCTCTATATACACTTAAAACACATATATTACAAAGAGGTTGTTCTTTACTGTCATCATTTTCAATATGCATATTACAGTCCTCCCATAGACCCATACTGACTCCATGACTCACTGACTTGGACCAAGTATGTGCAAATTAGGTGTCCTGACACTTTCCTACCTGCGTGGTTGTTTAATATCCATGATACACAAATCAGGTAATTATTGGATCATTTTGACAACCCTGGAACTTACACTTTTAACATCAAGTCAATAATGCTTTCATATTTCCAATCTGACAGGTTCCCTTTGATGTGGTTTATCAAAGCACAAATTTTCATTACATGTTGATTATAAACAGAGCCAACACTGACCAAAAGGGAAACCAGAACAATCACATATTACAACAGATCACATTTTTGTAGGTTGTGATTAGGGATGAGCCGAACACCCCCGGGTTCGGCTCGCACCAGAACCCGCGAACGGACCTAAAGTCCGTGCAAGCATAAGAACCCTATTAGTTACAATGGATGTGAATGTTCGAAATCAAAAGTGCTCATTTTAAAGGCTAATATGCATGTTATTGTCATAAAAAGTGTTTGGGGACCTGGGTCATGCCCCAGGGGACATGTATCAATGCAAATTTTTTTTTCAGGAGCAGTGATTTTAATAATGCTTAAAGTGAAACAATAAAAGTGTAATATTCCTTTAAATTTCATAGCTAGGGGGGTGTTTATAGTATGCCTGTGAAGAGGCGCATGTTTCCTGTGCTTAGAACTGTCCCTGCAAAAAGTGTCATTTTTGCAGGAAAAAAAATTTAAAATCACTCGCGGCTAATGTATTGACGGCTCCCGTAACACAGAGAACAGTCATTCATTGAAAGCCATTCATAAAAAAAAAGTCATTGATAAAAAATTTAAAAAATAAAAAAAAAAGCATGGGGGTCCCCCCAAATTCAATAACCAGGCCCTTGAGGTCTGGGATGGATTTTAAGGGGAACCCCAGCCAAAAAAAATGGCGTGGGGTCCCCCTCAAAATCCATACCAGACCCTTATCCGAGCATGCAACCTGGCAGGCCGCAGGAAAAGAGGGGGGGACGAGAGCGGCCCCCCTCCCTCCTGAACCGTACCAGGCCACACGCCCTCAACATTGGGAGGATGCTTTGGGGGTCTGAGACCCCCAAAGCACCTTGTCCCCATGTTGATGAGGACAAGGGCCTCTTCCCCACAACCCTGGCCATTGGTTGTGGGAGTCTGCGGGCGGGGGGCTTATCGGAATCTGGAAGCCCCCTTTAACAAGGGGACCCCCAGATACCGGCCCCCCCCTGTGTGAAATGGTAAGGGGGCCTACCATTTCACCAAAAAAGTGTCAAAAATGGTAAAAATGACAGGAGACGGTCTTTGACAATTCCTTTATTAAAATCTTCTTTCTTCTGGTCTTCCTTCTTCCTTTCTTCATGCTTCGGTTTCTTCATCTTCTTCTTCCATCTTCTTCTTCCATCATCTTCTTCCATCATCTTCTTCCTCCGATCCGCTTCTTCTTGCTCTGGTCTTCTCGTCCGGCATCTTCTTCCATGGCGTCGGTGTCTCGGACCCCCAAAGCATCCTCCCAATGTTGAGGGCATGTGGCCTGGTACGGTTCAGGAGGGAGGGGGGCCGCTCTCGTCCCCCCCTCTTTTCCTGCGGACTGCCAGGTTGCGTGTTTGGATAAGGGTCTGGTATGGATTTTGAGGGGGACCCCACGCCATTTTTTTGGCTGGGGTTCCCTTTAAAATCCATCCCAGACCTCAAGGGTCTGGTATGGATTTTGAGGGGGACCCCACGCCATTTTTTTTTTTTGGCTGGGGTCCCCCTTAATATCCATAGCAGACCTGAAGGGCCTGGTTATTGAATTTGGGGGGACCCCCACGCTTTTTTTTTTACATTTTTTTTATTTTTTATCAATTACTTTTTTTTTATGAATGGCTTTCAATGAATGACTGTTCTCTGTGTTACGGGAGCCGTCAATACATTAGCCGCGAGTGATTTTAAATAGCTTTCTTTCCTGCAAAAATGACACTTTTTGCAGGGACAGTTCTAAGCACAGGAAACATGCGCCCCTTCACAGGCATACTATAGACACCCCCCAGATGTGATACTGCAATGCTGTACTAACAGCACGCACACACTAATCCCCAGAATCATAACACATAATGTCAGCAGTCAGCAGCACATAACACTGATACGCTGACACTGACAACACAACACAATATGCAAGGCCTTTTATACTGTGGGGCGTGTACTAAACCCCCTGAGCTATAATTGGCCACAGGCATCCTGCCTGTGGCCAATTATTGCTCTCCTCGCCGCTGGCTCTTTGATTGGCCAAGCATGCGGGTCAGTGCATGCTTGGCCAATCATCAGCCAGCAATGCACTGCAACTGGCGCAGTGCATTGCGGGCCGCTCGCATCACACGAATTTGATGCGAGCGGCCCAAATAGTTCTGGGCTCGCCGAGCGGGCGAACGCCCGATGTTCGATTCAAACATGGGTTCGAATCGAACACCGGGCTCATCCCTAGTTCTGATCTTCCATGTTAAAATAAAGTGATGATTTCTTCAACTGTCCCTCAGATTCCTAGAACTGCATTTCCTCTTTCCTGGAGGTTTCCTGATCTGCTGCACTTGTGACTTGTTTTTATATGAATTTTGCCTATTGATTGGAAAGCTTTGATGGCAGAAGAATGGCCTGACACCTTCTGGAAATGCTAGTAACCTAGCTGTCATGCTGACACTCTTGCCTCGATACTAGGAGTCATTGACCTGGAACAACTATGCAAGTATGAACTTCTGACTTTCCTGATATGCATTATTTGTTCAGGACCCGTGACTAACACAGTACTGAGAGCTGTGGGTCATCATAACAACCAGGTAACTAGTTGTTTTAGGTAGTTTAGCAATAATAGTCTCAATATATCTCTTTGAACGTTTTATAATATAATGATACTAAACACACACTGTTTTATTTACATTGCCCCTTGTATTTCTGTATGTGGATGATGGCACGGTAGTTATGTTAATAAAAAAACATCTAAGTACCTTTTTTCCTATTCGATATACAGCTGTCACATGACCCAGATCTTCCCCAGCCTGTCTGCAGGGAAACATAAACAGGAGGAGCTTCTAATCCTCTGCTATTGGTCGTCTTTATCAATAGACGCCTATTGATAAAGACGTAATGACGAAACGTGCCATACGGCTTGTGAATCTGTCAGCTGCCCCAATCTCCACCCGGGTATCACCGCAGATGAGAATCCTAGGATCGCTGAACGAGTATCCTGTCATGCTGTACAGCTATTTTGGTTATACCATTGGATGCAAATTACATTTTTTGTTCTTGTAAGTGCAATATGGAAAGAGGGGGCATTTTTATGGGAATAAATACTCAAACAGGTTCACACTATGAGGACTGTTTTTTTCCCTATGTCATGAGCCAATGAGATTGGTGGCAGTACCAGAGTTTGAATAAACAGCTTAATTGAAGGATATGAATCAACTGTTCAGATGACCTGACCGAGATATCAATGGTTTTGCCTCTCTGGATTTGACTGCTATAAGGGAAAGACATACCTAACAAGTGTTTACCCTAGATTGATCTGGTGAGTGTAAACTCAGGGGAGTGGAATCACGCGGTGTGGTGAAGGCTTTATTACTACACATCCAATAAGCCCCCAACGAACATTCAGCAGAGCGTGTTCCAGTTGGACTCAATTGTCACAGAATGTATCATCATAAACTGTGTTAATTTTTGGATGTAACACACTCAAGAGCGCTGCTTTACCATTATGGATCACTAGAGATGAACTTTTAAGGCTTATATTTTATTAATTATTTGTTATTATAGCAGCAGCCTGTTCTTTTACATTGTACAGAATTTACCTAAGCACTGGATGAGCAATAATGTTTGCTTTAAGGGTTGATGTATATGAAACCTTTCTGTTTAATTGGTAAATAAACATTAAAAACCAGCGGAATAAAAAGAAGTCCCAAAATAAAATGTGAACATCTCCCAAGATTGCTCTATACAGGAATACATATTATACATTCATTGAATCACATAAAATATAGATCCACAAGGTCAACGCATTTCAAATATCAGGCTTTCTCAGGAGAGTAATCTAGTTAAAAAGCAGAATATGTAAATAACAAAATAATTCATAATTTTTCTAATCATACACAATATCAATTATTTATTCATGTGTCTCAAAACAAAAATATAAGGGTAACATCAAATGGTAGACCAATGGCCATGAGAACCAAGATTAACCGGATGCACATGAGCTTTTAGTGATTGTGTTTAGATTTACTTTAAATAAACTCAAGAACAGCTTACTGTCGTTAGATGTGGTGGCTGCATTTGTTTTCTATTTTTTTCAAGCTGAGAACATTTTAAGCAAATACAGAAATTACTTGTTGACCTTGCCAAAAATGCTGTGTCCTCGTTACTTCCTATGAGAATATCTTCTTTCCTAGCTATCTTCTGTAAACTATCTATTGCCCTTCCTCCTATGTAATGGACATGAAGTGATATGGACCAGTTTGTAGTCCATATCAGGGGAGCAGCCTAGGGTGACAGTCATGGCTCCTTCCATGGATACAGTGGTGGAGTGACATAGCCACCCAGGGACAGGAAGCATGTTATTTGCAGGAATACCAGGTAAAAAAAAATCCCAACAAAGCTTGAAAAAAATGGACATTCAGCCACCAAACCAAGAACTAGTAGGCTGCAATATATTCGGATTTTGGTTTTGGGTTTAGATACCCTTTAGGCCCCTTTGAAGCTAATCCATTGCAGTTTCCTCACAGCACAGGTGCAGCACAGTGTGCAAAATGAGGGTTATGCATGTTTTGCCATAGACTTCCATTAGATTGGGCAGCTTTGCTGCATTTTCTGAAAACGCACCAAAAGTATTGCATGCAAGAAACTGCAGTGAACCAGTGTGAAAGGGGCCTTAAGGTAAATGCTGGAATAAAAACTCAAACTATGGGTTCTCTATAAATACAATCTTTAAAAATGTTGGTAATTATGTTTTAGGATGATTAACCTCTTTGTACCGACCGCCCCCCCCCCCCCCCCCAGCCCTTTAGGAGTTCTAAAAGTTGGGAAGTGGAGACGGGGCATTCAGGTCATGTGACAGCTGTAACTGGATTTCACAGTGGATTTCACAGTGGTCACATAATCGGAAAGCACTGCATCAGGTCTTGCGATGCCTGCCGGTTGTAAGCACAGGGCCACATATATGCAGCTGCTCGGCATCAAGGACCACCCGCCGAGAGGCTGTATATATGCATACGGCCAGCGCCATGAGGTTAAACATTGCCTTCTAATATGATGGGACTACCAATCAGAATTTGTGCCAGGAGCTTTTAGAATTTACTTAAGCCTGTTGGAATTTTATTACACCTCTACCTACTGTACTTATGAGTTCAATTCTTTGTTCTTTTTGTTTTCCTATTTTAAAATATAAAGTAGCAGATAGGTAACTTTTCCATCACGTCTGAGGACAAAGCACTGTTACAGGATATCAGAGTCCTCTGCTGACATCACATCATTCCTGACAAACTCAACCTTCGCCCCCAGGACGGTGTGAGGTGGAACGTTTCAGAAAATGATTTGCAGGAAGGAGACTAGGGTAATGTTTAGTGCTTGTCTCTGTATTCAAAGACGCCACAATCAACTGTAATCATTCTACTGTGATTAGCATATTGTGGAAAAGTACTACAAATGACAATGTCACTTTATTTAAAACTGACATGGACAATAGTCCACAAAATAAATGTTTGTTTCTCGTCGCATGTATCAGATGAAATTCCTCTTGACGATCTAATGGAGAGTGCCAAGCTAGGTCATAAATAAAATCATTAGCATTACAAAAACATTCATAAATATATATTTAATAGAGTTGTTGTATTGCATGTAATTCTATTTTTGTTTTCTATGTCTATTTTTATGTGGATGTATATTCAAGTCCCTGATGTTGTGGACTGAATTCTGGTGGAAAGGTTCCACCTTTAACTTTCCCCTCCTCCTCTTCCTCCATTGATTTGGGTCCCCACGGCTTACCCCCAGTGAATTATATGAGGTGTTATTTATATCCATATTCCTATGCTATCAGCCCAATGCATGGTTGCTGGCACTGGTAGAATCTGCCTCCCTATTTACACGGTGATTCTCTGTTGATCATTTGGGAGATCTCCATGTGGAGATAGTCTTATGCCGACAAGATAGTGAGATCTGTTCCTTTCAACTACCCCCAAGTGTGTCCTGAAGAAGCAAAATAGCGAAACGCGTTGACGCACAGGGGCTCACTGATTTCTATTTGGTGTCAACCCTCTGTTTACACCATACATTTTCTTGTCAAAAGATTTTTATTGTACATACAATAGAGTATTTGACAATAAATTGAGTACATATTATACAACAAAGGGAATGAAGCTTAGAGGTACTGTATATATTCAAAACAATGTAAACTATATATTGAACTATCATTTCTACGATATCAATAATGCATACAAATGGTATGGTTTATAAGAAGAGTTATATTCTGTAATAAGTAAGAGCTTCAAAATCATAATATGAATACGTAGAAAAGAAAGGAGAGATGGCAAAAGAAGAAAGTCAAAAAAGAAGAAGAGGAGTCCGCAGGGTCAAGTCAAGGGCAGCCACATTCACTGGAGTCCATATAATGTATCTACTAACCCAATGAGGTGGCTACCATGGTAGTAGAACTTCTTTGTTAAAAGTTGATGGTAAATAATTTACTATCCAAGGATAAGCTAATAAAAGCTCAGACAGAAGTCAATGCACCCAAGGAAAATATCCAAGACACACCAGTCGCAAAGACCTTTATGATAACACTCTGGAAAACCCCCAGCCCTCTCTTTTCCAGGGGTGTCATGCAGCCCTCCACACATTATTTTGCTGCCTGGATGCATACACCTAAAACCAAACTACTAAAGACTAGGTCAACAGTTTGCCCAACTCTATTAGCCATCAGTTCTATGGATGCAGAGTGCCGACATTTCAGTTGATTTACTAAAGGCAAATAGAACTTTGCAAGGGAAGTTGCAATTTTCACCGGATAAATATTTGAATGAATAATCTTGCAAGGGAGTTTGTCCCAGAGCTTAGTGAATGAAAAAATAAATAAAAAAAATAATTGGATTTTTTTTTTTTTAACTTACATCTAAATGCCTGTTGCTAGGGGGTCCCTCGTAGTCTGCCTCCTTCAGTGCCAGGGCTGGTATACATCACTTCCCCTCGGCGCAGTCAGTCATCTGGGACACGCGTATCACGGTGCGTGGCGCCGCTCGCGCATGCGCAGTGGGTGCCCGGCTGTGAAGCCACAGCCGGATGCCCACAGTAAGAATAGCCGGCGATTTGACATGCGATTTGACATATGATTTGGCATGTCAAAATGGCCCGATGTGAATGTGGGCTAAATGTCTGTTGTGATGCAGGCAGGGAGTGGCAGCACTGCCAAACTATGGCTGCTCTGGACGGCAAAAAAGCTGTGCTCAATAAGCTTCAATAGAGGACAGAGGTGAAAGAGAAACAATCGCCTGCATTATGCTATCACATAGGGGGATTATCAGCTACTTGTGCATAGCATTAACAGGAGAAAAAATAAAACACCTAAAAGCTACCACCTCCTAAATGCATGCAATTCTGGGGCATCTTTCACAGCTAACTCTATATTGAGGACTTGTTAAGGCTTTTAACTATTTCAGGTCTGCCCTATAGCAGTTTTACTGCTACAGGGCGGCATCTGTGTGCCGAATCACGTATATACTGTACACAAGATCCAGCCCTTCCAGGTAGGTGGCATGCATGCGCGCCACCAGCGGTTTGCTCTTACTGTGATCACACACACAGCAAGAGCCCAGCGACGGGTACAGTGGACTTGATGTCCTCCGGCACCTGCCGATTATCGAGCAGAGAGGCAGAACAACCGTCTGCCTATGTAAACAAGGCTGAGCGCCGTTCTGACAGGAGGAAGCAAAGCAGGGACTAGGATCCATGTCTTCCCCTAGTAAAAGCACCTCCCACAGTTTAGTAAAACACAGGCTAGGCACACAGTTAACCCTTTAATTGCACTGTAAAAGAATGAAGAGAGGGCGCACCAACTTTGCGCATTACCCAAGTAATATCCCCTCGAAACACAACAGCCATCTGGAAGGTCCCCCGGCATGTCAGACACAGTCCTGGTTGCCTTTACTATACACTTGTTTGTGAGTATGTTTCTTTCTTTTTGATTTTAATAATTACTTGGGTATTGTGCACGGTTGGTGCGCCCTCTCTTCATTCTTTTACAGTGTTCCCATTGGGTATCCCCTGACCCTTGGAGGGCAGCAAGGCCTGTGCATGTACTGGGAGCCATAGGAATTCTAGGCTTCTTCCATTGCTATCGCACTACTGTTGAGTGCAGGAGATTTGGTTTGACTGTAAGGCCCCTTTCACACTGGGGCAGTTTTCAGGCGGCACAGCGCTAAAAATAGCGGCTGTACACCGCCTGAAAAAAACGGCCCCATTCACTCCAGTGTGAAAGCCCGCGGTGCGCTGGCAGGACGGTAAAAAAGTCCTGCTAGCAGCATCTTTGGATCGGTATAGGAGTGGTGTATTCACCGCTCCTATACCGCTCCTACCCATTGATTTCAATGGGACACCGCGGTAATACCGCGGCAATACCGCCGCAAAGCGCTGCTACGGCGGCGCTTTGTGGGGGATTTAAACCCTTTTTCGGGCGCTCGCGGGGGGTAAAACAACCCTGCGAGCGGCCGAATACCGCGGCCAACACGACGGTAAAGCAGCGCTAAATATAGCGCTGCTTTACCGTCGCCACGGCTCCCGCCCCAGTGTGAAAGGGGCCTTACCCTTTGATTGCCCTTGATGTTGACCCCTTTCCAGCCAGTGTCATTAGTACAGTGACAGTGCATATATTTTTTTAGCACTGATAACTGTAAAATGTGTCAGTTATTGCCAGAAAGTCCGCCAAAAAAAGAAAAAAAAATACAAATATCCTATAGTTTGCAGACGCTATAACTTTTGTGCAAACGAGTCAATATACGCTTATTGGGATTAGCGGAATACATATTAGCCTAAACTGATGAAGAAATTAGATTTTTTTTCTATATTTTTTTATTGGATATGTTTTATAGCATAAAGTAAAAAATATTGTTTTTTTTTTTTAAATTGTTGTTATTTTTTTTGTGTATAGCGCAAAAAAAAAAACGCAGAGGTGATCAAATACCACCAAAACAAAGCTTTATTTGTGGGGGGAAAAAAAGGACATATATTTTATTTGGGTACAGCGTTGCATGACCACGCAATTGTCAGTTGTCAATTAAAGTACCAGTGCCGTATCGCAAAAAATAGCCTGGTCATGAGGGTCAAGTGGTTTAAGTGATGCCTATGGACAATTTAGGGTATCATAGTTATTCACTCTTTCATGGGTGTAGACAGAACTGGGGCTTGACATATTTACATAACCTCATCTTTTATATTTTACCAAATAATTAGTAATTTTGCCAAAAGCACTACCCCCATTCCTATGCATGGCCACACTTCGATTTAGAAAGAAGAGATGGTGCGCAAAAGAGTCATCTGCCAATATACTTATTTTGGAGGTATGATAGTGATCATCTAAAAAAATACATACATGGTGGATTTAATTTTAGTAAATTTGATCAAGGAGTGTCTGTAGAGGTTACAGAGTACTGACAGACTTTGTTATCAAGAATAATTATCTCTAGGTATTTGAACCAAAAAAAAATGGAAACCACTAAGCCGGACTTTAGAGGCAGATTAGTCCAATCTGCCTCTAAAAGTCAGACTTAGTGGTTTCCTTTTTTTGGGGTTCAAATTCAGGTTTACGAATGTGGTTAAGGAGTGATCTTAATACTTGTATCTATCCACAGGTATTGTAGCTTTAAGGTGCTCACGGTTTGGCGTGAATGTCAAGTTATAGCTGTATCTCTATTAAGTGACAATCTCATGCCTATGAGGTGCAACAGATGTCATGTTCTATTGAAGTACAGATCAGATAGGTTTAGAAAGGTTAATGTTCTCCACATGTCCCCTCTCCATAGAATAAACCCAAATAGATAGGTTCCTTTTTGGGTCCTGCCAACAGACTCGGTTCATATAGGGTGGGTAATGCCTTAACATCCTGCCTCAATTTAATTTTAATGGACAAATAAAAGTTTTCAGAGAGAAACAGAAAAAAAAACCCTTTCAACTCCATTCCCCTGTATCTATTCTATAGGCCCTAGGTACTTACCTAAAGCTTCAGTCATGTGATACTCTGGGACCAAAGTCATCTTTCTTCTGCTCTGTAGTATGGAATGGTCGAATCTGCCTCATCACTTTTTTGTAATGTGGAGGCTACTCATTGACCATTGGAAGGGTCTATCATAGACTCCTCCAGCATTAAGCAGTGAGGACATAAAACTGATTGGCGGGGCTGGTGAAGAGATAGGAGAGCAGCTTTGGTGCACCGGTCACCACTACCAAAACCCTGGAAAACATGTGACAGTGGATCTACGTATTTGTGGGTGTTTAGGAATTAGGTAGGTGCAGTATTCTAGAGTATTTTTTTTTTTTAAACCTTAAACACAATAAACAAGCAATTGTTCAACTGTTTCAGAGATAAGAATAGAAGAGGCTTTGCATATGTGTTTTTCCTTTGATGTCTTGCTTGTCATACTTCTTTCTTTGTCTCCATAAAACCAGCTGAGCTGATGACTAGTTTACCTTAGAGATTTAGGATAAGGATCATAAATGCCCCAGCCAAAAGATACCCAGACAGGTTTTAAAAGCGTATCTGTAAACTGCTGTTAGATGTCAGAGGTGGATACTGTGGTCTGTGATTTAGTAACGGGCTTGGCTCAAACCCGAAAATCTGGAAAAACAGTAAAAAAAAAAAAAAAGATGAAATCACATAACTCCCAACTGTCCCTGATTTCGAGGGACTGTCCCTGATTTGGAGCAATGTCCCTCTGTCCCTCATTCCTCCTCATTTGTCCCTCATTTTGGTCTGATCTATATAGTTGTATATATAATGCACTTTTTATCTTTCAAACAGTGTTTCCCAGTGCTAAACCTTTCATCTAAATTCTAAATTGCTGCATTTGTAAATTTTAAAAGCCAATATATAGGAATATTAGTGGTAAAAAAAAAGCCCTTGTGGATTTAATTAACCTTTTGTTTTTTGGTTAATTCTCCTTTAAGGTGGTGTGGCAGGGGGCGTATCCTATGCCTTCATACGTTTGCTAGTAGGTGTTCCTCATGTCCATCTCAAAATGTTGGGAGGTATGAAATCACCCAAACCCCACAAGTGTACAACAATGCAATTAAATAGAAAATATAGCACTAATTTCCCATAGAAACTAGTTAGAATTCTTGTAAAATTCTTAGTAAATAAAAGGTGAAAATCGACTGGATATTTGTAACAATCCCACTTTTGTTCTTATTGTCTTTTCTCAAATATTATTAAATCAGGTAATTACTATTTATAGTGTCATTATACCTCTAAGCCCCCGTACACAGGGTCGGAAATTACGACGGAAAATGTCCGCCCGTGTGTGGGCTCCATCGGACTTTTTCCGTCGGAAAAAATCGGAGATCCTGCTCTCAAATTTTCCCACAACAAAATCCGATCTGACTTTTTCCGATCGTGTGTAGAGAATTCCGACGGACAAAGTGCCACGCATGCTCAGATCAAATTACGAGACCAAAGCTATTGGCTACTAGTAGTTCCGTCATACGCAACGAACGTCACCACGTTCGGAATGATTGAATTTTTCGACAACTTTGTCTGACTGTGTGTATGCAACACCAGTTTGGGACAAAATCCATCGGAAAAAATCAGACGGGTTTTGTGGTCGGAATTTCCGACCGTGTGTACAGGGGCTAAGGCTGGCCATAGACGGAGTGAATTTCCTACAACTACGGGTTGAAATAAATTTGCTTGATTCCCCTATCAACACACACAGTGTTGACATGGGAATCCCTCCTGCCGAGTCATTGGGGGAGATTTATTAAAACTGGTGTCCACAGAATCTGGTGCAGCTGTGCATTGTAAACAATCAGCTTCTAACTTCAGCTTGTTCAATTAAGCTTTACCAATAAAACCTAGAAGCTGATTAGTTACTATGCACAGTTGCACCAGATTCTGTGTGCACCAGTTTTAAAGCTCGTACACACGATCAGATTTTCCGCAGACAAAAAGTCAGACTTTTGTCCGAAGGGCGTTGGCCAGGAACTTGTCTTGCATACAAACGGCACACAATTGTCAGCCAACTGGCACGAACGTAGTGACGTACTATGTGTTTTTTCAGCTCTTTAGCGCCACCCTTTGGGCACCTTCTGCTAATGTTGTGTTTGGTGAGCATTGATTCCGAGCATGCATGTTTGTACTTTGGACTTTTGTTTGACAGACTTGTGTACACACGATCACAAAAATTTAACAACAGACCGTCATCCAACATTTGTCCGTGGAAAATCCGACAACAATTGTCCAATGGAGCGTACAAGCGGTCGGATTTTAGGCCAACAGTCTGTCATCACACAGTTCTCGGCGGAAAATTGGATCGTGTGTACGAGGCTTTAGGCTGGCCCCACATGGAGCAATTTTTTTCCCTGCAGCTACTACAGGTTGCAGGAAAGAAATTCTCCCAATTCCCCCATCAATACACACAGTGTTTATGCGTGAATCCCTCCTGCTGGGCCATTGTCTTCTCACGGCGGGGAGAGCAGAGGAAGCCGTCCTCGCCTGGAGAAGACAGTGATGCTTGTTAGCAGCTATAGGAGCCGCTAGCGATAATCGCAGGTAAAACCCGGTATGCTGGTTTTACCCAAGTTGATTGATTGATCAGCTTGGTACATTCAGCCTGTCCATACATGGTTCAAATATCGTCCGGTTCCTGCTGCCTTAGTAACTCTCCCTCATTTTGTTCTCCTGGCGGGAGAAGCCATCCCTGCCAGGAGAACACAGTGATTATTGCCAGCGGTTATAGCAGCCTCTAGCAACAATTGCATGTAAAATCCAGCAGGCTGGTTTTACCCAAGGTGATTGATCGATCAACTTGGGTACAATTAGCCTGCCCATACATGGTTCGAATCTGGACGAGATTTGAACTGTCTGTGGCCGACTTAACTGTCACAAATATACTGAAATTTAAGAAAAAAATTAACTGGTCACCAGTGTTAGTGATGAGGGATGGCACAGAAAAACACACAGTTCTATCATTAGAAACAATAGAAAGTATTTTCTAAGATCTGAGGTCTTTTATAACTGGCATGCATTGCATTTGAAACACTAGTCTTTAAGGAAGTTATTCAATAGGCGAAATATTAGGAATTTTTTTTTAACACACAAATATTAGGAATTTTAAAATGCAATTGGTCAAAACTTTTATTCCTCAGAGACAACAGTTTTCAAAGATATCGTTTCAAAACCTTGGGCAGTAACTGGAAACAGGAGAGAATTGTGAAATGACGGTGTCTATAGTTGCAATCCTACTACCCATAAACCATAAAGTCAAGTGGGGCAAATTTTTCTATGCATGAAGGAATCAAATCTTTTGCTTTCAAATAGGTAACTTATCAGGTATTTTCTTTCATCATGATAGGCACATCCTGAATTCGCTGTGTGTCCACTGACTGTCACATTTACCAAATGCTTTTGGGAACAATTGCAAAAGAAACTGGGAGTTTCCAAACTTTATCCTCCAGTTTTACAGATGCTCCTGTCCTTGTTTATATCTCATGTCAAATTTCATTGCCACACTTCTGTTTTAGAGGTATTTTTATTTTTTGACGAATTTAAAGTTGAATATAGGCAATTTTTTTTTAATTTTGGATAGCGCAAGGGAGGTTATAATACATATGACATTTTGTTTGCCATTTGTGTCCCATTACGGAGATTTCCCTTCACTTCCTGTCCCATAGCCAAAATAGGAAGTGACAGGAAATACCTGGAAATTAAGGGAATTCCTTGGGAACCCCAACGTCACCAGAACTGTCCCCGTTTGAAGATTTCTCCTCTTTCTTTTCTGGGGACAACCCAAAATTTGGGATTTCCTTTTACTTTCACTTTCAATGATAATTGTAAACAGGACAAATAGAAGGGGTGGCTCTCCCTAACAGGGACACAGATAGCAATAAAACCTGACGAGTGTTCTAATCCATCTCTACTCTAAAACTAAAAAAAGTTTTGCCTTTTGTTATACTTTAAACCAATTACTGCCAGCATTATGGACTAATGTGAAAGATCTACTGTAGATCCAGCCTTGTTCAGCCTTTTTACCATGGAGGAACCCTTAAAATCTTCAGGTCTCAATGAACCCCTACTAAAAATGATTAAACCTACAGCTCATCGGTACCCACAGTCCCTAGTGGTTTGTCCAATGCCCTGCATGCAGTTTTATATTATAAATACTATTCTTTATGCCAGGAGATTCTCCATAGCAACCAAAAAATGTCCATTTACATCAAAAGTGTTTTTAGACCAGCTAGAAAACAGCGATAATAACTTAAAATCACTTGCAGAATTGAGCAATAGTGATTTGTGGGGAAATTTATTATCAGACACTAAAAGTAATGACAGCGACAATTTCAGTGTTTTTGATTTGATTACATTATTGAATAATTTTTATTATTATTATATTATTATTTGTTATAATTATTTATCGTTATTTATTATATTATATATATATATATATATATATATATTATATTTTATGATTTCGTATTTCAAACTTTATCATACCCGGGATGTCTATTAGACTCTTGTTTGGACGGATTTAAGTGAATCATTTCTTAGAATTAGGATTAGAAGTTACCTATTTATAGAAAAATTTGCCCTACTTGACCTTATGGTTTATGGGTAGTAGGATTGCAACTATAGACACCGTCATTTCACAATTCTCTCCTGTTTCCAGTTATTACAGGCCTACAATATAAAACGCCAAATTTCTATGCAAAATAATGATACCGCTTTCAGCACCTAAAATCTGAAATAATCATACCACCAGGGAGGTTAATGTACACTACTGAAGTTGCTCCGACTTCAGAAAAGGTTCCTGTACTACTTCAAGGCGACTTTTAGGCAACTTGTACCCATAGATTTCAATGGAAGTTGCCTCCAAGTCGGATCTTCATCTATATTGAAGCGACTTTACAGGAAAAAGAAAATAATTTACACAGTTACTTCCCACTTTGCCCAGGCAACCCCCTCCCTCCCACAGAGCTGATTATTCTGTGATTGGTCACAGCCAGCCGCCTGTCCTGGAGGCAACTTTAAGTTGCGTTGCAAGTTGCGCAAAGTCTCCAAATCACCTTGCAAAGTCGCGCTGTAAGTCGGGTTGCGCCTGTGTGAACCGAGCCTAACAGTGTAAATTTGCTGTCCCCTCAAAATAACTCAACACAAAGCCATTAATGTCTACACCGCTGGCAACACAAGTGAGTACACCCATAAGTGAAAATGTTCAAATTGGGCCCAATTAGCCATTTTCCCTCCCCAGTGTCATGTGACTCATTAGTGTTACAAGGTCTCATGTGTAAATGGGTAGCAGGTGTGTTAAATTTGGTCTTATCGCTCTCACGCTTTCATAATGGTCACTGGAAGTTCAACATGGCACCTCATGGCAAAAAACTCTCTGAGGATCTGAAAAAAATAATTGTTGCTCTACATAAAGATGGCCTAGGCTATAAGAAGATTGCCAAGACCCTGAAACTGAGCTGCAGCACGGTGGCCAAGACCATACAGCGATTTAACAGGACAGGTTCCACTCAAAATAGGCCTCACCATGGTCAACTAAAAAGGTTGAGTGCACATGCTCAGCGTCATATCGAGAGGTTGTCTTTGGGAAATAAACGTATGAGTGCTGCCAGCATTGCTGCAGAGGTTGAAGGGGTGGGGGGTGAGCCTGTCAGTGCTCAGACCATACGCTGCACACTGCATCAAATTGGTCTGCATGGCTGTCATCCGAGAAGGAAGCCTCTTCTAAAAATGATGCAAAAGAAAGCCCGCAGTTTGCTGAAGACAAGCAGACTAGTGACATGGATTACTGGAACCATGTCCTGTGGTCTGATGATGACCAAGATAAACTTATTTGGTTCAGATGGTGTTAAGCTTGTGTGGTGGCAACCAGGTGAGGAGTTCAAAGACAAGTGTGTCTTGCCTACAGTGGAACATGATGGTGGAAGTGTCATGGTCTGCATGAGTGCTGCCGGCACTGGGAAGCTACAGTTCATTGAGTGAACCATGAATGTCAACATGTACTGTGACATACTGAAGCAGAGCATGATCCCCTCCCTTCGGAGACTGGGCCGCCGGGCAATAGTCCAACATGATAACGACCCCAAACACACCTCCAAGGCAACCACTGCCTTGCTAAAGAAGCTGAGGGTGAAAATGATCGACTGGCCAAGCATGTCTGCAGACCTAAACCCTACTGAGCATCTCTGGGGCATCCTCAAACGGAAGGTGAAGAAGCACAAGGACTCTAACATCCACCAGCTCAGTGAGTGGAAGAGGACTCCAGTGGCAACCTGTGAAGCTTTATTGAAATCCATGCCCAAGAGGGTAAAGGCAGTGTTGGAAGATAATGGTGGTCACACAAAATATTGACACTTTGGGCCCAATTTGGACATTTTCACTTGGAGGAGTACTCACTTTTGTTACCAGCGGTTTAGACATTAATGGCTGTGTATTGAGTTATTTTGAGGGGACAGCAAATTTACACTGTTATAGGAGCTGTACACTCACTACTTTACATCGTAGAAAAGTGTAATTTCTTCAGTGTTGTCACATGAAAAGATTTAATTAATTATTTACAAAAATGTGAGGGGTGTACTCACTTTTGTGAGATACTGTATACCATTATGTTGGAGGAAATTATTGAAATTATGACCGAAGCTAGCGATACACATTTAGATTTTTTTCGTTTAGCCCCACATCTCGAATCCCCCAACCAACAGCATGGATAGTGGAATCTCCACAGCTGGCTATTGTATTCAGACTGTCTCTCCACCTGTCTGAATACCTGAAAAGTGAATTCATCTGATTGGATGCATTTACCGCTCAGCTGACAATTTTCCACCCACTCCTTTGATCTTTCTGTTGACTTTGGTGGAGATGGTTGTTCGAAAGGGCCACCTGTGGCAAAAATATTGCCCGATTCAACAGCAATAAGATGAAATTCAAGCCATGTATGGCAAGCTTAAAGTGTTACTAAACCCAGGACCCTGCATTCACTATATCTGGTCTCCCATAGTACACAGAACACGGAAATGCAATTATTTTAGTAAATATAAACTGCTAAATATCTTTTCTCATCAGCAGCATATAGCAGTCTTTTGACTTCTATCAGTGTCTGAATAAAGCTTGTAGGGGGGGGGGGGGGGGGGGGGGTTCTTTTTCCCCTGATCCTCTGTTTGGACAGAGCTGATTGGCCCTGTGTTGATCACACTCCCAAGAAAAAAAAAAAAAACTCTCTAGTAATGCACACCAAACTGAGCATGTGCAGCCTGACTCCTAATGCTCTGTTCTATTAGTAGATGGGTTGGAGTCAGTTAAAGAAGAGGAGGATCAGAGAGACAGGAACACACAGCCTTTATACACAATGCAGAGGATTAACCCCCTAGGTTCCACAGTGAGTATAACAAGCATGTTTTACTGTATATATAGACAGATTTTTACTGATGTGTGTTTAGTAACACTTTACGGACCCTAAAGAATTTTATTACTACAGATGTATAGCTATTTCCTTGGTTGATCAGTTGCCATCATTTCCTGTATAAAGAACCTTATTTATGATCACTATGGGAACTTATTAGGGAAATGTCTTTCTTTTCAAGCTTCTCATTGTAATGTAAGGCTATAAATTTACAACCCAATAGTTACAAGTAGAGATAGGCGAACTGTCTGGGCCGAGCATCAGTTCAGCCCTGGACAGCGCCCATTCGTCTACGAGGTTGCATGTACCCACAGGAGGCCAGTAGATTTTACAAAGTTGACAAAATTCTGGAGTTCAGCTCACTTATCATCACAAGACTCAATAATGCATTTTTGCAGACCAACATTTGGCATTTTGAGTGTTTTTGAAACAAGTATCAAGTTATTTCTGCATTGCCAGCAGCCCAGCGTGTCCGAATACAAGGAAGAGCTGAGCTCTGCTAGTTTGTTGGCCAAGGAATAAACATAATCGTCAGTATTGTCATGAAATAGTTGTGTTTATACTTGAAATCCAGTTAATTATCTACCTATTAAACTTCCAAACTATAATTTAATTCTGGCTGCTTGATATTATTTAAAGTGCACCTGTGCTCTGACTATAATGCCGTGTACACACGGTCGGATTTTCTGACGGGAAATGTTGGATGTGAGCTTGTTGTTGGAAAGTCTGACCACGTGTATGCTCCATCGAACATTTGCCATCGGACTTTCCGCCAACAAATGTTTGCTAGCAGGTTCTCATATTTTCCGCCAACAAAACTTTGTTGTTGGAAAGTCCTATCGTGTGTACACAAGTCCGTCGCACAAAAGTTCACGCATGCTCGGAGTCAAGCAGAAGGAGCCGCACTGGCTATTGAACTTCCTTTTTCTCGGCTCGTCGTACGTCTTGTACGTCACCGCGTTCCCACGTTTGGAATTGTTGCCCAACATTTGTGTGAATGTGTGTTTGAGCCAACAACCTTCGAACAAAAATCCACTGTTTTGTTGTCGGAAAGTCCGATCGTGTGTACGGGGCATGAAACTTAAAGAGTTTACATATTCTTAATAAGAAGTAAAAGAGCTTTAACCTCTTGCTTACTGCCTAATGCATATCAGTTGCAGCAGGGTGGGTGGGCTTTAAAGTCCATGTGCCACACACATACGTCCATGTTGCATCGCTCTCCTGTGCTGCAGTGTGCTCCCAGCACACTGATTAGGCTCACCAACATCTCCTGGCCACCATTTAAAATCAGGAGCAAGAGGGAGAGGCTCCCGTTCATGTGACCACCAATCACAGTGGTTATATGATCAGGAACTTCACCGTTGTTTAGAAACCCTTTTAAAGGCTGTGGGATTTTGCAGCAAGGGGTTGAAACAACAGCTGCACATCAGAAGGCTGACAGGCTGCCAAGACCCTGCTATCCACATAAATAAGGCCCCCTTCACATTGCCAATCTGATCGGGCCCATCAATTTTCCAGG
This sequence comes from Lithobates sylvaticus, assembly GCA_028564925.1. Lineage (NCBI taxonomy): Eukaryota > Metazoa > Chordata > Amphibia > Anura > Ranidae > Lithobates > Lithobates sylvaticus. The sequence continues at coordinate 160,117,589 of CM053034.1, read as the reverse complement.
TGGACCTGATCGGAAGGTCCATGTATTCTGATGGTAAGGGAGTTGTAAACGGACAAGTTTCTGTTTACACCCGCCTACCTACGAGTCCGGTCTGCAAAAAAATTAAAAAATAAATAAATTCCTTACTGATTCGTATTTGGCAGTGATTTTTATGAACACTGGAAAAATAAAATTTTGCTTTAAAGAAGAACTATTATTTCACTCTTTGGGAAGATTAAAGGGAGCATTAAATTGGTTGTTATTATTATTTTTATTATACCTACTACTGCTGTTATCTTTTTTTTATCAATTTTTTTTTTATTAAGCGACAACATATTAGGCACCTAATAATAACTTAAAGGCTGGGTTCACACTGTGTGCGAATGCGGCTCACAGCAGGGGTCCGATGCGTCCCTGTTCTCCTTTTCAGAAATGAATTAGGCCCAAATTTTTGCCTGAATTCAGACCTGGAACGGAGCCAAAGATGCACAGGTCCCCTGTGCAATCCGATCCGCGGCTCCATTGAGAGCCAGCCACACTCACCTGTTATGCGAATTGGATGTGTGGAAACCCGCCTCCAATTCGCACCAGTGTGAAGCCAGCCTCAGGGTTTATTCACACCGGAATGCAGGGTGGGAAACCTGAGTGCCGTGTGTTTCCCACACTGCTTCAAAACAAATTCACCGGATTATAATGTACTGCACTACCATGCGATCCGGTGCAGTGTGTTTTGGAAAAGTAGTGCATGCACTGCTTTCGGTGCAATCCATAGCAATTTTAGCCCATTCATATGAATGGGATGAAAATCGCACCACACCCCACCACACAGTAAGGCGTACCGCATTTCTGTGCGATTCAGGTGTGAACTGGCCCTAAAATAACAAATACAAACACTTGCATATATACAGTATACTGTATGTAAGGTCAGCAGCTGAGCAAGTCAATTCCTTACATGTCCTGTACCTTTAAGTGGAGTAGGAGCTAATTTCCAGGTCAGCTTACTTATAATGCATTCATTTCTATATATATATATATATATATATATATATATATATATATATATATATATATATATATCAGGGGCGGACTGACCATTCGGCCACTTCCCGAGGGCCCCGGGCCACTAGGGGGCCCCATCAGGGTTGCCAGCCTCAGTAAAACCAGGGACAGTATGTAAAAACCTGTGTTTTTTTTTTTACATCTGTTTCTGAAATGTCCCTTACCGACATCCTTTTGGTCTAAAAATCCAGAGATTATAGCTGCCCCACCTCTCCAGTACCTTCTCAGCCAATAGAAACATGTCTGTGTATACTGTGTGTGTGTGTATACTGCGTGGCCTCATAATCTGATTGCCTGGGGGCCCCATAATCTTCTATTGCCCGGGGGCCCCATGAGTTGTCAGTCCGCCCCTGATAGATATATATATATATATATAATCTGCAGTGTGGCTTCTCCTAAAGTTTAGAGTAGAGGCAATACTGTACAAAGGCACCTTGGTGCTAGCATGTCTAGCTTTCCTTTCCCCATGTATACAACGGACTACACTGTCTTAAAGGAGAAGTATAGCCAAAGCTCATTTGGCTGCATGTCTCCTATGGATCACAGGAGTGCAATTCATTTTGCACTCCTGTGACCCTTTTTCAGCAGAGAGCAGGCTGAAGTTCACTCTCTGGTGACGTCACAGAAGTCGGTCCAGGCACCACGTCATCACGACAATGGAATCTGGATCTGCCAGGTGCCTGGACCGACAATCGGCTCAGGCTCTCAGCTAGCCGCTGAGAGCCTGAGCCGGCCACCACCACCCCTCCACAGCTCAGTGCTCCAGTGATTGGTGGTGTTCGATAGCTCGGTTCTCAGTGCAGCGGCGACAGATGCAGCATCGTACCGATGCTGCATCTACCTAGGTAAGTATGAATCTGCAAAAAAAAAAACTCCTACTTCTCTTTTAATGTAGGATTACCAAACTCAAAATGTTAGATGCTGATTTTATTTAAGCTAGCAAGGTTGCAAACATTTTAAGTAAGTACCATTTATTGTTCACGTTTCATCCCTGAAATTGTAACGGTGGCCAAGTGATGGACATTCAAATATTTCCATATTCTTAGAAAGTAGTAAATGAGCTTTAAGCCTTAAGCCTTTATTTAGCTTACAGCTTAGCTCACCCTGCTACCCCTTGCAGATCAACTGTTGGGTGAGTTAAACTGTCTTTATACTGGGACTTTAGGGTTTCTGCTGTTTGTGTTGTAGAGTTTAAGGATGAATTACTCTAAAGTGCCTGAAGCTACAGAGGTCAGTGAGTGTTTAGGTTTTGTAAAGCCTGGCTCCAGTTACATGTTTCCCTTAGTATGCCTACAAAAGCAAGGGCTGCTATCTCCCTGAGAATTACAGGCTAAAGCCTCATACACACAATCGGATTCTTCTCCTGGAATTGTGTGATGACAGACTGTTGGCCTAAAATCCAACCGTCTGTACGCTCCATCGGACAATTGTCGGATTTTCCACGGACAAATGTTGGATGGCAGGCTTATAAATTTTCCGCGGACAACGGCCTGTTGTCCAAAGTGCAAAAACGCATGCTCGGAAGCAAGGATGAGCCGGAAGTGGTCGGTCTTGTAAACTAGCGTTTGTAATGGAGAATAAACATTTGTGACGCGGCAAATTATGAAATCTCGAAATGCAGCGCACATTCTCTTCTTCTTTAATGGGATAATAATGAAGCTGCTTTGCTGGTGATACTGATGGAGTTATGGCAAACTATTTTTCAAAGGCTTTTTTTTTCTAGTGATATCAAGAATAATATTATTATGCTTGTTATTTATTTTAATTTTTTTTGGTGCAAGTTACCACAACACCATTATCCCGTAGTTTTTAAGATCAAAGATACAACTATGTTGGTGTCCCTTGTTAATTTTACATTGTATTTTTTTAAATGTAACTGCCTACTCCCAAACTGTCATTTGAAGTAAAACACATAGCTAAGTATTATTCTCCACAATTTTTTTATTGTGCATTAAAAAAAGAAAATTAGACATGCTATCTGTCAATAGAACATAACCAAAAAGTGCATTTTATGCATCCAAAAATATAACAAATCAAATCATTATTCAACCAAAAAATAAAATAAAAGCCTTATGCATGTGTCCTGCTTCTTAATATAGGGGGTCAACAATGCCAAGAGTTGGTAAAAGCAGGGTCGGCCATCCGGAGATAATTACGAAAATCATCCAGATTATTATCCTGGAGCTCCTGCAGCAAAGGCATATGACATAATTGGTCATGATTAATAAAGCAACCGATTTTTGGTCCAAGAAATCCTCCTCCTCCTGTTCCTGGACTGGACTTGGGTCAAAGAAATAACTCCAAGGCCAATAATAAATAACATGTTATCTCCTCCGATTCCGCAACATAACTGGTTGACGAATGGCCGTTCAGAAACAAACTGAAAAGCGCAAACTGAAAAGTTTGAATCAACTCTCACCAAATTTCTACTAACGTGAAATTAGCAGAAGGAGCCCAAAAGGTGGTGCCTGACAATTGAACTTACTCTTTATCGGCTTGAAGTATGTTTAATACGTCACTACTTTCGTGTTTGTTGGCCGACAGACGCCCCTTCGGACAAAGGTGTGACGTTTTGTCTGTGGAAAATCCGATCGTGTGTACGAGGCTTAAGAGACTTCTGCCCATCTTTGGTCTTGGACCTGCTACACCACTACCATGACTCATCTGATGAAAAGCAGACACACAAGTCACAACTTCCTTCCCTCTCTTCAAGGATCGCCAGGGCCACTTGGAAATTTTTCTATACACTGGAAAGTTTCTGTTAATAAATAATTTCTTCTGATGTTAAAAGTGATCTTTTTCACTCCTACGGAGTACCTGTGATTGATAATTTTCTAGCCCAAGCATCAGATTGGGTGAAAGATCAGGCTACTTTTGGTGCAGCATAGAACTCTTCAATGGAACAAGATTTATGTATACAAAAATTTCCCTCTAAAGATAAAAGCAATATATAAGTTATGCTCACTTTAAAAATCCTCTAATCTTATAACTATTGCTCTTTTATATCAACAATATAAACAAAGTTTTAATTAATATTAGTTATATTGGCCCTTTAAAATGTAGTCATTTTGAAAATGAATATCCGTTGGTTAGACTGCTGTAATTTACTATGGCAATCGATCATTAAAAACAAAGGTTGTAACAGGTGTACACTTTTATAAAGGACTGGTTATTGGGCTTTGCATAATGAGGTAGACTTTGCCCATGAGTGAGTGGTGATTGGTCATACAGTGCTCATAAAGGTACACACTGATTACGGAAGACTAGATTAGCTGGCAGTCAGTAACTTTCCAGCAATTTATTATGTCACTCATCAATCTTCCATTTATATTCTTCTAAGACCACAAAGCAACTAAAGATAGTGTGAGGTGACCTGTAATGAGATGATGCAAGAGGTGGCCCAACTGAGGTCTGTGCAGTGAGGCCATAGATACTTTTTCTTGTTCTGCTTCCATGGACCACTGGTCTACTTAGTAGAATCTGTTGCCAAACTCAACCTACTAATAAAAATGCTTATACAGCGCCATGCTGTGCCATTGGGGTCGGTGGGAGAAGCTGAGCACATCAGGGGAACCAGGAGATCAATACTTCTGGTAAGTATCCTGGTAAGTGTCCATTTCTGAAGAAAGAGAGAGTGATGTCACCAACACACCAAGATCTCCAATATGGGCCCAAAGCTTTAATCAGCGGTCACATCGTTACAGCAGAAAGCAACGTTTCAGAGCCACGCAGGACCCCTTCCATCAGGCATGTGAAGGGGTCCTGCATGGCTTCGAAAACTTTGCTTTCTGCTGTACGATGTGATCGCTGATTAAAGATTTGGACCCATTTTGGAGATCTTGGTTAGCTGGTGACATGGTTGCTTCAGCACCCACTACAAATACAGCAATCTCTACAGGAATATGTGCATTGGGAATAATGAGTTGGCATTTCTGAAGAAACTCCAGCCAATTGTTTCTCATGAATGAAGTGGTGTTTGGTGGCGAGAGTAGCAGGAGAGGTAAGTTCTTTTATGAACAGAGAACACTTTAATGGCAAACTGAGTTTGGAGACCTTTTCTTTGCTCCCTTACTGCTTCGGGAGCCAAAAATATACCTGGTACTTCCTGGTATGGAGGAGAATGTGATTCACTACCCTTCTGCCATGTGACAGAGTTGGTGCTTTTACATTTAAGCTATTACTCTGTTTAAGTGGCAATAACTTTGATATCACTTAGGACAGGCATGTCCAAAGTCCGGCCCGCGGGAAAATAGCAGCCTGCGTTTCGGTTTCAAATGGCCCCACATATCTTTTGTGGCACCCAATGAATCCCAAAGCGCCACGGGGGCCACAAAAGATATATATGCATATTTATGTATATATATGTGCCTCTGAGGGGACAGGGAGGAGGTTGCCATTGAAAGACTGTTCTGTCTATCATAGGAAGCGGGACTATGTATTAAAGAGGTCGCGAGAAAAAAGGAGATTCTCACTGTATGTAATCTGTTGGTGCTCGTCGCGCCTCCTCCCTGTCCCCTCAGAGGCTGCAGATGGGCATCGATCTGATGGCAATGGTAAGGCTGCATTCATGTCAATAGTGATGCTGCATTCATGTCAATGGTGAGGCTGCATTCATGCAATGGTGAGGTTGCATTTGAGGCTGCATTAAAGAGGAAGTAAAGCCTCCTTTAATAGCATACTAGCTCATTATGAATAACTTACCTGAGAACGAAGCCTGCGAAGTGACCCTCGTTCACGTCCTCCTCCATCGCCATCAATCCCAGAGTGACTTCTGGGTCTCGCTGCTCCAGCGCTGTCATTCGCTGGAGTAGCGATGACGTCACTCCCGCGCATGAGCACGAGAGCGGCATATCGCCGTGGTCTTCGGCATGCTTAGTGCGCCTGCGCGCCGCTGTCTACAGCGCATGTGCCGTAGACAGCAGTGCCTGTTTTTTTCTAAATATCTCCTAAACCATGTAGGTTTAGGAGAGATTTATTGGACCTACAGGTAAGCCTTAATCTAGGCTTACCTGTAGGTCAAAGTGGTTTGTAAGGGTTTACAACCACTTTAATGCCAATAGTAAGGCTGCATTCATGGCAATTGTAAGGCAGCATTCATGGCAATGGTGAGGCTGCATTCATGACAATGGTGAGGCTGCATTTGAGGCTGCAATCATGGCAATGGTGAGGCTGCATTTCTGGCAATGGTGAGGCTGTAGATGGGCCCTGATTAGGCTGCATTGATGGGCACTGAACCTTATTTTGCTTCACAGTTCTATATTTAAAATTGTATTTTTTTCCTGAAACTTCCCTCTTAACCTCCTTGGCGGTAACCCCGAGCCTGGCTCGGGTCCAGCTTTTTGTGCTGGGAGCGGTAACCCCGAGCCAGGCTCGGGCTTGCGTGCAGGATGCAGGGGGGAAGTTACTTACCTTTTCCCCTGGATCCTGCAATGTCTCCCCGCTGTGTGAGCGAGCCGTCCGCTCGCTCGATTCACACAGTGCCGGTCTCCGTTCCCTGCGACGTTCCGACGCACGGGAGCGGAGATCGGCGCCAAATTTAAAAAAGTTTAAAAACACAACACACATACAGTACTGTAATCTTACAGATTACAGTACTGTATACCAAAAATACACACCCCCTTTGTCCCTAGTGGTCTGCCCAGTGCCCTGCATGTCATTTTATATAATAAAAAGATATTTTTTCTGCCTGGAAACTGGAGATTGTCCATAGCAACCAAAAAGTGTCCCTTTATGTCAAAAGTGGTTTTAGACCAGCTAGAAAACACCGATAAAAAATGAAAGTCACAATTTATCATCAAACAATAAATTTAATGACAGCGACTATTCTGCAACTGAGCAAATTTCAGTGTTTTTGATTTGATTACATTATTGAATCATTTTTATATATATTTTTATTATATTATAATTTATTATTTTGTGTTTCACACTTTATCATACCCGGGATGTCTACTAGACTCTGGTTCGGATAGATTTAAGTGAGTTATTCATAAGAATTGCATGCCTACAATATAAAAACACCAAATTTCCATGCAAAATAATTGTACCGCTTTCAGCACTAAATTCTGGACAGAATCATACCGCCAGGGAGGTTAAAGTGAAGGTGCGTGTTATACGCCAATAAATATGGTATATCCAAATAACACGCCCCAGCTCATCCTTAGTCCTGAGTGGCACTCGTGATTCGTTGGGGGCCACAAAATATACATATATATAGAGAATTCTTGTTGGGCAGTGTATTAGTGCTCGGACGAACACACTTTTTAATGGTTCAAAGAATGTCAGGCAAAATAGTCAGCCCTCATGCATGTTCACTTCATCAAATCTGGCCCTCTTTGAAAAAAGTTTGGTCACCCCTGACTTAAGATAACAAAGTTATGAATATAGATATAGGTAATACAAAAGAGTTGGATGAAGGAATTGTCCTGGTCGGGACATTGTATGCCGACAGCGGGAACCACTAATATGCTATGGGCTCTTCAGAAGAACGGCAATCTTTCTGATTGTCAAGGGATCCAGGAAGAGATCCCCTGCTTAATCCGAGAAGCATGGAATGGATGACACTTTTATTGCACCTGTTCAATTTATTCTTGCATCCAGTAATGGACCCATGTCAACGTTAGGTCTATAGGCAGGCAAATATAAATGAATGTTCATCTGTGTACCTCCTTTGACCTCCAATTCATAATGTTTTAGTCCAAAGAAATGAGATCGTTTGGTCCAAAGAATTCAAACATTTCTGTTTTATTTCCAAACCTAAGGTCCCTTTCACGCGGGCGGCTCCATTTGGCGGACTTCGCTTGCTCAGCGGGTGATCGCTCCGCAGAAATGCAGTGTGCTTGTCACTTCTTTGAGATGAGCATAAAAGCATTACGTTATCTTTCTACTGTAAACTACTAATCACCCTACCTCCAATTTGATGAAGATGAAAAAAGGCAGACGTGTTTGTAGTCCAGCCTGGGTAACAACCATAACTAATGCAGCCACCACATAATGTATAGGGACTTTTGTTTTTGGGTTTAGATATGCATTAAGAGCCAGTTTTCTTTTTTTCTTTTGACTGCATTTTTTATGAAACTTAAACAGTGCAGAAACAGCAAGAAAATGCAGCGCCATGCCATTGCTTTTAGCCTTACAAATGCAAAATGTTTGAATAACGCTGGTGTTTATTCTTTCTTATAAAACCATGGAAATGCTCCCTAGGACTGATCCCAAGTCACCATGTTAAAAATCAACAATCTCTACATGGTAATAGAAAAGAGAAAAATAAAAAGTTGTACTATGACACAACCAACCACTCCCTCATCATCCTCCTTAGTAACAGGATATAGTATTGTTTATCTACCTCTGACAGGTAGTACTCTGTGCAGCTGCTGGGAACACATTAGCATTGGCTGAACACCATCATTCCCCAGTGTAGTCTTATTTTTACATGTACCCAAGGTATTGTACAGGGGCCAGTGCTTTGTGCTATCTTCTGTTCTATAGATAGCAAACTCAAAAAGGCCAAAGAACAACATTGAAACTGAACTCCGGGTAAAGATCTAAGCTCACATATGAAAATACATATAAGGGAGTGGTTTTACCTGCTGAGGGAATTTGATTTCTGTCCATCCATTCCTGAGATATACACAGACCCCTCATGCAGTGGATGGCATCATATACAGTTTCGAAATGATAAGGTCTTCGCTGTGGTCACTCCATTCTCTCCTTCAATCAACATTGTTACTTCAGTGGGGCATAGAAGGTTCAAATCTTGGCTGGTTCTGCAGGGACCAGCCATTATTGGAACCGTGTATGGGCAGGCTGAGTGTACCCAAGCTGATCGATCGGTCAACTTGGGTACAACCAGCCTGTCATATTTTATATGCAAGTAATGCTAACGGCTATTATAACCACTAGAAGCAATCACTGTGTTCTTCTGGCATGGATGTGCCTTCCCCGCCTGGGGAACATAATGGCTCTGCAGGGGAGATTCCCCCATCAAGACAATCAGTTTTGTTGGGAGAATCAAGCGATTTCCTTTTCTACAATACGGGGTTGTAGAAAAGAGAATTGTCCAACTATGGCCAGCTTCAGGCCCCTTTCACACATACATTATCCGTTTTTTCTCAGCAGGTGATCTGTCTGCTGATCCTCTGCTGAGCGGAGTGGGCAGATGACTGGTCCATGTCTGCTTTGCTTATGCAGAGCAGACACAGCCCGATCTGCTCTATGGACCAGCTGTCTGTTTACACCTGACTGCCCTCTGATCCAATCTGGCCAGACAGAGGGGGACATATCTGAGGTAGTCGGGTGTAAATGGACACAAGCCCCTTTAGAGTATCTCACAAAAGTGAGTACACCCCTCACATTTTTGTAAATATTTTATTATATCTTTTCATGTGACAATACTGAAGAAATTACACTTTTCTACAATGTAAAGTAGTAAGTGTACAGCTTGTATAACAGTGTAAATTTGCTGTCCCCTCAAAATAACTCAACACACAGCCATTAATGTCTAAATCACTGGCAACAAAAGTGAGTACACCACTAAGTGAAAATGTCCAAATTGGGCCCAAAGTGTCAATATTTTGTGTGGCCACCATTATTTTCCAGCACTGCCTTAACCCTCATGGGCATGGAGTTCACTTGACACATTGCCACTGGAGTTCTCTCTTTCAATAAGTTTTTATTAAATTTGCACAAAAAAATACATAACTCGGGTATACAGAGAAATTCACTCATTGTCGTACATGTCACGATAGTCAGGAAAGTTAAAACGAGCCAAACTGATCTTGAGATACAATAACTAGCATATAACTGAGAATCAGGTGAGACGTGGTGCCAAAGGGATGGGTGACTTACTGAACCCCTAATAGGAGATTTGCTTCTAGCATAGAAACCTCTAAAGATTGTTCTCACATTGAAGGGAAAGGGCTGGCCCAGGGCACCCCAATTGGGATCAAACTGTGCCCTGGGCCATCTCCCCTGAATTTCATCTCTAGTGGTAAATAGGGATTCAGAACTGGAAGAAAGTGGGGCGAGTGACCCGTCTCAAAGGGTGAGGGTCTCTCTGTGAGGAAAATGACGACAACTGTCGCCTGTGTATTAAAACAGTTTCCTCAATTAAACTTAGAAAGTAGCTGGTGCTAACCTGTCTATCGTAAAAACTATATAAAAATAAATAATAATAAATAAGAGGAAGGGAAAGATAAAAGAAGGATAAGGGGGAATAAGGGTGGTTGTGCCTAAAATTAGTTGGGATTCAGAGATTTATCCGAAAGGATCCCTGGAATGAGGGATATCCCGCAGTGAGATGCCCATGGTTCCCATACAGCTTCAAATTTTTGAGAGGTATCCAGTAGTATACTGGCTAGCTTCTCCTGGGTCGCCACTGGAGTTCTCTTCCACTCCTCCATGATGACATCTGGTGGATGTTAAAGACCTTGCACTCCTCCACCTTCTGTTTGAGGATGTCCCACAGATGCTCAATAGGGTTTAGGTCTGTAGACATGCTTGGCCAGTCCATCACCTTTACTCTCAGCTTCTTTAGAAAGGCAGTGGACCTCTTGGAGGTGTGTTTGGCGTCGTTATGTTGGAATACTGCCCTGCGGCCCAGTCTCCGAATGGAGGGGATCATGCTCTGCTTCAGTATGTCACAGTACATGTTGGCATTCATGGTTCCCTCAATGAACTTTAGCTCTCCAGTGCCAGCAGCACTCATGCAGCACATCATGTGCAGGCATCCAGGGTAAAGCTGTCCACATAGACCATCCTCCGTACTGCCGGTGTACTGTCAGATAGTGCCCGCTATCGAGAAGCGCCCAGGTTGTACTGCGCATGCACCATACGGAACAGCACAACAGCTGTTGTGAGGCAAGAGGGCGCCTACATAAAATTGAAGAAATTTTTCTGTCAGATTGTTCCTTGCGCTCCCAAGGCGTGTTCATGTCGGTGAGGGGCGGATTTATAAATGATGGGCAGTGCTGCAAAGATGTACATGTTGGGGGTGTAATTTTTAAACATGGCCAGTGCTGGAAAAAACGTTTTCTGCTATTCTACCTGGACGCTTGCGGGCATATTTAGGCAACTGATCATCTTTAAAAATTCCACCCCCCATCTTTGCACCACTGCCCATCATTTATAAATCCGCCCCCAACATGTACAAATCTGCCCCTCACCGACATGAACACGCCTCGGGAGCGCGAGGTACAATCTGACAGAAAAATTTCTTACGTAGGCTATTGTGTGCAGGCACCGTCTCGGCGTCACAACAGCTGATCGTAAAATCAGCTGTTGTCCTCTTCCGTACGGCGCATTCTTGATAGCGGGCACTTCTCGTTAGAACACCGTCTCTCACCGCTGTCAGTCTGCAATCGTGACCGGCAAGACTACCCCACAGTAGATTGATCTGAAAGTGAGGCTTGAAGCACACGTGGAGCGCAGTGTGGAAGGGATGACATCGATGGTGGTGCGGGGGATGATTTATGTGGACAGCTTTACCCCGGATGCCTACATACTTAGATCTGCCTGCTTTAAACATCATCCATGTGAGTTGCTAAATGTTGTACCTTCATTAAATGTAAACATTTTGCTACACTTAGAGGAGCCTCTTTTCTTTTATACTCAGTTGTGACATGACGCTACTTGTATATCAAGACATCGCTTGTTTGTCAAGTCAAGATTTATTTAAAAATTTAGCTTGTCTTGCAAAACGCTCTCAAACCAAGCTACTCTCAAACCAGGGTTTTACTGTATAAGGAATGCATATGAGCATTAGTCAGGACTGTAATATACAACATAATGTGGTCAGGAATGTTCATTTTTGCTATTGAGGACTGACTTAAAGGGGTTGTAAAGGTTCATTTTTTTATTTTTTATTTTTTTTAAATAACAAACATGTCATACTTACCTCCACTGTGCAGCTCGTTTTGCACAAAGTGGCCCCGATCTTCCTGTTCTGGGGTCCCACGGCGGCTCTCTCGGCTCCTCCCTGCAATAGCTAACCCCCTTGGGAAGCTGTCTTGAGGGGGTTACCTTGAGGGTGCAGCTCCCTCCAGGCTCCTTAATACTTACCTTACCTGACCCGATCTCAATCCAGTGCTGTGCCTGAGAGCAATGGCTCTCTCAGCTCTCGTTCTCCTCACTAGAGATCGATGCAGCAGTGGGAGAGAGAGTGGGGGTGGGGCCAAGCCACACTGTGCATCTGCTCTGTGCAAAACCATTGTAAGTAAACAGGTAGGTATGACATTTATTATTTTAAAATCGCAGATCGTTCCAGCGACGAGCACAAGCTCAGCAACTACAGCCGCTGTCTCTGTCCTCATTGGATAGATTGATAGCAGCAGGAGCCATTGGCTCATGAGCACGCCCGCACGGATGCCCCAATCGAAAACCGGTGTTCTGTCACGAACAGTCCGGCTATCACCAGGTGTCCGAAGTGTACTGTGCATGCGCAGCGCATGCGCAGTACGGAGCATAAAGATTTTCGGAAATTCTCGGAAGATGTGTAAGCCCCACCATCCAAGCGGACATAGGGCTACACAACCTTAGAGGGCCGCTCGCCACGCTTCGGGCACGGCCTCGCTGCGCTCGGCTCTTTTATATTTAAACTCTATGTCCACTTGGATGGTGGGGCTAGAAAGTGGACTCACGACACAGGCGCCGTTCATCCTCGGCAATTTTCAGAATATGGGTGTCCTGTGTACTGCGCATGCGCAGTACACAGCGGACACTTTGTGATGGGGGACGGCTTATGATAGTACACCGGCTCTCCGTGGGGGCACCCGATGGAGAGGAGGAGCCTGGAGCGCCGCCAGGGCACCCCAGAAGAGGAGAATCGGGGCTGCTCTATGCAAAACCCTTGCACAGAGCAGATAAGTATAACATGTTTGTTATTTAAAAGAAAAAAAAAAAAAGAACCTTTACAATCACTTTAAACACAGTCATCTTCAGGTGAACTCTCCAGAAGTCAGGTTGGTGTTTTCTCAGCCAATAACTATTGTTTGAGTATACAGGTATATGCAAATTCCAGGCCTTTTGTATGCAGATGAAGCTTGAAGGTTAAAACCATGCATGCTCAAACTTAGACCAATTGTAAAAAATATCATGATTTGGTGGTGTGATTGTGTTTAAATATTCATTCGCTTTTCTAACAGAGCTGGGTGGGCTGCGCCCTGCACCCCGAGCCCATCCTATTTTGAAGCCTATTAGAGCCTCTGGCTCTAATCAGTGCCCTTGTACAGGGAGCCACGCACGTGCAGCTCACTGTACAAATTTGGCAAAGCTGAATCTGACTGAACTCCCGAGCATGCACGGTAGTGACATCATCCCTGGCCCAGCCAATGAAAGCGTCCAGCGATCGAGGCCCGGGAGCCAGCTGCCTGAAGATGTCAGCGTCCGGGCCAGGAGCTCGAGAACACCACATCGCTGGAGCCGAGGTGAGTAGAGTTCAGCTTTAATGCAAGGGATGCATTAAAAAAAAAGGCCCCACTACATGATCTACCCCCCCCCCCCCAAACACTTTCCTGGCTCTATGTCATCCAGGGCTTTTTTTTTCTCTCAGGGAATAGGTGCTGGTACTCCCCCCTTTTGAGTGAATCCCATCCTACAAACCTCTGAGCACCATCCCTTGGTTCCGCAACCTACCTATAGAGAAAGTACTTTTGGTGCTAAGCAGCTTGTATGGAATTTGCTAATGAAAGCCCCACAGCAACAATAGATCCCTCTCAGCAACAATAGATCCCTCCCAGCAACAATAGATCCCTCCCAGCAACAATAGATCCCTCCCAGCAACAATAGATCCCTCCCAGCAACAATAGATCCCTCCCAGCAACAATAGATCCCTCTCAGCAACAATAGATCCCTCCCAGCAACAATAGATTCCCCGCAACAATAGATCCCTCCCAGCAACAATTGATCCCCCACAACAACAGATTCACCCCGCAACAATAGATCTCCCAGTCTCCAGCATCAATAGACTCTATAGAATCAATAGACCCCCCCCCATTAGTAGATTTTGCCCATCAACAATTGACCCCCCCATAAACAGCAGATTTCCTCCACCAGCAGCAATAGACCTCCCAAGCAACAATCGTTCCCCCCAGCGACAAAGTCCCCGGCACCCCTTGGCATAATATACATTCAGTACTGGAGGTGCTGGAACTGCGATCCTGCTGTCACCGCTCCAGCACTGCTCACCTCTCACCTGCTTTCACAGGGGGAACTGAGGGCCGTGGAACCATAGGCTCCTGCTGCTGTCAATCATACTCCTCTGAGGTGGGAGGGGGTGGGGCTTGCCAGCACTGTGTGTGTCTTAGCAACCAGCTTACTACAGGAGGGACACGAAGGAAGGAAGAGGGAAACGTCAGAAGAGGTAAGTGACCCTTCTCAGTTATATTTTGCACACAGCAGGTAAGTACAGTATAACCTAATTTTTCAGCCCAGGTTCACACTAATGTGAACACCCGGACTGCCGTGCAGATCACATACGATGTCTGTGCAATGCGTTGTATGGCTGAACTCGCATTGGATTCGCAGGGACTTTTTCCGCACTGGAATCGGATCGCATGGGTGTTCTCACTTATGTGATCTGATTCCTGTGCGAGTTCTGGGGTGCGATCTGGGGGTGTCATTAACCACTTCAGCCCCGGAAGAATTTACCCCCTTCCTGACCAGAGTACTTTTTGCCATTCGGCACTGCGTTGCTTTAACTGACAATTGCGCGGTCGTGCGACGTGGCTCCCAAACAAAATTGACGTCCTTTTTTTCCCACAAATAGAGCTTTCTTTTGGTGGTATTTGATCACCTCTGCGGTTTTTATTTTTTGCGCTGTAAACCAAAAAAGAGCGTAAATTTTGAAAAAAAACACATTATTTTTAACTTTTTGCTATAATAAATAGCCCCCAAAAATATATAAAAAAACAATTTTTTTCCTCAGTTTAGGCCGATACGTATTCTTATACATATTTTTGGTAAAAAAAAAATCGCAATAAGTGAATATTGATCGGTTTGCGCGAAAGTTATAGCATTTACAAAATAGGGGATAGTTTTATGACATTTTTATTAATATTTTTTTTTTTTAAATGGCGGCGATCATCGTTTTTTTATCGTTACTGCGACATTATGGCGGACATATCGGACATTTTTGACACATTTTTGGGACCATTGTCATTTATACAGCAATCAGTGCTATACAAATGCACTGATTCCTGTGTAAATGACACTGGCAGTGAAGGGGTTAACCACTAGGTGGCAGTGTAGGGGTTACGTGTGTCCTAGGGGCGTATTTCCAACTGTGGTGGGCGTGGCTGTGTGTGACACGTCACTGATCTCTGCTTCGATCACAGGGAGCAGAGATCAGTGACACTGTCACTAGGCAGAATGGGGAGATGCTTGTTTACATTAGCATCTCCCCGTTCTTCCTCTCCGTGAGAGGATCGCGGGTATCCCGCGGCGATCGAGCCCGCGGGACCTGCGACCCGACTCAGGGAGCATGTTACACGCCCGCTGGCCGCCTCTTAAAGGGCAACGTGCAGGTACATTAGTTTGCCTGTACGTGCCTTTCTGCTGCAGTATATCTGCGCAAGGCGGTCGGCGAGCGGTTAACAATGTTCACACTGCACTATGCAAACTGCCGGGAGTGTCAATACATTGTTAATGACACTCGCATTTCAGCTCGCATATCGCACAGCAAACTGTCAGTTCGGACATGAATCAAATCGCATGGGTGTGAACATGCGATACGATTCTGGTGCAGACCAAAAAAGGGTCCTGTGCGAGTCTGGTCTGAATGCGATGCAATATCAGCCATACTAAGGCCCCTTTCACACTGGGGCGGTTTTCAGGCGGTACAGCGCTAAAAATAGCGCCTGTACACCGCCTGAAAAAACGGCCCCATTCACTCCAGTGTGAAAGCCGGCGGGCTTTCACACTGGAGCGGTGCGCTAGCAGGACGGTAAAAAAAAAGTCCTGCTAGCAGCATCTTTGGAGCGGTATAGGAGCGGTGTATTCACCGCTCCTACCCATTGATTTCAATGGGACACCGCGGCAATACCGCCGCAAAGCGCTGATACGGCGGCGCTTTGCGGGGGATTTTAACCCTTTTTCGGCTGCTCGCGGGGGGTAAAACGGTACCGCGAGTGGCCGAATACCGCGGCTAAAACAACGGTAAAGCAGCACTAAATATAGCGCTGCTTTACCGTCACCGCGGCTCCCGCCCCAGTGTGAAAGGGGCCTAACTGTATGGCTGAAATCGCATCGGATGGACATTGTATGTGATTTGCAGTGCGATGCGAATCACATGCGATCTCCCAGAGGGCAGAAGTGTGAACTGGCACTTAGGGGTTTATTTACTAATGCTAGAGAGGGCAAAATTAGTCACAATTCTGCAGGGAAACCAATCTGCTTGTTTAATTAAGCTTTAGCAATAAAACATGAAAGCGGATTGGTTTCTATGCAGAATTGTGACTAATTTTTGCCCTCTCTAGCTTTAGTAAATAAACCCCTTAGTGTCAGGGTGACAATAGTTTCACCGTACATAAAATGAGGGTAAGGCCTCTTCCACATGGAACGTACATAACCGTACACCCATGCAGGCTTGTGTTTATGGGGATGTACAGGTGTTCCCTGCATTCAAAATCCAACTCCAATGGGAGCCTACGAACCACTGCGCTGCGGGTGCGGTGCATTTTGAAAAGTCCTGCATGCTGCATCTTTGGTGTGCTTTTCAAAACCAAAGCTCCCCATTGAAATGAATGGAAAATACATCAAAAACGCTGCAAAGATGCAGCGCAGTTGCGTTTTTTGGTGAATTTTTTGAGTCACATGTCCATGCTTATAGAGGAAGTAAACCCTGATGGGTTTACTTCCTCTTTATTTCCCTGCAAAGGTAAAGCATAATGGGCTACTATGCATCGCATATTAGCCCATTATGTGTCACTTACCTGAAACTGAAGCCCACGATGTCAGCGCTGTCCCCACTAGCAGGGAGCGTCCATCTTCACCCCTCTTGCTTCCGGGGCCACGAACTCCGGCTCTGTGACTGGCCGGAGTCGCATGACGTCACTCCCACACATGCTCGTGGGAGCCGCCAGTCACGCCATGACCCCTATTAGAAATGACACAATGTGCCCTCTCTAGAGTGCGCATGCGCCGTAGACATCGGTACTCGGCTTTTTTAGGAGATATTTCCAGTACATACAGCTAAGCCTTATTATAGGCTTACCTGGAGGTAAAAGTGGTTGTACAGGGTGTACAACCACTTTAACAGGTGCATGCTGGGAGTCAGGCACCCAGAAAATGCACAGGAGACGCATCAAAAAGGCATATGTATTTTTAATGCATTTTTTCAATGAAATGAAAGAAAAAAATGAAAGTGTGAAAGCACCCTAATGCCGGACTTTTCGACCGAACTGGTCCAAAGGAACAAATCTGTCGGACATTTTGACCATGTGTGGGCTTCATCGGACCATCAGCAGACCTTTTCTGTCGAAAATCAGACAGACTTTAGATTTAGAACATGTTTCAAATCTTTCCGATGGACTGGAGTCCGGTCGAAAAATCAGTTTGTCTGTGTGCTAGTCCGACGGACAAAAACCGACGCTAGGGCAGCTATTGGCTACTGGCTATGAACTTCCTTATTCTAGTCCGGTCGTACGTCATCACGGTCGAATCCGTCGGACTTTGGTGTGATTGTGTTGAGACAAGTCCGATTTGATGGAAATCTGTTGAAACTCCGTTGAAAAGTCAGACGGAATTCAGGCCGTCAAAAAGGTCTGGTCGTGTGTACGCGGTATTATGCCACGTACATATGGTCGGGATTCTCGTCGGAAAAAGCTCTGATGGTTTTCCCGTCGGAATTCCGAGGGAACTTCGCTCAAACTGTCTTGCCTACACACGGTCACACCAAATTCCAACGGTCAATAACACCGCGACATACAACACGTTCGACAGCACTATTAAAGGGAAGTTTAATACTTCCGAGCATGCGTCAAATTGTTTCCGAGCATGCGTCGGAATTTTGCGTGTCGGAATTGCATACACAAAATCCGATAGAAAGGTTTTCCGTCGGAAAAATTTAGAACGGGTTTTCAATCCAAAGTCCGTCAGAAATGCCGACAGAAAAAGACCGATGGGCATACACACGGTCGGAAAATCCGATGAAAAGCTCCCATCGGACTGTTTCCATGGGAAATTCCGATCGTGTGTATGTGGCATTAGGCTCGGTTCACACTGGTGCGATGCGAGAACCTGTGCGAATCCAGCACAGGTTGCTGCATCGCACCCGACTCGCAGGCAGTTCACATTGCCATATGCGTACTGTTGCAGGTGTCAATACAAAGTTAATGACACCCCCCCCCCCCCCCAATCGGTTTGCATATCACAGTGCGAACTGTCAGTTCGGACATGAGTGTGAGCACCCATGCGATCCGATTCTGGTGTGGAGCAAAAAAAAGGGTCCTGCATGACTTTGGTCCTAATGCGGAAAAAAAAAAGTAGAACATGCTGCATTTTGTCTGCACTGAACTGTACTGGAACGTGGTAAAACGCATCAAAAACGCACCGGTCCTTATTTAAGATGAAGAAATAAGAGGGGGGGGGAATGCACTAGAACGCATCAAAAAACGCGCATGCAGAAAACCATCGGAATGCATTTCTATGGTGTGAACTGGCCCTCGAAGTGGTTAACACGTCTCTCCTGCGCCATCTCCTAAAGCAGGAAGTCCTGCGATCTTCCAAGCGAAATATTGAAATTATGGCAAACGACGCCAGCGATTTTTCTCAGCATCGCCTGCCACTTGTGGGTTTGAATGAAATTCCATGGCAGCAGCTAGGAAGCTCCAGCTTGTGTAGTGTGTGTGTGTGTGAGGGAACAATGCAGGTCCCTCCCTCTGGTAGGAAGGCGCAGGGCGGGGAGGGCTGACTTTCCATTCTGTGAGGGTTGCAGGGCAGAGAGGCTGGGGGATCTGCACAGCTTCTGCTGCAGCTTATCAAGAGGAGAGCCCAGGCAGGTAACACATGCTTCCCTTCTAGCAACTTCTAACCCTGCACCCCTTCCCCTGCCTATTGTATTGTTGATTTCTCCCAGCTGCTAATACAGGAGGGACCGTGCCCCACATGCAACTTTATGCCGGTGTCACCCTGACACTAATGGTGAGGATGTAGTTGTCGGTCATTGGGATGAGTAACCCTTGCATCGCCAGGGTGTTCATCAACCAATGCCGCAAACCTATGATCTGTCATCAGACCACAAGAAGCAGCTGTCATCTGGTTCCTATGGGCAACTTCATTAAAAAGGAGCTTTCCAAGACTGGTCTGTTGTGATCTGGTTGCTACGGGTAACCGCATTAAAGGGGCCTTTCCTTAGACAGCTGGTCATCTGGTTGCTATTGGTAACCACATCTTGCTAGTTATCACATTGATTTTATGATGCTAATTAATTCAGGACCTGCAGAAATGTCATTTTTCTTTGTTACTTTATATTTTGATATTACATTTATGTGTTTACAGTGCATGTGATACATTAGACGTCAGTTATGTTTGCTTATATCTTAAAATATTTCTATGTTAATATTTTGTATTGTTATTTTATTTTCCGAGCCCCGGGCTCACACTCGTGTGGGTCGCGAATGCTCACAAAATTGAGTGCGTTTCCGACCCACAGCCAAAACGCGCTGCTCTTTAGCGGATGCACGGGTTACCATTCGTTCTTAGTGCCCCCCCCCCCCGCGCACACCAGCAAAACGCGTGGTGTCGCAGCAGCATGCAATTCCGTGCAGTGCGACTTAAAAAAAAAAACATTACTAGTCTCCGTTTGCCTGCGTTTCTCATTTTAAATGAATGGGCTGCTGTACCTGCGACGTATGCGCGCAAATGCGCCACACAAGCGCAAACGTAGCCTTACATTGCATGCCATTCCGTCATACGTGAGACATAATCCTGATTTGATGGATTTATAAAGCGCAAATGTTTTACAACATAGAGGGAGGCCGTGCGGTTATCATGCAATTCAATACAAGAGGGTTGGGCGGGGGTTGCGCCCCAAGAGCTTACAATCTAAAAGCTGAGGATTATGTTTTAGGATTATTTCACATTCTGCTGTCTCCAGTGTAGTGTAATGATTGCAGAGAATAGACTTTTTGCAAATTAATTTTAATGTCAGTGTGGATCAGATTGCAAGCTTTGCTGCCCACGAATCCTTTGTACTCTATAACCCTATCACTATGATATAGATGTGCTGCACAGTGGAAGGATCTGGCTCAGCCTGTCCTATCACACGCTGTCTGAAGGTCTCCATTGTAAAGAGAACCTTCCTCTCCTCCATTGATTCACGTTCCCATCCAGGGCAGCCAATCACAGCGCGCGACCTTTTACCTACTTTCTGTGCAGACGCCGTCATGTGCTCTCAGAGCGGGTTTGGGGGTTGGGTGCGTGACGTCTACGGAGGGGCGGGGTCCGCTAATAGGAATAGTGTAGTGTGCATGCTGTGCCCTTGACTATAAAAGGGAGATGATGATGAGGAGAAGGGGGGAAGGTGGAAGTCATATAGTGTGCAGTGTAATGGTATAAGAACCGGCTAGCAGGTTGTCAGGGAGAATATATTTCCTCCTCAGCTTCCTTGTTTATCCTGTGCTGCTGTTTATAAATAAAGTTCTGGCCCCATTCACTTCACCTGACTAAGCATAACACTCAGACTCCCATTGTGTGTAATTGTGCTTGTTCGCTTTTCAACGCTCAGTCGCTTGTACGCTCAGCACCGCACAGTCATAGACGTATATGAGCTATATTGGCTTCATGCACAGAGCTGTGCGGAGGCTGCCTACCAATATGTCCGTGACCTGCTCCTACCGCCATGTACAGTCGCTCATTGGGAGGTGGCTGTACACGGTTGTGCGCCAGAAGTTGGGTAAAGCATTCGCATATGCACTGGCCTATGCTCTGAGTGTACGCTATGCATTCAGAGTGTACTTCAGTGCATATGTAGCTGCTTTACACAACCTGTGGTGCACGACTGTGTACAGATACCTCTTCTAATGCATCTCAATGGGCAGCTGTACATGGTTGCAGGGGGTCTCAGGAATGAAAGTCAGTATGCAGGCTCTTGCATGCACGCATGAAGTTTATTTGAGCATAATAAGGTGTTGTTGGCCCCAAAGACTTCAATTGGAGTGCCCCTAAACACGCATGCCTCTCTGCACTTAGACCCCTTTCACACTGAGGTGCTTTTCAGGCGCTTTCACGCAAAAAAAAAGCGCCCGAAAAGCTCACAAAAACCTATTTCCTTTAAAATCAATGAATGCTTTCACACTGGGGCAGTGGTCTGGCAGGGCGGTGAAAAAATGCCCCTCACCATTGAAATGAATAGCTCTTCAAAAGCGCCTGAAAAGCTCTTCAAAAGCGCTCAGCCTAAAAAGGGTTAAATCCGCTCCTTCACCGCTCCAAAGAAGCTGCTGGCAGGAGTTTTTCTGACGCCCAGCCAGCGCACCGCTCCAGTGTGAAAGCCCAAGGGCTTTCACACTAGAGTGAATGAAGACGCTTTTTTCAGGCGCTATGCAGGTGCTATTTTTAGCGCTGTAGCGCCTGAAAAACGCCTCTAGTGTGAAAGGGGTCTTACTGGCAGTTTAGAAGTGCCTTGGTGTGAAAGGGGCCTTAAGGCTTTCACACTGGAGACACAGCAGCGGCTGTTTCAGGGTGCTTTGCAGGCACTATTTTTAGCGCTGTAGTGCCTGCAAAGCAGTGTGAAAGGGGTCGTAAGGATAAGTTCACCTTTTTCTAACATATCACAGTTAGGCTGCTTTCACACTGAGGCGCTTTGCAGGAGCCGCTCAATGCACTGGCTTTCACATTGGAGCAGTGCGCTTGCAGGACGGTCAAAAAAGTCCTGCAAGCCGCATCTTTGGAGCGCTGTAGGAGCAGTGTATTTACTGCTCCTAAAGCGCCCCTTCCCATTGAAAACAATGGGGCAGCGCTCCAGTCCCGCCTGCAAAGCACCGCTGTTTAACCCTTTTTCGGCCACTAGCGGGAGTTAAAACTGCCCCGCTAGCAGCCGAATAGCGCCGTTAAAGCAACGGTATAGCGCCGCTAAATATAGCGCCATTTTACCGCCAGCGCGCTCAACGCCCCAGTGTGAAAGTAGCCTTACACCTGTATTCAGGGTGAACGTGCAAGACCCCTTTCACACTGAGGCGCTTTTGTGCTAAAAGAAAAGTGCCTGAAAAGCTCACGAAAACCTATTTCCATTAAGATCAATGAATGCTTTCACACTGGGCCGTGCGCTGGCAGGGAGGTGAAAAAACTTCTCCAAGCAGCATCTTTGGAGCGCTAACAAAAGCGCCTCAAATGTGCCCCTCTCCATTGAAATTAATGGGAAGCTCCTCAAAATGGTTCTTGCAGCAGTTTTTGAAGTCACACGACCTTCAAAAAAGCGCACCTCTAATACCTCAAAAGCGATTGAAAAGCTCTGCAAAAGCACTCACCATTTTATAGGCAGTTTTTTCAAGCACCTCAGTGTGAAAGGGTTCTAACTTGTTAGTGCTGCAGCTGCCCCCATGCCCTTCCCCCCAGCGCTGTGGTAGTTGATTGAAAGTTCCTGTCAGTGTGTAAATGAGCTCCTCTCCCTCCTTGCCTAGCACAGGAAACAATCGCCTGGAGCTTTATACACTTGCACAAAGGTTGTAAAATGTTTCAAAAACATGCATTAACGTATACAAGAGCACTTCAATAAAAAATACACTCTACTCATGGGTGACTGAGGGCTGGACATATCATGTTTTTGTTGTCACGTGGAAGCAGATGTGTAGAAGTGCCGCACCACACCTCCTGCAATTGCCTGTCATTAGTGGATTTATGTAAGGGACAGTAGAAGCAAATATATTATATATATATATATATATATATATATATCAGCTGCAGGCATTAAGGCCTGATTCACACCTATGCATTTTTTGTGCTTTTTGCAGATTTGCACCACAAAACGTGTTCCATAGGAAACCATGTTAAATTGACTGTGGTGCAAATCTGCAAAAAGCACAAAAAATGCATAGGTGTGAATCAGGCCTAAGCCCCATACATAGCAGTGAGAGACCAACAGGGCCCGCAGCTGTTCATTCTGGATGCAAACAGTTGGCATCCACAAGCCCCCCATTTTTAGCTCCTGGATCTGGACATTAGAGTGTCCCCCCTTTACTTTGCATGCTTCCACACCTCATGTTGTAGAAATCTAACAGGCAGGGTGAGTCTATCTTACAACAATCAGGGTGGGTAGGTATTAGTTGGAAGTACAACCAGAGTCACTGAGTAAATGGTGTATTAAGACACAATGTGGGTTATTTACTAAAGGAAAATCCACTTTGCACTGAAAGTGCACTTGGAAGTAAAGTCGCTGTAGATCCGAGGGGGGCATGCAAGGAAAAAAAAAAAAACAGCATTTTAGCCTGCACATGATTGGATGATAAAATCAGCAGAACTTCCCCTCATTTCAGATCTACCCCTTAGATTTAGAGCGACTGCACTTCCAAGTGCACTTGCAGTGCAAAGTGGATTTGCCTTTCGTAAATAACCCCCCTATAGCATTCTCCAAAACCTGAAGTATCAGTTTTGTGTGGACTGACCTTAGTGCAAAGCACAGGTTGCTTGGATCTGGAGTTACCTATCATGAACTCACTAATATAAAGACCACTTTCATTCATTCATTCATAACCCTGGTGCCAAAACAGTGGCCCAGGATCCTTGTGTGGCCGTTTGGCACTCTTTGTGTGGCCCTTGACCACCCGCCCGGTCAATAACAGATTGACGTCCGGGAAGTGGTTCTGTTATCCTGATTGAGTGTCATATAACGTCCAGCAGGATAAAATGCCGGCGCGAGTGCGGCGTGTCACTCTGACACGCCGCATCTCCGACCGTGATAAGAAGCCTCTGTCATGTCTGCAGTCCCTGACCATCTCCTGAATCATGTCTGCTGTCCCTGACCATCTCCTGAATCATGTCTGCTGTCCCTGACCATCTCCTGAATCATGTCTGCAGTCCCTGACCATCTCATGTATTATGTCTGGATTCTCTGACCATCACTTTTGTGTCATGTCTGCAGTCTCTGACCATCCCTCGTATCATGTCTGCAGACTCTGACCATCCCTTTTTATCATGTCTGCAGTCTCTGACTATCCCTTGTATCCCTTGTATCATGTCTGCAGTCTCTTATTGTCTCTTGTATCACGTCTGCAGTCTCTGACCATCCCTTTGTATCACGTCTGCAATCTCTTGTATCACGTCTGCAGTCTCTGACCATCCCTTGTATCACGTCTGCAGTCTCTGACCATCCCTTGTATCACATCTTCAGTCTCTGATCATCCCTTGTATCGCGTCTGCAGTCTCTTATCATCCCTTGTATAACGTCTGCAGTCTCTGACCATCCCTTGTATCACGTCTGCAGTCTCTGACCATCCCTTGTATCACGTCTGCAGTCTTTGACTATCCCTTGTATCACATCTGCAGTCTCTTATCATCTCTTGTATCATGTCTGCAGTTTCTTATCATCTCTTGTATCATGTCTGCAGTTTCTTATCATCTCTTGTATCATGTCTGCAGTTTCTTATCATCTCTTGTATCACGTCTGCAGTCTCTTATCATCTCTTGTGTCATGTCTGCAGTCTCTTATCATCTCTTGTATCATGTCTGCAGTCTCTTATCATCTCTTGTATCACGTCTGCAGTCTCTGACCATCCCTTGTATCACGTCTGCAGTCTCTGACCATCCCTTGTATCACATCTGCAGTCTCTGACCATCCCTTGTATCACGTCTGCAGTCTCTTATCATCTCTTGTATCACGTCTGCAGTCTCTGACCATTTCTTGTATCATGCTGTATATGGGTTGCATTCCCATTTATTTGTAATGGGATTCCCAATGTGCATATATGCACACAACAAAAGCCTCTAACCCACAATGCACTGCAATACATGCAACTGAAACATTAGTGTCAGCTTGCAGACAATGGACGCACATTGAGGGCACATTGGTAATGAATGTTTGGGCTCATGCAACGCAACATTCATTTACCTGGCAAAATATACACATTCAACACTGTGAATGGGCCCTAAAATTGTATTTCTACTCGTATACTTTTGCAGTTTAACAGCTAGGGGACACTATAGGGTACTGCATTACATTTTCTGGTAGTAGAACTGTACAGTAGTTAATTTATAAACAATTTCTAGTTAAAAATCATAATCTTATAAGGCAAACTGGATTATTTTAAATGAAAGTTGCCCTTTGTATCTGTGCAAATATACCTCGGGATCCTGCCTGCGCCTGGCACTTCCTTTAACAGGGTGACAACACAGATTTCCCTCCAGTAAAATCACTACAGCCTTGTCATCCTGTGCCATTATGCAGGCAGAGGAGGCTTCTCAGCTGTTGTGACTTTTGAGAACATTGCCAGTTAGTGCCCGTCCCACCTATTTCCTTCCCGGGCATTGTGATTGATGGCGCAGAAATGTCCAAATCACCAACAAGACCTGTGGAAGGGACGAAAGGTGCCTTCTTCCTTGATGAATCTGATGGTGAGAAGATTGATTTAGCTCCTGTTATGACATCACTACAATGACATCACAGGGACCACACAGAGCATTTACTGCATCCCTGATTGCGGTAAGTAAAACAATAAATAAAAAAATGCAGCAGCCATCGAGGGGCAGAGCTGAATACGTTATGTTAAAAAAAAAAAAAAAAACAGAACGATACATGTACACCGATCAGCCATAATATGATGACACACCTAATATTGAGTAGATGCCCCTTTTGCACCAAAACAGCACTGCCCCTTTGCAGCATGGATGCCACTAGACCTTTGAAGGTATGCTGTGATGTCTGGCACCAAGGAGTCAGTAGCAGATCTTTTAAGTACTGTAAGTTGCGTGGTGGGCCTCCATGGATCGGACTGGTTTTTCCAGCACATCATCCAGATGCTCAATTGGAATGAGATCTGGAGAACTTGAAGGCCCAAGTCAACACCTCCAAACTTGTTGTTGTGTTCTTCAAACCATTCTTGAACCATTTTTGCAATGTGGCAGGGTGCATAAACCTGCCATTCCTGGCCATCAGGAATTAGCGTTATCGAGAATAGGGTGTACTTGGTCAGCAAAAATGTTTAGGTAGGTGGTACATGTCAAAGTAACATCCACATAAATGGAAGGACCCAAGGCTTCCCAGCAGGACATTGCCCAAAGCATCACACTGCCTCCTTCGGCTTGCCTTCTTTTCATACAGCATCCTGGCGTCCAGCCATCCACATGATGTAAAACAAAATGTGGTTCATCAGACCAGGCCACCTTCTTCCATTGATCAGTGGTCCAGTTCTGATGCTCACATGCCCATTGTAGGTGCTTTCAACTTCAGGGACAAGATGTTTACCTTACTAATATATCCCACCAACATTTGGATGCCATGATAGTGATCTTAAAGTGGTTGTAAACTCATTTTTATAACTTTATGCTACAGGTAAGCCTATAGTAAGGCCCTGGATATCACATACTCAGTGTTATTCTCCTTATCTGTCAGTGATCTTAAAGTGGTTGTAAACCCATTTTTATAACTTTATGCTACAGGTAAGCCTATAGTAAGGCCCTGGATATCTCCTTAAAGTGGTTGTAAACCCATTTTTATAACTTTATGCTACAGGTAAGCCTATAGTAAGGCCCTGGATATCTCCTAAACCTGTACTGTTTAGGAGACATCCCCCTGTGTCTGCATGTGCCGAAGTGATCGGCACATGCACACTGAAGCAACGGCACTGCTTCATTTAGATGTGTTGTCACTGCCGGCTCCCGCGCACGCGTGGGAGTGACGTCGTCGCGGCTCTGGCAAATCACAGCGCCGGAGCCGCGATAACCGGAAGTAAGCTCCGGGAGAGATGTCCGCGGCCATAGGGGGGTCGAGGATGGCTGCGGGGGCTTCGATGTAAGGTAAGTAATACATAATGAGCTAGTATTATGCTCATTATGCCTTTGTCTTGCAGGTTTTTTTTTTTAGTTTTTAGGGCATACAACCGCTTTAATGTTATGGTTGATCGGTGTATTTTAAAACCCTGCATACTGCTAGTGTAATAGTTTACCTATGATTAATAATGAGATGTTATACTTCCTCTTATCTGCACCAAAAAAACAAACACAGGTGGAATCTTATTGATTACACTGTACTGATGACCCATAGAGAACAATGGCTGTACGTGGTATACACCAGTACTTATGTAAAGCGACGCATGCGTACGGACATATGACCCTGGACACAGACTGTCTCTGTACACATGTGTATGTTTACGCAAGTACCAGCTTATACCTGCATACCAGCTATTTCTCTTTGTGAGTTGTGGTACACACATACCGTGTTTTCCCAAAAATAAGCCCGGGTCTTATATTCATTTTGGCAACAAAAGACACAGTAGGGCTTATTTTCAGGGTAGGTCTTTCCCTATGTAATGCACTGTTTTCTCTTCCCCTCTCCCTCCCTGCCTGCCTGACAGGAATCCCCAGTGTAAACTGAGTTAAAATGTTTGTAAAATCCTATAATCCACTCTATTACAGTAGTATATAATGTACAATGTGTTTGTTTCTGTAATATTATTGTGCCAAATACCTTCGTTATAGCGCCGTTCTGCGCTTCTGTGACCCGCCGGAGCTCTCTTCCCCGCAATTATATTACAGAAACACACACATTGTACATTACCGTATATACTACTGTAATAGAGTGGATTATAGGATTTTACAAGCATTTTAAAACTAGGGCTTATTTTCGGGGTAGGGCTTATGCCCCGTACACACGGTCGGAAAATCCGACCACAAAATCCATCAGATTTTTCCGACGGATTTAGTCCGACACTAATGTTGCATACACACGGTCGGACAAAGTTGTCGGAAAATCCGATCATTCTGAACGTGGTGACGTTTGTTGCCTACGACGGGACTACGTAGAGGCTAGCAGCCAATAGCTTTGGTCTTGTAATGTGATCTGAGAATGCGTGGCACTTTGTCCGTCGGAATTCGCTACACACGATCGGAAAAAGTCCGATAGGACTTTGTTGTCGGAAAATTTGAGAGCAGGAGATAAAACTTTGTTCGTCGGAAAATCCGATGGAAAATGTCCGATGGAGCCTACACACGGTCGAAATTTCCGACAACATTGTCCGATAGGACATTTTCCGTTGGAAAATCCGACCGTGTGTATAGGGCTTTATAGTGCAGCCTTCCTGGAAAATAACGCTAGGTCCTATTTTCGGGGTAGGTCTTATTTTCGGGAAAACACGGTAGGTGTGCGTAGCCTATTGCATTAGGGTGTGCACCCCAAAGCTCAAACACACGCCTTTCTCTGCAGCCTCAGCTACACTGCACAGTGAACGAATGGGAAGTGCTTTGTGCTGAACAGCTTCATGTGCATTCACAAACTGAAGCATAGTAAACACAGACAACAAAACAACAAAGACCTAAAAATGAAGGTGTTGTTTAAAACAACCAGTCAGCGATTTTCTTTCATTTTCTAATAACTTCTTGAGAAATAGATTGTGAATTATATCTGCATGAACTTTGCCTTTTATCTGGCCTGTTACCTCCACCCCTCCCATGTTGTCATCTTTATTACTTTTATTACGCTTGCTTTTTCTGGGAATTCAAAGTACTTGGAGTTTGATTAAAAGCACTTATCAGTACAGATAGCCCAGCACTGAGCAGTCATTTATTATTACCAATTAATATTGTCTGGCAAAAACCTTTGTCTGCAAGCGCTGAACTTTGCTGGACGTGCGAACAAGTTGAACTTACGAACAAGCCCCCAAAATGGAACTCGTTCGTAAGTAGGGGACTTACTGTATTTACAGTAGGGTTACACCGGTATCGGTGCTGATACTAAGCATTTGTACAAGTACTTGTACTCATAGTCACGCTAATAAAAAAAAGTGTGCAAAATACTTAAATCAAAATACAAACAAAATAAAGATGTAAATCCCATATATTAAGGGTAATACAATAGTGACACATACACCAAAGTCTCTGTGAAGTGAAAAAGTAAATAAAGATAACTTTATAGGATATAGTCTCTCTAAATATGGTAGGTATATCAGGTTTTGCCGTGATACAAATCCGCATGTTTTGTCATACGTGACATCTTCCTGGGCCCCAGGAAGACGTCACGTATGACGAAACATGTCAGGCGGAGCTACGCGCTGACGTCATCACGCCTCATGTGAAGTGTGGGTGTTCGTTTGTAATTTTATTGCCGGCAAGTGCTTTTTTGGCTGTTTTTGTATATTTTTATGGAAAACTTTTTTTACAGTAAATGAGCAGTGTTTAAAACAATAACGCACTATTGAAGCTCTTATTTTTTATATTTGCTCCACGCTCATTTTGGGGATTGGTAACTTTGGAAGAAAGTGGGCGGATGGTGGCCAGTGATTGAGGAGGATGTCCGTGGCTCATCTACACACCTTGGTCCAGGATCCACCTTAAGCCCCATACACACGGTCGGATTTTCTGACGGAAAATGTCCTATCGGACAATGTTGTCGGAAATTCCGACCGTGTGTAGGCTCCATCGGACATTTTCCATCGGATTTTCCGACGGACAAAGTTTTATCTCCTGCTCTCAAATTTTCCGACAACAAAGTCCTATCGGACTTTTTCCGATCGTGTGTAGCGAATTCCGACGGACAAAGTGCCACGCATGCTCAGATCACATTACAAGACCAAAGCTATTGGCTACTAGCCTCTACGTAGTCCCGTCGTAGGCAACAAACGTCACCACGTTCAGAATGATCGGATTTTCCGTCAACTTTGTCCGACCGTGTGTATGCAACACCAGTGTCGGACTAAATCCGATGGATTTTGTGGTCGGATTTTCCGAACGTGTGTACGGGGCATTAGACCCTGCAGAGGGCTATATCTGCTGCCGTATATGACCTCGCTACAATAGGAGGTCTACCATCTAGTAAGAGTGCTTATTTCTTCTGACCCTCGTACCACGGAGGGATTCATCACTTTCTCTTGGTGGCATTTGAAAACTCTGAGAATTCTTCCCTACAGATTTGTATCACCACAAAACGTGATATACCTACAATCTTTAGAGAGACTATATATAAAGTTATCTTTATTCACTTCACAGAGACTTTGGTGTATGTGTCACTATTGTATTACCCTTATTATATGGGATTTACGTCTTTATTTTGTTTGCTTTTTAATTTAAATATTTTGTGCACTTTATTTTTATTAGCACGACTATTTTCATTCACTAATGCCGCGTACACACGTTTGGAAATTTGGCCAGCAAAAGACCGTTGAGAGCTTTTGGTCGGATAATGCGACCGTGTGTATGCTCTATCGGACTTTTGCTAGCCGAATTTCCACCAGTAAAAGATTGAGAGCAGGTTATGTCTCCAATTTTTTGGGCGGAAAAAGTTCTGATCTGAAATTTCGATCGTCTGTAGCAATTCCGACGCGCAAAATTCCTACGCATGCTCGGAAACAATTTGACGCATGCTCGGAAGCATTGAACTTCATTTTCTCGGCTCGTTGTAGTGTTGTACGTCACCGCGGTCTTGACGGTTAAAGGTTCAGCAAACTTTTGTGTGACTGTGTGTATGCAAGCCAAGCTTGAGCGGAATTTTGTCGGAAAAACCATCCAAGATTTTCCCAATGGAAAATCCGCTCGTGTGCACGCGGCATAAGTCTTGTACATGATTGTATTGCATGTTTGCGTCGCTGCTTTTCTACTTTCACAGGTTTATTTTCACACACTAATATCAATAGCGCAGTATATACACTTTGAACATATACTTGTACTCGTGCAAATGCTTCGATACTAAAACTGATCATTTTTTGTGTGTTGCTTTGCAATTTGAGCCCATCCCAAATAAATGGTCTCAAACCGCACTTCAATGCGGTGCAATTCCTGTCCGAATCCTGGGTTCACATGTGAATCGCACTGTATTCCTGTTCAAACAACCTGTGACTTGCAGTGTGATTTGGCAGTGTGATTTGAGCCCATTCCCAAAAAAGTATTGGTTTCAGTATTGGAGCATTTGCATGAAAAAAAATGAAAAAAATAGGTATCGGTAATTGGTATCAGTGAGTACTTAAAGCCGAGTTCCGCACACCACTTTAAAAATTAAAAGTCAGCAGCTACACATACTACATGCAGTGTGTGTAGCTGCTGACTTTTAACATTAGGACGCTTACCTGTCCTGGAGTGTAGCGATGTAGGCACGGCAGCCATTGTTTACATTAGCTGGTAGGGTACTGGCACCACCATTGCGGGTAAGGGAACCCGGCAGTGTAGCCTTTCGGTTTCACGCCCGGGTCCCTACTGCGCATGCGTGAAGCGAACTGCGCTCTCTCATTGGCCCGGCAGAAGGGGAGGAAGGAGGAGGGGGCAAGCTGCTGACGTAATTCGCCGCTGCCCGGTCTTCCGGAAGTGGGGACGAGTTCCCCCTCCCCCAGAGCTCCCCCTCCCCCAGAAAGGTGCCAGATGTGGCACCGGA